>CAMZMU010000126.1:1088820-1824520 GCA_947311845.1 Poa pratensis | reverse complement strand
TATAGATTCAACTAGATTACAAAGCTCATGATCACTATAAGATCACACCATGGGAGAGAGAGATAAACCACATAGCTACCGGCATGAGCCCTCAGCCCCGAGGGAGAACTACTCCCTCCTCATCATGGGAGGCAGCAATGACGATGATGGAGGCGGTGGCGTCGATGGAGATGGCTCCGGGGGCAATTCCCCGTCCCGGCAAGGTGCCGAAACAGAGACTTCTGTCCCCCGAATTAGGGTTTTGGATGGCGGCGGAGCTCTGGAACTTTTCTGGGGAAATCGTCTAGGCACCTAGGGTTATTTTCTCGGGGGCAATATATAGTCCAAAGGGCGTCGCGAGAAGATGCACGAGGCAGCGACACCATACCTGGGCGCGGCCAAGGCCCAACCGCGCCCAGGTGGCGTGTGGAGGCTGTGGGCCTCCCCTGGACTTGTCCTTCTGGCTCCCGGAGTCTTCTGGCGAAATAGAATTTCTGTAATTTTTCCAGATTTTTCTGAGCACTTTCAATTTTGGACATTTTCTGCAATGCACAGACATAATAAACAGAAACTGGCACTGTGGCATCTTGTTAATAGGTTAGTCCCGGAAAATGTATAAAAGTGACATAAAGTAGATGCAAAACATGTAGCAATTGGTATAAAACAAGCATGGAACATCAAAAATTATAGATACGTTGGAGACGTATCAACTACCCTCGGCCGGGCTTCGGTGTCACTCTCCGAGTAGCCTACACGATTTGTCATCAAAGGTGTAATGGCCCTGCACAATTCTCGAGTACAAAGATAACTCGGACGGTCAGCATGAGACATACCATCGACGGCCACAATGAGTTCCTCCGACGAGCAATCCTAGGCTGGATCATCCCTTTGGCGCAGGTGGGTGAGGTGGCCCTCAAAGAAGTCGAGGGCAACATCACACCTCTGGAGTCCTTTGTCTCGCAGCATCTTGACCTCGCGAGCCAAAAGGGCAGTCCTTGCCGATCTCTTGGGCGGCTTGCTCCACATCACCAACTCGGTCGGGAAGGCCTCGCCTTGGAACAGAGGTGGGGAGCGGTAGATCCACTGTGAGATCCTGGCCTAGGGCTCAATAGGATGGATAGGATACTCATGTCAACAAGTTGCAACTTCTTTTCTGGAAGCTCATCTGAAAAGAACTCCGAGGTTTAGCGTGCTGGGCCCGGAGCGATTTGAGGATGGGTGACCGACCGGGAAGTCCTTCTCGGGTGCACACGAGTGAGGACAAAGTGCGCAGAAAAGACTAGTGTTGATCTGTGGGGCCAGTCTAGAGATCCTAGAGAGCTGCCAGGCGTGACAGCCGCCGGCCTGGGGGTGGGCCGGGGTGTTACATCCACTCTCCTCCCACACCTTCGGCGCGCTGTTTGACCGAGGGAGGTAGATTTTCACCACCACCCAAAATTACAGCCATGGCAGCCCGAATATTTTGGGAAACCCACTAGTCACCGGTCCAATTCCTCCCCAGGGAGAAGGGGACGCTTCAAATTCTAGCTCTGGATTTCTTACTCGGAGTTGAGCACTTTACCTGAGTAGCTCAAGCAACAACTCGAAAATGGCTCGTGGTTCCCGAGTAAATGACCTGACCGCATCTGAAGACTTGACCAAGGAAATCCTAGTCGGAGAACACTGGAGGTAGGTCGGTTTGAGAGTGTTTTCCTCATCTGATTTTGTTTTCGAGCTACCACAGCCTCATTTCACGTATTGGTGGGGGCTTATCGGCGTGTACTGTGTAGTGCTAAACTATGAAGAGGTATACCGTACAGATGTACGATGACCTTATCAACCTACGAATGCCTAGGGTCCGCTCGGGTCTGCACATAGTCGTGCTAAGTAGGTACTCGGAAGAGATATGATGATTAATTTTGGAAAACCCACTAATCACCAGTCCAATTCCTCCACAGGGAGAAGGGCACGCTTCGAATTCCAGCTCGGGATTTCTTACTCAGAGTTGAGCGCTTTGCCTAAGTAGCTCAAGCAACAACTCGGAGATGGCTCGTGGTTCCCGAGAAACGGTCTAACTGCATCTGAAGACCCGACTAAGGAAATCCTAGTCGGAGAACACTAGAGGTAGGTTGGTTTGAGATTTTTTTTCCTCAGCCGGTTTTATTTTCGAGCTACCACGGCTTCATTTCACATACTGGTGGAGGGCTTGTTGGTGTGTAGTGCTAAACTACGAAGATGTATACCATGCAGATGTACGATGACCTTATCGACCTACGAATGCCTAGGGTCCCCTCGGGTCCACACTTAGTCGTGCTAAGTAGGTGCTCGGAAGAGATAAGGATGATTGCACAGGAAATCCGGGATCGTAACTATCGCCACCAGATCGCACGGAATTGAAGACTTGCCGGCCAAGAAGGCATAGATATATAAGGACTCGGAGGCCCTTGCCAAAGGGGATCGGATTCTGATTTGACCCTGATCGGAACTCAACTCTTGCGAGATATAAAACCCTAGCCGAGAAGCATCGTCTCCAAGCTCAAAGACCTAGCTCATAGATCCAATCTAACTCTAGTCTTTTGTAATCCTTGTACTTTGATCTCCAGATCAATACACTATAAGCAGGACGTAGGGCTATTACCCATACTTGGGGGCCAGAACCTGGGTAAAACCACCGTCTCCATAGTCTACGCCGAGGTCCTTACGGACGCCGTACCCTCTCTCTACTGTCTCTTCACGAGCCCAGCACGATTGTAAGATCGGGCAGCTCAATTCAAAACCCTCGACATCCCGTTTTTTAAATTAGTGCTAGTCCAGTATACAACCAAGAGTCCTTGACACAAATATTTGTGAAGGATGGAAGATTTCCTGTTATGAATAGCTCTCTCTCTCTCTCTCTCTCTAGATAGCATACATTGGAAAAGGTATGGCAGTTGGCTCCTTCATCCTACTTGACTGTGAGAAGCAGTATGGGTTTCTGTGTTGTAAAAAAATAAATATTATATCTGCAACCATATATACATTTGTAGGGTTATGATACCTTAGGCTTTTGATTCCTTTTTTACTAGTTCATGCAGAAGTTATTGAGTCCCTTTAGCTTCTCTGTTGAATCCTGTAATGTGTTGGCTTGTATACAACATACCCATTTATTGTTGTACAGAATTGTGCATATTGTGGCAAGGGCAGCAAGTAAAACACTTTAGCCACTGATTGCACATAAGAAGCAGCTTCTTCTTACCTATACTGTAAAAGGAAATTTGCAGCTTTGAATAGTGTGCATCACGGAACATTACCACTGTTTTTGCTAGTTAGGCTGCTCACAATGGGGAGTAACTTAAGATTAGTAACATGCATATGTTACTACTCTTAAGTTACTACCTCCATAGTGGGGAGTAACATGTGTGTAGTGTCATATTTAATAGGTTATACACTCATCGTGCCTTGAAATGTGTGATGTTGAAATGTGTGATGTTATGGTAACCTAGCTAGTTACCACAACCATCTCTCTCCTTATTAATTACCCGCCACATCAGATTTTTTGCCTACGTGACACTGATGTTACTCCTCATGTTACTCCCATTGTGACTAGTCTTAATTGATTCTGCCCTGGCCAATAATTCTGCTTAATCAAGTTATCTTCATGTTGCCTGCCCTACCATTCAATTTGCAAAGTAGCTAATTGAGTTCAGCGTGTGGCGGCAAAGATCATCTAGACACCAAATCAGAATTCCATCTGATGACATCATGAGCATCAGTATACTGCATGGAAGGAACAATTAGTCATGGACCATCCAAACATTGGAAATTGTATTCTGATTTCGGCCAGTCATGCCGACTGTACCTAACTTTAAATTCGTTCCTTGACATGATTTGTAAGTGGTCGATCGTGTGGTCTTCATAGATCTTTTATTTGCATGTTGTGTAAAACGTGTGTTCTTTGGATCAGACCTTAAATCGTAAGGTTATTATGCTTATCATGAGTGTTTTTTTGTGTGGCGGGGATCATGAGTCAAATTGACAACACAGGATTAATCTATTGTCTTTCTCTGTGTTGAACTATGGATCGTAATGCCTTTCCATGTCCTTCTGCAGATAAAACAATCAGTAAGGGGAAGCTGGTTATTGATGTTAAGTATTGGATCGTCCCATTGTACACTGAGACAGATGATATCTGTACAAAGACTTCATGTCCGGCAACTGGTGTATTTGAGCTATCTCACGGGGAGACCTTGCCATCAATCGCTCTACCAGTAAGATTTCGTGCAGCGTACATCTTCTTGTGTTTCTGAATTACGATGCGCATATCTTCCCATTGCTGGGCTTGCTGCATTCCTTCAGGACATGGCAGATGTATATTAAATTATCCGTCTCTGTTGCCCTCCTATTCTTGATTCACATATGGACATTTTGTTCCACCGCAGGGCTCTTACACCATTCAAATGAAGATGCTGGGCGAGAACGATGAGGAACTGACCTGCATCTCCTTCGGGTTCACCATTGGCTTCATTGCACCGGCTGACTTGTGGATGTAACTATATATAGAAACCCCTTTATCCTAGTATATGTTCTCTGTATATGTTCAGAAACTAGGCAGAACAAGATGAAGGTCGAGGGTTTGTGTGCCCGCCTCGGCATGAATAAGGGTTTTACGGTCTCTGTACCGGGTAATGGTGGAGGTCTAGCTTTGTTTTGAGATGAGAGTTTTGATGTGGATTTGAGTAAGTTTGGTGAACACTTTGTTGACGTAAAAGCCTTATATATTGATATAAAATAAAATAGAGATGTACCTTTGTGTATGGTGAACCTTGTGCAAATATTCGTCACGAGGTGTGGACTTTACTGCGAAGAATCAAACCGCTCGGTTCTAGACCATGGTTGATGCTTGGGGATTTCAATGAGGCTATGTGGCAACATGACAATTTTGCAAACTCCAGAAGATCTCATAGGCTCATGAGTAATTTCAGGGATATTTTATCAGAGTGTAATCTGCATGGCATTGCTTCTGAGGGTCTGCCGTGGACTTATGATAATAAGCAACAAGGAAGGAGAAATGTTAAAGTCCGCCTTGATCGTGCTGTTGCTTCTACGGATTGGACTAGGCTTTTTTCTCGGTATAAACTGCGGCATCTTTCAAGTCTGAGATCTGACCATTGTCCTATTTTGCTTTTGTTGGATGGATCTGCGGGTAATGGTAATAGAAGGGTGGTCCAAAATCTGTAGTATGAAGCTTTTTGGGACAGGGAAGGAAGTAAGCTGGATAGTCACGTACAGAGGCGTTGGGAAAAAAGAAAAGCTAGTACTGATCTTGGAGACATGGCAACAAATCTGAAATCCTTTGATGGCTTCACTTCACGGATGGAGTCACCAAACTATTGGCCATGTTGCAAAGAGGCTTATCAAGCAAGAAAGAGAATTTAGGCAAAACGGTCAGGAATAGAATCCTATCGCCCCAAGCGTCCGCGTTGCACGTACCTAAGGACATGCCGACCACCTTTTTCCGTGAAATTTGACAAAAATAACCTTTTGCCCAAACTTCAACCAAAAATAACCCTTTTTTCAAAAAAAATCGAAAACTAACCCTTTTGTGTGGCTCCCGCACCGGGGGCGCCACACATGTATACACCACTCCCCGGCTGGGGCGCCACATATCTGCCAACGTGGCAAGGCGGGTCCTAGCCCGGATAAGTAGCGCCGGAGCTGGGGGAGCCACACATACATGTGTGGCGCCGGTGGCTGGGGTGCCACACATTCTGTAAAAATAACAAGCCCCAGCCCGTGCCCCACCTGCTTCCTCTTTTACCTCTATCTCTTCTCTCCCAAAACAAAGGAAGAGCACGCCCCCAACACACCCCAACACACCCCCCCCTCAAATCCATCCTTTTCGGTGTGATTTTTCTGTGGATTTCGGCTCCCCTACGTGCAAGAAGGTACTCTCCCCCATCCTCCTTGTTTTTGTCCAATAAAAATCTTCCAATTTGGAGACATTGTGTAGATCTTGGAAACCCTAGAATTTGAATATGAGGACAAATTTGTGGTTATTTGTTGATAATATTGGTCAATGTGTGTGGGTATGATGGATATGAAGTGTTGGGCTGTTGATTGTAGGTTAGGGTTAGGGTTTTTGTTAGATGTAGTTAATGAGCTAGATTTAGTTAGGGTTAGTGCATAATGACTTGATTTAAAATTAAGATCAGTAAATTGATTTTGTTTGAAATGCGTAGCTTAGTGCAATGTATCAATCATTTGATGCATTCTGGTTGTTGTAAATTTTTTTAGATGGAGAAAATGGTTAGTGTTCATCATGTGGACAAGGAGGCCTTTTTGAATGGCAATGTGGAGCATGACTTGGAGGAGAAAGTGGTGGTGTTTGGCCATAGTCCTAGCTATGCCGAGGTTGTGGAGAGAGTGCGGATTGCATTGAATTGGACGGATCCAAATGATGTTCTTTCTTTGGAGGGAAGGCATAATGTTGGGTTCGGAATGCACATTCGTTGGAAGATTATGCCTCTCAACTCCGAGTTGTGTTGGAGTGCATATAAGGAGACGGTGGCGGCATCTCAAGACAAGGCTCTTGAGTTGTTTGCCACCAAGACGTTTGACTTGAACCGGTGTGCCTCCGAACATTAGGAGGCCGGTTCAAAATGAGCCACCTCATGCGCATGAAGTGTACTATCCAACGTCGAGTCCACCTCCAATGACTCAACATGATTTTAGCCAAGCAACAATGACCGAACACGAAAGGAGCCAACCATCAAGCCCAATTCAAAGTGACCAATATGAAGAGTCGGAGGAGGAGAGCGACGCATCGGAGTTTGAGCTTCATAGAAATGATATTGGTGATGTGGAGACAAATTGTAGGCATGAGGACATGGACCATGACATCCCTTATAACCGATGCTATGCATCGGACTCGGATGACGACGGTCCCGAAGAAGATGTTGATGAAGATGGGTTCACTTCTAAAGAAGCCGAAATATTCAAGAAGGTAGTGGGCCGGGATCATCGGTTACCATTGTTCCGCGATCTTAGTCTCGCCGATAAAGCCGTGGTTGATGGTGGCACGAGTAAAATTCTTGAACCAAGGCCAACTTCGAAGAAGGATCGTAATCCCAAAAACTATGGTATTGCTGAGGGAGTGAAGTTTGAAAGCTTGTTGGAATTGAAGACATGGCTCAAGGAGTATGCGGTTAAGTACTTTAGACCATACAAAGTGGTTCACTCGGATGTCCGGAAGCGTTACACGGTTAAGTGTGAGGACGCGCATAATGGGTGTCCGTGGATTGTGCGTGCAAGACCTATCAACGGAACCTCTCAATGGGTTCTAAAAAAATGTGTGTCAACTCACATGTGTAGTGGCAATGATGACGATGATGACAAGGATGCGAAGGACATTTGAAAGGACAAGGATGTCGCCTAGAGGGGGGGGGGTGAATAGGCGTTTAAAAACTTTTCCGGTTTAGGCTTGATAAATGCGGAATAAAACTAGGTGTTTAAATTATCAAGCACACAACCTAAATAAACTAGGTTCACCTATGTGCACCAACAACTTATGCTAAGCAAGACAAGTAACAAGGTGATAGCAAGATATGATACTTCAAGCTCGAAGGCTATCACAATGTAAAGCGCATAAGTAAAGAGCTCGGGTATAGAAATAACCGAGGCACGTGGAGACGACGATGTATTCCCGAGTTCCTCCTTTTTAGGGGAGTACGTCTCGTTGGAGGGTGTGAGCTTCAAACTCAAGATGCCACAAAAGGCTTCACCCTATTCTCCGATGAACCTCGTACAAAAGCTCGGTTCACCTTCCACTATTGATTTCCTTTGGGGCGGAAATCGAGTCCCTTACAACAAACTTGAGGCACAACCCACAAAAGGATCGGGAGCTCCCAAGCGGCCACAAAAGGCCTTGCACCGCCACAAAAGGCGCCACTCGCCACAAAAGGCGTTGACCACAAAAGGTCACTAGAACACCGTCTAGGGTCCAACGACACAAGAGTAACAAGCTCACAATCTTCACTTCCACGAATCCTCGTGGAGAGAGCAAACCTATGCACAAAAGCAAAGGCAAACCTATGCACAAAAGCAAAGGCAAGAACACAAGAAGTGGTCAAGTACTTCACTCCCAAATCCCACCAAAAGCAACAAATGCTTGTGGGGGGAGAAGAGAGGAAGAACAAAGTAGAAGAAACACCAAGAACTCCAAGATCAAGATCTACTAGGTTCCCCTCACTTAGAGGAGAGATGGATTGGTGGAAATGTAGATCTAGATCTCCTCTCTCAAATCACTCAAAGATATGCAAGAATCATGGGAGGAAATGGGAGAGGGGCAAGCTTTCCAAGGTCAACAATGGTGGGGGAGAGAGAGAAAAACGTGCTTGGAAAAAGCTGGCTGGCTGGAGGAGGGTGGAGGGGTATAAATACCCCTCCCAGAAAAAGAGCCGTTGCAGCCAGGGAAATCGGATATTCCGGTATAAGTCACAGTCGGATAATCCGATTGGACCTATATCGGATATTCCGAAAAACATCAGTACGCCACCAAACTTGTTGACAGGGGAGTCGGATATTCCGATATAAGTCACGACCGGATAATCCGACAGTATCGGATAATCCGATTGGACTTATACCGGATATTCCAAAAAACTTCAGTACGCAAAGCTTTCAAAGTCCTTAGCCGAAATCGAGAAAACTGTAGAATCGGATAATCCGAGTCAGACGACCGGATAATCCGATTCCTCTGTAAGAGCAAAACAGCAGAACTAAAACTGCAAGAACTTTCTCATACGAACTCCGAATGAGGTGAAACCAATTTTGTTGGAAAGGTAACAACAAGGAGAATTCCTACAAATGCCGAGAACGAACAAGTTTTCCACACATGGGAAGGTGTGTACCCTATCTCGAAGGAGAAATATTAAGGGTCAAAAATATGGAGGGGATACCACACATGGGAAGGTGTGTACCCTATCTCGAAGGTGGACCGGTAATATTTCCAATGCCGAGAACGAACAAGTTTTCCAAACAAAATCCTTTTTCGAAGAACTTGGGCTTGTCATGAGGATCATAACAAGCACCAAAACCCAACAAGGAGAAGAACCAAATAAGAACCAAGAAAGATGATATGCCAAGAATGCAAAGGTTTGAGCTCTCCACAAAGATGCGATCAAGTTACTCACTTGAGAGCCCCTCTTGATAGTACGGCATCTATCCTATAACCTGGTCTCCCACTAACACCATGAGACCGGTAAAATAGAAACCCTATCAAGATCATACCTTTGCCTTGCGCATTCCACTTGAGCTAGATGATGACGATCTTGATCTCTTCAAGTGGACCACCTTTCTTGATTGCGCTTTTCTTGGTGAAGACTCATATAACGCTCCCCCATACACCAAGATGGGAGTGCCTCTCTTAGGAACATCTTCACTTGACCATTATCTCCAAATGGGTTGCAAGCTTCAAGCATATGATATCTTCTAGATGCCCATCTTGAACTTGCACATCTCAACCTTGATGACAATCACCACTTGATGTCATCCTCCATGAGCTATAAGAAATGTTCCTTTTGATTCAAGCCCATGGAGAGAAACCTAACCCTAACAAAGGAATGCCACACACACATAAAGGGTTAGTTCACAAAGCTATATGGACAATTTCTTACCATACCATTGGATCACATGATCCTACATGGTATATCATTTAGCTTTGTGTGCTGATCAACTTGAATCGGATATTCCGAGTCAGCTAGGACCGGATAATCCGATTCCCTTCTTTGCACTTAGTCTTGATCAACCTTGAATCTATTCATCTTCTTGATCATATCAAATATGTCCATCATAATCAATGATCTTCATGGCATACAACCTTGAATCCAACGCATGGAGTTCAAGCGATGCCAATGGACCAACCTACAAGAATAACTCAATACAAACATTAGTCCATAAGGATTGTCATTAATTACCAAAACCACGCATGGGGCAACACATGCACTTTCAACATTCATCGGCAACTGATGGCCGAAGGATTGAAATTTGGCGTGGACCGAGACACGAGCTGGATGAATGGAAGGGGTCCAAGCTTCTCGATGTACTCGGTGTACCTCTCGTCGTATGGCATGCCCTTGTCACCAGTTTGCAAGGAGGCCTCGTGAGACCGAAGACGAAGGGGGGCAAGTACCTAAAAAAGTAATTACAAGTTACAACAATATCCATGCCGAATAGAAATATGAACTAACATCTAAAATATGCAAAACATTACAAATTACCTTTCCCTCCGCAATCTTTCTCGCACGGTGCGGCTTATCATATTGTTCTTCGAGAAGTTCCATCCTACATATTTTAAAAAACTAGCACTAGTAAGAGATAGAAATTTTTCAATATCTTTTCAATATTCATTTCAACCTCATATAGGACATCTACCACATCCACACATACACCACATATAAAAATTATATAGAAATTGGGTAACCACTTTGACCATGCACAAAAACACATCACATACACATAGATCTCATATCACACATCTATACCGAATTAATTAAAAATCAACCCTCCACATGATTAACAACTATTACAAGTGCCATACAAATGCTAGGGGATCAACAAAAATAGCATCACACCATACTAATTTTGCAATGTAGGATGAACTAAGATTTCACCTAGGTTTGCAAAAACGGGTCAAATATGAAAAATCAACCCTCCACATGATTACCAACTACTACAAGTGCCATACAAATGCTAGGGGATCAAAAAACAAGCCTTATGCCATACTAATTTCGAAATCTAGGATGAACTAATATTTCACCTAGGGTTCCAAAAAGGGGACAAATAAGAAAGGTTTATTGGATGAAACTGAGGGGAACGGAGGAATTTACCGTGAGGACTGACGGGGAGAAGAAATTCCTTCAGATCGGGCTGGATTTGAAGAGGATTTGAGAGGGAGGGATGACAACCGCCGCCGCCGCCGCTTGTTCTTGCTTCGTTCTCTGTTTCTGTGAGGGAGAGACACTGGGCTGGGGCGCGCGGGTCAGGCTGGGCGCGTCAGTCTAATGTCGATGTGTGGCGCCCCAGGCCCCGGCGCCACACATGTATGTGTGGCTCCCCCGGCTCCGGCGTTACTTAACCGGGCTGGGACCCGCCTTGCCACGCTGGCAGTGGTGTGGCGCCCCAGCCTGGGGCGCGGTGCGTACATGTGTGGCGCCCCCGTTGCGGGAGCCACACAAAAGGGTTAATTTCAGATTTTTTTTGAAAAAAGGGTTATTTTTTGTTGAAGTTTGGGCAAAAGGTTATTTTTGTCAAATTTCACCCTTTTTCCTCGACTTCCGGTCCAGCAGCCTCAACGTCATCAAGACCATGTTGCGACCGCGGGGGACTGTTGGAAGAATATGTCTGCACGCGATCACCTGTTTCTGTTTCCGTCGTACCTTGTAGTATTATATAATCCTCTGGGAGGGCAATTAATAGAACTGCAGAGACCTTCGCAATACTTCTTTGCCTAATGATGACATTTGTAGCTCCGAGTGGCCCTGAATGGATCATGCATCTTCTTCGCCAACTCAATGAACGTACAATGTTCCTGATGCTGCCATGCTGAATGGATCATGCTGTCGTAATGAGACCACACATTTACAGGGCTGAGAAACTGCACAAACGTTGACTTTAACCAAAACTAATAAACACCATATTTTAGAATAAACGTTCCACATTTGGCTAACATGTAGAACAATTTGTACAAACTCTTAACTAGGAAAGGATTGCATGCAGGGAGTGGTCGGCGGTTGATGGTTGCAATTACAGTTAAAGAGTCTTTGTTGAGCACGGAGTGATGTAGCGGTGGAACCGCTTTTCACCCGTAAGGATAACTCGAGATTTAGCATCGAACACAAGAAAAATAGCTAAGCGTATACTCCGTCTAGCAACATGTAAAGATTATGAAGGCTACCTTGTAGTTGTCCCAACAATACCGAATTACTAGTTGATAGTTAGTTTTGGTTAAAGTAGCGGACGGGTAGGCTGGCGGGAGTAGCACATGTGGAGAAGATGGAAGCCGCAATGGCTAGATCCGCGGATTTTGACTTCAAATTTTGCACCCTTGTAGATCTCGACATTATCTACATCTGGAATTGTCTCCCACTTTTTTGAAACTTACAAGTGCTGATTTCAATTTTTTCAATAAAGAGCTCCCGTAACTCGAGAGCCATTTGCAGTTTCTCGGAAAATGGGACTATAATAACACAGCGCGGTGATTTTAAGAGATAATGCCAAAAAACCACACAAACAATGCATTACCGTTGTCCATCGCCCACACGACGCTAGACCACCATCGCAAACAAACACCTCCGGCTGAAGTGTCGCCGCCCTGACCTTCACTGCTTGGCACCACAACGGCTAAGGGGCCTCGCCGTGCCACCTCTACCCTAGATCGACAGCCTCGAGCTGTAGCTCCTCATCCATAGGGGTGGATGGAGCTCCTCCGGAAGCTCA
This sequence comes from Poa pratensis, assembly GCA_947311845.1. Lineage (NCBI taxonomy): Eukaryota > Viridiplantae > Streptophyta > Magnoliopsida > Poales > Poaceae > Poa > Poa pratensis. The sequence goes on along the minus strand of CAMZMU010000126.1, from coordinate 1,812,091 downwards.
AGGCCGACCCGACCTATACCGTCGTCCAACCAGCATGGTTGTCCATGCTCATGGCCAAGTTGGGAGCAGAAAATCACGCGCTACAATAGCGCCCGGTTCATCCGCGCAAGAAGAACATCAAAGGGCGGTGGAAATTCTTGGAGGGGCACACCGTAGATGAGGTCCTCCAGACCACGTCTTCGTCTCGGGCCGCCGCGCGCATTTTGGTCCCTCTTCGTCTCGGGCCGTCGCCACCACCACCAACACGCGCCCGTGCTCCACCGACCGCCCGTGAAGGAGGAGGCTGTGGAATATGACTTCGAGGATGACCACTTCATTAAGGAGGTCTTGGCACTCGAGACCACCACGATGGATGAGGTGGCACGCTGGCCGGAGATCCCCAGGTGCTCCACGACTCGGCGACGGAGGACAGGGGCCCATTCCCCCACCAGAGTCAGAACCACAGTTGCCACAGAAGCTGGTTGGGCAGAGATGAGCGTGGACTAGCATATTCCCGGTGACGCCCGAGCCGATGGAGGCGGCGGAGGGGGTGGAGCCGGCCGGCCGGGCCGTCACCAGCATCGAAAGGGCCACCGCCACCATCGGCTGAAGGGTGGCCATGGCCAGCTCCTGTCTACATCAACTTCTCCCGCGACAACGACGATGAGTAGGCTTTGCGGCGGCGGCCATCATGGTTAGATCTAGGGTTATTTAGTTTTTGTAAGGGACTTTTGGTGCAAACTATGTAAATTTGCAGGTTTGAATGAAAATTTAGTTTAAATTCGTGTTCAAATAACAGCAATTTTTTTATTATATTCCAGCAGAATTTGTAAATTGGCGTTCCAGTTCCATTTGAATTATTAACAACCACCAGTGGCGTGTATCTGGTACCCCTAGCTAACAGAGTACCAGTGGCGTGTCCATTGCACGACACTAGAAAAACTTACCAGTGGCATGAAACACGCCATCAGTACCTATTACCAGTGACGTGAAATTAGTGGCGCGTGTAATATACATCACCAAAGGCCTAATCGGCATGCCACTGTTAAGCTATTTCCTACCAGTGACATGTGTACATGTGTGAATACCCATATTCTACTTGTATTTTTTGTTGGAATTGCACATGCAACAATAAGTGTAAAAGCTTATCTCTTTACAAGACACAACTCGATATATTTTCTCAAAATAATTCAAGTGCACATTGTACTGGAACAAACATACGCAAAATTTATGAAATGCACAAGATAATTGCTCCATGAAGTAGCGAAGCTTTTAAAAAAAATTAAAATGGAAATGTTTTTTTGGGAAGTTTGAAAATTTTGAAATTACAATTTTTCATAAGTTCCAGATATATTCATGACAAGCGCTATACGCACCAGTCGGGTTCAGCGATGGCTTGCTACAGCCGCTTTTCACGCTGTTCGATAAACTTAACTGAATAGATCTCGCGCGTCCGATTTATGTATCAAAAACGGTCCGCGTGTAGCATTTTTTTTGTGTGCATGTAACATCTCATGTAGCAACGAAATTTCACAAAATGTTGGATCCAACCAATGTAGCAGAAAAACCGCCCAAATGTTGTTTTTGCAAATGTAGTACGATATGTAGAAAAAAACTTCCGATCTGTAAACCTTGCAACGTGCAGAGGATTTGTTTGTAGCACTTTAAGTGCATCCATGTAGCAAAAGTCAACAACATATGCAACAAATCCCAGTTTAGTTATACCAAGCATCACTTTTGTAGAAATCATTGTAGCATTTTGCTCGTGCTTACACAACAAATGCTACACACACATGTAGCAAAAAGCAACACCGTATGAAACATCGACCAAAAAACCCCAAAAGCTGACCTTCAACATCAACCATGGAGGCACCGCCTGCGCTGATACGAGCTCGTCATCCACAAAGTCCCCACGGCGGAGGTCCGTCAAAGCCATATCGGGTGAATCCTAGACCAATACACTTGCGGGGAGTATGTCTTATCCATGTCCGGCATGTTGAAAAATCATCCATGATGACCTCCATGACAAGCTCGCCGTTGGTGCATGCAGAAGCTTCCAGCGAGGAGGGAACATGCGGCTTTCGGGAGGAGCTCAGGGGACTCGGGTCATGGATCTCCCTCCATGAGAATCAATTTGAGGCAGATCCGAGAATGGTGACCATGGCTTGAGGTGAGCACGCGGGGCAGGAGGTCGAAGGGGACGGTGGCCGTCGGCGCTGGAGGGAGAGGGAGGAGGCAGACACATCACTATGTGGAGAGGAGGAAAGGAGGTTGAGGTCTGATGGCGGGGCAAGCTCGACGGCCGAAGCGGCGGTGGTCTAGGGGCCAGATAGAGAGTCAAGGGAGGAGGTGAGAGAGAGAGAGAGAGAGAGAGAGAGAGAGAGAGAGAGAGAGAGAGGGCAAGGGGAGAGTCAGGGCACAAACAAGGGAGGTAGCAGACGGGACACACATACGGGATGAGATCGAAAGCGGAGGCGGACGTGAGCGCGTGCCTAGACCGACTGTAGCTACAACCGGTTGTCAATTAGCGTTTTCCTATATTTACGGATGTTTTGAAAACTTGCGGAAGTTTGAAACTGTTGGAAGTTGTAATTTCGGAAATTTTGAACTTCTGAAAGTTGGGGCTAGTTTTTTTTGGAAGTGGCGCCCAAATAGGAAAGTTTAACCTCGTGGTGACTTTTTTTTTCGAGAACCCGCAGAAAGAGCTGCGCGTTATCTTTATTAAGCTTACGAGAGAACGCCAAAGAAAGGCTACCATGCCTTTCGGCAACCCGCTAATCAAAAGATTAGCCACCACTCACACAAATACAACGACAAAAGAAATGTCGAGCTCAACATGAGAAACCAAACAGCGTCTCGACCTACACCGGCCAACACCGAAGAAACCACAACATCTAGACTAAACGCGCCGACGTACACTCCACCCTTGAATGCCTAGAGAGTCGGCAGGCGAGAGGCAGGGCTTGACTAGTCTCGAGGAGGAGGCCAACTTGGAGATGCCGGGAAGGCGTACATTGCGCCCGAGAGGATCATGGCCTGAGCAAGAGCACACACCACCGCGGCACCAAAGAACACCGTGCAGCACAAGGTATCGCCTCCAAAGCGATGCTTTCAACAAAGTAGCGACACCGAGGCGCCGCCATCGCCAATCCGGGACGCCGGATCAAGGTTTTCACCTGGAGACACCACCACGAAGATGAGGGTAGGACGTCGATTCACAGCGGCGCCTCCATGGAGGAACACGACGCCCCATGGCGCCGTCGTCGCCGGCACAACGCAGGTTGCGCAGGACTTTCGTCCGAGACTCCGCACGCCAACACCATCGCACCTTGGCTGCACAAAGCCCACACCTGGCCACCGGACTCGCCGGGGGGGTCGGCTGGCCGCCACCCAGCCAAAACCAGACCGCAGCAACAACCTTGTCGTCGTCGTCGAGTGAACCACCGCACGGCCGCCGTAGCGCAGAGGATGGGCGCGGCCCGCGCGGCCCAGATCGGGCCCTCGCAGCCCAGATCGGGCCCGAGAGGCCCAGATCGGGCCCGTGCGGCCGCCGCAGCGCCGCCTCCACGCCGGCACGCCGGCAACTCCACCAGGCTGTGCGCCCCCGCGCCGGGAAGGCCGCCGCCGTCCGTCGCTTGGGCAAGCACTGCCACCACGTCGCGCCCGAGGTGGACGCTCGCGTTCACCGCGGCTCTCCCCACGCGGCCGTTTTTGGAGGCGCGGGGGCCGCCGCCACCGCGGTGAGGTCGGCGGCAGCGGCGGCAGGGATGGTGCTTGGAGGGGAGGGGCGAGCGGCGGTGGCTGGGGAGTTCCCTCGTGCCGCCCGTGAGGGGCGACGCGAGGGTCGGGAGTCTTTCTTGGATGAGTTCACCATTGACGGTGACTTTTCAAAGTAGAGAACAAAATCTTGACTAGAAAGTGACTGCTGGGTCCCTCTATATCCTTTTACATTTTGTCCGGAGTTCACCCTAATTGCACTAATGAAAATCAACCTACATAGGTTCTGGAAGAAAGAAAAAAATACTGAGCATAACGAAAAATAAACATCCTTCTTACAGGACAACTAATAAAATATTTTGAACATGTCCGCTGAAATTTTTGTTTTGAATATGTAAGAGTAATACTAACAATCTAACCCAAAATGGTAAAACAATAGTGATGCAAATGTATATACTAATTAATAACTATGTACTCCTATCTTAAAAAATGCATAGATAGAAAAATAGTAGGTTAAACCGAGATCCAAGACTGGTTCCGTGGTTTGATGCCCAAAAAATGCACCGCAATTTAGAAGAAAAAAAAATTCTCCGCGACAAATCTAATTTGCTGGGAATTATTGAAAGAGCGCAATCACATAATTCGTAACGCCAAAGAGATGTCTGACCAGGAGATTATCGGTGGAATCAAAGACAAGCGGAGTCATGGAGTATCGCCGATGCTCCGTTACCACTTCCTAGTTCCTACGCAGTACGGAGGCACACCATTTGACCCGGCTTAACAGCTTTTAAGCCTCTTGCAGGGATGCTACCTTTTAGCTCCCCTTTTCTTGTAAAACTTCTGCTATTTGCCTATTCGCAATCAATATATGGCAACTCTCCTCTCCTGCTATTTACTATAAAAAGGGAGATCGACAAGTTGAAAAAGGAAGCCGTACCTTTGCCTCGGATAACAGCAGCGTGCAATGCATTTTGTCCATTCGGTCCAGAGTATGAAAGAACGCCAGCGCTAATCTCGTAGAGTGTTTCAGCGATGGTTTTCCTTTTCAGTAAGATTGCTAGGTACAGCGGAGAAGTACCATCTTTGGGAGAAGTAGCCAATTCTGAGTCCTCCGTCATGAGCGACTTGACCATATCATTGTTTCCGATGCGGACAGCCTCATGCAAGGCTGTCTCTTTACTCTTGTTTTCTTTTTCCAGTAGTGCCTTCACTGTGTCAGCATCGTTGCGTCTGGCAAGATCAACGAGAAAAGACACCATTTGGGATTTCGCAGCCCGTGCAGCACAGTGCAGGGGCGTATCTCCATTGTTGTTTTGCACGAAGAGGAATTGTACGGCCTTCCTGTGGATGAGGCCGCCATCATCGTCCAGCCTCTCACCGACACTATTGGTGTCCATCACATGGAGAAAAGTGTCACCGTCAATGGTGAACTCATCCAAGAAAGACTCCCGGCGAAGTGCTTCTTCGTCGCGAGAAGATTGCTGTATGGCCGAGCTTCCAATTGTCCCGCCGCTGAGAAACAATTGCAGTTTCTTCCACGAGCCAGAGCAGGCCACTGCTAGCAGCCCGGGATCCATAAGGGGCGGCGGGTTGCTTGAGACCTCCATGCTCACCAGTGGTTGCTTGAGACCTCCATGCTCGAGCTCTACGGCTCTACGCCATAACCAGAACGAGGTGCTTTCTGGTTAGAAGGTTGGTTCTGAATGTATGAAAGTAAGGGGTGATGGTTGTGCAGGCAACTTCTATATCCGGGCACCCTTATAAAAGTGCGTACAAAGGAAAGGAGTGCGCAGTACATTTTTTTCATCCTACATATGACAGCACAAATTATTCTCATTACCAAATGGTTGTAGAGTCGTGCGCGTCTTTGCGGCCGTACTACTTCAGCGTATCAATAGTTTGAATAATTTCAGCCACAACCGAATAACCGAAATTATGTCATTCAGGTTTGTGTTTCGACCACCAAAATTCCCATTAAATTAATTTTTTTGGAAGAATATTTAAATTCACCGAAGAATTTCTTAAATATTTTAACCGAAATTTACTCAATATCTTGGTGTTTATCAAAATCATTGGAACTCAATGAATTCCGTTTTTTCTATAATATATCTTATGGTCTATGATTTCGAACCTCGCTTTGTAGACGGCACGGTCAATAAGACACATAGTTGGGATGCTCAGAATCAAGTCTAATTCTTTGAGGTGACCTGCTCAGCATCTTGGCTGGTACTCCCTCCGTTTCTAAATATAAGATGTTTTAGCTTTTGTCCATATTCACATGTATCTAGATGTACGTGGACATGTTTTAGTATGTATGTACACTCATTTGGGTTTGCCCCTAGCCAACATGTGAGCTAGTTAGAACATCTTATATTGTGAAACGGAGGGATTACTACATTATTGACACTTGTGGAGTTATGGGCGGGCACAAAGTTTTGTTAAGCTGGAATTGTCAACAATCCGGGAGCAACTTCAAGAAAGAACGTGCCAGCTGCTCGCTCACTTTTTCCCTCCATACAATGATACTAGGAAAATTTTGCGCGGCGACACCGCCGCGCCCGTGTGGTAAAATTGAAATTTGAAAGAGGTAGTTTTTTTTATCGTATCTTGTAGTCAGTCTGCATTTATTTTTGTGGTAATTATGTTTTTTTTCTGTATTTTGCAGTTCGATATATCTAAAATTTGTTGATTTTGTAGCATTCAGTACTTTTTCGAATGTGTTTAATTAAGTTTGATATTTGTTTATATATTTTTTCCGGTCGTTATGTATGGAATTTTTTGGATTGTCTTCCTTTTTGGGGGGGGGGGGGGGGGGGGGGGGTGGGGGGGTGGGCGGTAAAAACTGCAGGTTTGAAAGTCATTTTAAATTATTTGAAGTCTGCAAATTTGAAATTTGATTAAAATGTAAAATTATGTTTTCACATTTTTTTTAGGTCTATAATGGTGGCGATGCACATTTGTTGAAATGAACTGCATAATTAGATAAAATTTAGGTAGATTGAATCAAAATAATTACTAAATTTAAATGTTCAATTGAAGTTTGTATTTGGCAGAAATGTATTTTATGAGCATTTAATAAATGTAACTTTATATAAGTGGAGGGAATGCATTTTTTTCCGAAGTATTTATCAAATTGGAAAATTAAAATGTGATTATGTTTTGTTATAAATAGTTATAATTAATTTTTCTGATGACGTCAGCCGGTGGCGAGTACTTCGAAGTTTTTTTTTTATTTAAATTTTGCAATTTTGAAGTAGTTTTGAAGTTGTTGTCTACATATTTGTAAAAACATTTGCGTATTTACATTTTTGCGAAAAGAATTTACATTTTTGTAAATTCGAAACAAATTTGGATTTGTTGTTTTTTGCAACATTCAGAATTTTATGAAATTTATTTAATAGGGTGGGCCCAACTGACAGAAGTTTAATAATTTGTGAAAATATTTTTGGGAGAAAAAAAAATTGTGAACAATGTTTTGTTTAGTGTAAAAAAATCTAATTAAATTTGGGAATTTCCGTATCCAAAAGTTATTCAGACTTGAAACTGTTGAATTTTTAAAAAATACATGGGTAAATTGTTTAGTTTTTGAATTTTTTTAGATTTGGTAAGTTATTTGTAACTGGATCCGTTTTTCGTATGTTAAATATTTGAATTTTGTAGGTATATACAATTTTAGTATGTTCAAAATTTAATTGTAATCGTATTTAGAAGTTTTTTTTTTCATATCTGTAGATTAGAAATATTTTTGTAGTTATTGCTCGAATATTTATAAAACATTTCCGTATTTATATATATTTTTTCCATGTTTATATATTTGTTTCATGTTTTTCTGACGAACCAGCGAAAACACATTGATTAATTTAGATTTATAACAAATATTTTTCAAACTGAAATGTTTCAAAATGTATAAATTCTAACGTAAACAAATTAGATTTTTTTTTGTGAACATTTTGATATATAATTTATATTTTTCTGATAAACCAGTGAAAAGAGATTGGTTTTCTAAATTTAATGATTTTTCTGGATTTTATCTAATAAGCCGGGCCCACATGTCATTGTTTTGTCAATTTCATAAATATTTCCGGAATTCCACGGTCGCTGATGTGTGGGGCCCATGCTGACGTCATCATGACGTCAGCAATGGTGAGGCCGGATCTGGCCGCGGAATCGCCGGCGACGGCGGGGACGGTGCAGCGCGTTCTGGGACGCGCGGCTCAGCGCGCTGGACGCGCCCGGACGCGGGCTGGCAGGAGGTGGCGGCGCCGCCCCTCCTAAGTCGCCGGAGCGTCGCCGGAGAGCTGCGAATGCGGCGGCGGAAGCCGACGACGGCGGCGTCGATTGCGGCGTGCTCGCGTGGTTCCGGGAGCCGATCTCCGGCGAGGACGAAGAGGAAGCGACGCCGGATCGTCCCGTGTGGTCGGATTTGAGCGGGGAGGCGGGGAGAGGCGGCGCTGCGCCGCGGCGGCGGCGGCGACGCCGGGATCGCGCGCGCGAGAGAAGAAGAAAGGGGGAGAGTGCGGGCGTTTTTTCATCGGGGACCCTGAAGTTTTTCGAAATTGCGTTTTGGTCCTTATCTTCGGTGAAGTGTGGGCTGCGGGGCAGTGCTGAGATCTGTGAGGGAGTTTTTTGCAAAAGCGTCATGGAAGTCTACTGTGGACCGTCGGATCTGCGGAGGACGGCTCGGATCGAGTACTGTAGACTGTTACAGTGTACAACAGTGTTAGCTACAGTGGCCGGAGGGCTCTCAGGCCGCGAAAGTGACGCGCCTTAAATATATAGAGTGATGGAGTAACTATTTATGGGATTATTTATTGTTCTCTTCATTTTCGTGGGTATATATATAGCGGGTGACTGGATATTCAAATTAAGACCGAGCGGTTTAGACTTGTATCGAACTTGACAGACCGATGACAGGGTGAATACTCATCCAATCGTCAGCTTGAATACTCATCCAACAGCACGTCACGTCCAGTGCGCTAGCTTGCTTTCCTCACAGCCTTGCCCGTAGCTCGGCTTCTTTTTTTTTTTTTTTTGAAAGAGGGGAGTACAAGCCAGCGAACCATTACAGAAATTAGAAACGAAGAACAAACACCAGCTCGCACAAACAGAGCTCAGCAAAAGGCACTACAGCAGCTGGAACGCAGCTGAACCACCAAACCTCGACGAAGCCGACGAACGCCGGAGACGACGAAGACGAACCACTTGCCTGCTGGAAGAAGGATGACCTCCAAACCTTGAAGAAAGCCGCATAAGTCACACACCGCAAGCAGTGCGATCTTGACGACGAACGAGCACGGCCAAGCCACCCCAGCACCAGCACCAGCACCACCTTCCGCCAGGGCGGCGAGGCCGTGCCAGAGGAACCACCACCACCTCGCCAACCAGCCCAGCGCCTCAGCTCAGCACCAAACCCCTCCACTCCGCCGCACCACCTCGAAGCGAGTCCTGTCCTTACCTCCACGGCCGGACGAAGGAAACACGAAGAAGCCGACGCCGGAGTCGCCAGAAGCAAACATGCCGCCCCCGCCGCTCTCCCCCCCGCCACCACGGCCGGCCAGGAGAGCCCGAGGCACACGCCCGCGACACCTGCTCCAGGAGCACCCCCAAAAACCTTAGGAAGCCCGCACCGTAGCTCGGCTTCTTTAGATCATGGTCGTCACGTCTGGTTTTTCGATTCTCCATACCCCTTTTATATTCCTATGAATGTCCCTATATAATAAAGTGAAAGCTGTTTCCCCCTAAAAAAAAAAAAAAAAACAAAACGATCTCCTATCAGCCGAGCGCGGTAACAAATTATGAGTCCCACATCGGTAGCGGAAGGGCGTATACATCAACTTAATTAACCAGCCCACGATCTCCTATCAGCCGAGCGCGGTGGTGCACGCTCGTAACTCCAGCCTACAGCAGGAGGGCTAAAGAGTTGGTAAGGCCTGGTTGGGTTGGCTGGAAGCCCATGTATCAGAGCACAGTATCCACATACGGATAACGGAAGCCTGGTTGTGTGGAGCATGGGTTCGTCGACTCAACTAACATACCAACTCTTTTGCTACTTTTAGCTCTTTTTTTTTTTTGCCGTCCGAGCAGATACGTTAAGTTGTCTGGTTTATTGTCGCCAATTTTCCTTTTGTGTTGCACGTCTGTTTGATGAACATGTGAGTATTATTTACGGCTGTCTAGCACAGCTCCAGGCACTCGCACCCTTGTCCAAGTATCATGCCATCAAATTTCTGATACAAATTAGTTTTAATTTACATAAATCGTGCTATGACATATACTACCAAATAGTATAAACTTGGAGTGAGTAGTATCGGCACTGTTACCCGTCTGATTTCAGTTTTTGTTGCTTTTAGCTGTTGATCAAATCCAAATATGATATTTCCCCGTCTGTATGTTTAGGACAAGAAGATGTATGTTTAAAGTTTTTCCTGGCGCACGTACGTGTGAGCAAATTCGTACCAGACTCGGTCATGGACATGGAGTATACTATATTCGTACCAACTTGGGTCTCCGCGACTCAATATGTCATGAAGGATAATAGTGGAATCAGATGCGGAGGCTGTGGTTAATCTGTGGAACGCTGCTAGCTTTGACAGAGCAGATTTGGTATCAATATGTCATGAAGTTACAGACATTAGTAAGAGCTTTGAGAGCTTTGCTCTAGTGCATGTTAGGCGAGAAGCAAATGAAGCTGCTCATAGATGCGCTAAGCAAGCTAGTGAGGAGAGGAGGAGATGTATTTGGGTAAACTACATGCCTAGTTTCCTGCAAGATTTTATCCACTCCGATTGTAATCCTCGTGATTAATATATAAAGCTGAGTTGCAAAAAAAGAGGCAAGCATCCAATCTAAATAATCAAAACAGAATTGTAATCTAATGAAATCTTGCACGCTTCCTCCTTTGCTTTAATGTTGCCTTGATGATGTGTAGCCAAGTTCACCTAATTTTGTACCTTTTTCCCTGTGCATTAATGTGTTCATTTTGTACACTATTTCTTTTGTTAAATGATAAGCCGTAGCAAACAGAATTGAGATAGTTAGTTATTTTCATGTTGGTGCTCATAAGCTTTGTTTATTCATCCATTTAGTCTGTACCTGAATTGCTTCTGTAGTTACAACGAACTCATTTGTATCTGCAGAGAACTTTGTGGCATCCATGTTTCAGTGAGGGAAGGAGGAATTGATGATACAAAGAAGCATCTGGCTGCTGGTGTACAAGTCAGCACAAGAGGTTTGTGTTTGTGAAACATCCGTTTTTATGTCCTTTATGTAGCCTGGCTCAGTTGGACATTGTTTGGTTTCAGATAGTGCAGAGAGAACTCCGTTGCAGTGGGCCGTGGATTGTGGCCATCTAAATGTTGTCGAGGTTCTTGTCAATTCAAATGCAAACGTCAACGCTCAGGTATCTGATAGAACACTGTCGGCAAGTTATCAACTTGCCAGGTTTGTACGTCGGCCCACTCAAAATTGATTTTTGTCCCCTAGTGGCGTGAGAGAGGCGGCAGTAGCAGATAGCGGCCACAACATCATCTTTCTTGTATTTTTGGGGAATCTGCTCATTCCTACGGCAATCAATTGTTGTTAGCCGAACAAAATAGTGCCATTCTTATTGCCTACAACATGGAAGTTGATCATGCATCAATTAAGATTTACTTCGTATATGTATCTAAATTCATATAAAAAATATTTAATTTTAAAGATTATTTTTCAGGTTCACTTGATAGCACAGATGCAACTACACTCACATTTGAGACATGCCCAACATCCTCTCAGTTTTATCTTCTCAATGGTAAAGACTCGAATACAGACAAATATATTTTTGATTTGTTTTTTGTTATAGTGTTCATGCTCTTTTGCTTATGCCTTAAGTGTCAGGGCGAACGTACGTTTTGACATGTCAATACGGGAACATGTCAAAAAAATTGGTGTTACTCAGGAGGGACATGTACGAGGGCCACGTTGATCACACACTGAAGAACCTCTATCAAAGAAGACAAAGTTTGAAGGTGGATCTAGCCGCACACACGCTACCTCCGTGAGGCATATGTTTGTTTATATGACCGGCCGGGGGCATAAAGCGAGCGAACAAGATGGACGAGCTGGATTAAATATGCAAGTCCAGAATAATAATAAATAGAGTGGCCAGTTTCTGTTAATCGATGAAGTTTTAATTCAAGCGTCATATGTGTTGAATGATGTTCATTTTCTATGATTGCCATTTTCTAATAACTAATCTATATAGCAAGTTCGTATTATTATTGTTTCATTGAATTTTTCTTCAGAGAAAAATAGTAAATTAGAACTACCAATGTCGCAACAAACAAATAAATGAATCGAATCGATCTTCATGAGTTAAAAAGTGTTGCCATGGTTAAATAAAACAAATGTTCGATAAAAATGTTTGACATTTTACTCACCCAAATTATGACAGAAGAAGGAAGAAGTATGTCATAAGGTTACATGTGCCTTGCACGTGCACAATTACTAGTCATCAATCTATAAAAGAGCGAACTAGAATTCTTTTAAAGCCACTAACAATAGTGTACAGACATCACCTAACACGGTTTTTCCTCCCGGATCGCCTCCCTCTAGGCGGCTCCGGAGGCGACCGCCCCCAAACCCTAGCAGCCACCCACCATCCCAGTCCCCTGCCGCTGCTGCTGCCGGCCCTGGCGGCGGTGGCGGCGTCTATCCCGTCCTTGACGGTGGGCAGAAGAGGTGTCTCGCGGCGACGGCTCACGGAGGCGGTGAGGCGCAGGCGGCGGGCACGGTGCGGCGCGGTCGTCCGGCTGGCGCCTAAGTTCTCTTGGCGGCGCGGCGGCGTCAAGGCGGTGGGGCGCTGCAGGTGCCTCTCCTCCGTCTTGGCGGAAGGGATCGGGCGTTCTGATCTTGGTCCCAGATCCAATCTGGGCTGCGGGATCCAACTCGGGCCGGCGATCTGGCGGTGGCTTTGGCCACGCCGATTAGCTGTGCGTTGGTTGACTTCCTCCGTTGCTGTCGTTTCTGCTGGGTGTGGCCTTGCGGCGTCGGGGCTTGCGAGACTGAAGAATAATGGCGGTGGTCCTTGGTTCTTATTCGCGGCGAGATGAAGATCTACCGGATGTTGATCCCCATCGATCTGGCTGGACGGTCGTGTTTCGGAAGGCTCCGCCGGCGAACTCCACTGGGCGACTCATGCCTGGAGATTGCTGGATCAGATGGTATTCGATCGTGCGCACCCGTGTTTTTTCTCTGACCATTTGGTTTCAGAGGGAGCGCTTCGAAGCTCTGCTGGTTGTTAATATCATGGAGCACGCTTTCTCGTTCCATGGTGCTGGCGGAGAATGACATGGAAGGCGAGATCTGAGGACTGACAATGGTGGTTCGAATCTTTCTGGCGATGAGGAATTGGCTTGGTGTTTCATGACTTGGAGCAGCGGCATGTAAGTGGGGGCGACAACATACGTGAAGTCCAAAGTCTTACCTTTCAGGGTGAAAATTCAAGGTCTGGCCTTAATTGGTTGTGCCTGACAGTGGTCTTGTTGGAGACATTGTTTTGAGAGTGAGGACTATCTTCAGGGTGAGAACCCAAGGTCTGACCTTAATTGGTTGTGCCTGGCACTGTTCTTTTTGAAGGCGTTGCTTTTGAAGAATTGGACATCAGGTGTTGTTTTGGTGGTGGTTGTGCGGCTGCCGCAAGGACTGTAACTCCGTAGCGGGACTTTTCTTTTTATTTCTTTTTCTTATTGTCTTTCGGCTGTGTGCATCCGTAATGGCTCTGGTTATTGCGTTGTTGCAGAGGCTGGGTGTAATTTGTATCTCCGCTACACTCTTTATCTAAAAAAAAACAATAGTGTACACACGAAAACCAGTAGTACCCTATGATCTAATCCATCTAATGAAATCCGAAACACCGTATTTCTTCCATGGTCTGCCATCCAATCCAATGGCTCATATCCAATGTTCTGCCACATTAGATGGTCCCACGCACGTCCTGCCCCGCGATCTCCACTCCCGAATTCATGGCGCAAATTTCAAACTATTTCGCCATTTGCCCTCCCACGGCATGCGCCCATCGTGCGCCGCGGGGGTACCTGGCGTGCATCCAGCCCCTTCCGCATATCTTTCTCGATGGTGTGCTAACTACTAGATATCCCAATATAACCGAGGGCTAAATTACCGTCGGATATTAACTATGAACCGATAAGCTATTAGGTGTTAATATCCGAGGAATGTTTTAGCCCCGTCGGGTATTATTAAAACCGTCGGGTATACCAGGTAATAACCGAGCGGTCACCTTAATCCGTCGGGTACTAACGGCACCGTCGGTCATTAGGGTAATAACCGACCATCCGTCGATTATTAGAATTTAAATATGGGGATTTCTAGTAGTGGCTATTTATTTGAAAAATTAAATTCGGAAATACGTACGGAGCATCGTCTTCCTTCCGTCTCTCTCTCTTTCCCCAGCCTAAACACTCGGAGGCTCAGAGCTGAGCGCGTCCGGAGGAGACGTACCCGAGCTTTGCACGAGCCACTCCACCATCTACTCCGTTGACGCCATGGTCATGAACCCAGCCGTTCTCGCCGAAGAGCCCAGCCCCCGACAGGTCCCGGCGACATGCAGATGATGTCTGAAAGCGTTCAGTGCCGGCGGGACTTGAAACAGCAGATCGTGCGCCTGCATGCGCACCTCCGAGTCGAGGATGAGCGACCGTTTGAACCACGGCTGGCTGGGAGCTCCACAACGTTAAGGTCGGTACGTAGATTTGTTCGGGTCGAGCAGGCGTCCCACAAGGCGGCGCGCCGGCTGATAAACCCACGCCGGGAACACGTACTCGCGGCGGTTCGCCGTCCTGCACATGTCGGTGATGTTGGAGTCATCGGCCGGCAGGCGGCCGAGGAGGAGGACGAAGAGAATGAGGCCGAGGACCAGATATCAATGCTGATATTTCTGCTACAGTACATATATTGCTACAGTTGCTTGGGGACACCTGTCCTTGGAGACGAGTCTAGCGTGTCTGTCTTGTTCTGGATTTGATGGAACCCAGCAACCATCGGTGTTATCGTTCACCACACGTCGAAATCGTTGTCGATCGGCAGGACAAGAAAAAGGAAAAGACCTTGAATTAACCTAGACCGTCGGTACTCAGGCGTCGGCGTCGTGAGCCCCCTGACGAAAATCTAACCAGTCCTGAAAGACCACGCGAGAAGAAGAACAACTGACATGCACAGTCCTCCACTTGTCGTACTGTATGTAACACGATCGAGGCCTTATTCTCGATCTCTCCACTTGATGAAAGTTTTATAAATCCAGCCAACCCCGGTCTCCCGCCTCACACAGTGTCCTCCAGCTCTCCAAGCCCAACCCGACGACCATGGCGACCAAGCACAGCCTCCTCGCCGCCGCCGCCGCCTGCCTCCTCCTCCTCCTCCTTCTCCCCTCGGCCTCCGCCGTCTCCGACGTCGAGTACTGCGGTGAGTGACAGCCTCCTCCTGCCCGCGTCTTTTGCAGCTACGTGCTTCAGTTCGGGGAGGTGAAGATTTCGTGTGAATTTGCCTGCCTTTTTTTGGTGAAGAGGGCCGGGGCAGGGCCTCGCCGTGCTAGCCTCCGCCGTGCCTCGCCGTGCTGGCCTGTCGCCGTGGCCGTGGCCGTGCGCGCCTCGCCGTGGCCGTGCACGGCAAATTAGCAAATTTTTGCTAAGTTAGAAATTTTTTGCTAAGTTAGAAAATTTTAGATGCAAATTCAGCAAATTTAGAAAATTTAGCAAATTTAGAAATTTGATAGAAGCAAATTTAGCAAATTTTGCTAAGTTAGAAATTTTTTGCTAAGTTAGAAAATTTTAGATGCAAATTTAGAAAATTTAGCCAATTTAGAAAATTTAGCAATTTGATAGATGCAAATTTAGAAAATGTAGCAAATTTTTGTGTAGTAATTTTATAGATGAAAATTTTATAGATTGCAAATTTGATAAGTTAGCAAAGTTAGAAAATTTAGCAATTTTTTGTGTAGTAATTTTATAGATGCAAATTTTATAGATTGCAAATTTGATAAGTTAGCAAATTTAGAAAATTTAGCAAATTTTTGTGTAGCAATTTTATAGATGCAAATTTTATAGATTGCAAATTTGATAAGTTAGCAAATTTAGAAAATTTAACAAATTTTTGTGTAGCAATTTTATAGATTTTTGTGTAGCAATTTATAGATGTAAATTTTATTGATTGCAGGGACATTGAGCTATGGATCCTAACTATGTGCGAGACGAGGAGAATGAAGACGAAATTATGCGAGGGATATATGAGGATGCCAATAGATATGATCCCGATGGAGAAGATGACGGCGGAGAAGATGTCGGCGGTGGAACCGATGCCGGTGGAGAAGATGATGAGGATTTCACCTCACAATTTCTTATGGACTCTGGTGAGAGAATTGAGTCCAAAGAAAGAAGAGCCGACGAGGTATATATATTAAGGCTATTTTGTTGATCACTAGATTCATTAATTGATTTGTATTGCACCTTGCGGAGGTCATACCTGATAGTGATTTATTTCTGTAATTTAAGTCTTTACCTCAGCTCGTTCATTGTCTGTAATTATCCTCACTATAATCTTTTGTGCGCTATACTTTGCAGAATGAAGATGCTCGAATTGAAAAGGCAAAAAAAAAAAATGACTTTGGGTTCACTGACCCGATAAACTTCATCAAGTCACCATAGAAAATCCCGTATATAACAAGGACACACCGGAGGATTTGCTAAGGTATTTCAAGCAACACCGTGACAAAAAGACTATATTCTGGGCTTACAACTTCAAGTGAGTGTTACTGTCTCTTCTACACATTCTATTTTGCTCACCCGATGTTAAGTTTAACTGATGAGTTATGCATGACTGTGTATATAAACGTGTGCAGGTTTCACTATATTCTTCTCGTCATTAAAATTCACGATGGAGAAATTCATGTCCTTGACTCATTAAGGAAAAGTCCTCTAGATCACAAGACATGTTTTACAATGCTCGAAAAGTAATTTCATTTCTTATCGCCTCTTTCGTTCATTTCCTGATATCAAGTCATTAATAACTCCTTTTATAATTTTATTTGTCGGGCAGCGTTTGGAAAGAGTTCATCAAGGAAGTACCCGGTCAATGGACACCGAAGCTGACATGACGTCTGAACAATGTAAGTAGTACTACTGTCGCAGCAGTGGAACATGGGGTTCCCCTAGTGCTGCCAAAGTGGGTCCACTCCCTGTGGGCCCAAGTTGAAGATGGACAAGGCCAAGAACCAAGTCAATCTTGCGGGTTCATCCCTTGACCCCGCGAAGGCCAGGCAAGATCTACACCGACAAGGGGCTCCGGTCCTGGGGGCCTGCCGGGTCCCCGAATCAAGCTAGAAGACGCTGAAGACCCCGAGGGTCCGAGTCCCCGGCAGGAGGCCGGGCTCCCTCTCGGGTACATCATCTCACCACTGTGGATAAGCACTCCACCTCATCAGAAGACTTGGGAAGCAAGGCGAAGGTGGCGCGGGCAGGGAGCATAGCCCGTTGATGTGTCAGCCACTGTTCACCACCAAGGCGGACGCTCCCACCTAACCCAAGGGAAACGCTAGGCTGAGGAGAGGCCACGTCTCCTCTAAACCAGCCGGGAGGGTCCTTCACCCGAAGGCCCCTCATGCCCCTCACGTGCCCTGTGGCAACCCCTTGGCCTATAAAAGGAGGACCAAGGCACGGAGGAGGAGGAGGACGAACCGAAGCACATGTAGAACCAGAGCAAGACTAGACTAGGGCTGCCAAGGTAGAGAGGAAGGTGATCTCCTCCGGGTCAGGATCTGTCCTTCTTCTACCTCCAGCCAAAACCCTTCCGGGTACCTCACCCGAAGGACTCCATTGTAAGCCACACTATGAAGAACCCATCAATCCAGACATGCAGGAGTAGGGCTTTTAGCCTCCGGGCGGCCTGAACCTGGGTAGCTCCTTGTGTCCCTTTGGTTGCATGCTTGATCGTGGAGAGGAGAGCTTGATCCGACTCCGCCCACGAAGACGATTCTCAGCCTCCTTCGCGCCCCGTGCCGAACCTAAAAGGGGGTATCCTCTACTCCCGGTGTCCGTGCATCGAGACACGACATCTGGCGCGCCAGGTAGGGGGCGCAAGCGCTGGTTTCTTCTTCATCAAGTTCATCGGCAAGCTCTTCGTCAAGCATGGCGCCGAAAGGAGGGTAGATCCTGCGGCGTCCAAGCCCGTCTCTCCCTCACGCACTCAAGCTTCATCCGATCGCCGTGCTGCTAACGCGCGGAGGGTGCTTCTCCGTCCCCGCCTCCCCCGGAGAGGGTGGCGCCGGACGAAGTGGACGGCCTCAACAAGGACGGCGGCCCTGGCGGAGCGGCGGCTCCAAAGGGCACCACCATGCCTCCTCCTCGCTCAGGGGAGAAGAGCGTCTGCAACGGCGCTAGCAAGGATCCTACTGCTGGAGGAGGGGACCGTAGCGCTCGCCCCAGCGGAGATCCACGAGCATCCAAGAGCAAGTCCTCCGCACACCCGCCTACGGACGCAAGCTCGCCATGACGCTCTGGTCGCTGCCAAGGCCCTGATGCAGTTCCCTCCAACCAACGGTGATCCCAAGATCTACCAAGAATGGGGACTCGAGTGGAGAGGCTTCTCGACTTCGCCGATGGTGGTCCGTGGGTTGAACCCACTCAAGCTCCTGCCGTCGACGATCCCGAAGCAGCACAAGACAAGACACGTGAACCGCGAGGCCAGCCTCGCGGTGAACGTCAAGCCAAGGCGGCGCCTGCTCGCACCGCACCACCGATGGCTGATCGGCACACCGCGACCGCGGCCCAACCATCTCCATCGGGTCTTCTACCTCGCGCAACCCAGATCTTCGTGACGAGCTCAACAGCCGTCAGAACGAGGATATGCGCACCCGCATCGAGCGTCGCCGGGAACGTCATCGCCGGACGGATCGCGACATCGACCTCGCCGAGGGCTGCGTCGCCCTCGCCCCTGAGTTCCGCCACTTCAACTGGCCCAAGAAATTCAAGATCGACGTGCTTCGCTACGACGGCACCACGAACCCCCGGGACTTTCTGCAGATCTACTCTCTTGCTGCAGCGGTTGCCGGGGCCGACGAAGTCATGATGGCCAACTGGTTCCCGTTGGCCCTGAAGGGAGATGCCCAAACTTGGCTTCTCAACCTTCCCGAGTGCTCCATCCGATCCTGGCGGGCGCTGAAGGACAGTTCCTGGGGGCTTTCCAAGGCGGGTACGAGCGCCCGGGGGCTCCCAGCGACCTCCACGACTTCAAGCAGCTTCCGGGTGAAACTCTTCGCAAGTTCATCCAGCGCTTCACCCAGAAGATGAACACCATCCCGTGCATCAAGGAGGAGATGGTGATCCAGTCCTTCCACGCCAACGTCCGCAACCCCAAGATGCGCGAGAAGCTGAGCATTCATCGCGTCGAGTCTGCTCGTAAGCTCTGGGAGCTTGCAGATCGGTGCGCTCGAGCTGAAGAAGGAGTCAAGTTCCCCGGGGAGGATGAACCCGAGGACAAGGTCGCTCCGCCAAGAACAAGAAGCGGGACCCTGGACCCGACAAGCGGATCTTCGTCACCGAGCCTCTTCCGAAGAAGGCCAAGCCTGCACCGACCTCCGAGGAAGAAGGCGAAGGTGACCCTGGTGTCACATTCATCCAGAAGGCAACCACTGCTCAAGGACTGTCGCATGCTCAAGAACCTCGCCATCCGGGAGCAGCGTCGAGCTGACGGGGTCAGTCAAGACGGCTGCTACAACTGCGGCACTGCCGGGCACATCGCTCGTGACTGTCCTACGGGTCGCCAAGGCGGGGCGGCCGTGGATGGAACCGAGGCGGTGGCCGCGGAGCCGCGGAGGAGGGCGGCGGTCAAGGCGGTCGCGGGTACAACAATCCAGAAGCCGCCACGATGGCAACGGGGAAGCTCCGGCTCCCCAAGGAGGCAACGGGGGAAGTATCAAGAGGTCACGGGGTCGTCGGGTGCATCCACGGAGGGTCTTCTCTGCCTCCCTCCAACGGCGCCTGCAAGAGACTTGTCCGGGAGCTGAACGCGGTTGCTTCTGCTCCGTCCAAGCCCCTGGACTGGTCCAGCCAAGTCATCACCTTCGACCCAGAAGATCACCCTCAACACTGCCGGGGTCGGGACCCTGCCGCTGATCGTGTCACCCGTCATCCACAACTACAAGGTCACCAAGATGCTGGTCGACGGAGGCTCCAGCCTCAACCTGCTGACGGCGAAGGTCCTGGCTATCCTTCAAATCCCCAGTCTCGCCTGCAAGACACCGGGTGTTCCAAGGCGTGAACGGAAGTGTTACTCGACCCCTCGGGAAGATCACCTTCCGGTCACCTTCGGCGACTCCAAGAACTTCCGCACCGAGGAAATCGTCTTCGACATCGCCGACACTCCGCTCCCGTACAACGGCATACTTGGCAGACCTGCCTGGCCAAGTTCATGGCCGTCTCCCACTTCGCCTACAACATGCTGAAGATCCGGCGCCGTGGGGCGTCATCAAGGTCAAGGCCGACATCGACGACGCCATCTACTGCGTTCACCTGAACCAGACGGTGGCAACCATGGCGGATGTCCCTCAAGGTGTACAGGAGGATGATGATGGGGCTCTCCGGGGGCGAAGGGCACCCTGGGGGCTCCACATCTACTCCCCCAAGAAGGCGCCATTCCATGGCGATCCGCAGCTGACCAAGAAGGTGGCGCTAACCAGTGACGGAGTTCGCTCCATCACCATCGGCGCCCGCCTCACCGACAAATAGGAAAGCGCGCTCGTCGCCTTCCTTCGGGAAAACTCTGATGTCTTCGCGTGGGAGGCGTCAGGTTTACCCGGTGTTCCAAGGGAGGTGATCGAGCACAAACTGGCGGTCTCCGGGGGCTCGCCCCGTGAAGCAGGTTCTCCGGAACCAAAGCAAGGAAAAGCTGGAGTTCATCATCGCCGAGGTGGACAAGTTGATAGAAGCTGGTGTCATCCGGTCGGTTCCCCACCCAACCTGGGTGGCCAACCCCGTGGTGGTACCGAAGCCCATGACCTTCAAGTGGAGACTCTGCATCGACTTCACAGACCTGAATAAGGCCTGTCCCAAGGACCCTTCCCCCTGCCGCGGATCGACATGATCGTGGACTCCACGGCCGGGTGCGAGCTGCTGTGTTTCTTGGACGCCTTCTCCGGGTACCACCAGATCATGATGGCGCTCGAGGACCAAGAGAAGACGGCCTTCATCACTCCCAAGGGCTGCTACTGCTACACCCGGATGCCTTTTGGCCTCCGGAACGCCGGCGCTACCTTCCAGCGCGCAATGCAAGCATGCCTTGGGTCACAGCTGGGCCGCAACGTTGAAGCGTACATCGACGACATCGTGGTCAAGACCCGGTACAAGGACTCCCTCATCCAAGACCTGCACGAGACCTTCGAGAACCTCCGCCGGGTCAACTTCAAGCTCAACCCCGACAAGTGCGTGTTCGGGGTCCCCTCCGGCAAGCTGCTGGGTTTCCTGGTCTCTCACCGAGGGATCGAGGCGAATCCGGACAAAATCAAGGCAATCGAGCGCATGGAGGCGCCCCGGCGGGTCAAGGACGTACAGCGCCTCAACGGGTGCATCACTGCACTCGGGCGCTTCATCTCAAGGCTTGGGGAGCGGGCCTTACCGTTCTTCAGGCTGCTCAAGAAGTCAGGCCCCGTGGAGTGGACCCCGAGGCCGAGGAAGCCCTGCAGTCCCTCAAGCGCTACCTCGCCTCGCCACCAATCCTCGTGGCACCAGAAGAAAGGAGCCCCTACTACTGTACATTGCTGCCACCAACAGGTGATCAGCGCTGTGCTTGTGGTAGAGCGTGACGCTCCTCCGAAGAAGTCAAGCAAGATCAAGGGCAAGCGACCCGGGAACTCTCTCCGGGACAACCATGCAAGAAAAGGCTGCCGGGTGACCAGGGGTCGCGATCCTGACGTCACTGCAACCTTACCAGACGGGCGGAGCCCGGGGAACTCCCTCCGACGAACTTCGCCGGGGGCTACCTCGTCCCCACCCCAAGACGTCGACATGGAGGAAGCCGAGCCCTCTCAGGACTCGGCGACCCGCAAGGTGCAGCACCCGGTCTACTTCGTCAGCGCAGTGCTGCGCGACGCCCGGGAGCGGTACCCCATGATGCAGAAGCTGCTGCTGGCAATCCTCATTGCCTCCCGCAAGATGAGGCCGTACTTCCAAAGCCATCCCATCACGGTGGTATCCAAGTACCCTAAGAAGCCCCCTGGAGAACCCACTTGCCACTGGTCGCATATCATGGTGGGCCATGGAGCTTCAAGGTTTCGGCCTCAAGTTCGAGCACACGGACAACATCAAGAGTCAGGCGCTGGCGGACTTCACGGCGAGTGGACCGAGACGGCGTTCGACGACCCGGAAGAGGAAACCTGCCTCCCCGGGAAGAAGATCCTAGCGCCTGGACCATGCACTTCGACGGCTCCTACACCAAGGGGAAAGGAGGTGCTGGGGTTGTCCTAACCTCACCAACCGGGACCGGCTGAAGTACGTCGTCCAGATGCACTACCAAGGGAACATCTCCAACAACACGGCGGAGTACGAGGGCCTGCTCGCAGGACTTCGTGCTGCCATCGGCCTCGGCATCAACAAGATCGTCGTCAAGGGTGACTCTCAGTAGTCATCAAACAAGTGAACAAGGAGTACGCGTGCCCTCAGATGGCACCATACGTCGAGAGGTCTGGAAGCTGCAGCGGCGCTTCGACAACTTCCGGGCTGTGTACGTCCCACGGGGAGAAAACACGGCCGCGGATGAGCTATCGCAGGTGGCGTCCAAGCAAGAACCAGTGCCTCCCGGGATCTACATCGAGGTCCTCAGGCGACCTTCGATCCCCCGAGAGGCTCGCGGCAAGATCTGCGCCGGGGGCTGGCGACCCTTCTACCTCGACAACACGGGTAGCCAGCCCAGAAGCTCAAGACCCGGCAGCCCTCTGGCGGAGGAAGCTATGCTTTCTTTCCGTCGGATGGTGCTACCGGTGGAAGGAACCCACCCACCCTGGGCCCGGGACATCGTCAAGTACATCATGGAGCACGCCCTCCCGGAGGATGACCACGACGCCGAGCGGGTGGCTCGTCAAGCCAAGCTCTACGTCATGATCGACGGCGAGCTCTACCGGCGACGGGACAACGGAGTCAAGCTCCGCTGCATCCCTCAAGAACAAGGCCAAGTACTGCTAAGGGACATCCACGAGGGCACATGTTCAAGTCATGTGGCATCAAGATCACTGGCGGGTAAAGTTTTTCGTCACGGGTTCTACTGGCCAACAGTCCTCAGTGATGCCGAGCAGCTAGTCAAGACCTGTGAAGCCTGCCAGTACTATGCGAAGAACATACATCAGCCGGCGCAAGCTCTGCAGCCAATTCCAATCTCCTGGCCGTTCGCGGTCTGGGGGCTGGACATCGTGGGGAAGATACCGAAGTCTGTCGGGGGCCATGAATACCTTTTCGTGGCCATCGACAAGTTCACAAAGTGGGTGGAAGTGATGCCAGTACCAAGACAACAGCTCAAGCAGCCATCAAGTTCATTGAAGGGATCGTGTACCGCTTTGGAGTACCCAACAGAATCATAACGGACAATGGCTCTCAGTTCACAAGCCGATCCTTCCTCAACTTCTGTGAAGAGCTGGGAATCAAGGTGTGTTTTGCCTCGGTGTCCTACCCAAGGTGCAATGGGCAAGTAGCGAGCCAATGCGGAGGTCCTAAAGGGTTTGAAGACCAAGGCCTTTGACAAGTTAGAAGACAAGGGCAAGAACTGGATTGAGCATCTACCAAGTGTCTTGTGGTCCCTCAGAACCACACCAAGCAGAGCCACTCAGAAACACCATTCTTCCTTGTCTATGGAGCGAAGCCGTCTTGCCAACAGAGCTCAGGCATGGATCCCCCGGGTACTTGCCTATGATGAAGACGCACAAGCTGAGAGGAGGATTGATGACATCAACTTCCTGGAAGAGGTGCGGTGCCGAGCTTCTTACGATCTGCTCGATACCAGCAAGGGCTCCGCCGCTATCATGATCGCCATATCCGTTCACGGGTACTGGAACCCGGAGACCTGGTTCTCCGCAAGAAGCAGAAGCTTGATAACATGAACAAGCTGTCGTCCAAGTGGGAAGGACCTTATCGGGTGACGCATACCCTGAGACCCGGAGCTGTTTATCTGGAGGACGAGAAAGGCAGGCCGGAGGGCAACGCCTGGAACATCGAGAATCTCCGGAAATTCTACCCCTGAATACGAACATGAATCGCAGATAGTTAGTCAACTAAGCACGCCCAAGGGGCTAGTGTTCTGTATAAGGGTGTAAGAATCGTCGCCAAGGAATAAAAGATAAGTTTTTCAATTCCGTGAGCCTCTCTTGTTGTCGTGAAGTGTGTTATCCGTAACAACCCCCAAGCAGGGGGCTGACATGGTGCCGGTGGCTGACAGGTCGAGCGCGAGTGCCTATCAGTAGGCGCTGCCACCTGATCGTGCCGTACTGCCGCGGTAAGAAGTGGAACGGGCAGTGCTGTGTTTTAAAGAACTAAACACAGAAATGCACATTCAACTTTGCTTGCGGGTTGCTCGGATGAAACACTTTCACGACATGTAAGGGAGGGTCCATTCTTTTCCTACTGAAAGTTGTTGTGTGTAGCGCCTCTCCCGGGACAGGAATGGATGCTGAAGGGCGACTAAGGAGCTGGATACCCGGGAAGGACGAAGCAGATCGAGGATGCGGCAAAAACAGCTAAGTCTTTGCATGTGCATCTGCATTCTAGGCATAATATCTCGCTCGGAGTCAATATACCACCAACCTGCGCATGCTTGACAGTTGATGAGAGCCTTTGCGGGGGTAATGCGTCCTCCCCGGCGAACGGTTCGATTTCCCTTCGGGCCTAGTACCCGTGGCTGTGGAGTGGACTCCCGGAAGGTATAGTGCTCTTAGGGGTACTGCTACCGGTGCGGGCGGTCAGAGTACTTGTCACCTAAGAGATCTCCTCTGATAACTTGACGGCGCGTTAGTGCAAAGGAAGGTTTGGGAAATGACCCCGGGAGTTGAGCACTAGGATTGCATTCATCTGAATTTACATTCTGAATTTACAATTCTGAATTACATTCAGTTGAGTTTCCTGAGTACATATCTAGCCTATGCTACTAAGGCCAGCTCAGGGCTCCTGGCTGCGCAGATCTGTCTTCTGTTTTGCTGCCTGCCGGGTGCGCTCTTTTCTTCCGGGGACGCCTGGAGGGAGGGAGGGCATCTGTGCAGGATCTTCAGGGACCCCACGGGCCAGGAAACTTCCTGGCGAACCCCGGGACGTGCTGGTCGCAGACGAAGTACACATGGTCCACAAACTATCCATGGCGTCTTCTTCCTCCTACGCAGGAAGGGAAGAGCAAGTCAAGACTGGAACACTTCAAGATCTACTCACCCAGTTTGAGGGGCCTTGCCTTGAACACATCGTCAAGCTCGCGGAGGAGCTGGGACAATCTCGGGTTGCCGCGGCTTCTCTCCACAACTCCTCCTTGATGGAATCCTTCCGGGTGGCTAGCGCCACCGCGGCTTCCATGGCGGCGGAACCTGCAATGTTCCCCACCGCCGGGAAAACTAAGGAAGGGCGAGGGCGAAGAGCGGCCTCCCCTCATCAACGGCTCGGGCTCCAACCCTGTTGGGCGCCTCCGCCGCACCCGGAAGACGGACTCCGCCGTGGACACGTCGGACAAGGCCATCTCTGCGTCGTTGAACATGGCGCTGCGGTACGAGGAGAGCAAAGGAAGAAGAGGAGCGGAGCCGAGCGAGAAGATGTGGCGAAGGCTGGGGGCTGAGGGCTTTTTATAGGCCTCTCGTCCCCACCTACCCCAGGCGGTTCGGCTGCGACATTAATGGGAGCGCGTTTTGCAAAAAACCCGTTCTCATTCACACAAGCACGACATGGAGACAAAGAGGAGAACAAGATCTTCTTCATTTACAAGGACTACAAGGGGCAATCTTTTTACAACAAAAAGGTTGGTTCCTATCTAGCAAGGAGCACCGCCGTACAATGGAAGGCGCTACTTCCAGAAGTACGTCGTCAAGGTCACCGAGGAGGAGGTCAACGAGATCTCCATGGCGCCCTTCCGAAGCTCCTCGCCGTCAAGAAGATGAGCTCCCCTCGACCTTGATGTCAGATGAGCTTTCCGCATCTTCATCCTCGTCGTAGGAGCTCGAGCTGCCGCTGCTGCTCTCCGCGCAGCACTCCACGCGTCCGCCGTCGACACCGAAGATCTTCACGGAGAGCGTCGCGTCCCCGTCAAACTGGAACGCCAAGCACTGCCCCCGAGACAAGCGGCGGGCGCGGGAGAACGACTTCCACCCCTGACCCAGGAGCAAGGCGCCTTCAGTGGTGTGCTCCGCCGAGGCCCAGGAGGGTCCATTGGGACAGCCATCCACCTGCAACCAGAAGCCAGAGGGTCTGATGTCCTCCGTCGCCGTCGCAAAGGAATCCGGCAGGAGAAGCCGGTTGCGAGGCCAGTGGTTCAAATCCACGATTAACTCGAACGGCGCGAAGTCGGCGTGAACCATGCTCCTAGGAGGAGGAGCAGCGGAGCCCCGGCCTCCACGGCCGCCGCGACCGCGAACCCCACGACCTCGTGGAGCAGCTCGACCACGAGTAGAGGGGCCGCTATCTGCAGCGGCCAAGGAAGAGCGAGGATGCCCAACTCCTCTCTTCACTCTCGCCATTGGAGCTGGTGACTTGTGAGGAGGTCCGGAGTTGGGGTGGGAAGGAATCGGATGAGAAAGCGAGGGGCGCGCCCAGCTTTTATAGCCTCGGCGGCACCTCCGTCAGGCGTCTCCTCGCGTTCTCCGTTTCTGGGGATCGAGGAGGCCGTCGCAGTTACTCCCCCGAGCGGAGTAGCTCCAAGACCGTCAAGACCATCAATGAAGCGAACCAAGAAGACCAGTTGCTCGGGACCCACTTTGACCTATCTTTAGGCCATGGTCCCGGCAGCTGGAGCAAGAGCCGCCGGGACCATGCCCGGGGGCTACTGTCGCAGCAGTGGAACATGGGGTTCCCCTAGTGTTGCCAAAGTGGGTCCACTCCCTGTGGGCCCAAGTTGAAGATGGACAAGGCCCAGAACCAAGTCAAGCTTGCGGGTTCATCCCTTGACCCCGCGAAGGCCAGGCAAGATCTACACCGACAAGGGGCTCCGGTCCTGGGGGCCTGCCGGGTCCCCGAATCAAGCTAGAAGACGCGGAAGACCCCGAGGGTCCGAGTCCCCGGCAGGAGGCCGGGCTCCCTCTCGGGTACATCATCGCACCACTGTGGATAAGCACTCCACCTCATCAGAAGACTTGGGAAGCAAGGCGAAGGTGGCGCGGGCAGGGAGCATAGCCCGTGGATGTGTCAGCCACTGTTCACCACCAAGACGGACGCTCCCACCTAACCCAAGGGAAACGCTAGGCTGAGGAGAGGCCACGTCTCCCTCTAAACCAGCCGGGAGGGTCCTTCACCTCGAAGGCCCCTCATGCCCCTCACGTGCCCTGTGGCAACCCCTTGGCCTATAAAAGGAGGACCAAGGCACGGAGGAGGAGGAGGACGAACCGAAGCACAAGTACCACCAGAGCAAGACTAGAATAGGGCTGCCAAGGTAGAGAGGAAGGTGATCTCCTCCGGGTCAGGATCTGTCCTTCTTCTACCTCCAGCCAATACCCTTCCGGGTACCTCACCCGAAGGACTCCATTGTAAGCCACACTATGAAGAACCCATCAATCCAGACATGCAGGAGTAGGGCTTTTAGCCTCCGGGCGGCCTGAACCTGGGTAGCTCCTTGTGTCCTTTTGGTTGCATGCCTTGATCGTGGAGAGGAGAGCTTGATTCCGACTCCGCCCGCGAAGACGACTCTTAGCCTCCTTCGCGCCCCGTGCCGAACCTAAAAGGGAGTATCCTCTACTCCCGGTGTCCGTGCATCGAGACACGACAACTACCTAGGTCCACGCACCATTATCATACTTGATTATTATTTGATTGAATTCTATTCTTGTATAGTCTTGCGCGGAACAGCCACAGGGAACTGATTTCTGTGGATTCTTCGTTTGCGAGTACATAAACATTATTCACAGCGTTATTGTTTTACCATCAGTTGTGGTGAGTTTCATTCATTTCATATATATATGTATACACACACAACTCATGTATTTATTTTGATCTTATTCTTTTAAAGTTGGCAAGAAAGCGCAACAAGCTACCATTAGAGGCCCGCTTCAAAGCAATTGCGGAGGAGTTGGCGGGATTTTACCTTGCGGAGGTCATACCTGATACAGGAGAGTACTACTATAATACAAATTAGTATGCCTCCATGTAATACTGATCTGCATGTAATTAAGTACCTGCAACCGGGAAAACTTGATCTTCATGTACTACTTAATTTGTTTGTGTCATCAACGTGATCTTCATGTAATTTGTATGTGTTAAATATATTTGCATCAACTTCATCTTCGTGTTTTTGGCGCATCGACGTGATCCCTGTACGATGGAAACCATCCGAAACCCATAAACCCCTCCTAAAACCCTAAATACAGAAAATTAATCGAAATAGAAAAAAAAACGTAAACCCACTAGTGCCCGCGCGGCTACGCCATGGCCACGTGGGTGGGCATCTAGTCCCGGTTCGGAAGCAACCGAGACTAAAGAGCTGGGGGCTTTAGTCCCGCTTTGTTAGTCTCGGATGGCTAACCGGGACTAGATGTCCTCTGGAACCGGGACTGATGTCCCTTTTTCCACTAGTGTTACATGTGCGTTGCACGTGCACAATTACTAGTCATCAATCTATAAAAGAGCGAACTAGAATTCTTTTAAAGCCACTAACAATAATAGTGTACACAGGAAAACCAGTAGTACCCTATGATCTAATCCATCTAATGAAATCCGAAACACCGTATTTCTTCCATGGTCTGCCATCCAATCCAATGGCTCATATCCAATGTTCTGCCACATTAGATGGTCCCACGCACGTCCTGCCCCGCGATCTCCACTCCCGAATTCATGGCGCAAATTTCAAACTAATTTCGCCATTTGCCCTCCCACGCGGGACGCGGCATGCGCCCATCTGTGCGCCGCGGGTACGTGGCGTGCATCCAGCCCCTTCCGCATATCTTCTCGATGGTGTGCTATTTATTTGAAAAATTAAATTCGGAAATACGTACGGAGCATCGTCTTCCTTCCGTCTCTCTCTCTTTCCCCAGCCTAAACTCAGAGCTGAGCTAGCGCGTCCGGAGGAGACGTACCCGAGCTTTGCACGAGCCACTCCACGGTCTACTCCGTTGACGCCATGGTCATGAACCCGGCCGTTCTCGCCGAAGAGCCCAGCCCCCGACAGGTCCCGGCGACATGCAGATGATGTCTGAAAGCGTTCAGTGGCGGCGGGACTTGGAACAGCAGATCGTGCTCCTGCATGCGCACCTCCGAGTCGAGGATGAGCGACCGTTTGAACCACGGCTGGCTGGGAGCTCCACAACGTTAAGGTCGGTACGTAGATTTGTTCGGGTCGAGCAGGCAGGCGTCCCACAAGGCGGCGCGCCGGCTGATAAACCCACGCCGGGAACACGTACTCGCGGCGGTTCGCCGTCCTGCACATGTCGGTGATGTTGGAGTCATCGGCCGGCAGGCGGCCGAGGAGGAGGACGAAGAGAATGAGGCCGAGGACCAGATATCAATGTTGACACCGTTGTATTCTTTCCGGCGGAGGACAACGGACGTCTCGCACGCGGTGTGCAGGTGCCTGACTGCCTGTCGTCGTGGTACGATTCCAAGAGCGGGGCGAGCCGAGCCGGTGATGTCAATACAATGAGTTGTCGTCGGCGTCGAGAGGACGTTCTAGGACTTGACGTCCTTCGCGGCGGAGACGCCACTGACGCGGCACTAGATGAGCGCGGAGAGACGAACTGGAGGAACAGGCGAAGAGCCGCCGCGCGGCGTGCTCGGGGAGGGAGGCGAGCCTGGAGAGGAGGTCGCCGCTCCATGCCTCCATGACGAGGTCGACCTTGGACCACGTGGAGGCGCAGCACGTTGGGGTGTCTGAGGCGGCGCATGGCGGAGACCTCGCCGAGCACGCGCGTGTCTATGCTGCCGGTGGCGGCGAGCTTGGACTTGTCTAACGCTACTCCGTCGTACATTTACTTATTTGCGAGCTTGGAGGGGTATATATATGGTTTTCGGGCTGCTACAGCAACGTGCTATAGCACGTCGGTATGAACAGTAGGACGGTTTTGAAACAGCGCTGATATTTCTGCTACAGTACAGATATTGCTACAGCTAGCCAGGTTTCTTTTCTGGTTCTTTTCTACAGTTTGCTTCGGGACACCTGTCCTTGGAGAAAAAGCGTGAACGAAAACAACCCAGCAACCATCGGTGTTATCGTTCACCACACGTCGAAATCGTTGTCGGCAGGAATCATCCCAGGAAAAGAAAAAGAAAACGACCTTGAATTAACCTAGACCGTCTGTACTCAGGCGTCGGCGTCGTGAGCCCCCCGACCAAAATCTAAGTATCTAACCAGTCCTGAAAGACCACGCGAGAAGAAGAACAACTGACATGCACAGTCCTCCACTTGTCGTACTGTATGTAACACGATCGAGGCCTTTATTCTCTCTCCACTTGATGAAAGTTTTATAAATCCAGCCAACCCCGGTCTCCCGCCTCACACGCACAGTCCTCCAGCTCTCCAAGCCCAACCCGACGACCATGGCGACCAAGCACAGCCTCCTCGGCGCCGCCGCCGCCGCCGCCTGCCTCCTCCTCCTCCTTCTCCCCTCGGCCTCCTCCGTCTCCGACGTCGAGTACTGCGGTGAGTGACAGCCTCCTCCTGCCCGCGTCTTTTGCAGCTACGTGCTTCGGGGAGGTGAAGATTTCGTGTGAATCTGCCAACTTGCAGATAAGAGCAAGAACTACCCGGTGAAGGTGAGCGGCGTGAAGATCGAGCCTGATCCGGTCCAGCGCGGCGTGCCCACCACCTTCAAGATCTCCGCTTCCTCTGGTATAAATAGGCACAACTTCCTTTATGCTTTTATTATTACCTTGTGTACGTACTACGTGGTTGCCTGGTTCTGCCATGAATTTGGGGCTTATCTGAGCTGTTCCTGTTAGGGGTTGTGTCTTGTGTACGGTAAGGCGATCAGTGTAGTGCCATCTGAGTGAAGTCTATTTGAGTTTTTCGATCCTTCACTGACACCATCTGTATAGTATATAGTTCATACGTTACAGCAGCCCGAAGAATTATAGCCGCTTAGGCGGAACATGCATGATGAATCAATCTCTGCTTAAGACTGCATCTGGGAAATCAATTTGTCCATGTCCGGTGTCGGCGTGTAGTGTTAAACTACGAAAAGGTATACCGTATCGACCTACAAATGCTTCGGGCCCACACGTAGTCATGCTAAGTAGGTAATCCGAGTAGATAAGGATGATTACGCAGGAAATTCGGGATCATTTATATAAATGTACCATGGGTAGCTAAATTAGACTAGACGCAAACTGGTAGGTTAGACACGAGATTACATTGTAGGACGGTCCGGCGCCCGCGTGGCGTAGGTGATCCTGATGTGTCTGTTGATCTCGGCGGGCTTGTCGTCGATGGTACTATGATTAGCAGTAGCAGAGACGGGGGATAGTAAGCTACCATCGCGAGTTCAGCCAACTTCCGACGTGGTTGTGGTCTCCAGAGTCGGCCTACCAAGAACCTCGGGTGTCGTGAAGGAAGGCTGGGAGGAGGTGGTCATGGTCTCCGGAGGGGCATGACTGACCCACCTTCCGACGGGGCAGCACTCAGAGGAGGGATCGCTTGAGGTGGCGCTGCCACAACTTCTTCGATCCTGGAGGAGCCCAAGACATACCCGGCCACGACCTTGGTTTGAACGGAAGCAGGCAGGTGCACGTCGTTACCTGGTTTTCTTTGGCCGATAAAAAAATGGGGGACTTGAGGGAAGCCTGAGCTTCCAAGTTCAGCTCCCGGTGGGGACGTTTCCGTGTCCCAAACTTCGGCGCGACTCTGATCCTGGTGGTCGTGGCCGCGTGAGAGGGGGAAACCGGTGACGAGCACGGGAGTGTCACGGAAGACCCAACCTCGCCGTGTTGCATGGTCGTGGGACTGGCTTCGTCCCTCATGGCGCGAGTTCCTTGACCTTCGACCTTGGGCTTGGTCCTTCCTCGAAAAAGCTTCGCAAGGAAAATTTTCCCTTCCCACTCTATTCTTTGACGATGGGCTCGGGGAGGTTCCGGCGCGTCTCCGACGTCGGGGGAGAAGACTACCCTCGGCCGGGCTTCGGCGTCACTCTCCGAGTAGCCTACACGATTTGTCATCAAAGGTGTAATGGCCCTGCACAATTCACGAGTACGAAGATAACTCGGATGGTCAGCAGGAGACATACCATCGACGGCCACAATGAGTTCCTCCGACGAGCAATCCTAGGCTGGATCGTCCCTTTGGCGCAGGTGGGTGAGGTGGCCCTCGAAGAAGTCGAGGGCAACATCCCACCTCTGGAGTCCTTTGTCTCACAGCATCTTGACCTCGCAAGCCAAAAGGGCGGTCTTTGCTGATCTCTTGGGCGGCTTGCTCCACATCACCAACTTGGTTGGGAAGGCCTCGCATTGGAACAGAGGTGGGGAGCGGTAGATCCACTGTGAGATCCTGGCCTAGGGCTCAATAGTATTGATAGGATACTCATATCAACAAGTTGCAACTTCTTTTCCGGAAGCTCATCTGAAAAGAACTCCGAGGTTAAGCGTGCTTGGCCCGGAGCGATTTGAGGATGGGTGACCGACCGGGAAGTCCTTCCCGGGTGCGCACGAGTGAGGACAAAGTGCGCAGGAAAGACTAGTGTTGATCTGTGGGGCCAGTCTAGAGATCCTAGAGAGCTGCCAGGCGTGACAGCTGCCGGCCCGGGGGTGGGCCGGGTGTTACAATTGGTATCAGAGCCGACCCTCGCGGTAACTCGGGCGTGTGCAGGTCAGGGGCGCGGACATGTGGGACATGTGCCGGCACTGGACGCACAGACGGGTGCCAAGAGGGGAAGTTCCTGGACTGGGGTTGACGGACGAGGGCGTCGGTCTTCTAAGAGGGGAAGGATGTGAGATTCTGGCCTAGGGCTCAATAGGATTGATAGGATACTCATATCAACCAGTTGCAACTTCTTTTCCGGAAGCTCATCTGAAAAGAAGTCCGAGGTTAAGCGTGCTTGGCCCGGAGCGATTTGAGGATGGGTGACCGACCGGGAAGTCCTTCCCGGGTACTCACGAGTGAGGACCAAGTGCGTAGAAAAGACTAGTATTGATCTGTGGGGCCAGTCTAGAGATCCTACATCCACTCTCCTCCCACGCCTTCGGCGCGCTGTTTGACCGAGGGAGGTAGATTTTCACCACCACCCAAAATTACAGCCATGGCAACCCGAATATTTTGGGAAACCCACTAGTCACCAGTCCAATTCCTCCCCAAGGAGAAGGGGACGCTTCAAATTCCAGCTCTGGATTTCTTACTCGGAGTTGAGCACATTACCTGAGTAGCTCAAGCAACAACTCGGAAATGGCTTGTGGTTCCCGAGTAAATGACCTGACCACATCTGAAGACTCGACCAAGGAAATCCTAGTCAGAGAACACTAGAGGTAGGTCGGTTTGAGATTGTTTTCCTCATCTGATTTTCTTTTCGAGCTACCACAGCCTCATTTCACGTACTGGTGGGGGCTTATCGGCGTGTACTGTGTAGTGCTAAACTATGAAGAGGTATACCATACGTACAGATGTACGATGACCTTATCAACCCACGAATGCCTAGGGTCCGCTTGGGTCCGCACATAGTCGTGATAATAAGTAGGTACTCGGAAGAGATAGGATGATTAATTTTGGAAAACCCACTAATCACCTGTCCAATTCCTCCATAGGGAGAAGGGCACGCTTTGAATTCCAGCTCAGGATTTCTTACTCGGAGTTGAGCGCTTTACCTAAGTAGCTCAAGCAACAACTCGGAGATGGCTCATGGTTCCCGAGAAACGATCTAACTCCATCTGAAGACCCGACTAAGGAAATCCTAGTCGGAGAACACTAGAGGTAGGTTGGTTTGAGATTTTGGCCGGTTTTATTTTCGAGCTACCATGGCTTCATTTCACATACTGGTGGGGCTTATTCGTGTGTAGTGCTAAACTACGAAGATGTATACCATGCAGACGTACGATGACCTTATCGACCTACGAATGCCTAGGGTCCCCTCGGGTCCACAGTTAGTCATGCTAAGTAGGTGCTCGGAAGAGATAAGGATGATTCCACAGGAAATCCGGGATCGTAACTACCACCACCAGATCGCACGGAATTGAAGACTTGCCGGCCAAGAAGGCGCTGATATATAAGGACTCGGAGGCCCTTGCCAAAGGGGATCGGATTCTTATTTGACCCTGATCGGAACTCTAAAACCCTAGCCGAGAAGCATCGTCTCCGATCCAAGCTCAAAGACCTAGCTCATAGATCCAATCTAACTCTAGTCTTTTGTAATCCTTGTACTTTGATCTCCAGATCAATACACTATAAGCAGGACGTAGGGCTATTACCCATCCTTGGGGGCCGGAACCTGGGTAAAACCACCGTCTCCATAGTCTACGCCGAGTTCCTTACAGACGCCATACCCTCTCTCTACTGTCTCTTCACGACCCCAGCAAGATTGTAAGATCGGGCAGCTCAATTCAAAACCCTCGACATCTGGTTTTTTAAATTAGTGCTAGTCCAGTATACATCCAAGAGTCCTTGACACAAATATTTGTGAAGGATGGAAGATTTCCTGTTATGAATAGCTCTCTCTCTCTCTTTCTCTCTAGATAGCATACATTGGAAAAGGTATGGCAGTTGGCTCCTTCATCCTACTTGACTGTGAGAAGCAGTATGGGTTTCTGTGTTGTAAAAAATAAATATTGGTTGCAGATAATGCAACCATATATACATTTGTAGGGGTATGATACCTTAGGCTTTTGATTCTTTTTTTAATAGTTCATGCAGAAGTTATTGAGTCCCTTTAGCTTCTCTGTTGAATCCTGTAATGTGTTGGCTTGTATACAACATACCCATTTATTGTTGTACAGAATTGTGCATATTGTGGCAAGGGCAGCAAGTAAAACACTTTAGCCACTGATTGCACATAAGAAGCAGCTTCTTCTTACCTATACTGTAAAAGGAAACTTGCAGCTTTGAATAGTGTGCATCACGGAACATTACCACTACTGTTTCTGCTAGTTAATTGATTCTGTCCCTGGCCAATAATTCCGCTTAATCGAGTTATCTTCATGTTGCCTGCCCTACCATTCAATTTACAAAGTGACTAATTGAGTTCAGCGTGTGGCGGCAAAGATCATCTAGACACCAAATCAGAATTCCATCTGATGACATCATGAGCATCAGTATACTGCATGGAAGGAACAATTAGTCATGGACCATCCAAACATTGGAAATTGTATTCTGATTTCTGCCAGTCATGCAGACTGTGCCTACTTTAAATTGGTTCCTTGACATGATTTGTAAGTGGTCGATCGTATGGTCTTCATAGATCTTTTATTTGCCTGTCGTGAAAAACATGTGTTTCTTTGGATCAGACCTTAAATCGTAAGGTTATTATGCATATCATGAGTTTTTTTTTGGCGGGGATCATGAGTCAAATTGGCAACACAGGATTGGTCTACTGTCTTTCTCTGTGTTGAACCATGGATCGTAATGCCTTTCCATGTCCTTCTGCAGATAAAACAATCAGTAAGGGGAAGCTGGTTATTGATGTTAAGTATTGGGTCTTCAAAGTGTACTCTCAGACAGATGACATCTGTACAAAGACTTCGTGTCCGGCAACTGGTGTATTTGAGCTATCTCACGGGGAGACCATGCCATCAATCGCTCTACCAGTAAGATTTCGTGCAGCGTACATCTTGTTGTGTTTCTGAATTACGATGTGCATATCTTCCCATTGCTTGGCTTGCTGCATTCCTTCAGGACATTTTGATTCACATGTGGACATTTTGTTCCGTCGCAGGGCCCTTACACCATTCAAATGAAGATGCTGGACGAGAAGGATGAGGAACTGAGCTGCATCTCCTTCGGGTTCAGCATGAGCTTCATTGCACCGGTTTACTTAAGCTGAATGCATCTGAGCTGAGCACCCAGTTGCATGCAGAAATAAGCAGTACTTGTGGATGTAACTATAGAAACCTCTTTATCCTAGTATATGTTCAGAAACTTGGCAGAACAAGATGAAGGTCGAAGGTTTGTGTGCCCGCCTCGGCATGAATAAGGTTTTTACGGTCTCTGTACTGCGTAAAGGTGGAGGTCTAGCTTTGTTTTGGGATGAGAGTTTTGATGGGGAGTTGAATAAGTAAGTTTGGTGAACACTTTATTGATGTAAAAGCCTTATGTATTGATATGATATAAATGTACCTTTGTGTATGGTGAACCTTGTGCAAATATTGGTCACGAGGTGTGGACTTTACTGCGAAGAATTAAACCGCTCGGTTCTAGACCATGGTTGATGCTTGGGAATTTCAATGAGGCTATGTGGCAACATGACAATTTTGCAAACTCCAGAAGATCTCATAGGCTCATGAGTAATTTTAGGGATATTTTATCAGAGTGTAATCTGCATGGCATTGCTTCTGAGGGTCTGCCGTGGACTTATGATAATAAGCAACAAGGAAGAAGAAATGTTAAAGTCCGCCTTGATCGTGCTGTTGCTTGTACGGATTGGACTAGGCTTTTTTCTCGGTATAAACTGCGGCATCTTTCAAGTCTGAGATCTGACCATTGTCCTATTTTGCTTTTGTTGGATGGATCTGCGGGTAATCTCTCCAATATCTAAACTCCCTAGGATTTGAGCTCCTACGTTGAGCCACGTGGCAGCCTCTCATTGGTTTCTGCTAAACACATTGGCGTACATCAGATTGAGATCAGAATAATAATATCTGTTGGTTTAGCTGGACACAAAATTTAGAGATGAAATTTCTAACAACCGCACACGAATCTACGAGTCGCTCTTCTCTTAGATCATCTCCAATAGCTTCCATATTTAAGGGTTTAAGTACTTTTAGGACATATGAGGCAAAAAAAAACCTTACTCCAACAGAAACATCAGTAACTGATGTAAATTTTGTCCAAATATATTTCGTACAGTCCAAAAAAACACCTTATGCTGCAAATATAACACTTGAGTTGCTGCCAAATAGAAAAAGGGCAACGTGGGCATGCTAGCTGCTATTTGAAAGTTTCATGTCGCCCTTCCGCCTCTTCTCTAGTGACCGCGCTGCCTCCTCTTCCATCGATTTGGCCTCGAACTGGACGCTCCGTCACAACTTATACTGATTTGGCTGTGAATTCACTGCCTCTGATCAAAGTCACAGTAGGTATTTGACCTTGAGGTTTGTCGTTGCTCTCCTTTCCCACGCAGCTACCATCGCTTCCTGGCTGTCCTTAGCTTCAGCCGACAAGCCACCCGAGCAACCGTCCTCTCCTCCCCTCCTCACCGTGCCTCCTCCCTCCCTACAAGCACGTGCACGCGCACGAGCGGCGCATGCAAACTCTACCTCTGGCTGTACCTCGACCAACCCCCGCCTCACACATCTGCCTCCATGCACCAGGCGCAGGGTTCGCCTCGTTTGGAGATTAAGAAATTCAAAGTTGGTTTATATTGCAGATACCTGGCCACATACAATAGTTGCCTGTGAAAAGGTTATGCAAAATACAACACTTGGGTTGTTGTTATATGGAAAAAGGGCAACGTGGGCATGCCAACTGGTAATTGAAAGTTTCATGTCGCCCTCCCGCCTCTTCTCTGGTGACCGCACTGCCTCCTCTCCCATCGCTTTGGACTCGAACTTGCCGCTCCATCACAAATCTTACTGATTTGCCCATGAATTCACCACCTTTGATCGAAGGAACAGTAGGGATTCGACCTTTAGGGTTCTCGTTGCTCTCCTCTCCACTCGGCAAACATCGCTTTCTGGATGTCCATAGCTTCCGCCGACGAGCCACCCAAGCCACCATCCTCTCCTCCCCTCCTCACCGTGCCTCCTCCTTCCCTACAAGCACGCGCATGTGCGGCGTGCAAGCTCTGCCTCCGGCTGCACCTCGACCAACCCCCGCCTCGCTGACTCCTCTGCCTCCATGCACCAGGCGCAGGGCTCGCCTCGAACGGAGATTAAGAAATTAAAAGTTGTTACTTGTGCATTATTTGGTTTATACTGCTGATATCTGGCCACCTACAATAGTTTCCTGTAAAAAGATTATGAATTTGTACCTGATCTGAGCGACTAATTTTACTCAAACAAACATGTCATGTATTGATCACCGTAATATATAGTACCTTTGGGCGCAGCAAAGCGCGCCATCCTCTTCTAGTGGTAATAGAAGGGCCGGGTGGTCCAAAATCTGTAGTATGAAGCTTTTTGGGAGAGGGAAGGAAGTAAGCTGGATAGTCACGTACGGAGGCGTTGGGAAAAAAGAAAAGCTAGTACTGATCTTGGAGACGTGGCAACAAATCTGAAATCCTTTGATGGCTTCACTTCACGGATGGGTCACCAAACTATTGGCCATGTTGCAAAGAGGCTTGATCAAGCAAGAAAGAGAATTGAGATTCTTAGTATGAGGGGTGATGATGCAGCCATGGTTGAAAGAAAAAGATTGTTGAGAGCGACTGCTAG
Source organism: Poa pratensis (assembly GCA_947311845.1). Taxonomy (NCBI): domain Eukaryota; kingdom Viridiplantae; phylum Streptophyta; class Magnoliopsida; order Poales; family Poaceae; genus Poa; species Poa pratensis. The sequence continues at coordinate 1,773,701 of CAMZMU010000126.1, read as the reverse complement.
GAGGGCGCCCTCCACACCGCGCGCGGGACAGCACAGCGACAGGGGCGCTGGCTGCATGCCACGTGGCGACTGGCTGGTGCGTGCGCGGGCTCTTTTCTCTTCTTTTTTCTTTCCGTGCGTTCAAGCAAAAAATCGGTGCAAAAAATATACACTCAGCCAGTAAATTAAGCAGTGCACCCCAAGGCAGAACGTACCAACGCAGTACATTGGCCGTTTTCACGTAGTATTTCGAAGAGTGCATTTCCTCATGGCGTGCTGCGGCTGCGCGCGCTCCGTCACGGCGATTTCGGCGCGTTAACTTTTTTATAAAGATCTTGAAAGGCAGCGGCTGGCGTCTTGCCGTCGGCGTGCGGGATGGGCGCGTCGGCGCAGACCAGGATCGACCAGATGGAGGTGAAGCACGTCATCGGCGACGGAGTCATCTCATCGCCTTGACATCGAGCGGCAGCCAGTTACACAGCCTCGGCGCGCGCCTCACCACCATGGGCGTCAGGAAGTTTTTTTTAATATTATTTTTTTTATAGAAATTTCATTAATATTGAGTGAAAATATTTATTTTCAAAAATATTGCGCTGTCGGCTTTGGTGAAACCGAAAGGTACCTTTTAGTTTCGGCGAAACCAAAATGGCCCAAACCGAAAGGTACTAATCGCCTATTTTTGGACCCTTTTGTTTTAATTTTACGATATTTCATTTTGGCTATGAACGAAAAACAACTTTTGGTAGTACGTGGACGCGTAGAGAGTTATATTTTTCATTTAGACATTTTACTTTTCATTCTCTATTGTGAAACCTCGGACACCCGTTGAACTAACTGTTGTATTTATAGAGACGGTTCGTGTGTGATCAGGTGAAGAACTGCTACCCGTCCTTCACAGCGCAGTTTGATCAGTTGCACCCTGATCAGGTGATTTGGGAGCCATACAGGCAGGAGATTATCGATGCAATATACCCGGTGGGATTTCTGCTTTTGTGTTACATAGATAGAGCGTACTGGATGACAAAGCCAAATCCATGCCGGAAAAATTGAGCGGGGACGTGACACATAGTAAAATTAAAACAAAATGGCCCAAAAAAGGTGATTAGTACCTTTTGGTTTCGCTTTCACCAAAACCGACAGCGCAATATTTTTGAAAATAAATATTTTCGCGCAATATTAGTGAAATTTCTATATTAAAAAAATATATTTTTTAAAAAAATTCGGTCGCCAGCGACGTGCGGGACGCGTGGAGCTGCCGGCGGAGACAAGGCGGGAGCAGGTGGAGGTACGTACGTATCCTCGCTGCATTTTATTTCCAGCTGGTAGTTCAGCATTAGGATCAGCTTTCTCAACATTTTTTCTTACATAACCAAAATTCCTAGGCTTGGAGACAATATTATCACGGTAGGTCTCACTGATCCTTCATGCATATTTTCTAGATTTTCCTTTTCCTTTAATAAAGAGATCTACATTGGCCAAGCCAGCCCCATGAATTGGATGCCTCCTCCAGTGCACAGCAAAGAATATCATCCTTTCCTTGTCGCCGTCTCACCGAATCCCATTCCCATGGCCACCACCGCATGCTCCCTGCCGATGCGAACTTGCAAATAGAGGAACCTGTCGATCCAGCTTTTGCCAGCTCCGGCATCGATACTCGGATTTTGGCAATAATGACACGCTCTCTTAATATTCAGAAATCCTAAGGACAGCATTAAACTCCAGAATAATCTCGCTTTTAAATACTAGAATGAGTGAACTGTATATCTTTAAATTCGCTAGTTAGAAGATATGTTGATTTGTATTATGCTAAGAAGCATTTCTAGTTGCTTTTTTTTTCTCACGGATCACAAGAATGCAAATACAGTAGCTTTTATTTTCACGATATACTTGAAATCTGCACATAATAATACTCGGTCATCTACATGTGAGATTTTTCTAAAAAAAAGTTGGAAGAAAGAAAACTAAATGAGAGATTTTTTCTAAAAAAAGTTGGAAGAAAGAAAACTAAATGAGCCATGCATGTGTGAGGACAGATGCATGATCCTGCCCTGAGCTGTATACTTGGTCTCACTGACCACGAAAGCCTCTCCCGAACTTCCCACACATTAACATAGCTTTGCCATGCATTCCCATAGTGTTGTCCTCCGGAGTAGTATACCATCACGCAGTTGGAAATATTCCTTTCTTTCTAGTAGTACATTGTATCTTGAGTGCACAGCAAACATTCTTTTTATTTTGTGCATTGGCAACCAAATGCAACTTTATTCCTTCCCCACCCCATGTGGTAGCTAACTTTGCTGGCCACGCCAGCACAACACTAGCTATAAGATAGGCCATCAATGCCTCTTCCAACTGCGCGCACACAGGTACCTATTTCCTACCTGGGACATACTGCTCTTTCAGTACGACCAGCACACACAAACACCAACAATTTCTACCCCAGCCGGAGGAGGAGATGGAAGCGGCTGTTGGTGCAGCGAACTGGCTTCTCGGCAAGGTGCTCACCAAGCTGTCCAATGACTTGGTGGCTGCGTTCGTGGCTAGCTCCGAGCTCGGCCACAACTTTCAGAGCATCAAACGCCAGCTAATGCACACGCAAGGGCTGCTGGACGCAGCCCACGGCAGGGACATGAGCACCAACCCCAGCACTGGCCTGCAGGGCTTGCTGGCGGAGCTAAGCAAGAAGGCGGATGATGCCGAGGACCTGCTGGATGAGGTCCACTACTTCATGATCCAGGACATGCTGGATGGCACCAGTGAGGCCGGCGTGCAGGAGCCCGCCCCACAGATGAGCGATGTCCTCCATGGTCATGCTCGCGACGGTCGCCATGCCGTTCGACACACCGTCGGTAACTGCCTTCATGCTTTTCTTGTTGTTCGTCTACAAAGGATGATGATTATGCTTCCATCAGTAGCAATGCAGTCATGTCTAGTGGTGGTAATGATGTTCGCCCAGTCGATAAGTTGACATTCAACAGAGTAGACCTATCCAACAGAATCAAATCTGTGATAGAGGAAATGAGCTCCATTTGTGGATTTGTTTCCGACTTGCTCAAGATTGCAAACTGGAGTAGCATTGCAACAAGCACATCTATCACCCTCAAAAGGCCAACCACGGGTTCAACACTTACAAATGATAGATTATGTGGAAGGAGTGCCATTTTTGAGCAAACTATAAAAGCACTCACCAGTGACACATATCACGGTGAAACCCTCTCAGTTCTGCCTTTTGTTGGTCCTGGGGGTATAGGAAAGACAACTTTTACCCAACACTTGTGTAATGATAATAGGATTGAGGGGCACTTCACTGTCAGGGTCTGGCTATGTGTTTCAACAGATTTTGATGTTCACAAGCTCACCCGGCAGATCCATAGCTACCTACCTGCAACTGAAAAAGAAGAATATAAATGTACAAATGAAACAGCAAGTTTAGACCAGCTTCAAAAATCAATTGCAGAGAGACTGAAGTCTAAAAGGTTTTTAATTGTCCTGGATGATATATGGAAATGCAATAGTAGGGTGATTGGGAAAACCTATTGGCTCCATTGAGACAGGGGGTATCCAAAGGCAACATGGTTCTTGTCACAACTCGATTTCCATACATAGCACATATGGTAAAAACAATTGATCCAGTAGAACTCCATGGTTTGGAACCTAATGACTTCTTCACATTCTTTGAAACATGTATATTTGGTCATAACAAACCTCCTGGGCATTATGAAGATGACTTAGTTGATGTTGCAAGAGATATTGCAAAGAGGTTAAAGGGTTCACCACTAGCAGCTAATACAGTTGGTCGATTATTGAGGAAAAACCTTTCTCGGGAATATTGGATGGGAGTTCTTGAAAAGAATGAGTGGCAACATACAAAAATGATGACGACATTATGCCATCTCTAAAAATTAGCTATGATTACCTTCCTTTCTATTTGAAAAAATGCTTTTCATATTTTGCCCTCTTCCCTGAAGATTATAGCTTTAACAATTTAGAAATTAATTGGTTTTGGACTGCAATAGGTATCATAGACTCTAGTCAGCATAGCAATAAGATTTACTTAGAAGAACTAGTGGACAATGGTTTCCTCATGGTGAAGGGAAGTGATGAATTTGGTCAATGCTATGTGATGCATGATTTATTGCATGAACTATGTCGGAATATCTCATCGCTAGAATGCGTCAATATAAGTAGTTCAAGTTTTAGAGCTGATGGCATCCCACAATCTATTCGGCATTTGTCAATCACCATAGAAGATATATGTGATGAAAGTTTTGAAGAAGAAATGGGAAAATTGAAGAGCGTGATAGACGTTGGAAATTTGCGGGCGTTGATGATTTTTAAATTACATGATGCAAGAACAACTAATATTTTAAAAGATACATTTGAAGAAATAAAGGGTCTGCGAGTTCTGTTTATATCGATGAATACTCCACAATCTTTGCCAAACAGCTTTTCAAATCTTATCCACCTCCAATACCTTAAAATTAGTTCACCTTATATAGTAGAAATGGCTTTACCTAGCTCATTATCTAGATTTTACCACTTGAAATTCTTGGACCTCAAAAACTGGCGTGGAAGTAAAAAATTGCCTAAAGACATTAGCCGCCTTGTGAACCTACGCCATTTCCACTCATCTAAAGAATTCCATTCCAATATTCCCGAGGTTGGAAAGATGAAGTGTTTACAAGAGCTTAAAGAGTTCTATGTTAAGAAAAAGAATATCGGGTTTGAATTGAGAGAGCTGGGGGAATTGAGGGAGCTTGGAGGAGAACTTAGTATATGTAATCTTGAAACGGTGAGGTCCAAGGGAGAAGCTAGTGATGCCAAATTGAAGAACAAAAGAGAGCTCACAGAGCTGACATTAGTTTGGGGTACAGAGCACCAGACTATAGATGATGATGTTCTGGCTGGTCTTCATCCACCACATAATCTGAGAGTGCTTCGCATTATAAATCCTGGTGTTGCTGTTGGTCCTAGTTGGTTGTACGGTGACATTAGCACAAAAAGGTTGGAGTCTCTCCATCTGGAGGGTGTATCCTGGGGCACACTTCCACCTTTTGAGCAGCTGCCACACCTCACCAAACTCAGTTTGAAGAATATTGCTGGGATGCGTGTATTCGGGCCTGGTGTTGGTGGTGTTACAGAAAGAAGCTTCACCCACATGAAGGAAATTGTGTTTGAGGATATGCGAGAACTTGTCGAGTGGGTGGGCGGACCTAATAGCCATCTGTTTTCAAGGCTTGAAAGCATCAAATTTGAACATTGTCCCCTCCTCTGCTCATTTCCCTTCTTGGAGTGCTCTGACCTATTTACCAACCTGTGTAAACTTTATATTGGTAACTGCCCGAAACTGTCTCAGTTTCCCCCTATGCCTCACACCTCCACACTAACAAATGTCAGCGTGGAAAATGATGGGTCAAAGTTGGTCTACAATGAGGGGGCATTGGACATTGAAGGGTATACCAGCGCTTTGGCTTTCCACAATATGGATAAAGTAGAGCAAGTGTTTATTAGTGGTGTATCACACATTACACTGTCAGACCTCCAAAAGCTAAACTCCTTGAGATATATATACTTCGAAAGATGCGACGACGTGTTTTCTGTGGAACTGGATGACAGTGTTGTCCTCCGTTCAGTTCAGGATATTTGTCTAGAGGAGTTATGATTGACGGAGAATTGTTTTCAAAGGTTTTGAGGTGTTTCCCAGCTCTTTCCACGATTTCCATGAGGAATTGCGAGAGCCTGGAACTGCTGCCTGTGGAGGATGGAGGACTCTCGAACCTCAGGATGCTCCAATCATTTAAAGGATACAGTTGTGGGGAGTTGTTCTCTCGGTGGCCCATGGGAGAAGTAGGTGGAGGAGCTCATGCCATCATGCCTTTCCCTACTTCCCTCAGGGAACTCGATATTTCTTCTGAGCCAAGCATGCAGTCAATGGGTCTGCTCTCAAACCTCACGTCTCTAACCAGTCTAGAACTGGAAGGTTGTGAAAGATTAAGAATGGATGGGTTCAATCCTCTCATCACAATCAACCTCAAGAAATTGGTCATATGTGCTATGTCTCAGGAACAAGAGTACATCTCAATAGCATATAGTCTGCTCTCAGAGATTGCAAGGAACAGATTACTGCATGCTGGTTCATTCCAATTGGAAGAATTTCGGGCGGATAGCATCTCGGCAGTGCTTACTGCTCCCGTTTGCAGCCACCTTGCCGCTACCCTGCACAAATTGGATTTCTTTTTCGATCAGCAGGTGACAGCCTTAACGAAACAGCAGGAGCAAGCGCTTCAGCTCCTCACCTCCCTCAAATATCTAGAATTTCAAGCTTGCTGTAATCTGCGGTCCCTCCCTCGGCTACGTGGCCTTTCTTCTCTCAAGACACTAAGAATCTGCAGTTGTGAAAACATCCTATCTCTGCCGCCCAAGGAGGGCCTCCCCACTTCACTGAAAGAGCTATGGGTATCGAATTGCAGTCCCGAGCTTACCGAGCAAGCCAAAAAATTGAGAGAAGACCCATGGTTTTTGGTATCAGTATTTGGTACGTAACCCGCACCCAGTCTTAATTTGAGGTGATGTCTCCCCATATGCCTCGCTTCAGACCTGACAGGCTACATGTTTCAATTGCTTCCTCGCCCAGCGGTCCGGCCTCGCCTGGTCCGAAGAGTCCGTCCGGGACTGTTCGTGGAGGCCTAGCCCTGGCCCTGCGGGATCCAGCTGCTGCTCCTGCCTGCCGCCATCGCTGTCAAGCCCATCAGGTTTGTTTTGTTGCTTGCCTGTAACCAGCAAACTCACGTACTGAACTGAACAACCGTGTGTGTAGTGTTCACAGTCTTGCTGATAAAATTTAGAATTGAGAATCACAAGTCTTAAGGTTCATGATTTGGTGCTCCTACAATGTTTATCAAGAATTTAGGACCAACCTTATAAGTAATCTACCACCAAGGTTCCCCACTCATCCAAGTGATAGGAAAATTGTGTCATGAACTTGTGTTTTCGGAAACAGTATACGGTTGAGAACCTCATGTTGCTGTCAGACGAAAAACTTAGAACAGTCTTTACAATCTTGCTAATAAAATATAGAACATTATGTGTCAGCTCACCATGTTGTTGCTAAGTGCTAACTTGGCAGCAGGGTAAACTAAAAGGAAATTGCTAAACAAACTTTTTATGTATCTTCAGCTAAACTAAAATAGAAGCCTTAATTCGAATGAGATGGTATTCTTATTTCAGTGCCTAGTGCCTTCAGAACAACTGCCCAAGCACAAGCATACATCAGGACATTTTAAAGCATCATTTCATTCTATCTATATTTGTCTATCTAACAGTGAATTGTGGCAGTTGGCAGCTTTGCATTCAGGACAGAGCTCCTCCATCCGGATAATTACAGCAACGAAGCATTGCTCTAGATATTTTGAAGATGTTGTGTCCTTGATTTGACGACAGATTCCAAAAGTCAGTTTGCCATTCTTTCCGTCAAAACAGGCAATCCAGTGTGCCATGCATATATTGTCTTTCAGGACATAGGTATTGGATGTTAATCATCAAACTCATCAAACTGAATCTTTCTTTTTCTATCTAACAGCAGCCTAACCTGTCATCTGTATCTGCTTTCCAGCAGAGTTCATGTGCACGCATCCTTGTGCCTACCCGCGCACTTGGTGCGTCCTGTGCCGTTCTGCCTACTTCACCGGCGTAATATGTGACCGATGCAGTGGCAGCACCGCAACAGGCAGCAACTCCACCACCATCCACGCTCTCATGTTCTGCGCCCAGTCCGACCTGACCAGTGTTCGAGGAGGCCTAGCCCTGGCCCTGCGGAATCCAGTTGCTGCTCCTGCCCGCCGCCATCAATGTCAGGCCCATCAGGTTTGTTTTGTTGCTTGCCTGTAACTAGCAAACTCACGTACTGAATTGAACAACCATGTGTAGTGTTCACAGTCTTGCTAATGAAATTTAGAATTGAGAATCGATTACTTTTTTCTCATTGATAATCACAAGTCTTAAAGGTTCAGGATTTGGCGTTCCTACAATGTATCAAGAATTTAGGACCAACCTTATAAGTGATCTACCACCAAGGTTCCCCACCCATTGAAGTGATAGGAAAACTGTGTCATGAGCCTGTGTTTTCGGAAACAATACACGGTTAAGAACCTCATGTTGCTGTCAGAAAAAACTTAGAACAGTCTTTACAATCTTGCTAATAAAATATAGATCATTATGTGTCAGCCCACGAAGATATGTTAACCTGGAAATATGGAACATTTGTACTTAAAATTTTCTGTTTCTCTTGCTCAATTTTTTTTTTCTGCTGCAACCTATGCCTTCAAAGTACTTGCGACGATTCATGATTCACTGCTACTCACAGCAATTCACACTAAAGATGTATATTCTGAACCGTATGCAAAATTCAGAATTGGCAGATGAGTAAAGCAAGAAGAAATTGTAAACAAATTAGTCTGTACTCTGTATACTAAATGAGAGTTTTTATTTCAGGAAAAGGTGGTTCTGCTTCCGCTGTGCAACTGATATGAATCATTGCACCGCAGGACTGGTGATATGTGGCTCTCTCCAGGTGGGTAGCTACAACATTCTTTCTGATGACGATGGCAGACTTCAATGACCAACACTGGCAGGACCGCCTCATTGGCAACACCAACGGCCTGTTTCGTGGCACCAACAAGCCCGGCCTCTGGACCATGTCTGTCTCGTGCATGGGAGCGCTCTACATCTTCATCGAGCCCGAAGAGGATATAAACGTAGCTCACAGAGCACATACCACTGGCCACGAAGGCGATTTCTGCTACTCCCAGCTGGCGGTATCACCAACAAGCACATCAGGTGTGTACCTCAGTACCTGATCATGATAAGGATTGCATTTGTTCTTCTGCTTGCTTGAAAATTCAGCGAACTTACGTACAGAGTATTATTTACTACTAAGAAGATACTGAATTAACATCATTATGCAATCTAAGGTTACCAGTAGGATGGATAATAGCTTACCAATTGAGGACCAAATACCTAGGATCTACCTTATAACCTACCAAGGGTCCTTCCTTTCGAAATGCTTGTTGGGATAATTTTGTATGATGCTACTTCGTTTCAGGCACAATAAATGAACAGTCAAGAACAAAACATGTGTGATCAGTATTTACGATATTGCCCAGAAAATTAGATATGCGGCAGCTTCCCCAGGTGTGTCAATCAGGTTGGCCAACAGGCAAACCGAGCGACCTTGGACTCAACATGCTTCCCTGCAAACATCTCACCGAAATGCATTAGATATACTGTTTTATTGAAAAATAAGGCTTAATGAATTGTCCCAAAATCCAATTTTCCTTAATGGGTCCATTTTTTTAGATTTTGTTCCCAAGCCGCTTGGCTTACTTTTGTACCCTCAAGTCCTCAACTTATTCTTAATCAATGAAAGAGGCAGAGCTTGTGCCTAATCAATGAAAGAGGCAGAGCTTGTGCCGTGTTTAAAAAAAATACTGTCCAGGGATTATGGACCTGACTTTTTTTCTGACATATATTAACTTTTCTGGAATACTGCATCTCGATCCAAGAAATAAAATGTCAGTTCCATCTTCTTTCATGATCCCTTCATAAGGGTTCTTTCATTGATCTTCGGTGATGATTTATGGTGTTCATTCTTGCATAAGAAACTATATGTTCCTACTTGCATCAGAAACACCATCGTCAATGGCCCATGGTGTTGATCCTTACCTGGATGCTGCAGGTATATGCGTCTGATCTCATTCAAGAGTTATCACTTTGTTTTGTATTACAGATATGTCGGTTCCGCAAGCAACTCGAAGTGATGAAGCAAGGCAACTCTAAGCCCTGGAGCGCACATTGAACTCGCAATTTCCTCAGACCCAAGCATGCAGTCAATGGGTCTGCTCTCAAACCTCACTTCTCTCACGACTCTATGTCTGGAGGCTTGTGAGGAGTTAACGATGGATGGGTTCAATCCTCTCATCACAGTCAACCTCAAGAGGTTTGTCATAAATGCTACGTATATACAAAAAAGAGGGCATCTCTATAGCAGGGGATCTGCTCTCAGAGATTGCAAGTAGCAAAGTAATGCGTGCAGGTTCATTCCAGTTGGAAGAATTTTGGGTGGATAGCATCTCGACAGTACTTACTGCTCCCATATGCAGCCACCTCGGGGCTACTCTCCACCAATTAGTGTTCCATTCTGATCAGCGGCTGGAAACCTTCACGGAAGAGCAGGAGCAAGCGCTTCAGCTCCTCACCTCCCTCCAATATCTAAATTTTATCAGTTGCGGGAATTTGCAGTCCCTCCCTCAAGGGCTATGTGGCATTTCTTCTCTCAAGGGACTATTGATCTACGATTGTGAGAAAGTCATGTCCCTGCCACCCAAGGAGGGCCTCCCCACTTCACTGGAGAAGCTAGAGGTAAAGTATTGCAGTCCCGGACTAACCAGGCAAGCCGACAAATTGAACAGGGCAGACCTATGGTTTTTGGTAGAAGTATCAGGTACGTAACCCACCCGCAGAGTCTTAATTTGAGGTGATGCCTCCCCATATTCCTCGCTTCTGAGACCTGACATGCTACATGTTTAGATTGCAGCACTGTTGGGTCAGAGGTAGCGGACATTGAAGTCAATCTGCCACTTGAGTATTTGGACGCGATGTAGCGTTAGAGGTAGCACATGCGTAATCAATTTCATGATTACATTCACTGATTCACCGCTATTATGTGGTTTACTTCTGCCTGTATGCACCTAATTAATGTGAATGTTCACCGTGCAGACTCGTGAGGGCATCCCTCGTCTCTGTCTTCCTCTCCGCGGGCACCGGCCGTCCTGGGGGATGACGCCGAGCTGCTCGTTGAACTCTTCTGAGTCGTCCGACAGGGACCTCGCTGCCGACCTGGCCCGGAACGAGCAGTCCATCTACGCCGCGTGTTCACGGACGCCGAAAGATCCAGCGGCTCCTCCCTGCCGACAGCATCACATTCAAGCAGAGAAGGTCTGTATCCGACCCTGATTGCTTTTGTGCTTGAAATCGGTGAACTCATCATCCACACAGTATTTTTTTACTGGTGACAGATACTGAACTGAACGTGGGATTGATATATAGAGCTCACTGAGCAATACATGATACTATATCTTAAGAATTCAGGATCAAGTAATCTTATCTCGGTGATCATCACAAGTTAATTCGGAATTGCGCAGCCCTACATTATTCAGTGATTTAGGACCTTGCGATATGATGGGAGAATTTTGTACTAATTTGTATAGTGCAACTTTGTTTCAGACACAGTTTACAGTTAAAAAGCTGGTGTTGCTGTCAGACACAAAGTCCATACAAGTCAAGTTAGCGGCTCGTCCACAACGGCGCCACGGCCTGCTTGTCCACTATGATGACGGTCCTTTCGGAAACAATATACGGTTAAGAACCTCATGTTGCTATCAGAGAAAAACTTAGAACAGTCTTTACAATCTTGGTACTAAAATACAGAACATTATGTTGTCAGCCCACCAAGATATGTTAACCTGGAAGTATGGAACATTTCTACTTCAAATTTTCTTCTCTCCCTAAATTTTTTTCTGTTTCTGCTGCAACCTATCAATACTTGCGACGATTCATGATTCACTGCTACTCTCCATAATTCACACTAAAGATATCTATTCTGAGCCTTATACAAAATTCAGACTTGGTAGACGAGTAAAGCAAGAAGATATTTTAAGCAAATTAGTCTATACTCTGTAATCTAAATGAGAGTTCTTTATTTCAGGAAAGGTGGTTCGGCTTCTGCTGTGCAACTGATATGAATCATTGCACCGCAGGACTGGTGATATGTATCTCTCTGCACGCGGGTAGCTGCAACATTCCTTCTGATGACGATGGCAAACTTCAATGACCAACTCTTTCTATGGCAACACCAACGTCCTCCTTGAGTTTTAAAGTAACAGATGGACGTTGCTGTGTCCTGGCACCGGCATGCCCGGCCTCTGGACCATGTCCATCTTTCGCATCGGAGCACTCTACAGCTTCATCGAAAACGAAGAGGATATAAACGTAGCTCACCGAGCACATACCACTGGCCACGAAGGCGATGTCTCTACTACTCCCAGCTAGCTGACGGTATCACCAACAAGCACATCAGGTGCGTACCTCAGTACCTGATTATGATAGCATTTGTGCTCATGTTTGCTTGAAAATTCAGCGAACTCATGTACAAAGTATTATTTACTACTGATCCATGTCAATCATCACTGAATCGGATGTATCTACAATGTTTTAGTACAAGATACACCTGATTGACCGACAGGTAATATGGATCAGAGGGAGTACTAAAAAGATACTGAATTAACACCATTATGCAATGTTGGAAATATTGATGGATATGTAGAGTTCACTAAGCAATCCAAGGTTACCACTAGGATGGATAATAGCTTACCAATTGAGGACGAAATACTCCAAGTATGCGTTCATACAGTATCTGTCAAGAATTAAGGATCTACACTATAACCTACTAAGGGTCCCTACCTTTCGAAATGCTTGTTAGGATAATTTTGTATGATGCAACTTCGTTTCAGGCACAATAAACAAACAGTTAAGAACAAAACATGTGTGATCAGTATTTACAATCTTGCCAAGAAAATTAGATATGCAGCAGCTTCCTCAGATGTGTTAACTTTGAAGTATGTGATGATCTTTTCGTTTGTCGTAGGATCAGCATTGCCCTTGATTCAGATCCAATTTTTCCTCAGTGCCTTGAGAACAACAACTGTCCAAGCGGTATAGTCTGAAGCTTAATATGGTGTCCTTTCTGTGCACATGACTCCAGAATAGAAGCCAATATATATCATATTCCTATCCACAAGGGTCTGCTCTTTTTCCATGCCGGCGAGGACCTCGTGACTGACCTGGCTCGCTCGGAGGGGTCTGTCCAGGAAGCGCGCCATTGCCTGACGCCATAATCTCTGGCAGCTTCTCCTGGACGCCGTCATCACTGTCAAGCACATCAGGTATTGGATGTTAATCAGGAAACTCATCATGTATACAGTTACTACTAACAGATAGTAAACTGAATCTTTCTATTTCTATCTAACAGCCTAACCTGTCATATGTATCTGCTTTCCAGCAGAGTTCATGTGCACCGCATCTTTGTGCCTCTGGTATGCCTACCCGCGCGCTTGTCGTGTACTGTGCAGTTCTGCCTACTCCTCCCCGTACGCCGACAACCCCGCAATCTTCGACTCCAGTAACGCCTGGGCCCACTTCACCGGCGTAATATGTGGCCGACTCAGAACGGCAGCAGGCAGCAACTCCACCACCATCCACGCTCTGATGTTCTGCGCCGCCAGTAGCACCATATGTTGGGCTCCACTTGCACTCTCAAATGGATGACTCCATAGACATGAGCAGGGATTATCATCTTACTTGTAAAAGGAGATGTGGTAATTTTTCATGTAGATAATAGATAATAAACCTGTTGATCATCGTCGTGTAGATACTAAATGTGTCGATCATGACCGTGTCAGATAATTGATGTGTCGATTGATGTATGTAACACCAGTACACAAGAAAATGGTTGGATTGTCTTACACCAAGACATCAATGTATACTGCCTACCGGTCTTGTTTCAACAGCTTGATCATGTGGAAATTCTGAACCATAAAATGAGTGTGGTTTCTCTCATACTATACCCCTGAATTCCTAGGAGACGTCCAACCTTGAGTGAAGATCCCTGAATATATGTAGAGACATTAAGGCAACTAAAACTGAAAAAAAAACATTAAGGCAACTGAATTTTGTACAAAACCTGTTGGTGGTAGCAAAAACGACCGAGTTAGATTAAATTAACCTGGCGTTTGAAAATAGCTAGTTGTAGATTTTGCTATGAGACACACGCTGAGTACATATAGAATGGGATGGAAGTTGCAGGATATGAGGTTACGCTGAGTATTGGCAGTTGACTAATCCTTAATCACAATTAATTACTAGTATTAACTAATGTGAAACTGTATGTAAACGGGGATGTAGATCAAATGGTAGAGCACTTATCATTGCATTGTAATAAGAGGATGGGGGATCGAGACCTCTCATCTCCAATTTAATTTTTTCTCTTTTCTTCTACTATCTTGCTATTTTCTTCCTTGCTGAAAACTACCGGAAAAAACAGAAAAGAAAAAACTCTGCCGTGACGTTGTATGGGCCTGCTTATTGGGTTATCAAGTGGGATAAAACTGCGAGGCGGACACTTGTGCGTGCGCGTCATCCCGGTTCGTTTTGCACCAACACAAATCCACTCCGTATTCCGCGCTTCAACCTACGAAGAAGGGAAGGGATGATAGGGCTGCTCCTGCTGTACGTGGCGATGCGGAGGCACCGCGCCGCCACGACCTGCCTCTTCCTCATCGCCGCCGCTGACGCCCTCATCGACGATGAGCCCCGGCGCGCCAAGGCCACCGAACGCCGCAAGGTACACGAGGCGTTCAGCGCCCACAAGCACGCCGCCGTCGCCGCCGCCGGAGGAGACACCCAGCCCCACCAGGATCCCACAATCCCTGGCCACGACAGCCCTCTTCTTTCAACGGAACTGGGTGATGCTACTTGGCCGTCGTAGTAGTATGTTAGGAACTTAGATTATTTTGCAACCTCGATGGTAGATACTGATAACGCTCGGTGTTCTTGATCTCGGTTAACTAATAATTCGTGGTTACACGCTATACGGAATCTGCATATCTACCGTTCTGTTACAGTTCCTGTCGATACCATGTCTGCATATTATGGTTCAGACGTTGAAGGTATTCAGATCTCAGGGGTGGGGGCCTGTTCGTTGTCCATGTAATTCCAATCTGCATATGTGACTCTGTGGTACTCATTAGGCTTCCACTGCAGTCTGTTGCACCTTTAGATGCCTTCATTACTTTAGGCTTCGTTGTAAGCTGGCCCGGGTGCCCTAAGCATCTAAAGGCGTGGTTGAGTGCACGATCAGTGACTTTCAGCTATTTGCATCTATTTTGAGTTAGTTGATTCAGGGCTATATGAGGTCATGGAAGCTCACGCTTACTGAAGAGATTATTGACTCTACACCGGCAGCGACCTTCATCAAGATTATCGACACGACAAATTACTGGCATCACGCAGCTGGAAGACTACTCCTCCTTCGCCGCTGGCGTCTCCCCTCAATGGACCACAACGACGTGACTAGTGGCAGCAGGTCGGCACCAACGCATTGGCTGTGACACACGACCACCGCTCCACGACGTCCTCGCTCAGGAGGATTTCATCGTCAAGAGTAGCGCGCTGTCGTCACTGGTACCGACGAGTGCATGTTTCGTCGTTGCCCCAGAAACGAGAAAGTAACAACACAAAACTTGTTGGAAACGGTGAGATACATCTTCTCGTGAAAGGAAATTTCAAACGGTCGACTGAGCGCAACGAATTTGACAAAATTCAATAAAATTGTGCGAATTTTGATAAAATTAAAAAGTTAGAATCGACTAAACTCAAAACCGATCGCGGGAATGCACTTTCGGCAGTACCAGTGACGATAGCAGGCTCCTTTTCAAATTGATTCAAAAGGTGTGCTACTTGACAAATATTTTTTTTTAAATTAGTTTTCTTAATTACTAGTACAAAATTGAATGCCGGCCAGACAGCAGGTACTGAGATCCATCCGAGTGGCCTCACACCGTGACAGTGGACTGCTTGTTGTTTGTTGCACTCGTGGTACCAATTGCCAGGTCATGCGGCCAGCCCTCGAGTGGATCCACCATGCATGCGCTCCTGGTTAAACGGAAGGAAGTGGCCACACAAATCGCTCGTAGCTGAACCGCAGAAGATCCGTGGGAATAAGATGAGGGACTAAATTCGTCGGGCTGGTTTGGTCCGGGTCGGGTCGACAGGGCCTGGCCCATTGCACAGTAGGCACGATACTGACCCGGTCTTGCTATCGCGCAAATTCCTGAGAGCTGCCTTCCTGTAGGAACGGAACGGGGCTAGCTCTACGGGGTTGACGGAGACGCCTCAACCACCAACACTCGTACTCGCCATCTCTTATTAATCAGTGTTAATTATCCTGGCCAGCTTAATGTCAGGCAAAAAAAACTTTTTCAAAAATGAGTAACCTGTTGCGGACGCGGTGCTGCTCTTTTTTGACGATAACAGCGGACGCTGTGATGTTTTTCATTAAGAGAAGAACAACGAACAAAGGTCTGTTACAGGTAGTAAAACAGTAAGAAAAACTGTACAAAGGGTCACTTGTCGACTTAAATCGCGCTGAGCCAGATGGCACCCTTGAGGCGCGCTTGCGCCCATAGAGAGAACTCCGCGTAGATCTTGCCACAGATGTCGAAGAAGCTAAGAGCTCTGTTGTTGAAGATTCTATCGTTGCGTTCACGCCAGATGAACCACCAAATCGTCATCACCAGCGAAGAGAAATGAGAACGTCTTTGAGCTTCCAGGCTATTCAGGGCGTTTAACCACCACTCTTGGAGGTTAGTCGTGTTCTGTGTTGGCAAAAGAGTGTAGGGGAATTTGAACCTTGTCAAGCAGTAGCCCCATACTCCAGAAGTGAAAGGGCAACTAGCCAGGAGATGAGGGGTTGTTTCATTGCCAAGATGGCATAGGCTGCAAACAGGATCATGAGGTCAATTGCGCTTGGCTAGATTGTCAGCCGTTAGGCATTTCTCTTGAATAGCCAACCAAGCTAAGAAGCGAATTCTTCTTGGTATCTTGATTTGCCAGATCAAATCCTTGAAGGTGCATTCAATTCTGCCCATGAACTATATGTGGTAAGCTGACCTAGCTGAATAGGCCCCGTTTGCAGTTAAGTCCCATGTAATCACATCATTCAGGTTACTCAGCTGGAATGGTTGAGTTCGTTGCCAGAATTTAACATATTCCCATACAATCTGCTAGGTGCAGGGTTCGGCTTGATCAAGGAGATCCATCTCCTGTTAGTTAGCGCTTCTTGGACGGTTATACGTTTCTTGCTTGAGTGCTTGAACAGGGCTGGGAAAGCTTCGTTGGGAGTGCATCCTTGCAACCAGTGATCATGCCAGAAAAGAGTGTTCGAACCGTTGCCTATGGTGATAGTTGTAGCAGCTTTGAAGAGAGAAATTGTGTGGGGTGAACTGGGGATCGGTAGCCCTTGCCAAGGTTTATCCAAGTTGAGCTTATTCTGCCATAGCCATCTCACTTTAAGAGCCGTTCCTTGGAAGGTGATGTTGGGGATGCCGAGGCCTCCGAACTGAGGAGGGGCACACAGCTGTGCCCACTTGACCAACCACTTGACGACGCCGTGCTGCTCATTGTTAGACTTTTCGACATCAGGTGATCCAAACAAACAAACTATGCTATATATCACTGCGCTTCAGTAGAGAAGAAGGCGCCAGTCTGCTCTCGATTGATCTGCAAAGTTATGCTAAACTAAGACTGGTGACAGTGAGCATTTCATTTCTTGCCGGCCGCCAAGCATGGCAAATTCCTGTAGGAACGGAACGGGGATAGCTGGTTGCTGCATGTAGGGACGGAACGGGGCGCAAATTCCTGGCCAAACATGGCAAGTTTCAGCTTCGTCCGTCACTATCTCCACGCACGCACTCCACTCTTTGTGTGGTCTAGGCTATGTGTTTGGAATTTCGAAATCAAGTCGATCGGGCAGGCAGCTTCGTGCCGGAGAAAACAGAGACATACCAAACCCGAAATCCCAAATGACAAGTCGCAATTGCCAGATCGGCCCCTACGTGCAAAACGCTGCTTTCACCTTCTTAATTGGCAGGGAAAACAAGCACGATCGAGAAGGTGCTGACAGGTGAAAGCAACACCAACTTTTGCTCCCAGACTCACCCTATCCACTCCCAGTCAGTCTCCCGTGTGTTGAGTGCATAACCTATATGCCGCCTGTTTGCGCCCCTTAACTCTAGCGCCGCCTACATGCTTCCATCGCGAACCGTTTTCTGGGCCGGCCCAATTATTTAGCGCGATGCTTCCTTCTTCCTTCTTCATTTTCTTCCCCACGCCCGCACCTTCCTGTGCGTTCACCCCTGACCCCGATTTCTGGGATCCGATTCCCCGACCCATGATCGTCGCCGCCCTCGGCTTCCCGGCTCCGTAGAGGCCGTGATTTCTTTCCAGATCCCGCCCCCCAGTAGCGCCCCACTCACGACGCCATGCTGCCGATCCAGCCTGTGGCCACCGGGGACAACCAAGGCGGCGCCACCGCACAAGCTCGTATCCCCGGAGGGATGCTTCTGCCCACAAGCTGATGCCGCCTCCCCAACATTGTGCTGCCCTCGATGCTCCCGCCGGTGACCACGCCCACGAGCTTCTTCTCACGCCGGTGAGGTCCCTCTTCCCTCCCCCTCCATGTATTCTTTGCTGTTGAATCCCCTTCTTTCATTTTTCTTTCTTTCTTTGTTTCTTTCTTTCTTTCCTGTCGAATTTGTACGCAGTGGGTGGAGGAAGCACGCATGAATCTCATGTCCATGCTGTTCTCGGTTTCTTAGGGATTCGGCCTAACGATTACATCCTGGGATTAGACCAACAATATCTTGTGGTTTTAATCCCTCTTGCTACCTCCGCTTCGTGCCCATCTAGTCGCCCGGATCCCTATTGAGATCGTTACTTCCTGGATTAATTGGTGCTCACTAAGCTTGCCTTCGAATACATCCTTACGCCGTCGTGCTGACCACGGATCTAATCTCGTCATGTTTTCTTTCTTCCAGATGTTTGGGGTGTTCGTGCCTACAAAGGCTGCACCTTCTTACAATGCAGCAGTCCTTCTCGTGGTTGCCCAGATAAATCGAGTTCAGGGCAATGGATTTTGTTCATGTCCAGTCAGGTTTCCTTGTTTTAGGCTTGAGAATAATTATGATAAGAACAACATGTTGCTATTTGTGTGCTATGAGTAAAATGATATCCTTATGCAATTTCTGGTTTGCTTGTGCTCCATTTTTTTGAGCTTCTTGATCTGCTACCACTTGTTAATGAAATCCAGCTTTCTAGACTGCAAATTTGTAGAATGTGCCAAACAGCAAGTATTAGTGTATTACATGTATTGACATCTGATTTTTCTCAGACCTTGTACGGGTTATATGTGCGAGCCTTCACTGTCCTTGTTGTGCATAGTGAAAATGCTTTCACTATCCGTGTTCTAAACTCTGATTCTTCATATTAATCATTGTGGTCTGATGGCATATCCGAACTTGAAACAAGTTTTCTTTGTTCATGCCTTATGTCTTCATCGTTGGTTAGTGATATAGTGATGCGTCAATGTTTCTGTTAACAGCAGCCGCCTGCTGGCTGAACCTTATAAGCATGTTGTTTTACTTATAGTTCATGATCAATACGGATGAAACTTGTGCAGGATGGGGTGCCATTGCATGTTCAAGCTACCGTGCTGCTGGCCATGGCATCTTGCACCTTGAGTAAGGTGCAATTGTAGGCCTGGCCGGTCCTCGCCTTTGACTACTTCCTTCATCTCCGCCCTCGCTGTAGTGCTTTTGCTGTAGTTCACCGCGCCGCAACCTAGCAGCGGTGGCCTTCTTCTATGCCCCCTGGTTTAGATAACTTTTCATGTTCCTATTCTTTTCCATCTACGTGTCCTGTCAATTGCCAGGTTCTAGTGTTGCTCATTTTTTGAAAAGTTAGTTTTGCATGCATGTTCATTATAGGTGTAGTTGTAGTTGGTGCTGAAAATGCAGATACGAATGATATGTACATGTACTTCCCAGTTGCAATATTTTTTTGTTTCCACATCATAATTTTTGTTCACTATTATTTTTTGGTTCTTCAGCCAAACTTTTGTTCCGGTTTCATATACCATATTCCGTTAACCGGCCATTTCGGTTCACTATTATTTCGGTTGACTTGCATTTATGGTTCAATATTATTTTCGGTTCTCCAAAATTTTGTGCTTCACTATTATTTCTGGTTCTCCAAGATTATTAAATTTTGAAAATGGTTCCAAATTTGAAAATGGTCCCATTTGAAAATGGTTATGAATTTAAAAATGGTTCTAAATTTAAAATGGTCCCAAATTTGAAAATTATTCATTTCTGAAAATGGTTCCAAATTTAAAAATTGTTCCGAATTAAAATGGTTCAATTTAAAAATGGTTCCATTTTGAAAATGGTTCCAAATTAAAAAATGGTTCCATTTTGAAAATGGTTCCAAATTAAAAATGGTTCCAAATTTAAAAATGGTTCCAATTTTGAAAATGGTACCATTTTGAAAATGGTTCCAAATTTAAAAATGGTTCCAATTTTGAAAATGGTACCATTTTGAAAATGGTTCCAAATTTAAAAATGGTTCCATTTTGAAAATGGTTTCATTTTTAAAAATCGTTCCGAATTAAAAATGGTTCCAAATTTGAAAATGGTTCCAAATTTGAAAATGGTTCCATTTTGAAAATGGTTTCATTTTGAAAAATAGTTCCGAATTTAAAATGGTTCCAAATTAAAAATGGTTCCAAATTTGAAAATGGTTCCAAATTAAAAATGGTTCCAAATTTAAAAATGGTGTCATTTTGAATATGGTTCAAAATTTAAAAATGCTTCCAGTTTGAAAATGGTTCACAATTAAAAAATGGTTCCATTTTGAAAATGGTTCCACTTTTAAAAATGATTCCGAATTTAAAATGGTTCCAAATTAAAAATGGTTCCAAATTTGAAAATGGTTCCATTTTGAAAAAGGTTTATTTTTTAACATGGTTCCAAATTTGAAAATTGTTCATTTTTAAAATGGTTCCAAATTAAAAAATGGTTCCATTTTGAAAATTAAAAACTGGTTCCAAATTAAAAAATTGTTCATTTTGAAAATGGTTCCAAATTTGAAAATTGTTCATTTTTAAAAATGGTTCCATATTGAAAATCGTTCCAAATTTGAAAATTGTTCATTTTTGAAAATGGTTCCAAATTTGAAAATGGTTCATTTTTGAAAAATGGCTCCAAATTTGCAAATTGTTCATTTTTGAAAAATAGTTCCAAATTAAAAATGGTTCCAAATTTGAAAATATTTCCATTTTGAAAATGGTTAATTTTTTAAAATGGTTCCAAATTTGAAAATTGTTCATTTTTTAAAATGGTTCCAAATTTAAAAATGGTTCCATTTTGAAAATTAAAAATGGTTCCAAATTTAAAAATGGTTCCATTTTTAAAATGGTTCCATTTCAAAAATGGTTCCGAATTTAAAAATGGTTCCATTTCGAAAATAGTTCCGAATTTAAAATGGTTCCAAATTTGAAAATTGTTCATTTTTTTAAAATGGTTCCATTTTGAAAATGGTTCCAAATTAAAAAAATTGTTCATTTCTTAAAATGTTTCCATTTTTAAGTGGTTCCAATTTTTAAAAATGGCTTCGATTTTAAAATGGTTCCAAATTTTGAAAATGGTTCCAAATTTAAAAATGGTTCCATCTTGAAAATGGTTGCAAATTAAAAATGGTTCAGAATTTAAAAATGGTTCCATTTTGAAAATGGTTCCATTTTTAAAAATGGTTCCGAATTTAAAATGGTTCCATTTTGAAAATGGTTCCATATGTGAAAATTGTTCATTTTTTAAAATGGTTCCAAATTTAAATATGGTTCCATTTTGAAAATTAAAAATGGTTCCAAATTTAAAAATTGTTCATTTTTTTAAATGGTTCAAAATTAAAAAATGGTTCCATTTTGAAAATGGTTCCACTTTTAAAAATGATTCCGAATTTAAAATGGTTCCAAATTAAAAATGGTTCCAAATTTGAAAATGGTTCCATTTTGAAAATGGTTTATTTTTTAACATGGTTCCAAATTTGAAAATTGTTCATTTTTAAAATGGTTCCAAATTAAAAAATGGTTCCATTTTGAAAATTAAAAACTGGTTCCAAATTAAAAAATTGTTCATTTTGAAAATGGTTCCAAATTTGAAAATTGTTCATTTTTAAAAATGGTTCCATTTTGAAAATCGTTCCAAATTAAAAAAGGGTTCCATTTTGAAAATTAAAAATGGTTCCAAATTTGAAAATTGTTCATTTTTTAAAATGGTTCCAAATTTGAAAATGGTTCATTTTTAAAAAGGTTCCAAATTTGCAAATTGTTCATTTTTGAAAAATGGTTCCAAATTTGAAAATATTTCCATTTTGAAAATGGTTAATTTTTTAAAATGGTTCCAAATTTGAAAATTGTTCATTTTTTGAAAATGGTTCCAAATTTAAAAATGGTTCCATTTTGAAAATTAAAAATGGTTCCAAATTTAAAAATGGTTCCATTTTGAAAATGGTTCCATTTCAAAAATGGTTCTGAATTTAAAAATGGTTCCATTTCGAAAATAGTTCCGAATTTAAAATGGTTCCAAATTTGAAAATTGTTCATTTTTTGAAAATGGTTCCATTTTGAAAATGGTTCCAAATTAAAAAATTGTTCATTTCTTAAAATGTTTCCATTTTTAAGTGGTTCCAATTTTTAAAAATGGCTTCGATTTTAAAATGGTTCCAAATTTTGAAAATGGTTCCAAATTTAAAAATGGTTCCATCTTGAAAATGGTTCCAAATTAAAAATGGTTCAGAATTTAAAAATGGTTCCATTTTGAAAATGGTTCCATTTTTAAAAATGGTTCCGAATTTAAAATGGTTCCATTTTGAAAATGGTTCCATATGTGAAAATTGTTCATTTTTTAAAATGGTTCCAAATTTAAATATGGTTCCATTTTGAAAATTAAAAATGGTTCCAAATTTAAAAATTGTTCATTTTTTAAAATGGTCTCAAATTTGAAAATTGTTCATTTTTAAATGGTTCTATTTTGAAAATGGTTCCAAATTAAAAATGGCTCCATTTTGAAAATGGTTCCAAATTTAAAAACGGTTCCATTTTGTAAATTGGTTCCAATTTTTTGTACTACAAATGGTTCATCGGAGTTTAAAAATCTACAAGTTTGAAAGTAGAGCAGATTTTCCAGCTTTGCTCTTCGTAGTTTTATTGTTCATGTTCCTATTCTTTTCCATCTACGTGTCCTATCAATTGCCAGGTTCTAGTGTTGCTCATTTTTTGAAAAGCTAGTTTTGCATGCATGTTCATTATAGGTGTAGTTGTAGTTGGTGCTGAAAATGCAGATACGAATGATATGTACATGTACTTCCCAGTTGCAATATTTTTTTGTTTCCACATCATAATTTTTTGTTCACTATTATTTTTTGGTTCTTCACCCAAACTTTTGTTCCGGTTTCATATTCCATATTCCGTTAACCGGCCATTTCGGTTCACTATTATTTCGGTTCACTTGCATTTATGGTTCAATATTATTTTCGGTTCTCCAAATTTTTCGGTTCACTATTTTATTTTTCGGTTCACACGCATTTTGTGCTTCAATATTATTTCTGGTTCTCCAAGATTATTAAATTTTGAAAATGGTTCCATTTTGAAAATGGTTCCAAATTTGAAAATGGTTCCATTTTGAATATGGTTACGAATTTAAAAATGGTTCCAAATTTAAAATGGTCCCAAATTTGAAAAAATTTCATTTTTGAAAATGGTTCCAAATTTTAAAATGGTTCCAAATTTAAAATTGTTCTGAATTAAAATGGTTCAATTTAAAAATGGTTCCATTTTGAAAATGGTTCCAAATAAAAAATGGTTCCAAATTTAATAATGGTTCCAATTTTGAAAATGGTACCATTTTGAAAATGGTTTCATTTTTCAAAATGGTTCCGAATTAAAAATGGTTCCATTTTTAAAATGGTTCCAAATTTAAAAATGGTTCCATTTTGAAAATGGTTTCATTTTTAAAAATGGTTCCGAATTTAAAATGGTTTCAAATTAAAAATGGTTCCGAATTTGAAAATGGTTTCAAATTAAAAATGGTTCTATTTTGAAAATGGTTGTAAGGACCCGTCAGATTTACCAGTCCGAGGTGCCCAAGTTATGTAAACAGATCACGATCCTAATGATCAGTACATCGCGATCACATAACCAATATGGTATACAGAGTTACATCATCCAACTCGATTAGTACAAGACTTACATAAATGGTGGTCACACGACCAAGCCTGCAACCATCGTCACACAGGACGGAATTAACTACGATATAGCGGAAGCTTTCGGCTAGCGCCGGACCTCGTCACAACCGGACGCATTCCCACAGAGCAGTTGACCGGTGACACTCAGTTGGCGTAGTCGTCGGCGTACTCCTTATCTTCGGCGTAGGTCTTCTCGTTGAAAATCTGGACATTGGAATATCCAGGGACACAGCCATGAGTACAATTACGTACTCGCAAGACCACCACCAGGCTTAAGTTTTCATGGTAATGCCATAAGAGCGTTTTCGAAAACTGGGATAGCTGATATATATGACTATAGGGCTTAATTTTCGCAAACGATGCTTTTAGACATAGAGAATACAACATCTCTATATCTTTGTTGAAAAAAAACATTTGGAGATATAATTCTCCTTCTCTTAGAAATGGCTGAAACCATTTCCACGTTTGAAAACACTTTTGTAAAACTTTTTCAAAGACACTAGGATAGGGATGCCCCTTTTTCCTTTCCGGGTTCCGACTGGTTGACTCCCCGAGACCAACCATCTTCTCCCAAAATCCGTACCTCCCAGGTACCTTCTTGAATTTCCTCCTTGTTTCCACCGAGAAAACCACTTTTCTTTTGAAAACATAAAATTTGCCCATACGCCTAGATCGGTGGCCTTTCCAACCGTCCATGACCGCGGACACGGCTATTCGAATAGTTTTACACTCTGCAGAGGTGGTGCACTTTCACCACACCAAACAGTCATTCCGCCGTGATCAGCCACGGTCCTCATACGACAGTATGCGGGGTTCGGATAACATGATCAAAGCTTTCCACTAATCCACCCTAGTACAGAGGACTCCCGATAGGTTTATTCCCCCCGGCACCGTGTGCTCCACTAGACCCCTGGTCTCTCTCGGGACGCCACACCGCCACGGCAGGGGACCCAACGTAATCGTCCGGCTGCGGGTCACTCTGCTTGTGTATTGCCTCGTACAGATGACAACCCGGCTTCGAGGGCCCCACCCTTATAGAGTATGAGATCCTCCGCACTAAAATGGACAAGCTTCCGGCTAAGCCCTACCCATATCAGGTAGTGTGCTTGCACGGGTTAATTGTTCGGGCGGCCGCTAGGGCTGTACTTTGTTTTTCAAAAACATCTCCACCTCCGACTGCTCCCAGCAGCTCGGGTTTTCGTAAACTCACCGAATGCTCCCAGCACTTCGGGTTTTCACAAACATCTCCATTTGCTCCCAGCAACATGGGTTTTATAAAACACTTTCTCGCCGATCGCTCCCAGCGACTCGGGTTTTCCTTTAAAAACATTTCATCAAATCCAGGTTCCCATCCTATAGTTTTGAGGTAAGAGTATAAGGATATGCTAATAGAAAATATAATTTTCTTGATAGCGCCTTCAGTAGAAGGCTTCTCAAGTAAAGACTTATTCTTATAAAACCTATTATATACTAGTAGATATCTTTTGGCCAAACAATATTTTGTAAAATAGTTTTTGGGTGGCAAGATGCCACAAAGGAAATAAAACATGCATTATTTTATTTTGAAAACAAAACATGCTTGTAAAAATAATAGGATTTCAGTAGAGTGGTGAGGTGGCTTGCCTGGCTTGGTAAATGTCCTTGGTCTTGATCTTGATGTTCCTCAGGTTCACTCCTCACTTCCAGTTCCTTCCCGATCGTATCTAACGTCGTAAACCGGAAAAGGAACAACACTCAAAATACAAGACAATGCCTCAAGGACATAACAAACAGCAAGCATTGCACAAGACACTAAGCTAATAAATCAAAGCAAGCAATCACTTAGTTACAAAAATAAGCAACAAGTCCATAAAGCTAAAACAACCCACAAACACACCTATGAAAGTATACACAACAACCCTAATAGTTGAAAAGGTGGTTTTAACTAAACCCTAAAACAAAACACTCTTAGGGTGATTAGGTCATTTAACAAGGCGGCTACAGTAGTTTAGGAAATACTTCAGACAAAAGTATCTCTTTAGTTTTCAGGAAATAATTCAGACAAAAGTTAAGTTACTACTTATTTTCTATTATTAAATTATTTCACCAAGCTAAGATAGAGACATTAACAAACTACTCAAGCTAGTATTAAACTCAAAGACTACCAAGCTTAACTAACAAGGCAAACATATTAAACCACACAAACATGTTTGCAACTACAATACAATTTATTATTTAATTACAAATGGGGTTAAGGTGATAATTAGACAACCTTTTTGGATCACTTTCAATTTGTAAAACTAAACAACACTAATAAACTTAAAACAACCAGTAGCTAAGAAGAAATTTATTAGTGAAGTTTACCTTATTTCATTAATCATGAAATTAAGCAAACAAGCATGATTAAATCATTTTATTTCCTTAGGCACTAATAGCATGTTACAACTAACTTCATTTTGTTTTTACTTAAGCACTAACAGTGCTAACATATAAAGAACAACATTAAGTAGTGATCTACAGTACCTAAACATTTCACAAACAACAATAGCAACAATTTCATAAAGGACCAAATATTTATTTTATCACTTTTAATAGGCAGAAAACACCATTTTTTAGAGTTTATTAAGTCCAGGGTGTTCTGTTCAACAACAAGTTATGTAAAGATAGGTTTAGGTTCTAAGTAAGTATTTTAAACTAATGCAATTGGATTTAGTTCAAAATCTTATCCACAGAAAATTAATTAAATGCTAGAAAACCTAACTGGTCCAAACTTCAAACACATGCCAAAACAAATCTATGCATTGAAAACACATGAGGTTAATTTCTACAGAAAGCTACAGTCGCAAGCATTCCAGAACAATTGGATTTATCATTTTGGATTCATAAAACTCAAGTTAATAATGATTCTTTGATTCAGACCAGTGGCAGTGCAGTAATTATCATGCTCAAACAAAATCATATTTTTCAGATCTGCAAGTTCGACATGGTTCTAAACTTGTTTATTTACTTCGGTGATTTTTGGTTGGGTCCAATTTGATGATTAACTATTTTATTTCGATTTAAACTAACAGATCAGAAACAGCTACACACAGAAAAGAATAAAACTATAGGAAAAAAATGCTAAATGGGCCAGATCCGGCACTGCTAACGGGCCTAGAAGCCAGATTCGGCCCATATCTGCTGCTGGGTGTCTTCCTCCTCAGGAGCACGAACAGAAACATGGAAAATGGCAGCAAAGATGCCGTTGCTCGCGTGGCTCACCTAGGGGCATGTATGGGGACACCGAGGGTTGGCCGGGGACGCGGGGAGCTTGGGAAGGTCGGGGATGGCCGCGGTTCTCTCCGGCTCGCTCCGAAACGACGGCGGGTCGAGGAAGGCTTCCACGGGTCGTCAATGGCGTCGGCGTACACAGTGACCCTGGGACGAAAACAAGTGGTGGGTGAGTTAGTTCTTGCCAAGGCGATCTGAACTGGACAACAATGGCGAGAAATGGAGGTCGGAAACGCCGGCAGGAGCCATTTCTTCATCGCCGGCCACCGAGAGAAAACTCGCTCTCCTCTGCAGCAGAGGGGAGGAGCTTGAGCGCACGAAAGGGGAGTGAGATAGGGGTGCGAGTGGAGCAGAATAGGGGTGGAGTGAGAGGCTGGGGTGTAGTGGTTGCTTTTATCCAAGGAGGTGGCCATGGAGGGCTTTTTCGTCCATCAAGAGAAAGAGAGAGGGAGAGGGACGCTGGGGTTGGGCAATGGGGACGGTGAAGAGTGTCCAGTGGTGGCCGAGGTCGGCAGGGGCAGAGGAAACGAGGGTGCTGCCATTTCTTTACTCTCATTTGGTTTCAAAGAAGAGAGAAGAGAGAGAGAGCTAGGGCAGGCAATAGGGAGTGATGAGTGGTTTAGGGAGAGGGGTAGGTCTCCTATACTCGTCCAAGCACTGGTGGGAGGGGGTGGTGCAGGATTTAGTTCGAGATTTTGGGCGGTGGTTGGTCTAGTGACTTAATCCTCTGATTATCCTGATGGTCTCAAAACAGCACAAGAACAAAGTGGTTAACTACCTAATCGAGGTGCAAACCAGTGGGGTGGCTAAGTACTATCTATGGGGATCACAAAGATCACAAATACACGAATGAACAAGAATGTTTGAATGGTTTTGCATGGAGGCAAAAACAGAATAAAATAACAGATTCAGAAACTTAAGTTTTAGACTTGGTGAAAATTCTTCTAAGTCCCAAAAAACGGTTATCACGAGGGTAACAAAACCATCATGGAATAAGAGATGTGAAACAAGAAAAACTCGACAAAAGGTTTGGATGTTTAGACAAGGTGTCAGGGATGGATCATGTGGTGGTACATTTCCATAAAGGCTAGGTTTAAGTGTCAAAACAAAATTTCCAAAAGGCTATAAAATACTGCAGTTATGGTCACTGTTTTGACTAGACCACAAAGTGAACATGGAAAGATAAGCAAATGAATTTGAAAGATTCAAATTACACCTTGGATGTCAAGATAAGATGGATTGGATGAGATCTATGAAGGTGCATTTCCAAGTTGACCAAAGTTAAAGATTTGGTGAGGCTCAAGATGGGTTATCTTTTAACAGAGAAAAAGATAGGTCCAGAGAAGGTTTTTGCCATGATTCTTCAAGAGTTTGAATTAGGCAAGGTGGTGGTGATGTTAAATTAAGTCACACATGACCATGTGCATGTCAGGGATTTATCTCAAGATTTGAGGAAACACTTTTGTTCACGAAATATTTTAATAACCAACTCTAGTCTTGTTGAAAATAGTTAATAACAAAATTTTAACACAAACAAGTCAATACAAACAAGCAAACTAACATCACCACCAAGATCACACAAGTCAAACCACAACAACTTGTCCCACCATAGTCTTCCCTAACCATCATCATCATCTTGTGAAAAAGTGAATCACACACAACCATGACAAGATGATGTTTAAAAGTATCTCAACTCATAACTTGATAGTTTTCAAAAGGTTTGACAAAGAGAAAAATAGGAGTAATATATCTCCCACTTGTATCATTTTAAAAAGGTGTTGAAACTAGGAGTTTTGAAAAAGGATCTTGATACTTGCAAAATAACTGAGTTGGAACTTGGTAGGAGATATTATATAGACCTCCATAGTTTGTAAGCATGTAGTTTTGGAAATACTTTACTTTCTTAAATAATAGGTCCATGGGTTGGTGCTAAAATCAAAACATCTTTGAAAAAGAGTTTGGCCAAAATTAGATTGGAGAAGATATATGGATCATTCTTCTTGTCATGACATGATCACCAAAATTAAATGATATGCTATATCAGTTGAGTTCAAAGGTTGGTGTCTTCGATGGTTGTTAACTCAAACAAGAAAACAATCAACGTCAAACAGAGCAATGGGAAGTGAAACACAAGCATTAGTGAAACTTTTTCAAAAAGTTTTTGTTGGTCCTGATTTTTGGCTCTCTAAAAACTGTGTTTTTCTGACTTCCCAAAATTGGGGCGTTACAATGGTTCCAAATTTAAAAATGGTGTCATTTTGAATATGGTTCAAAATTTTAAAATGGTTCCAGTTTGAAAATGGTTCACAATTAAAAAATGGTTCCATTTTGAAAATGGTTCCACTTTTAAAAATAGTTCCGAATTTAAAATGGTTCCAAATTAAAAATGTTTACAAATTTGAAAATGGTTCCATTTTGAAAATGGTTTATTTTTTAAAATGGTTCCAAATTTGAAAATTGTTCATTTTTTAAAATGATTCCAAATTAAAAAATGGTTCTATTTTGAAAATTTAAAAATGGCTCCGATTTTAAATGGTTACAAATTTTGAAAATGGTTCCAAATTTAAAAATGGTTCCATCTTGAAAATGGTTCCGAATTAAAAATGGTTCGGAATTTAAAAATGGTTCCATTTTGAAAATGGTTCACAATTAAAAAATGGTTCCATTTTAAAAAATGGTTCCGAATTGAAAATGGTTCCATTTTGAAAATGGTTCCATATTGGTTCCAAATTTAAATATGGTTCCATTTTGAAAATTAAAAATGGTTCCAAATTTAAAAATTGTTCATTTTTGAAAACGGTCTCGAATTTAAAAATTGTTCAGTTTTTAAAATGGTTCCATTTTGAAAATGGTTCCAAATTAAAAATGGTTCCAAATTTAAAAACGGTTCCATTTTTTAAGTTGGTTCCAATTTTTTGTACTACAAATGGTTCATCGGAGTTTAAAAATCTACGAGTTTGAAAGTAGAGCAGATTTTCCAGCTTTGCTCTTCGTAGTTTTATTGTTCACATTTTTTGTTTCAAATTCATGTTCAATCAGTCGTTTTCGTGCATATGGCTATTTCAATGTACCACGGAGCAGTAGCAAAACTCAGGAATTAGCAACCAGTCGAACCAGAGTCGCACAAAACAGTAGCAAATAGCACGAAACGAATCCACGAAAGAGTCGAAGAAGGCAGGAAACATTCAGACGTAGGCGCGAGAAGAATGGGTCGGCCCACGAACGAAACTCTTCTGGTGTCGCGTCTCGTTAGCGCCGCTAACGAGCGGAGCAAAGGAGCTCCCCTTTTGCACCAACACAAATCCGCTCCGTATTCCGCGCTTCAAACTTGGAAGAAGGGAAGGAACGATGTGGCTGTTGTACACGGCGATGCGGAGGCACCGCGCCGCCACGACCTGCCTCTTCCTCTTCGCCGACGCTGACGCCCTCATCGCCGATGACGCCAACGTCGATCCCAAGGGCGCCAAGGCCGCCGAGCGCCGCAAGGTGCTGCAGGCGTCCATCGTCCAAAAGCGCGCCGCCGCCGCCGGAGGAGCAGACACCCAGCCCCACCAGGATCCCACAATCCCTAGCCACGACAGCCCTCTTCTTTCAACGGAATTGGGGGATGCTACTTGGTCGTAGCAGTATATTAGGAACTTAGATATAATTTTTTGCAACCTCAATAAATGATAGACTGATAACGCTCAGTGTTCTTGTTCTCGGTTAACTAATTCGCGGTTACACGCTATATGGAATCTGGATATCCACCGTTCTGTTACAGTTCCTGTCGATACCATGTCTGCATTATGGTTCAGACGTTGAAGGTGTTCAGATCTCAGGGGTGGGGGCCTGTTCGTTGTCCATGCATGTAATTCCAATCTGCATATGTGATCGACTCTGCGGTACTCATTAGGCTTCCACTGCAGCCTGTTGCATCTTTAGGGCATCTCCAGCCGTTCGGCCCCCCAGGCCGAAAAACGGCACCTTTTTGGCTTTGCGCCGGCGCTAACTTTGGCCTGGGGGGTTGGATTTTCCACTCGTTCGGCCACCCAAGGCGAACACAAATCAACATAATTTAAAAGTTCATATTCCCGCCCCAAAATCAGCCTGAGTTCGGCGATCCAAAGAAAGCCACAGTTTGGCGATCGTACATATAGGCGATCATACAAAAAGAAGCCACATTCGGCATGCTGATGGCGCATATCAGATGGTCACCGGCGACACCTCGGCGTCGTCGTCCAGGTCGATGCTTGCAGTCGTCGGAGTAGGGGCGGAGCTCGGAGTGGCGATCGGCACAGTGCTCGGCGGCGGCGTGGCTGTGGCGATCGGCGCAGTGCTCGGCGGCGGCGTGGCTGTGTCGGCGGTACCCGAGGCCGAGCTCGTGTCGGCTGCAGTGGCGGGACTCGGATTGGTGCTCGGCGGAGGTGTCGTCGGGTGAAGAGGATGGCCGCACGATGCGCCATAAACCACTCCCGAACCTGGGGGTCCATCGCCGCAGGGTCGCCGCCCATGAGGAAGGCAAGGTCGTTGTTCCTCTTCTTCGCCGCGGTGGTGGTCTTGAGCAGGTCCAGCTTGGTGCCTTGGTTGGCCATGAGCGCCGCCCACCTCGCCTCCGTCTTCTCGTCCCTCTTCCGGCGGCTGGTGGTCTCGACCTTGCAGCGCGCCAATTCCGCGATCCAATCGGTGTTACTCATGCCTTCCGGCTTCTTCCTCGGCTGCCTGGGCTTCCTCTTCTTCACAGCGACGGAGGTGGAGGAGGATGCGGCGACGGCGGCGGCGGAGGTGCGTGGCCCGTTGAACTTCCTTGGCGGCATGGCGGCGAGA
This sequence comes from Poa pratensis, assembly GCA_947311845.1. Taxonomy (NCBI): domain Eukaryota; kingdom Viridiplantae; phylum Streptophyta; class Magnoliopsida; order Poales; family Poaceae; genus Poa; species Poa pratensis. Next base: position 1,741,697 of record CAMZMU010000126.1, on the reverse strand, counting down.
TCTGGGGCGAATGGGGAAAAATGGCGGGAGCTGCGGGATGGGAGGGGATATGGGCAAGAAGATGGCGGGAGAATTGGCGCGCAAAGGGGAAAAGGGGGAGGGAAAACGCCTCATCTCGCCGACAAGGCTGGCCCACGTCGCCTTTTGCCCCCCCCAGGCCGAACCCGGCCAGTTGGGTTTGGCCTGGGAACGCCGGCGCTAAAAGCGGCGCTAAATGGCGGAAATCGGCCTCCTGGGGGCGCGACTGGAAAAAATTTCCTTCCGACGGCGCTAAAAAAGCCGCCTGGGGGGCGCTGGGGGTGGCGGCTGGAGATGCCCTTAGCTGGCTTCGTTAGGCTTTGTTGTAAGCTGGCCCGGGTGCGCTAAGCATCTGAAGGCGGTGACCTTCAGCTCTGTGCATGTATTTCGAGTTAGCTGATTCAGCGTCTAGATGAGGCCATGGACAAGCCCACGCTCACTGAAGAGATTATTGACTCACGCCGGCAGCGACCTTCATCAAGATTATCGACACGACAATGCTGCTGGAAGACATTTTGGCTGGAGTATTTATTATTTTTTCAGCTCACGCTCACTGAAGAGATTAAGTGTATAGTGCTTGTTATCAAAAACTAACAATCAAAGAATAAGATCATTTTCAGCTCGAGTAGGACCCTAAGTTTGGAGGCTGATAAACAGTGGCCGAAAGACCTTCCGACAGGTGGAGCCCACTTGCCATTGACACGCAAGAGGCAGAACAACTGGTAAAGCAAAATAATGACCTCGTTGGTTTCCAGTTTGATGATTTTCACACGTGAGACATGTCAATGCGTTACTGACGTTAATGACCGTGCAACGTCTGGGCCGCTTCGCCTGCCCTGCCCTCCTTTATAGCGCCGTCACCCCGCTCGCAGATGGCCACCACTAGATCCCCGCATTTGCTCTGACAACCTTCTTCTCCCCTCCCTTCCAGACAAGGCCGGGGGCCCAAACACCGACGAGGTCTACCGCGGCCACAACCTCCTCATCGACGAGGCAAGGCAGTTTGAAGGGTCGACTATAATCTCCCTAAGAAGTGGCGGCTGAGCTCCACCGGTTGTGCCTTCCCGCCGCTACCGAGCATCCGGGACTTCAGCCTGCACATCCGGGACAACACAAGCAGCTTCGTCCGTCCGTCACTATCTCCACGCACGCACTCCACTCCACTCTTTGTGTGGTCTAGGGTAGGCTAGGCTACGTCTTTGGAATTTCGAAATCAAGTCGATCGGGCCTATGCGTGCCGGAGAAAACAGAGAGATACCAAACCCGGAATGACAAGTAGCAATTGCCAGATCGGCCTACTTGGAGCAAAAATGCTGCTTTCCTGATATAACCATCTTAATTAATTTGCGAGGAAATATTGAAGCACGATCGGTAGAGAAGGTGCTGACAGGTTGAAAGCAACACCAGCTTGCTCCCAATCTCACCCTATCCACTCCCAGTCAGTCTCCTTGAGCCATAGAAGAATTAGATTCAGAGATGACCGTATCAAACTGCGTATTGAGATTTTAAACAGAGACATCCGGTGAGCTGCCGGCGGCCACAATTACAACAGCTCCCGTAATTCTAAATCGAAGAATCATAATTACTCCTTCCTTCCGCGTGATGGAATTGACCTCCAGGTAAAACGTGATAACTTGCGAGGAATTTACGGGCTACTTCATTCTCCTGTTAGTGCGAGCGAGAGCGAGTACAACCATCAGGTAGTACAGTCTTTCGCGAGAAATGAGCGATGATGCACATGCACGCGTACGTGGTCCACCTTTTCTTCTGTACTGGAAGAAAAGTAGTGTAGATTTCTTTTCACCGCGAGTAACTTTGGAACGGTACAGAGGAGCGCGACGCAGCCACATACTTCGGAGAACAGTTTATTTACTCGGGAAACAACTCTGAATCCATCTATGAAGGGAAGATGCCAGTGCACATCGTACCATAGCTCACTCTTTTTGTTACCAAAAGACAGCAATCCATGCTTTTTTTTTTTTTTTTTTTGATAGTAGAACTTGTATTAATCAAACAGTAGTAAGGATACAACAACCATACGCGAAGAAATACAAGAACACTAGGAACGGATACAGGAGGAGAGAACCCTGAGGTCCATCTTCATCTTCAACCTCACACCAACGACGCATGCCCGCGAAGGAAACGCCGTCGATGACGAACCCTGGAAGCGGATGAACTCCTCGCCAGAAGGCTTTAACGAGCCGCAATAGCCACCAATTCCGGAGAAGAGGATCTGCTACGCACTGAAGGAACATCGGCCGGCGCCACACGCCAAGCTCACACCGCTTCCGATCTGGATCCGAACATCCAGATCCCACCACCTCAAGCCGCAGCACAGCCTCAGCAGCACCTCCCACAGCACCCTCCCTGGAAAGCACGGAAGACCCCCTGCACACATACCTCAGCAGCCCTACGCCGACGTTGGAGGAGGCGGCGGCGCATCGACAGAGGACCCGAGGACAGGAATCCCAAAACACGAGGATGTCGTCGTCGCCACGCCGCCCACGGATGGGAACTTCCACAGATTCGTCGTCAGTGCAAGCAGCACCGACGAGAAGGAGCCGAACCTGAGAAGACCAAACGGCCGAACACGTCGACGTCGCTCCCCCAAAGACGCCGCCGCCGGCCACACTTCTCCATGCCCTATTTACAGCCCAGCAGCACAGCCCAGCAGCACAGATCCGGGGTTCCCCCACCCTTCCGCCGCCGCAGCGGACGGAGAAGGAGAGGGGAACCACCGGCGGCGCCGGGGAAACGGGGGGAAAACGACGGTCGCCCTCTCACTCGCCCTTCTAAACTGTAGCAGGGGGAGGGGAGGGGAAAGCTTCTCGCATGACCTGGTCCTGGTTAAGCTAGCAATCCATGCTTTAGATGGTGTGAGTGTGCATGGTCATCAGTTCTCAGACTGCTTCTACCATCTGGTACGATGTGTATCAATTATTTGAGACCAAAAGCAGAAGATGATGCACCTTTTGTACTGCATCTAGTTCAGGACCAGCCAAGTTCATCTTTCCATACAAGAGCGGGGGAAACTATGTAAACATCTCCGCTACTTGGTGGTACAATCTTGGCTTGTCAAATGCCAACTCGATTAACAACAACAAAGCACAAGTGGAGAGGAGAACCAGGCAAACATACTTTTGCCAGACATGAGCGTCCAGCATGTGCAATGCGATGCAGCAGAGTTGACCATCGTCAGTGCCGTCCAGGATTTAGTACTAGTATAAAAGCAGAAGAAAAGAGACCAAGGCGAAAAAGGGATACGATCATAGGCAGATCATCCATTCATCCCCACTCGACTCAAAAAAGCAGATAAAAGGAGCTAATCAACCATCATGATAATTAAAACAGAGGCACCAACAACCATTCCAAGCCAATCCGGAGACAAACGATTCCTTCTTCCTCATGTGTCATCAGCATGAACGATTGGACAAAGTTGGTTTGCCACCCAGACCCCCACCGGATTATTCTAATTCCAGCCCACTGCACATGCACACAAAAAGGCAGCAGCCGCAATACGATTTGACGATGCAGTGCAATTCCTTAACAAATGTCCATCAATCTGTTTCAGCAAATGTTCTACAAAGGATGCTGAGGCATCCCTAAATTTTGCAAAACCATGGTGCCGGTAGTACTAGTAGCAAGAGTATTTATCAGTGAGTGGCAAAGTACCAGGAAGGGAGACAGAGATGTAGCAACCAACATCAGACACAAGAAGAGCATGTATGGATGATGATGATAAATTGACACATCAGTTAAAACCATGGTGATGGACAGAAGGAATTCTTGTTCTGTCTCCTTATTTTTGTCCACTGATTTCACTCACTCATTCATGGTGATGATAAAAATTGACACATCAAACAATTCCACAGATGTACATACAGCAGCTTTGCTAGCTGAGCTACCCAACAATTTGCTTACTTATTATTATTCTCCCTCACCAAGCACTAATTCAATCCAGAGAAACAAAAAAGAAAAAGAAAAATCTGAACAAAGACCTACGAGCAGAACCTAAGAGCAGAGCAAACAACTTACGACTAGGGGTAAATCCATTCCCTTGATGCCGAATTGCATCAGCTGTAGAGGCACACTGGCGACGAAGATTGATCCGTGGCCATTTGCAAATTGGATTGTCCAAGCTTTCTGTCTTGTTCTTCTTCCTTGGAATTAACACATTTCACAGCCGCCACTCAGTGACTGATTGACTACCTGACTGACAAGAAACCACACGACCTCTTCCCCTGATTTTCCAAGAAAAGGAAGATGAATTGTGTGTCTGATGGTGGAAGATGCAGGGGATGGGGAAACATGAAGAGGAATTAAGAGGCACCTGACCTGAACTGACCTAAGCTACTACTGAATTTAACCACACGACCATGCCTGATGAACTCCTTAATTTAAGCAGCAGCAGCAGCAGCAGTTGCCCCAAATTCAGAACCCTAGAAATCCCCCAAGATTTCAAAAGCAAGCGAGTGAAGCGACTCCAGGAAGCAACCTGCACCGGGAGTTGACCGACACACAGACCACGACCAGCATCAACGGAGAAGAAGAAACCCTAGCCCTAAAACCCTATGCGACAGCTCACTGGTATCAGTGTGCGGTGGTCTCCTCCTCGGCCCGGCCGGCCGTGGCGGCCCCGGTGCCGCCGGGCCCGCCGGAGAAGGAGGCGAGGAGGTTGAGGTTGGCCTGCGCCATGGGGAGGTAGTTGCCGACGCGGGCCGCCGACGCCTCGCCCGACATGGTCGGCGCCGCCGCGACCATCATCTCCTGCGCATGCGGATGCGGCGGCGCGAAGCTCCAGAGCTGTGGGTGGTGGTGGCCGAAGTCCCTCGCCGGCAGCGCCCAGAACCCCTGCGCGGGGCCGCCCATCGAGACCGCGGCGGCCTCGAGGGAGCCGCCATCCTCCTCGCCGTCGCCGCGGACCCGCTTGCCGAGGATGAAGGGCGCGGCGTGCGGGAGCATATGGTGGTGCGCGCCGGGGGACGCGAGCGGCTGCGCGTGGACGGAGCCGCCGTTGGACATGGGCACCCGGGAGGAGGCGGAGGAGGGTGAGGAGGTGGAGAAGGAGGCCGGGACGGTACCCGACCCCGTGGCGGCGACGATGGAGGGCTCGGCCTGGCGGAGCAGCCACTCGATGGTCTGGCCGTCGGACTTGTGGCCGAGCTCGCGGGTGAGCTGGAAGACGCGCGCCGCGCAGATGATGGGCATCCGGATGCGCCGCCCGCGGCCGTCCACCTTGCTGTGCCGGTCCTTGGAGGGCGCCTTCCGCACCGCCAGCGCCGTCGTGCCGTTCCCGTTCGCTGTGGTGGCGACCGGGACCAGCTGCTTGTCGGCGGCTCCGCCGCCGCCGCCGTCGTCGGGGCGAGTCGTCATGGTGGAGTGGTAGAGTGTATGGAATGGGTGGGGTTGAGGGAAGGAGAGTAATGATTGAGGTGGAGACAGCCAGACGGAGGGCACATGGGCCGGTGGGGCCCGCTAAGACTCCTGCCAGCCAGCCTGCCATCGGGCCCGCTGTACAGCGAGTGGGTCCCACGTGTCAGCGGGAGAGGTTTGGGTTTGTTGGACTGTTTTTTTTTTGAGATTGTTGGACTGTTATTAGGAGGCAATGTGGTGTGGTGGATTATCTGTAGCTGTGGTAGAGGAAGGAAACCAGTAATTATCCTCTCCGGTGATTGTTTCTTGACACCCTGGCGCCTGCAAGGATTTGGTTTCTAGTGTAAGATTGCAAAGGATTAATCGTTCCTGTAAAAAGGATATATAAATCCAAGTGAAAAAAAAGGAAAATATCAATACACCGTTTTCGTTTCTTTGTAGGGGATGTCACTATATGCAGGGAGGCTAGCTGGCGGTCACCCGTGTCCACGGGCAATTCACCGACCATTGCCCGTTGTCGTTTAGCTGTCGGAGACGGAGAGTAGAGAAACACGACGACAGAGAATGTACTCTACTTACATCACCGTCGGTAACTCCACTGTCATCGACAAAATAAATTCATCTCGCTGTGGACGCTGCCTTAACCGTCGGCCACCGCCACTGCGGCACACGTGTTGCCGCTCACATCATAACAATACCCTGCCACCCCTCTAAGGGCCGCAACCTTCTTCTTCGACGTAGTTGACCCACCCAGCACCGCCAACCATTACCCTAAGTTATTTCCCTCGTCTGAATTAGACATGCCTCCCGCTTAATCCAAGCTTGTCATCATCATCGCTGGCTTTGAATCCTTCAAGGTCGCTGAGAAGCTCTACCAGTCTCTCCCTTTTACGCTCGTGGTTGGGCGTAGGCCGTATGGTGAACTGAAGTTAGTTCAAGAGAGTGTTGAGGGAAGGTTGGGGAACATATAAGGCCTGATGAACAATTGTTTCGATTCTCAAGTTGGAGTTAGTTCATTAACTAGGAGTATTATTTTTTTCACATGACGCATTGTGCTCCCTATTCTGACATCGATAGATGACAAAAAAAAGATTTCTTATTAGTTTCGAACCTTATAAGCCATATATTAGCAAAAGTGTATCCTTAACTCGATGCCCCAACCAGGGGTCCGCATCGCCGATGTTGTAATTGTGGCCGGGAGTTCACTGGATATTTGTGTTTAAAATCTTAATATAAAGTTTCATATGGTTAAGCTATCAACGAACTAGTGAATTGATTTAGAATATGCATGATTTGGTAGATGAGTTCATGTGAGTATATATGACTCTTCATCGTTCCCATGAAGAATTTGATTTAGAATCATGGGAGTTGTTGTAACTGTGGCTGCCGGCCGATCACCGGATGTTTGTGTTGAAAATCTGAATACGCAGTTCGATATGTCTTGTATGGCTCAAGGAGTAGTGTCAATTGCTATAAACAGTTGCACTCAACTCAACACACACGGGAGACTGACTGGGAGTGGATAGGGTGAGTTTGGTAGCAAGCTGGTGTTGCTTTCACCTGTCAGCACCTGCTTCTCGATCGATCGTGCTTCAATATTTCCTTGCAAATTACCAAGGTTTTTGTGTGAAGAAAAGCGGCGTTTTGCTCGTAGTAGGCGGATCTGGCAATTACTCCTACTGCTTGTCATGGTTTGGTATGTCCCTGTTTTGTCCGTCACGAGTGCCTTGATTTTGAAATTCCAAACACATAGCCTAGCCTAGACCACACAAATAGTTTTTTTTTATAAAATTGTACTACTACGTACTATACTTTTTTTTTGAGGGATACGTACTGTACGTACTCCCTCCGTTCCAAATTAATTGACTTAGTTTTATTCAAATATGGATATATCTATACTTGTTTGATGTCTAGATATATCCATATGTAACAAAATATGTGTCAATTAAATCCGAACGGAAGGAGTGGTAGATAGAGAGGAGTGGTGGTTCACATCACAGGTAGTACGAGGCGGGCCCAACCATGCGCCGTTCTTCACAACACTGCATCCTCCTACACGAAAGAATTTTCAACGGCCCAAACAGGCCCAGCTCGTTTATTATTTGATGCTATCCTCGTGTGACGTCCATGTGGGCCACCGATGTTCTACCATCTCCTGCGGCCCTACAACTCAGCCTAACGATTCAACCACTACATGTTGGTTCTCAATATACTCCAGTTATTTTCATATCCCTATGGGATACACATTAAAAATATTGATTGAGGTGGAGACTCCTGCGTACTTCTTGTGGGCCCCACGTGTACTGCGTGCGAGCCCGCTGTACTGCTTGTGGGCCCCATGTGTCAGCCGGAGAGGTTTGGGTTTGTTGGAGTGTTATTAGGAGGGTTGTCTGTAGCTGTGGTAGCGGAAGGAAACCAGTAATTATCCTCTCGGGCGATGTTTCTTCACACCCTGGCGCCTGCAAGGGATTAATTTGGTTTCTCCTGGAATTGCAAAATTTAGTTACCGTTGGTGAAAAAGGATATCATCAATACATGTTTTTCGTTTGCCACACTTCAAAAAACATACATAATTTTTGTTTTGTAGAAGATGGCAGTATATGCAGGGGATGCTAGCTGGCGGTAACCCGTGTTCAATCACGGGCAATTTTCTTACCATCGCCTGCTGTCATTTTAGCTGTCGGAGACGTAGAAGAGGGGAATGCGATTACCCCAAGTCTACTCTACCAACATCGCCGCACCACCTCCATTGTCACCGGCAAACTCAACTCGTTGCTGCCAACGCCGACTTAACCGCCGGTCACCGTCACATCGCAACACCATTCCCAAATTGCCACATCTTTGGATCGATGCTCTGCCATGCCTCTGAGGGCCGGCATCGTCTTCTGCGACATAGTTGACCACGCACGCACCCCCCACCGTTATCCTAAGTTACTTCCCTCGTCTGAATCGGGCATGCCTCCTGCTAGGTCCAGGCTTGGCATCGTTATGGCCGGCTCCAACTGCTGCGAGGTGGCTGACTAGCTCTATCGACCTCTTGTCTTTTTCGGACGCGGTCGGGCGTATGCCGTAGAATGAAGAGAAGCGAGGTTGCGAGAGTGTCGCAAGAAGTGTGGGGGGAGAGATAAGACATGAATGGGATCCATGCGGGGGAACACTTGACTCGACTCTCGAGTTGATCCTGGCCACGATCAACCGTGCATTAATACATCCGGTTCGTTCTCAAGGAGTATATCTTTTCATATGACGCATTGTGCTCCAAATTCTACAACAAGATTTTAATTAGTTTTGGAGGTTATAAGGCATATATATATTAGAAAAAGTTTGATCCTTAGCATGACGCCGCAACCAGGGGCCTGCATCCCCGATGCAGATGTTTGTGTTTAAAATCTCACTATTAAGTTTTAATATGGTTAAGCTATGTATTGTATGGTCATCTCCAAGTCGAACTCTTCATTTCAAAGGCTCAAGGAGTACCGTCACTTGCTATGAGAAATAAAATATATCAGCACCTTCTCGATCGACCGTGCTTGTTTTCCTTGCAGATTAATTAAGATGGTTATCTGAAGAAAGCATGCAGCGTTTTTCTAGCTCGTATGCCGATCTAGCAATTGCTACTTGTCACGCATTCCGGGTTTGATATGTCCCTATTTTCTCCGGCACGCCTCAATTGATTTCGAAATTTCAAACACACGAATAGAAGCCTAGCCTAGAGCACACAAAAATTGGGAGTGTGTGAACAAAGTGAAAAGCCGTGGTGTTTGGTTCACACGTACTCCCGCCCAGGCTATCCTTGTCGACAAGCGCAGCTCGTTTATTGACACGATCCGTGTTCCTATTCTCGTGTGACGTCAATGTGGGCCACCTATGTTCTCCATCTTCCCCACTGCTCAGCTACCACGACGCCGCTGCAGGTTTATTCCTGTTTGCCTCTGGTGTTTTTTTTTTCGAAAACGAGTTGGAATTAAAAGAAGCACCGAACAGTGCAAAACATTTCACATCACCGGCACAAACTTCGCGTTTTTGCAATGTAGGTAGAGGCTGATCTGGCAACTGCTACTTGTCATGCATTCCGGATTTGGTATGTCCCTATTTTCTCCAGCACGCCTCGATTGATTTCGAAATTCCAAACACACATTGACCACAAAAAGAGTGGGAGTGCGTGGAGAAAGTGACCGACGGACGAAGGAAATCCGTGGTGTGTGGCGCTGCAGCAACATAAATAGAAGCCGGTGAGTAGAATTGTGGAAACCCGAATTACACGGATATCAGTGCTCCAGGCTATCCTTGTCGACACGACCCAGACAGACCCAGTTCGTTTATTGGGGTTTCGACTGACGTCCATGTGGACCACCTATGTTCACCGTCTTGGGGTTAGGTGGCACTTTGACTTGGGAGGTACCTTTCCGACCACCCTTTCTGACCACTCCCACTGTGTGAGCTTGAACTATTTAAATATCACGAATCCCATACACGGGTGGAGCCACTCGTGTGGATTTTGATCTATCGCTTACGGTTATCGATTTAAATGTTTCCGTGGAAGACTTCTACTCGTGTCAAACGTGTGATAAATATCGAGAAAGTGTTTTTTATACGGAATTGTAAGTATTGTGTTAAAACATCAGACTTTTTGCACACAATTGGTACCAAATAAATGTGTGCAGTTATGTTGCTACGCTTGGGGGAAATAAGCGTGTGTTTGATAGTTTTATAGACACCTCATGCACGCCGGAAGTCCCTAAACTTCATGATAATTAAGCCTACAAATTCATTCCAAGATATTTGCCAGTATCATGTAATCTCTACAATATCTAAGCTCCCTAGGATTGAAGCTTGGCGGTTGAACCACGTGGCAGCCTTTCATTGGTTCCTGCTAAATACATTGGTGTACATCAGATTAAAATTAGAATAATAATATTTTTTGGTTTAGCTGGACATAAAATTTAGCGATGAATTTTTTGACCATCACAGACGAATCTACAAACCGCTCTTCTATTAAACCATCTCTAATAGCTTACATATTTTAGGGTTTAACTACTTTTTAGGACATTTGAGTCCAAAAAAAACCTTACTCCAACAGCTGTAATTGATGTAAATTTTGTCCAAATTTATAGAACAATAATATTTGTTGGTTCAGCTAGACAAAATTTAGCGATGAATTTTTTAACTATCGCAGACGAATCTACGAACCGCTCTTCTCTTAAACCATCTCTAATAGCTTCCATTTTAGGGTTTAACTACTTTTTAGGACAGTTGAGACCAAAAAAACCTTACTCTAGCAGCTGTATTTTATATAAACTTTGTCCAAATTTAAATTTAATTAGTGCAGTAAAAAAAACACCTTGTGCTGCAAAATACAACACTCGGGCTGCTGCTATATGGAAAAAGGACAACGTGTGCACGCCAACTGCTAATTGAAAGTTTCATGTTACCCTCCCACCTCTTCTCTGGTGAACGCGCTGCCTCCTCTGCCATCGGTTTGGCCTCGAACTGGCCGCTCCATCACAACTCTTACTGATTACGCCGTGAATTCACCACCTTTGCTTGAAGGCACAGTAGGAATTCAAGCTTGAGGGTTGTGTTGCTCCCCCCCCCCCCCCACACACGCGGCCACCATCGCTTCTTGGTTGTCCATAGATTCGGCCGACGAGCCACCCGAGCAGCCCTCCTCTCCTTCCCTCCTCACCGTGCCTCCTCCTTCCCTACAAGCACATGCACGCACACGAGCGGTGCATGCAAGCTCTGCCTCCAGATGCACCCTGACCAACCCCGTCTCGCTAAGACTCCTTTGCCTCCATGCACCAGGCGCAGGGTTCGCCTCGTTCGGAGATTAAGAAATTTGAAGTTGTTACTTTTGCATTATATGGTTATGAATCTGTACCTGATCATGTATGTATGATCGACTAATTTTATTCAGACAAACATGTCATTTATCGATCACCGCGATAGTACCTTTGAGCGCAGCAAAGCGCGCCATCCCCTTCTAGTCTAAGAGCACTCTACCAAGTTCTGGAGATACTTAGCAACGACATAAGAATATACATGTGCAAACACATCATAATTTTTTGGTCTTTCCAAATTGCTCACACCCGAGGGCAGAGGGTGTCTATGGTAGGGCGACCCGCCTGCGCCCAGCGTCCCTGTCTGCACGCCCGAGGACATAGCATGTCTAGGGTAATTCGCCCACAGTATTTTGGCTCCACAAGTTGCATATGATCTCATATTGAGATGATCCAAAAGCCAAAGTTGGTTGTCTCGATGATACGCACAACTTTCGTTCACATTATATTGTCATCTGTGACAATATTGGTGGTACATCTTTGTAAGCCAAAAGCGGTCGTCAACCCCGGCAGCGTTTTCACCGATTTCTCTGCCACGAACCTGAAGGAACGAGGTTCTCCGTCATGTGCTCGCTGCTACCACGACAACCACTCCACCAATTTCTCTGCCGTGGCTTGCTCGTGCACCCGATGCTGCCGAGTTGTCGTGGCACCGTTTCAGTCCATTCTTCCGCTTCGATACATTTGCATCCCAGGACCGAAACTCCGACAATGAGCCAAATTTGACCGTCAACAGATAGATATGTGGTGCACCACAAACACGGATGGAAATAGAAAAGAACACGGATGGAAACAGGAAGCCAATGCTCACATTTTTTTTGAGATTAAATGTGGCTGCTTTTATTAAACACCAGCACAGTCAGATGCCAATAGGTCCATTACAAACTCTGGGTGGTACCCAACCAGGTTCTATCTAATTTATTACAGCAGCCAACCTTAGCTAGACAATTAGCAACTCCATTGCCCGTCAGGCGCACCTGCTTGATCGAGAGATGTGTGAACACCTTCACCAGGGTCTTGATCTCTTCCACTAGCGGCCCATAGACCGAACGATCCACATCCTTGCTTGACACCTTCGCCTCGTCTGTGTCCGCGGTTGTAGGACAAGGTTTTTAGGGGTTGCCCGGTCAGTGTCCGCGGACACTTTGGGGGACGAATTTGGCAATCCCGGTTGGAGAAGCGCTCAGGTCACTGAATTTTGATCTATAGCTTACAGTGATCAATTTGGCGGTTTTTCCACAAAAAAAAGTTGACGACTGTGTCACGGATTTTCATGCGGAATTGTGTGTGTTGTGTCGAAACGTCGGACACGATTGGTACCAAATAAATCGCGTGCAGTTTTGTAGCTAGGCTTGGCAGGGGATAAGCGTGTGTGGTACTTTCATAGACACCTCACGCACACCGGAAGTGCCTAATTAAACTTCATGATAATTAAGTCTACAAATACGTTCCAAGTTATTTGCCAGATTCATATAATCTAAAAGCACTCTTCCAAGTTCTTCAGATACTTTACAATGGCATGAAAAAGACACATATACAGCCACATTATAATATATGAAGTGACATAAGTAAATTTGTGGATAATGTGCAAATATTAGTTTTCTAATATTTATGGTGAAACCCGAGGTTGAAAAGGTTTATTCTTAAACATTCCAAACCAAATTGTGTAAGGAAGTACTATTTCAGTAGAACTAGAAATTTAATTGCAGTGATAAATATGCAAACAATGCGGTAGACTTGTAACATATATATGAGCTTTGGAGTTACTAATGATGGTAGTTGTAGCCCTAAAAGATAGTTATCTATATAACAGATTAAATAACGTACCAGTGAAAACATCATATATTAGGAATCACACGCCCATATATTAACATCTACGTAGTTATGAATACGTAAACAAATTCAGTATAAATAGATAATGGTTATATGTGGGGTATTGGTTATTCATAGGAGAGTTTAGGTTATGGAAGCTGGGTCAACTCTCATACAGCCGTTCCATTTTTTTCTCTGGTGACAAAGTCCATCGATTGGTTCTAGGTGTTGGATTATTAATTCATTTTCTTGAGGAGAAAAAATACGATTTGAGACACCGCTAATAGCTCAATGAGTTGGTTATGTGCTAGATGGTCAATGGCGGTAAAACGCAAGAAGATGTGTCAAATTTTGTATAGAGATCCACATGTCTTAGCTAGGAATGAGCTGTGAATCTCGTGGAGGTAGCTGTGGTTGTTGAACCACCGGATGACTATCGCCAGAGATGCGGATAGCACAAAATAACCGTCAAGATCACTACATTGTTGATTCTGCCGAGCCGGGGGTGGATTGGATCACCGGGGAAGAGGATAGATTGAGTTTTGTTAGTCGGACACATGCAAGCTGCTCGACACAATGTCCATGACAGAGCGTTTGTGTGATGCTTATGACAACTGTGACCTAGTGTATCCTAATGGTTGAATCAAACGGTGTGAAAATTAGGTGCCACTTCATCACTTATAGTGGGTCCTACTTGTAATACATACTGTTAGCAAAGCTAAACCGGCCAATTAATGTTTTATGCGATGGTGTTACTTTGGACGGGTGGGTTTTCAAAACTATTCTCGGAGCTGAGTTTTTTGTTCTTTTGCAATAATTTGGATCAAAATTAACCGACGAGCAGGCTTAGTTTCGATCAAAATTAAGGCACAAGCAAATTTAGCGGTATTTCAAAGATTCGGAGTTACCTAGTTGATGTTGCCTTCAAATGTCACCTTATCAAGCTTGTTTCTTTTCTTGGCAAATTGTACTCACTTCCATACGTAAAAGGTGTCGCCGTTTTGACACATATTTTTTTTGTGGAGGAGAGTAGTATTTTGAGGAATGAGCGGGAGCAGTCATCTGTCTTTCCGGGGTTTGGTATGTCGCTGTTTTGTCCAACACTCGATCTCGGAATTCCAAGACGGAGGATAGCCCACAGAGTGGATTGGTGTGCGTGCGTGGAGACGTTGACTGCTGCCGTGCCACAGAATGATCAAATTTGGCAACGTAGGATACTGATGGCACGACCGACAGGTGTTTGTTTTTGCCATGCACGCACGACCACGACGAGTGCAACAACCAACGAGCAGTCCACTGTAGCAGGGAGCGGTGAGGTGGCACTTTTTCCTTGACCTGTGCCTTTGGCCACTCGGGTAAAAAAGCAGTGCAGGCAAAATGTCAAGTACGTACCGCATGCAGTTTTGTACGTACATTACTAATTAAGGAAAAATGCCCGTGCTTTGCAACGGGAGATGAAAAAATAGCATAGCCAAAGCTAACCTATGTATCGAACAAATGAGTAGATTGCTTTTTTTTCTTAGATGAGTAGGTTGCTGCGGACATGGAATTAGTTCCTGACCAAGAAACCGTATAAAACCATGTAGCAGGAAAAGATGGTGCGTCGCAATTACCGGCTGCCCATCTACCGGCGCGGCAAGGTATGGATGCATACGGAGGCGGACGGAGGTGAGGTTGTCGGAGAGGCGGCCGGCGCTGGGCGTGGAAGGCACGGGTATGGAGATTGGAAGGAGAGAGGGAGGCAGGAGACTTGCACGGATCGGCGAGGAGGCGCTCGCGCGGCTGGAGGTGGCGGCGCGCATGGAGGCGGGATGGCCATCCCATTGCGTCGGCCAGCGAGTCTGGCCCCGCCGTACTCCTCTCCGACCCCCAGCTCCGGCCTCCCACTCGCCCCGAGCCTCCGCTGACCTTGTGGTCGCGCAGCGATCAATCGGGAATGTTGACAGGCGATTTTTTTTCGGGATAGAGGGAGGCGAAGGGGAGCGCGGTGGAGGCCCTTTACGGCGGCCTGTCGGGGACCGCGTCGGCGGGCGGATGTCCGTTCTAGGGGTAGCCACGGTGGTCTTGCCGTGCGCGTGCAGCAGCCACAGGCGGCGCTAGGCGAACCTAGCGAAGGCCGGGAGGGGAATTTTTGGATCGTTTGACCTAGCGGTGGCAGTTCCGTAAATAAGCGAAACGAAACGGTACGATGGCATAGGTGCGTAATATGTGATTTGGTGGAAGGGCAAAATTGGAAAGAAAAATGGCGATCTAATGACAAGATATACTCGCGACTGACTCCATCCATCGGAGCTACTACATATACGAGGCTGATGTATGTTGTTTTCACATGTCATCGTCTCATGTTTCTTCTGTTTGCAGATTAATAATTAGCACATACTTGTTCTCTGCCCCGTTCCGTTCCTAGAATTTGCGCAACGGGGTCAGCTTCGTGACCTCTGTGCAGTGGGCCACAACCTGTCCACACAGACACACGGCTCGCACCAAACCAGCCTAGCGCATTTAATGTGCTTTCTGTTCTTATTCCTTTCAGTTACAAGTGATTGAGGTGTGTGTGTGAAGTTTCAGCGCATCAAAGAGTTTTCACCCATTTCGCTCCTGCCGACATCTCTCTCCGTACCTGCTGTCTCTGCCAGAAGAGAAAAACTGCATGCAAAATTTCAACTACGCATCGCATGCAATTTTGTACATACTCACTCTATTTTTATATACAAGACAGTGGAAACTTTTGCACCAGTGCACCCTCATGTTGAAAAAATTCGAAAACCATATTTAGAAGTTTGAAAAAATTCTGAAAAACAATTCACGTATAGTCAATGATATATCCCACTAACGTGAAAATTTTCAACTTAAAAAACTTTATATTTTGAGCTACACAAAAATGACAAATTTGTAGATCTGAGAATGTATATTTTCAAATTTCTGGATTTAATATAATGCATCTCAGATTAAAAATTTACACATTTATGGGATACACCATGGGCTACATCTGAATTGTTTTCAGATTTTTTGGTAAACTCACAAATATGATTTTCAAATTTTTTAAATAAGAGGATTCACTGGTGCCCGGGATCACAAAATACTTTCGTATACAAGGTCACTATTAAATATACGTTTTTGCTTTTATACAAAGCCTCAAAAGATAATCGATGCAAAATTAATGATCTTTTTCTCCTAGTATGCCAGCTAGGGAATAGCAATGCATGCACATTAATTACCCACCCAATAAAACTTGCATGCATACATGGCGGTTGTGTGATATGGATAAAAATCCATGCACCCGAATTTATTAACACAACGAATTAGCCATGCATTAATTAATATTAATTTTTACCTTCGTACTCCATATATGAAATTTGAGTATATGAAATATATCATGTTGATTGGGGAATAAAATAGCCAGTCATTATCTAGTACCTTGGTCGTGATGCATTGTGGTAGAGGCCCTATACACCTAAACGGAGGGAGTATACAAAAACGGAGGGAGTACTTATTAAGAAAGCTTGAAGATGAGTCAAATGAACTCCCCACGGAACTCTTAATTAGATCAGCTCCTCCTTTCGTGTCCAACTGCATGCACTACTTTAAAGTATGGGCTCTTGGCCATGCATGGACGTACGGGCACATCAAGTTCCCTAGCTATATCACCCCCTGCAATCAGGGCCGAAGGCAGGATTTACATATAAGGGGGCCGCATAGGACAATCTACCCATAAGGGGGCCGGCAAGGCTAATTGGAGACAATTAGACAACTAATCTTTACTATTAAATGGGAGTTGGACGTATGTTGGTACGTCAAACCACAGACCTGCTCGATAGCAGACGATTGGAGGCATCCTCACCGCACACTCGTATCTTCATGTTTGCGGTCATGGTTCGATCTTAGTGGATAAGAATATTACGCGGAAATGCCACCGCTGCGGTACGAGTGCCCATCCTCCAACCCCGTCCCTCTCACGACCAATCTCCCCAGCAACCCTAGGCGGTTCTCAACTCCACCAGCGCCGCCATCCGATTCACGTCGTCCGTCAGCGAATCGAGCCCCCCGGCGATCGAATTGAGTGACTGAACGCCGGATTGAGTGATCGGAACGCCGCCGCCACTCACCTCGGCGCTGCCGTCGCTCTACCGGTATACTCTCTAACTCCGTAAGTCCTTCCCGTCGACCAACATTGAAACCTACCCGTCACGATGAGGTTGATCCGCGCCGCGCACACCCTCGCCTCCCGGTCGCCGCCCCTCTCCGCGCGTGCGCTACACGGACTCCCCCCACCGCGGCCGCGGGCTGCGGCTGCTGCTTGGGCAAACCCTGCCGACGGCGCCTGCGCCGCCGTCGCGGGTGTTGCAGGGCGGGATGGCCGCCGCGGTACCTTCTCCTGACCTTTGCCACGGTGGCGGCGGCCGAGATGCAGGCCAAGGAGCCCATGCCCGCGGATCTGCTGCCGCAGAACATCATGATGTACTGGTACCAGGCTTGCCCCTTCTGCAACAAGATCAGAGGTGAGATCAATTCCAACCAGGCATTTTGGATTCGCGGTGCAGCACTAGTAGAAAAACCATCTTTGGTCCAGGGCCGCCCCAGCCATTAGCCCCGGTTCAGGTAAAAACCGGGACCAGTGCCTGGCACTGGTCCCGGTTCGAGTTGCCACGGCCCCGTGGACCATTGGTCCCGGTTCGGTTGGGGGTATTGGTCCCGGTTCTTGGCACGAACCGGGACCAAAGCTCCAGAGCCAGACACGTGGCGTGCGGCGGAGCTTTGGTCCCGGTTCGTGCCAAGAACCGGGACCAATACCCCTCCCTGCCTATAAATAACCCCCACCCCCTTCTCTCCTCTTTTTTTTCTCTTGGATTGGTGGGAAGTGGGTGCTATTTTTTTTTCCTTTGCCACGCACAAGATGTGTTCGATGAAATGCCCGACCCACACTTAAGTTCACACAAATGATATCCTCGGCCGAGGTTAGCAACTTTATCCTTTTCGTCTGTAATTGATACAGAAATATTGCACGTGTCGATGTACGGTGGTCATTTCACTATTCAAGATGTTATTGTAATGGTATTTGATAAACTTAATTATATATATGATGCAGATGGATGCACGGATGCGATGGATGTACGGCGAACGACGCAGTTCCGAGTTTATTGCAGGCCTGCATAAATTTCTCGATGTGGCTGAGGCAAACAAAGTGAATAATTTTATGCCTTGTCCATGTGAGAAGTGTCGGAACGTCAGGGAGTACTCTGACCCGAGAACCATTCAAGACCACGTGATTCGGAAAGGTTTCATGCCCAGCTATAATTGTTGGACCAAGCACGGAGAAAGAGGGGTTAGGATGGAAGACAATGAAGAAGAGGAGGATGATGACAACTATCCTATGTTCCCTGAGGAATGCGGTGATACTGTTATGGAAGACGTTGAAGAAGAAAGAGGTGAACATCGGGCATCAGATGAGCCCGCTGATGGTCTTGGTGGGGTCATTTCTGATGCAAAGCGAGAATGCGATACAGAAAAGGAGAAGCTAAAGTTGGAGGCCATGCTTGAGGATCACAAAAAGTTGCTGTACCCAAACTGCGAAGATGGCAGCACAAAGCTCGGTACCACACTGGAACTGCTGAAATGGAAGGCAGAGACTGGTTGTTCTGACAAGGGATTTGAGAAGTTACTGAAAATAATGAAGCCGAAGCTTCCAAAGGATAACGAATTGCCCGAGACTACATACGAAGCAAAGAAGGCTATCTGCCCTCTAGGATTAGATGTGCAGAAGATACATGCATGCATTAATGACTGCATCCTGTACCGCGGTGAGTACGAGAATATGGATAAATGCCCGGTATGCAATGCACTGCGGTACAAGATAAGACAAGATGACCCTGGTGATGTTGAGGGCGATGACGAGCCCCCCCGGAAGAGGGTTCCTGCTAAGGTGATGTGGTATGCTCCTATAATACCACGGTTGAAACGTCTGTTCAGAAACAAAGAGCATGCCAGGTTGTTGCGATGGCACAAAGAAGAGCGTAAGAAAGACGGGAAGTTGAGACACCCCGCCGATGGGTCCCAGTGGAGAAAAATCGACAGAGAGTTCCCGACATTTTCAGATGACGCAAGGAACTTAAGATTTGGTCTAAGTACAGATGGCTTTAATCCTTTTGGGGAGCAGAGCTCCAGTCATAGCACTTGGCCCGTGACTCTATGTATCTACAACCTTCCTCCTTGGTTGTGCATGAAGCGGAAGTTCATTATGATGCCAGTGCTCATCCAAGGCCCGAAGCAACCCGGCAACGACATTGATGTGTACCTAAGGCCATTAGTTGATGAACTTTTGCAGTTGTGGTCCGAACCAGGTGTACGTGTGTGGGATGAGCACAAACAACAGGAATTTGACCTACGAGCGTTGCTGTTCGTAACCATCAATGATTGGCCTGCTCTTAGTAACATTTCAGGACAGTCAAACAAGGGATACAATGCATGCACGCACTGTTTAGATAAGACTGAAAGTATACATTTGGGAAACAAGAATGTGTACCTGGGGCATCGTCGATTTCTTCCGAACAGTCATGCCGTAAGAAAGCCCGGCAAGCATTTCAACGGTGAGGCAGATCGCCGGAAGAAGCCTAACCTCCCTGATGGTGATGTTATATATGACATGGTCAAGGATTTAGAAGTAATCTTTGGAAAGGGTCCTGGCAGTCTATCTGTTCCGAATGACGCTGACAACCACGTACCCATATGGAAGAAGTGCTCTATATTCTGGGAGCTACCCTATTGGAAAGTCCTAGAGGTCCGGTCTTCAATCGACGTGATGCACGTGACGAAGAATCTTTGCGTGAACCTGCTAGGCTTCCTGGGCGTGTATGGGAAGACAAAAGATACACCGGAAGCACGGGAGACCAGCAACGTATGAAAGACCCATACAACAAGCAGACGGATAAAGGGCGTCAATACTTAAGCAGCTACGCTCTTACCAAAGCAGAGAAGGAAATCTTTTTTGAATGCCTGAGCAGTATCAAGGTCCCGGCTGGCTTCTCGTCAAATATAAAGGGAATAATAAATATGGCAGAGAAAAAATTCCAGAACCTGAAGTCTCATGATTGCCACGTGATTATGACGCAGTTGCTTCCGGTTGCATTGAGGGGGCTTCTACCGGAAAATGTTCGAGTACCCATTGTGAAGCTATGTGCATTCCTCAATGCAATATCTCAGAAGGTCATCGATCCAGTAACTCTACCAAGTTTACAGAAGGCTGTGGTCCAATGTCTTGTCAGCTTCGAGTTGGTGTTCCCCCCATCATTCTTCAATATTATGACGCATCTCCTGGTTCACCTAGTCGACGAGATTGCCATTCTCGGTCCTGTATTTCTACACAATATGTTCCCCTTCGAGAGGTTCATGGGAGTCTTGAAGAAATATGTTCATAACCGTGCTAGGCCAGAAGGAAGCATCTCAAGGGGCTATGGAACAGAAGAGGTCATTGAGTTCTGTGTTGACTTTATTCCTGAATCGCGGCATGAGGGGAGACTGAGTGGAAAAGGCACGCTAGGAAAGAAAGCACTGATATGTAGGGACGGGCATTCTTTAACTCAAGCACACTACACAGTTCTACAAAGTTCCACCTTCGTGGCTCCGTATATCGAGGAACACAAGAATTATGTACGCTCCAAGAACCCGGGGAAGGATGACTCCTGGATTAAAGAAAAACACATGGAGACCTTCGGCAGTTGGTTGCGATTACAGCTCATGAATGACACCACTGTCGGAGATCAGCTCTACTTGTTGGCCGCGTCACCATCTTCGACTGTATTGAATTTCCAAGGGTACGAGATAAATGGGAATACATTTTACACGATCGCCCAAGATAAAAAGAGCACCAACCAGAACAGTGGTGTCCGCTTTGATGCAACAAACGACGATGGGCAAAAGGACACATACTATGGTCGCATAGAGGAGATATGGGAACTTGACTATGGACCTACTTTTAAGGTCCCTTTGTTTCGGTGCAGTTGGGTCAACATGAATGGAGAAGGGATAAAGGTAGACCAGCTGTACGGGATGACAACAGTGGATCTCAAGAATCTTGGTTGTTACAAGAACGAACCATTCGTCCTAGCCAATGATGTGGCTCAGGTTTTCTATGTGAAGGACATGTCCTCCAGACCGAAAAAAGAAAAAACAAGCAAACGAATACATCAGACGATGAGCCAAAGCGTCACGTAGTTCTTTCAGGGAAAAGAAACATCGTGGGAGTCGAGGACAAGACAGACATGTCAGCATCCCGTTAAATAATGAAGATGCTCCATGGTTACGGCTGAAGCGATCATAGGCCAGGGACATACGCGAAGAAGGGTTCATGGCTTTTATGTAAATCAATGTAATGTATTAGCACCGTAGGGCTGTATGACGGGAATCCGAATGCTTTGTATACTGCAAATCATCGCGTGATCGTGAGCAGCAAATCGACCTTCGATCCACAGCGGCAAGACGTCTCTGATGATCTACGACCGTCCCAAAAAGTGTTGGGAATGTCGCAGATCATCAGAGCGCCTTGCCGCTGCTTGGATCGGACCGAGGGGCATGGCTACCACTTCCACCACCACCACCACTCCCACCTCCTCGGCAATTCATCATTGCGTCACCCTAATCCAGTGGCTGGATTCAACCTACCTGAGGGCTTGTGTTTCCAACAGCGTCGTTGTGTTGTCATTGTTCACCGTCCTACAGGAGGTGGCTCCAATGGCTGGCCGGTGAACAAGGACGAACACAATAATGCCAGGGAACATGCCAGCAGGTAGGCTAAATCCAGCCATTGGATTCGGTGGCGAAGGTAGACGCTCGTTGTGTGCCGTTCGCTGCAGGGACGCCGCTATTTATAGGCGATTAGAAAGTGTACCTGTGGATGAGGTGGGAGTGGTGGTGGTGGTGGGAGTGCTGATCCAACAACTCACAAGCCCTCAAAAGAAACACACCCCTGATCCAACGGCTCACAAGCGCTCGAAAGAAACACACGATCCGTGTGATTCTTTAGTCCCGGTTGGTGTTACCAACCGGGACTAGTTCTAAAAATCCAACAGCTCACAAGCGCTCAAAAGAAACACACCCCTGATCCAACGGCTCACAAGCGCTCAAAAGAAACACACGATCCGTGTGCTTTTTCCTTATTGGTGGGAATCCCTTTAGTCCGGTTGATAAAATTGCGCAGGAACAAATAAGCCCCTTTAGTCCCGGTTGGTGGCTCGAACGGGGACTAAAGGTCTCACTATATATGTAGTCATGGCCTCCATTGGCATAGCACATCTAAACTCATATCTGCAACCTCATCACTCTCCCATGGCTTCCACCGTACCCACTCTAACCTACTCGGAGGCGGAGGCGCTTTCCGCCTTGAACTACCCCTGCCCGCCCGGCTACGACGTCCCCGCCGGCTGGAGGCTGAGCACCGGAGGCGTGCCGGTCCCTCCTATCCCTCAAGGTTTGGCACGTCGGGCGGCCATCACGAACCACTACTACCTCGAGCTCACTCCGGAGCAGCGGATGGATCCCCGCTGGCATCCCGACTACCACCCGACTTGGGACGCCTTCTTCATCAATCGGCGTGAGAGGGCGCTCGCCAGGTACGAGGAGGATGGCCCGCCTCCTTCGAACTTCAACGAGGCCGGCCGTCGGCTGTGGTGGAGCGGCCGAACTCTCCAGAGCGTCATGAACTACATCACGGCCGGCGATAACCCCCGCCTGCGCTACCCTCACTTCCAGTCCAGGCGCCCGACGACAGCGCCGCCCGACGACAACGACGACGACGGCGGCGACTACGACGACTACGAGGACGAGTATTATAGGCCTAGGCAGGAGTATGACTAACCTATGGTTTGTCTATGTACCCAAGATTGTTGTCATGAACTACTTCTGGTCTAGCTAAGACGACGATCGTGTAAAATGTATCCAAGATTGATGGGTGACTACTTTTCGCATTGATATTAAACAAACCATGCAAATTACATTGACAACATAAACCAACGGCTCACAAGCGCTCGAAAGAAACACACGATCCGTGTGCTTCTTCCTTATTGGTGGGATTCCCTTTAGTCCCGGTTGGTGGCTCACAGAGTGATCCAACAGCTCACAAGCCCTCAAAAGAAACTGTTCTGCATTAATAATTATTATTACATATTATAAATATAGGTTCACTGAAATTGTTCTGCATTTACTTTTGCTTGCCATGGGATTTTACAACACCAAAAATAGAATTAACTGAATTAATAATTATTATTACTTAATCATAAATCTTACTTAATCATTTTTGATCGATTTATACATATTATTAGTTGAGTTTGGATTTTGGATTTTGGATTATTTATACAAATTCAAACACTTTTCATGTTGAAAGTTTTGTCAATTCAAAATATGCAATAAAGTTAATGCATTTTTAATTGAAAATGGCAAAATGGTTAATAGTTTGTATAGTTAGAATAATTATTTTAGAAAACAGAAAATGGTTTTGGATTATTTATTCAAATTTAAAAACTTTTCATGTTGAAAGTCTTTTCAGATTCAAAACCATTTGAAATTCATATCAAAACACCTAAATAAGAAAAAAAAGGCGAGAACAAAATTTCAGAACTGAAAAGTTCGAAATAATTTTGAAAAAGGACTCTTTGGTCCCGGTTTCTAGCAAGAACCGGGACCAATGAGTCCATAGACGCGCGCCGCGATCTGGCATTAATTACCCACTCTTTGGTCCCGGTTGCTGGAAAGAACCGGGACCAAAGAGGCATTGGTCCCGGTTCTTGCCAGCAATCGGGACCAAAGAGCCCCTGCTACTTAACTGCTTGCCTTCTCCTTCCCGATTCATTCGCAGAAACGCTAAGGACTGGAAGAAGAAGGAGGAGCCCGTGCCGCCGCGCCCGCACGCCGTCAGGCTACCCAACCTCCCTCGACGCCGGTGCCCTCGACGCCCGCGCCGCCGCGCCCGCACGCTGCGCCGCCCGTGCTGCAGAGAGGAAGAGGCCGAGCCCGCACGCACCTCCACGCGCGGCCGGCCCGAGCCACCATGCCGCGCCGCCGCCCGAGCCTCCCGAGCCTCCTCCTCCACGCGCCACCTCCACGCGCCGCCCCACGCCGCGCCCCGCCGCGCCCCGCCTAGGTGAGCATCGCGCCACCTCCCCTGTCTCCAGCACGGTGGCGCCGCGAAATCCTTGCGCGGGAAAAAAAAGAATGGGCCAAGCCCAGTGGGCTGAGGCGCCACGGCCCATTTACTTTTTTTTCCTTCCTCGATTTAAGAATTAGCAGAAATATTCCAGATCTGTGCACTTGTTAGAAATTAAATATCTTGAGATCTATAAGTCCAAAAATAATGAAACCAAATTCTCTATAGAGCTAATCAAAATGTTTAGATGTTGTCACAAGGCACATATCAATTAGATTAATAACTTTTGAATGGTAATTCAAATAGTACAGGAGGTTAATTTTACAAACTTGGTTGTTTCTGATACTCTGTTAACCCAAATGGAGTAGATCCAATTTTGCTAGCTTAGTAATTTAAAATGTTAGCTATCCCTATTTTTGTAGAATTATTAGAACAACAGAGGCAAAATAGAAAATCAAATAGTGATGTATCCTTTTTTATAGTATCATAATTATAGTGTAATAAATAAGTATCCAAATGGACCTAGACCAATTTTGTTGGATCATAAACAATCAATGTTAGTATGAATATACGAATGTATGAATGTATGAATGTATGAATGTATGAATATATGACCAATTTTGTTGGATCATAAACAATCAATAGTGATGCTATTTTTTAATTGTATGAATATATGAATGTATGAATGTATGAATATATGAGTTTACGAGTTTACGGATTTATGAATATATTTTTTGTTAGCCATTTTCTGTTAGCCATTTGCTAGAATTAGTTTTGTTAGTGTTAGTTTTAGTTTTGCTATATATTGATGTTAATTTTAGTTTTGCTACATATTGATGTTAATTTTAATTTTAGCTTTGCAAATGATTTTAGCTATATTGATGTATATTTTAGCTTGAGTCTTATGTTCTTGAGCTTAATGGCTTTAATTTCTTGATGTTTTAGGGTTTAGGGTCTCCGAGTTCGCCGTCGCGCCCAAGAATCCCCGCCCGAGGTGCTCTGCCGCTCCCCGCCCGAGGTGCTCTTGCAAATGAGATTATAAGGCAGCATATGAAGTTTCTAATTTGTTCTTGCAAATGAGATGATATTGTAGATGTATCTTGACATATGGAACAAGTTACCCAACTAAAGTTTTGTGCATTGTTCTTAATTTGCAGAAACTATGGAACGAGACGAAGATCAGGAAAATATCCTCCAGGATATAATCGCGGGCCGGAAGATATTGTCGATGTCACCACGGAGTTTTTGAACAACTCCGGTGAGGGAGATGAGTCTCTCAACCGAAGAGACGGCTCCGGTGAGGTAGAACCCGACGGCCGGGGTGAGGGAGAAGTCAGCGAGGGAGAAGCCGACGAGGGAGAAGCCGAAGGCTCCGGTGGAACATTAAATGTTGCAAACTCCGGCGAGGTGCATATACATATATTAATGAAGCCGAAGATTGTATTAATTAAGCCTCTGCTGTCTATATACATATATTAACGCTCTTTCTTCTTTTAGCCCTCCGGATCGAGCAAATCTTCTGTAAGGACAAAACGAGGCCCAACCAAAAAGTTGGGCGACCAAGAAAGGTACAGGATCGAAAGAGTCGCTGAAGACGGCACACCGACTGCTCCCCCTGGTGTTAAAAATAAAATGGTAAAGCAATGCGGAGTTCTTGTTAGGGACTTCATCCCGATCACCGTTCGAGAATGGCATCGGCCAAAGGAGAAAGGACAGCTATATGTCAGCGTTAAGGGCAAAGAAAGACTTTGGAGAAAGCTCATGGTTAATTTCACCCTGCCGGCGCCAGAGGTGGATTCAGATGAGGAGGATCCAGATGAGGCAGAAAAGATTGCCCGGAAAATCATGGAGCAAAAAGTCAAGGACTGGGCACTTAAGAAGATGGCCGAGCTATTCAAGAACTGGAAGAAAAGATTGAACAACCTGTTTGTCAAGAAAAATAAGACTCCAGACTTCGATAAAGGGTATGAGAAGATAAAGGACTACTGGGAAGAATTTGTGGCGTACAAGAAATCAGAGGAAGCTCTGGAAAAGTCTGCAAAAAATGCGGCAAATGCTGCTCTAAAGATGTACCACCATACTATGGGGCCTGGTGGCTACGCTTTTAGCATGCCTAAGTGGGAGAAACTTGAGGCGGACCTGCTGGCTAATGGGATCACTCCAGAGCCACTCAAGTGGATCGAACGGGCAAGAAATTGGTTTTACGGGCATGGGGGCACGTTGGACGCAGAAGGGAAGTGCATATATAACAGAAGACACAAAGATAATCCCCTACTACCCATCCAAGAAATTAGAAATGCAGTAAAGGATGTTGCAGAGGGACGGTTCATTCCCGATAGAGAGGATGACGAGCTCACACGCGCCCTTGGGAATAAGGAACACGACGGACGGTTACGAGGCGTACCTGGCTCCAAGCCCAAGACAATTGCGATTCCCGAGCACAGGAAGAAATTTCCTGATAGAAGCCATCAGAGGAGAAAGGAAAGGGAGGCAATGGAAGCACGCGCTGCTGCAGACCGGCTGCGTAATATAGAAGAAGAATTAAAGCTGCAGAAGGAACAAATTGCCGTGCTTAGCCAGCAAGGTACTAGCGGCCAATCTCAACGGCACATGGTAGAAGCTGCATGCGATGGTACCGGTGGCCCATCGAATCGGAAAAGCAGCGTGGCTTCCACGGAGCTCCAGGATGGTAATGATGATGCAGTGGCTCCTCTTCGTCGCTACCCAGTGGATGATATCACGGAGAGCACACCTTGTGAGCTGCATGTGAAAGTTTATAACATATCCGTGAAGGTGGCGGTCGGCTATGCCCTACCAATTGGACCTAATCCAACTTACCATTTTGCTCCGGTTCCAAATGGCTACGCTGTTGTCGGGGTGGATGCAGTGATGAAAGATTTTGAGGAGCTGAAGCTGCACCACCCTGCAGGTGAAGATGGGGAGGTGCTTGAACTTGGAGAAGCCAAGAAAGCGCCAATTCTATGGCCAAAGGAATTCATCGTGCTTCCGAACTGGCAGCCAAGGCCATCGACTCCTCACCAGTCTCCAGCGCAACAGTCCTCTTCACCGCCTCAGCATTCTCCAGCGCAGCCGTCCTCTTCACCGCCTCACAAGTCTCCAGCGCAGCCGTCTCCGCCGCCGCGTGACCAGTCTCCAGCGCAGCCGTCTCAGCAGAAGAAACGGACCAACGCCGCTCCCCCGCTCCCCACTCAGAAGAGAGGTCGCACTCAAAAGATAGTCGACATCCCGACGGTTCCTCCCAAGAGACCTTATGACAGGACTGAAGCGGAAAACGCCGAGGTAGTGGCTGCCTACAATAAGGCTTTTTTTGCACCAAAAAAGCCCGAGCAAAAGAAGGTATATGATGCAAAAACCAAAAAGTGGGCTATGTCCTTCCTTGAGCAGCCATCCCAGATATCGATGAATCTGCCATCTGACTATGGTCGTGAACTTACTAAGCTAGCACGTGCCCAGTCTGAGCAGAACAAGGGAAGAAGTGCAAAAAGCGGGAAACAAATTGCCCAGCTCGGACAGCAGAAAAATCAATCGGTCCCCCGCTCATAGTGTGTTCCGATGTCGACAAGGACTTCAGAGCCGCTATGGATAAGGACCTGGAATTATTGGACCCCAGAGCCATAGCTGCTGCTAAAGAACTTGGTGTCACTGTATCGCAGGCCAAGGAACAGGCTACCGCCTTGGGTATGAGCCTTGGTCAACTTTTAGGCTATGAATATGCGCCAATGTTAGAGATGGCACGGAAATATGTCCAAGGGGAGCCTATGGTCAGTAATGAGGAGCTGACGGGTCTATCAACACATATGCGAAATCTGCATACCTGGTACCTGGTGCACACATCAAAGAAGGACGCGAAAGAGTGGTTTCCGTGGACGTTAGAGTGGAGCATTTCTTCAAACGTTACATTATACATGTTCAACTGACTGAACTGTTCCAGTTATTCCAAAAGCGCGCCCTCGACAAATCTATCCTCTCTTGCTATTGTTTGTAAGTGATTTATTTTCGTAATTAAGTCTCTAGCTCAGCTCGTTCATTGCCTGTATTATATTATCCTGACTATATATATATCCTTTTGTACGCTATTATGCAGAATGAAGATGCTGGAATGCAAAAGATCTAGAGTTTTTGAGGTTGGGTTCGTTGACCCATATATCGTGAATTCACATACGTTAGTCAATCTCCCCAAAGACGTGGAGCATGACCTGACCACCTTTTTAACCATGCAACATTTCTGTACGGAAATACTATTTCCTTACAACTTCAGGTGAGTGTTTCTGTCTTGTACATATTTTATTTGGCTTTCTCGATGTTAAGTGTAATTGATGAGCTATGCATGTCTGCTTTATGTAAACGTCCGCAGGTTCCACTGGATTCTGCTAAGCATTCAACCTGACAAGTCCATAGTTGAAGTCCACGACTCATTAAGTTGGGACCAAGCGTTGTGGTCCGACATGAAAGAAATGCTCAACAAGTAATTTCAATCATTATCGCATTATATCGCCCTCTTTCGTTCGTTCCCTGATGTCAAGTAATTAATAACTCCTTTGTTCATTTTCTTTGCCAAAGCAGGTGTTGGACAATTTTCAAACAGAAGGTAGAAGGTCCATTCAAAGATGAGCTAACTTATAAAACGGTGAAAAGTCCGCAGCAGCCACCGGGGAGTAATTTATGTGGATTCTACGTTTGCGAGTTCATTCGCGAGTTGACCACTGAGCGGAGAACAACTGCTTTCAGCAAAATGCGGGAGAAGATCGACCCAGAACGGCGCGTACAAGCAATTCAAGAGGAATTGGCGGGATTTCTGCTTAGGGAGGTCATCGATGAAAAGGGAGAACATTATGCTTCGGACGATGAACTACATATGTGATCTATCTCCATGTAATTAAATACTTGTATTCTCGCAAGAGATCGAATATTAATTATATATGCATCAACGTGTACTGTGTATATAGTAGAGCGTATAATATGCATACGGAAACGATGGAGAGCACGTCGGCGATGCGAAGAAGGGGGAGACGATGGAGGCACCGACGAGAGGGAGAGGGGGCACCGGCGAGAGGGGGCACCGGCGAGAGGGAGAGGGGGCACCGGCGAGAGGGGGCACCGGCGAGAGGGATAGGGGGCACCGGCGAGAGGGAGAGGGGGCACCGGCGAGAGGGAACCGGCGAGAGGGAGAGGGGGCACCCTAAACCCTAAATACCAAAAAAAAAAGGCACACATTGGTCCCGGTTCGTATTAAGAACCGGGACCAATGAGTCTCCCCCACGCCCAGCCAGAACTGGCCACGTGGACCAGCATTGGTCCCGGTTCTTGGACCAACCGGGACCAGCATTGGTTCCGATTGGCCAGTCCCGGTTGGGCAACCGGGACTGATGTCCAAGCCCAACCGGGACCATAGGTGCTTTTTCTACTAGTGCAGCTCGTTGAAATGGTTTCGATTCGATCCTGCTACAGTTCGAGATATGTCGTGTTAGGTTAGATTTGTATTTGGCCTGCAAGAATTGTGTCACTGGATCAAATTAGACTGTAATCGCAGATTCAATCATGGCTGGCACTTGTCATTGGTTCGGCAGACAAACATTTTCAGTCTGGTGCGTGTCAAACCTACTTATTCGGCATTGGCTGCAAGCACAAATGTTAGCGTTCTAGAAAGGGTGAATTTAGTTACTGCTGAATATAATCCTTTCTCCATGTATGTTGTGAAAATATTATACTCCGCATATGACTAAACACCTTTGGACTTATGTTCCAATTTTCTAGGTAATCTCCTGATTTATATTTCACTACACGTATGACTTTAAAACTGGTTAAATGTAGACTATTTGTCTGACCTTGTGATCCCTCTTGGTACCCAAGAATGTCTTAAGTTGGGTTTATTGATTACAAACCATTTGTAGAATACAGGCAGCTGGAAGCCTTGGTTATGGATTTTCTGGGGACAAGCCTGGACGATCTATTTAATATTTACAGCAGAAAAATATCTCTTAAGACTACTTATATATGCTTGATGATCAGATGGTACGCAGACTCCAATCGTTTGATGCTAAGCATTTGTGCTTTATTTGTATGTATATCAAGAAATTAACCCTATAGCACTTGCTCTTGTGGACAGACTCATTTTGACTGATCTTTTCATTTTTGTGCTTTATATTCGTTAATCTTTCTTCTTCCTCACGTTTAAACTTTCTGTACTACCTTTCCTTGCATTTTCCTAGCATAAGAACAATTGGAGTGATCTGTGTTTTCCCACTTGTAGATAAATCGATCGATACTCATGAGATTTAAGTGGAGGGGACAAATCTGAGGAATCAACATGTAGATATGATTCACCCTAGATTAGATGGAAAAACTGTATGTTCTTCTTGCACATGCCTTCAATCTACGCAATGTACTGCTGTGTTGAGACACATTGAAAGTGCATGTGTTGCCCCATGCGTGGTTTTGGTAATTAATGACAATCCTTATGGACTAATGTTTGCATTGAGATATACTTGTAGATCTTGTCCATAGGAAAAGATTGGAGTTCATGTGTTGGACTCTAGAAGATTTCATGATGACCAAGGTTCCATCCAAGGGTTTATATAAAGAATGGTCATGTGAAGAGTTGAGCTTATTGCAAGCATGGCTTGGAAAAGAGATTGAGTGACCTTCATGTTTATCTCCAAGCCATCATCTATATCAAGATAAGAAGATGAAGTGCAAGTGGATTCATGAAGACGGAGTTTACAAGGCTCTCCCATAATGGTGTATGGCGGAGTATTTGCAGAAGTTTTCATCAAGCATGTGCTAGCAAGCACAATCAAGAAAGGTGTCCCAACTTGAGAGAGTCAAGATCGTCATCATCGAGCTCAAGTGGAATGCGCAAGGCAAAGGTATGATCTTGATAGGTTTTCTATTTTACCGGTCTCGTGGTGTTAGTGGGAGACCGGGTTATAGGATAGACGGCGTACTATCAAGAGGGGCTCTCAAGTGAGTAACTTGATCGCACCCTTGTGGAGAGCTCAAACCTTTGCATTTTTTGGCATATCATCTTTCTTGGTTTTTATTTGGCTTTTATCCATGTGAGAATTTAGAGCTTGTGTTCATCTCCATACCAAGCTCTAGTTCATCAAAAATGAATTTCATTTGTATATCTTATTGCGTTTTTGATGTTCGAGGTTTTATCGGTTTGTCTTTTCTAAGAGAGGTCAAACTCTCTACTTTGGTTTCCTCCTCACATGATGGACTATGATGTGTATATGCATGATCTTGTAGAGCTTGTGAGTATTCTAACAAGCCCAAGATTATATAAAACGGAGTCCGGATGAGAAACATATTGCGGTTTTGGTTTGGAGGTTTTATCGGTTGTTCTTTTATCGAGAGGTCCAACCTTTCCCCATTTGGTTTTATCCTCCATTGTTGGACTATGATGTTCTCTGCATGATCTTGTAAAGCTCTTCGTTACGATTCCAACGAGCCCAAGATCATCGAAATCGGAGTCCGGATGAAAAAGATATTGCACTTTTATCGGTCGTGTCTGTCTGGCCAGCCCCCAGGCCGGCCAGACCGGCTCCCAGACCGGCCGGGTCGGGTGGTTGGCCGGTTTCTAGGCCGGCCAAACCGGCTCCCAGGCCGGGCTCGCAGTTTCTGGGCATAACGGTTGGTTTCGGGTGACCTATTTAAAGGGGCTTCTTCCCCAACGGTTACAACACGTTTTGAGCAAGTTTTTCCCCTCTCTCTCCTCCATTGTTGACCTTTTGAAAGCTTGCCTTCCTCTCAATCCCTCCCATGATTCTTGCATATCTTTGAGGGAAATTGAGAGGAGATCTAGATCTACATATTCATCCAATCCATTCCTCCTCTAAGTGAGGGGAACCTAGTAGATCTTGATCTTGAAGTTCCATTTGTTGTGTTCTTCGTTCTTCTTCCTCTCTTCTCCCCCCATAAGTATTAGTTGCTTGTGGTGGGATTCGAGAGTGAAGGATTTGAGCCTTGTGCTCTTGCCATTGCTTCGTTGCATCGGTTTGTGCTCTCCACGAGGATTCGTGGAAGTTGAAAGCTTGTGAACTTGTTACTCTTGGGTCTTTGGACCCTAGACGCCGTGTGGCGGTTGAGACCCTTGTGTGGTCACTTGTAGCTGTTCGGGAGCCCCCAATCCCGTTGTGGGTTGTGCCCCGGATCGTTGTTGAAAGGCTCCGGATTTCCGCCTCGAAGGATTCCGATAGTGGAAGGTGAACCAAACCTTTGTGGTGCGGTTCATCGGAGAAGAAGGTGAAACCTTTGTGGTTGTTGAACCATTGTGTTAGTTCACACCTCTCCAACGAGACGTACTCCCTTAACAAGGAGGAACTCGGGAATACATCCTCGTCTCCGCGTGCCTCGGTTATTTCTATACCCGAGCTTTTTACTTATGCACTTTACATTGTGATAGCCTTCGTGCTTGAAGTATTTATATTGCTATCACCTTGTTGCTTGTCTTGCTTAGCATAAGTTGTTGGTGCACATAGGTGAGCCTAGTTTATTTAGGTTGTTGGCTTGTTAATTTAAACACATAGTTTTATTCCACAATTATCAAGCCTAAACCAGAAAAGTTTTAATCGCCTATTCACCCCCCCTCTAGGCGACATCCTTGTCCTTTCACACATGTCTTCCGTACTAGCTATATCATCACTATTGCAGAAACCGTGCGTAACTTCATTCGCATACTCAACCTTGTATTGTGTCACTATAGGAAAACATGAATTCTACTTTGTTCGTATCTTCTAATAAAGGGTTACTATTTTTTGCACTCTTTGGTTCATATGCCAGTTTGAGCCTCAGGTTAAATGGGAAACAAGGTGGAGCAACACTTTAAGGTCATAGCATATTAGAGGATATATTCATCAACAACTGAGATTTTTGCTGAAGCATTTTATTTTAGCCGTTTCTTATTCTATATTCGGATTCTTCCTATTTCTTGATCCATGTATTTGAAATCATGAGACTGAGAAGCATGTATCATAATTCTATGCTAATACTCCCTCCGTTCCGTAATTCTTGACAGTAACCTGGTGTGTCTCGCGTTATCGAGGAGCTACGGGTACACCTGTGGGAGTCTCGCGTTGTCGAGGAGCTCCGGGTTGACCATTCATCAACAACTCAAAACAGTAACCTGGTGTGTTCATGCAATCTTGGCTTTATTTCCTCAATAATGATTGGAAATGTGCTTGTAGCATGCAGGTTAGTTACGTGAGTTGCTCATCATGTGTTTATTTCCTCAACAGTGATTGGAAAATCTTCACATTTTATAGCATGTATTGGGACTTAATAACCCTTTTTTGCGATTGCTCTTTGCAGAGAAAATATTGTTAGCTTTTGATGTGCTGGTTGCACAAAGGTATTCATGCCAGTCAGTTCACTTGATTGGTTCAAAACTGTTTGGAGGTGATTGAAGCACATTGTGAGAAGATGGCATTGTAGCAGTTAGAGGCTTAGGTGCGTGGAGCCGTGGACGAGGATGGTCGACATCATACTAGATTCAGATAAATATAAGATCATGGAAGGACGAGGCATGATGTACCGTCAGTTCATTGCAATTTGCAAAGGACCAGCCTCATTCTATTATTGTAGGTTTTGCTTAGCATTTTCTTATCTTTTGAGAAGTATGGCTATCGGTTCTTAGCATAGAATTATTGTTTGATTTATTCTGCTCATTAGATGGTTTTGACTCGTTTGAGAATCTGTTGTCATCTTGATGAAACATAGCGAATTTGATAATCTTCAAAAAAAAAATTATGATTCTAGGAAGAAACCTTTGACCTTGTATGAACATTGTCTTTGAAAAAATTATGTATGAAATGTACACCTATCATATTCAGATTTCCATCTACACTCTATGACCATTGTAGGATGTTCTACTTATCATTATGCATACATGTGTTCCATATTACTTGCTACCATGTTACACTTTGTGAACTACCAATGAACATCCTTGTCTTGAATACTTGATATCACTTCATAAACTATTTGCATATTGCTACTCCTTTGAAGAATGAATCATTTGACTATATGTAGCAATAATAATCATCTTTGATATTCATTGTTAAGTATTAAATTGCAAAGTCCATGTTAGTTTTATCATCTTCATACTCGAGGACGAGCATGGATTAAGCTTGGGGATGTTGATGCATGTAAAATGCATACATGAACTTTGCACTTTAATTGCTTATATTCCAATCATATTTGCATCATATAAGGGTTATATCAATGTTTTATAATGATTTTTGGGAATATTCATTTATTTCCTATTTTTATGGAATTAACCCTGCACAGGCAGAAAACCCGTTTTCTTATTTTAATGTTTCAGGGACCCAAACGTCAACGAAATCACCTGGAAATTTACGGGCGTCAATATTTGGAAGGAAGAAGACCTGTGGGCGAAGGAAGCAACAAACGGAGGCCGAGGCCAAACGGGGGTGGCCCACGCGGCCAGGTACTGTGGCCGCGTGGGGCCCACTGTTTGGCCCTCGTGGCTCCGTTGCCTTCGATCTTTCTCCACCGACATCGTCTTGACCTAAAAACGCCTATAAAAAAGGTCCCCCGACGTTCTCTGGAAGGAGCGCCGCACAAACACAGAAACACCGAAACGGAGATCAGGAGCTGCAGATTGGAGGGGGAAAACTCCGGCGGGGCGCTGCCGGCGTGGTCTCCATCTTCTCCATCGACTTCTCCACCGTCTCCATGATGAAGAGGGAGTAGTCCACCTCTGGACTATGGGTTTGTGGAAGTAACTTATGTATCTCTCCTCTCTTGAGCTTCACTAATTAGCACCGTATGAGCTGCTGAACATGATTACGGTCACCGTTGTAATACCTTTGTGGTGGATCTTTATGAGTTAATATATGTTTGAGATTGCAATGTTTGTTTCAGTTATGAGTATAGATGCATATTATGTACCCCGTTCTTGTCTACTTGTTTTGATCAAGCATGTTTATGAGAGCGTGTGTGGGGGAACGTGTGCATTAGTTGGAGTAACGGGGGGTGGCTAGTGCAGTGAACGTGAGAGAAAGTTCTGCGATCCACTTTGGTATCTTTACCTTACTTTGTTACCTCACTAGGGATAAACTAAAATACCATGCTACCGGGGATGTGGGCGTGACCATTGCCACTACTCCATGACTAGATCTAGCATGTTCTTATTTTCACTTCATGTCATGATACTTAATGCTATACTCTGAGTTATCTTAATTACTGAGGTGTTATGATTTAGTTCGCATCTTGGTGGAGTATAAGAGAGGTTAATAACCAAAAGATCTCTATGTTAGGACGTGATGCCCATATATCTAAGTAACTTGTTATCAAACCCTGTGTTGCAATCTCATATGTTAACTTGTGTGTTCCATTGTCTACCACTTTATAAAGAGAGAGTGCATTTGTGAAACCATGAACCCCAGTCCATTTTTAATCATAAGAAACACCTTTCCAACACCATATACCACTTTTCTATTTTCAGCCATCATTAAATCCGAAAATACAAAAATACTTTTCATCTTGCATACATCATTCAAAAACCCAAAAATATCATTTATCATTGCATCCACCATCATTGCATATTTATTTCTTGTTTGCATTGCATAACTATCCTGATATCATTCTTACACCTTGTGCTTGACAACCACAGGTGAGGTTGAGGACCAAAACATCTAACCTTGTTTTGTAGGTAACCAAAAGAAGGATAAGAAGATAAATCTACCACTTCAGATTCCCCGAGAGTTCGATATTAAACCCTCGAGTCACCCCTCGTGGGGAAAACTGTCTTCCACTTACTATACACTCTGCACTTGGAGTCTCAACCTAATCCCGTTTACTTTTGCAGGTATCAAAGCCTTGCTCTTCGGGACCATCAAGACGTTTTCTGGCGCCGTTGCCGGGGAATCGTAGCTGAGAGATTTATCCAAGGGTGTGCATCATCGCATTCATCTCACAACAAAGTCAACGTCACCAACTTGTGCTAACACCTAAGCTTGGGGAGGTTGCACCTACGTGAGCACCATCTTATCCATCTTTACTTACAAAGCAATTTATTTGTTTTGTTAGTGTCATTGCATATCATATCATATTTATTTCAGTTTTGCATAAAAAATCAAAAATACCAAAAAAAACTTGCTATAATGGAAAAAAGAACCTTTTGGCCATTTAGTGTTAGGAACTTTCCTCAAGATATGAATATTCCAGTTGGAGAATTTGAGGTAGATCCTAATGTCACTAAAATGATTTATGAACACCGTTTTTCTGGGAAACCGAAAGAAAATGCTCTACTCCATCTTAACAAATTTAATGAAAGATGCAAAGTGTTAAACTTGACTCATGCCAATGCTAATGTGATCAAAGTAAAGCTTTTTCCTTATTCCTTAGCTGGAAAAGCTTTAGATTGGATATTAAAATGGCCACCTAAAATTTTAGCAATTGGTTTAACCTAAAAGCTTCATTCATTGAAAGGTTTTGTTTTTCAGAAATGGTTAGACAAATAGTTATCACCTTTAAACAAAAAGAGGATGAACCTATGGTAAAAGCATGGGAAAGGTTTAGAGGTATAGCTTATGGAATGGAACATGGCATGAGAGATTGGATGCTCATGCATATATTTTATAGAGGATTGTCTGAAACCTCTAAACTCTTTTTGGATAAGGAATGTAAGGGTTCTTTCATAAATGTTACTATTGCTGATGCTTACATTCTACTTGATGGCTTGCTTTTGGAAGTGAAAATTAAAGAAAGTTTAGAAAAAGCCCAAGTACCTGAAGATGTCTTTGATGACCGTTATGAAATATTCAACCTATACAATAGGGAAAAGAAAGTTGAGGAAGTTAAAATGCTTAATGAAGTCAAGGATCCTTTGCTTGACTTAGAAAATTGTAGCTTGCATGAATTAATATCTATCTTACAAAAATTTGCAAGTGATCCTTCCATCAACACTAACCAAGCAGGTTTTGGTTCTTATATTGCTAATCATGTCTTGAAAGAAAAGATTGCTAGGTACAACCAAGAGGCTATGATACCACCTAAGCTTGGGGATATGTGGATACCTAAGGTACTAGTAACTATTGGAAAAGAGACACACCATGCCATACTTGATCTAGGATCTAGTGTCTCTGTTTTATCTAAAGAACTATATGAAGTGCTTGAATTGAAAAATCTTGAAAAATGCTCTATTGAACTAGCACTTGCTGATGACTCTATTAAACATGCTTTGGGAAAAGTAAGTGATGTTATGGTAGAGTTACATATGACTTTTGTGCCTGTGGATTTTCTAATCATGGATATGGGGAATAAAACCTCTAGTCCTATTATTCTTGGAAGACCTTTTCTTCGTACCACAGGTGCTATCATTGATTCAAAGGAAGGGAATGTAAAGTTTCAGTTTCCACACAAGAAGTGCATGGAACACTTTCCAAGGAAGAGGGAACCACCAAAGTTCAAGCTCCCTCATGAGCTTCGTCCACAATAAAACAACAAGTAAGAAGCCTAGCTATATGGCTATAAAGAAAGCGCTTTGCGGGAGGCAACCCGGTTATTTTTGTGTGTGATTTTTCTTTGTGTCCTCTTGCTGTAACAAGAGATTTTGTGTCTAGTTAGGTTCTGGAGTTTTTAATAAAGTGCCAAGTTTTACCCTTTTTGGTTTGAAAAAGTTGCTTATAGCGTTCGGAGATTTTATTCCTGCACAAGTCAGTGCACGGTATGATTTTTAATTCTTATTCTGTAACTCCGAATGAGCTCATATTTGAACTGTAGTTGCAACTTTTCATCCTCTGTATGCATGAATTTTTTCGGAATTTTTCGAGAAAGTTTGGTAGGGTAGAAAAATACGTTTTGCTGCTGCTGTTTTTCTGGACAGATTCTGTCCCATTTTGTTTGATGCATGCTTTGAGCTTTTAAGTTGAATCTTTTTGATCCAATTGAGTTTATGAGTAGGCATACAACATTATACTTTCTGGACATGTCATATGAATTTTTGTTCAAGGATTATATGCAGCAAGGAACCTATTTGTTTATCACTATTAATGCACCCCACAGAAAAGAGATGGGAGAAACGGTGTTTTGAAGTTTTTTCACAGGGATTGGAGGAGATGCACCAAGAGCTATCCAAGGATGGTGAAGACCATAAGCTTGGGGATGTGAAGACAACCCCGCTGGACCTACACACTCTCGGTTTGCACACGTCCAACTTCTGTTTTTCGATCGAAACACTTTATCGCATAAACTTGGAGCGTCGTTTTTTGTTTTTGTTTGAGTCTTGAGAGACCACCACACTATCAATTATATATGAGAGAGCTACTGGAAATATGGGTTGAAATATGTTGGATGCTTTTATAAGATTGGGAAAAGGGATGTTTGACTTGATTTTTAATGATACATATAGTTGCATGATTCATGAGCTTGTTTATGAGTAATAGTTTGCAAATTCTTTTTGTAGAGCTATCACTTATTCATGTTTTGGTGCTGATTGTTATTTACTTGGTTTAACATGGATTAGTTAGTTCTATGGACACTCATGCATGCATCTAGATGGTCAACTTTCTCCCTTTTGCTAGCCCAAAAACTCCAACAAGCAAAAACTTGTTTCCAACACCTTCAACCAAAGTTATTCCAGTGAGTCCACCATATCTACCTATTGGCTTTATGCTATTCCGAGTATGTTTAACATGTTGTTTGTGTTATCTTACCTCTGAATGAAAATGTTTATGTTATTGATTGCAATGGAAAAAATTGGTTATATAGCTCTCACGAACTTGATGCACAATGTTCTTTTATTTGCATAATAAAACTTGACCCATTGTGATTAAGATTATGATGTTTGTGGCTTGATGAATGTTTTGGGTTGGAAGTTAGCCCATATGTGCTGTCACATGGCAAGCTTTCAACACGCTCTTCATCTCATTTAGTTGATATCATGTGCTTTTGTCTATGGATGCTTATCATGTTGAAATAAATGTGGAAATAGTGAGTTTAAATGAGTTTGTGTAAATGGTTAGAGAGACGCCTGGGCCGCTAATCTAAGCCATGCATCATTCATGGTGGAAATTTACTTACATACTATGGTGAACCTTCTGTGATACACCTTGCAATAAAAAACTATTCCAAATGGTAAATAAAAAGGGTGTTGAGATTGTTCATTTTGTTTGTTTGTCTTGTCATTTTGATATGGGCTTGTTCCATATCTTGGGACAAGAGGTACCCCAGTTGACGCTCTTGATGATACTATTATGCTTACAATGATATTTAATTGAACTTGCTTTGTTTCCCAAGTTGAGTAACACATGGTGTAAGTACTTGTATTCAAGGGGCATGAGACATTCAACCCATTCTTTATCAAGCACACTACTCATATTTGCTTTCACTTTAACCTTAATCATTCAAGATGCTATGATAGGGGCAATGAGAGCTTGACACCAATGAATACCTTATTGCAATCATTAACTTAAGTAGAAGAGTTTGGAAGTTGGATGAAACTTATGCATGCTTTACCTCTACTCACATATACATCTTTCCAAAGTGTACACCTATCATATTCAGATTTTCATCTACACTCTATGACCATTGTAGGATGTTCTACTTATCATTATGCATACATGTGTTCCATATTACTTGCTACCATGTTACACTTTGTGAACTATCAATGAACATCCTTGTCTTGAATACTTGATATCACTTCATAAACTATTTGCATATTGCTACTCCTTTGAAGAATGAATCATTTGACTATATGTAGCAATAGTAATCATCTTTGATATCATTGTTAAGTATTAAATTGCAAAGTCCATGTTAGTTTTATCATCTTCATACTCGAGGACGAGCATGGATTAAGCTTGGGGATGTTGATGCATGTAAAATGCATACATGAACTTTGCACTTTAATTGCTTATATTCCAATCATATTTGCATCATATAAGGGTTATATCAATGTTTTATAATGATTTTGGGAATATTCATTTATTTCCTATTTTTATGGAATTAACCCTGCACAGGCAGAAAACCCCGTTTTCTTATTTTAATGTTTCAGGGACCCAAACGTCAACGAAATCACCTGGAAATTTACGGGCGTCAATATTTGGAAGGAAGAAGACCTGTGGGCGAAGGAAGCAACAACGGAGGCCGAGGCCAAACGGGGTGGCCCACGCGGCCAGGTACTGTGGCCGCGTGGGCCCACCGTTTGGCCTCGTGGCTCCGTTGCCGTCGATCTTCTCCACCGACATCGTCTTGACCTAAAAACGCCTATAAAAAAGGTCCCCCGACGTTCTCTGGAAGGAGCGCCGCACAAACACAGAAACACCGAAACGGAGATCAGGAGCTGCAGATTGGAGGGGGAAAACTCCGGCGGGGCGCTGCCGGCGTGGTCTCCATCTTCTCCATCGACTTCTCCACCGTCTCCATGATGAAGAGGGAGTAGTCCACCTCTGGACTATGGGTTTGTGGAAGTAACTTATGTATCTCTCCTCTCTTGAGCTTCACTAATTAGCACCGTATGAGCTGCTGAACATGATTACGGTCACCGTTGTAATACCTTTGTGGTGGATCTTTATGAGTTAATATATGTTTGAGATTGCAATGTTTGTTTCAGTTATGAGTATAGATGCATATTATGTACCCCGTTCTTGTCTACTTGTTTTGATCAAGCATGTTTATGAGAGCGTGTGTGGGGGAACGTGTGCATTAGTTGGAGTAACGGGGGGTGGCTAGTGCAGTGAACGTGAGAGAAAGTTCTGCGATCCACTTTGGTATCTTTACCTTACTTTGTTACCTCACTAGGGATAAACTAAAATACCATGCTACCGGGGATGTGGGCGTGACCATTGCCACTACTCCATGACTAGATCTAGCATGTTCTTATTTTCACTTCATGTCATGATACTTAATGCTATACTCTGAGTTATCTTAATTACTGAGGTGTTATGATTTAGTTCGCATCTTGGTGGAGTATAAGAGAGGTTAATAACCAAAAGATCTCTATGTTAGGACGTGATGCCCATATATCTAAGTAACTTGTTATCAAACCCTGTGTTGCAATCTCATATGTTAACTTTGTGTGTTCCATTGTCTACCACTTTATAAAGAGAGAGTGCATTTGTGAAACCATGAACCCCAGTCCATTTTTAATCATAAGAAACACCTTTCCAACACCATATACCACTTTTCTATTTTCAGCCATCATTAAATCCGAAAATACAAAAATACTTTTCATCTTGCATACATCATTCAAAAACCCAAAAATATCATTTATCATTGCATATTTATTTCTTGTTTGCATTGCATAACTATCCTGATATCATTCTTACACCTTGTGCTTGACAACCACAGGTGAGGTTGAGGACCAAAACATCTAACCTTGTTTTGTAGGTAACCAAAAGAAGGATAAGAAGATAAATCTACCACTTCAGATTCCCCGAGAGTTCGATATTAAACCCTCGAGTCACCCCTCGTGGGGAAAACTGTCTTCCACTTACTATACACTCTGCACTTGGAGTCTCAACCTAATCCCGTTTACTTTTGCAGGTATCAAAGCCTTGCTCTTCGGGACCATCAGTATGCGGAAACTGCAAATGACTCCCGAGCTACGTAGAGCTTGTTTTTTGACAAAATCAAAATCGGCACTTTTGAGTTTCTAAAAATCGCGAAAAAATCCCATATGAAGACAGTGTCGAGATCTACAAACATGCAAACTTTCAACTCAAAATTCAATATATTACGGGCTTCACAAAAACGACAAATTGTCAACAATTGCAAGTTTTTAGAACTGTGTACTATTCACCACCCATTTGTCATTTTCCCAGCTCATAATACAATGTATCTTGTTTTAAAATTTTACACATATATAGATCTCGATATTATCTACATTTGGGAATTTGTTCTTATTTTTAAAAACTCAAAAGCGCTGATTTCGAAATTTTTAGAAAACGAGCTCCCTCGGGAGCCATTAGTCCACCCTCGTATGTCGCTATTTTCTCCGTGAACGAGCTGACCACGCGCCCTCCTCTGCAGCTGTTTTCAGAAAAAAAATCGACACGGAGAGTGGTGCGGAAAATCCAAAACGGCAAGAAAATAATTTCACTACTACTGGCATTTGCTGCGGAGTAAAATGCACCGTTAGTCACTGAACTTGTCACTATGATTCACTTTCATAACTGTACCTTCCAAAGTGCAATATACGTTCACTCAAGGAGCTCCATCTACGATCACTTACTCCCGCATCATACGTATTTTGCTGGCGTGGCCAACATTTGACCAATTTGAACACCCACGTGAGACTCCGTACCTCACATTTAAATGATTATTGTCAAATAAAAAAGGGACTAAATTGCAAAATTGATACTAGTAAAGAAATAAGGATCTCAATCTTGTGATCGCGGCCGCCACACCTCTGCTCAGCGGCGTCGACGCGGCTGAGGAGCTGCAGGCCTAGGATCATCGGACGTGAATGTTGG
This sequence comes from Poa pratensis, assembly GCA_947311845.1. Taxonomy (NCBI): domain Eukaryota; kingdom Viridiplantae; phylum Streptophyta; class Magnoliopsida; order Poales; family Poaceae; genus Poa; species Poa pratensis. The sequence goes on along the minus strand of CAMZMU010000126.1, from coordinate 1,699,071 downwards.
CTCGCCCCGTTGATACCTACGGATGCGAAGGCCTCGTGCTGCTTGGCGCCGCGAGGGGAGGGGGGCATGGTCACCGCTCCCACGGCACACCGACCTACCCACCGCTGGGACGGAGGGAGGGAGAGGATGAGCGGGGCGGAGGAGGTGGTAGAAACAAGATGTGTCCCTTCCGAAGGCGCATGGCACCCGTTCGGCGGTTTGCGTTTGGACAACGCTGGAATAAAAAGCAATTGCTGGCAGTTATTGCTAACACAATCCTAACTGCTCACTTAGCCTAAATATGACGCTAAATTATTCCTAACAGCAACAACAACCAACAGTCTGGACTCCGGAGAGGCTCCGCTCCAATCCCATTCAGGATATCGAGTTGTGGAGACAAAGTGGTGAGGTGGCACTTTTGATCGGCTCGTACCTTTCAGACCACTCCCACCATGTGATCTCGGACCATTTAAATATCACCAAATGCACAAGGGTGTAGCCACTCGTATGGATTTTGATATATCGCTTTATCAATTTAAATCTGCGTGGAAGACTTCAAATCATGTCAAACATGTGATACATATCGTGCAAGGTTTTTCATACGGAATTGTGTGTATTGTGTTGGAACATCGCACACGATTGGTACCACATGTAGTTATGTTGCTACGCTTGGCGGGAAGTAAGTGTGTGATAGTTTTATAGACACCTCATACACACTGGAAATGCCTAAACTTCATGATAATTAAGTCTACAATACATTCCAAGTTATTTACCAGAATCATATAATCTAAAAGCACTCTACCAAATTCTGCTGATACTTAACAATGGCATGAAAAGATACATGTGCAATCACATTATAATATATGAAGTGACATAACAAAATTTGTGGATAATGTGAACATATCCGTTTACTTATATTTATGGTGAAACCTGAGGTTGAAAAAGTTTAGTCTTAATCATTCCAAACCAATCGTGCAAAAAAGTACTGTTTCAGTAGAACTAGAAATTTAATCATAGTGATAAATATCCAAACAATGCGACAAACTTGTAACATATATATGAGTTTTGAAGTTACCAGGATGGTAGTTATACCCTGAAAGATAGTTTCGATGTAATAGGCTACATAACATAGCAGCGAAAACAACATATATTCAGGTCAAAGAAAAGAAAACATCATATATTCAGGTCAAAGAAAAGAAAACGTCATATATTAACATCTAGAAAGTTATGAATAGGTAAACAAATTCAGTATAAATAGATAAACTTCTATATTTTCAATCTTATTGTGGTCCAAAACGATGGGTGAGATATCCATGACGACGACGGACGATCGGTGCAGGCTGCGAGGTCGGCATTATGCTGACACATGCCCTCTAGGGCGAGGGCGCCACACCCATGACAACCTGGGGTTTGGTGTTTGCTGACCTGGCGGCAGTGGGCGTTGAACCACCGGATGATGACCATCGCCAGAGATATAGATGACGTAGAAGCAACGTCGAGACCATCATCTTGGGCTGAAAAAGTGAAGGGTCTTGTAGGAGATTCAAAGAGTCATGTTTTGTCCGAAAGAGCTGATGGTCTATTGCAGAGCTTAAGATTACGACACCCTGGTCTACCACAAACTTCCCTTGACATGAACAAGATCCAATATAATAATGTAGTTCTTCACATCTACTCATTTGAACATAATGGTCTTGAAGTGATTGGCATGAAGTGATTGGCATGGTTCTTTTGCAATTTATTTTACCATTCAGAATTGATGTTAGCCAGACCTGGAGCATACACCATGTTTTTATTATTAGAACCTTGCTCTGTTAACATCACTTCGAAAATTCTGCGTCACTCGAGTAAATACAAACATTCACCCTGTTTCTGGCTAATCTTGCGCAGGATGTTGGCCAGTGTATACTTGAGAGTTACTCAAGGGTCCTGGAGAGCCTAGCGTTCAACACCATTGCGAGGATCGACGATGTGATCTAAGTGGAAGACGCCACCAAGAAGTCTACTACCTTAATCTTAGGTGCATCCCAAGGACGAGGAGCTGCTGAATAAGCCCATCACCAACTATGCACAAATGAAGACTATCTACTCAACGACGAACATGCCAGCTCCTAGTGTCTACAGTCTGGCCATAGTGATCCAGGCTTTGAACTATCATGCCGATCACGAAAATGAGCATTGCCTCTACGCGGACATGACGGACACGGAGAGGAGATCCTAGTTGCGTGCCTACTGCCACCAGCAGTACGCCATTGTCCCTTAGAACACTACTATGTTTCGTTCCTGGGCTGTAATATTTTGGGAGGTGGTATATGTTAACCCCTGCACTTATGAACTTGAGAAGAAGCACGACGAGTTCGTGCTTCACTCGTGCTACGAACTATGCTAAGATCGTGACGAACTAGATATGCTGGAGTCGTATATTGTGAATTTCTGTGTGCTATGTTCTGTTTGATTCTGTCTATTACTAATTCAGTTCGTGATGGGTAACCTCACCAGTAGTGGTAAGAGGTAACCACATCATATTTTTGCACGGAACCAAACAATGAGTATTTGCACCCAGCATAATCGAAATGAGTCTTTGCACACAACCGAACATGAAGTTCCTGTTTTTCTCCTCGTGTAAGAAATAGAACATCGAGTAACCAAACGGCATACATAACATAACATGGTATAGAACCTGCATAAGCCAGACCAGTCACTTCACAGACTAGTCTGGCTAAGCGTGAAAGTAGCTACAGGCTACCAAACACGTCCCTTGTTATTAAATAACAGCGCTCGGCCTCGTGGCATATTGTTATCATCTGAGTGATGGAATTAATTGAACCCGTCAATCAATCGTATAGCCTGTTCAAAAAAAAAAAAATCAATCGTATAGAAAGCTAGTGAATAGTGATCCACTTGGACGTGTAGATAGCGCCAGCTCGCTTACTCGCCCACTCGGTTACTCAGGCCTCTGCTGGTTAAATTAAACCGCGCATGGCCATGCATGTACGTACGTACACACATACTCCCTCATGGCCAAATTAATTGACTTCCATTTATCCACACATGGATGTATCTAGACATGTTACACGTATAGATACATCCACATGTAGACAAATGGAAGTCAATTAATTTGGAACGGAGTGAGTAGTTCGGCATATCGGCACCTGGGAGTTAGTCACAAATATACGATGAGGACGGCACAACCCCACCTCCAAATGGACATCATAGAAGAGTTCGTTTCAATGGTGGCGCGAGCTAATTTAGCAATGAAGACAGAGATTCAGAATATCCATCCATATACACCGCAAATAATAGCAGGGACGGAGCCAAGAATCAAGTATAGAGGGGGCGGAGAGACATTGGGGCGGCGAAATGCACTGAGTTGTGCTTAGTATGAACATATGTGTGAAGAGATTCTTAACTAAATGAACACTATTAGGGGGGCTTAGCCCCTGCTCGTCCCCCCTTCCCTCCGTCCCTGAATAATAGTACTAGCCTGATAGCGTCGACAAGTCAAGGGCTATATTATTTGGTGGCCCAATGGGAGATCCACATGATGTCATGTTGAAAAATGGTTGTGCCTTTCTGATTTCCACACCATTGTGTCCAGGGGCGCGACGGATCCATAATTAAACCACCCTGGACCAATTGTAAATTTCAGTGTTGTAATTAGGCTAAATTGGTTATGTTGATGAGGGGTCTGAATGCTGCTTTGGAGAATTTTCTTCCCGTGCTCTGTGTGCGTCGTCGGAGGGTTGTCGCCACCGAGGTTGTGACTCCAGTTGTGGAGATCTTGCCTGAGCTGCAGGATCATTGTGGGGAATCATCTGTGGTGCTTCCAACTGAGCCGAGCCTATTGGAGCCTTTGGCGGTGGACATTGCGCCATCCCCACCTCCGTCTGAGTCCTTCCAGCGGCCCTCCTCTTTGGATAGTGGAGGTTTTGTTGGTTCTGTCACTTTCTCATCCTTGAGTGACCAGGTTGTTGATGAGATAACTGTGTTGGTGCCTAATTCTGAGGCCCTGTTTGGCAAAGAGGTTTGCGACTTGCTTTTCGATTTAGAGCCGGCTTGCCCTAGATATGGCAAGTATATTGCCTCTATCTTGGCGGGGACAGCTTCGGACAGTGTATACATGAAGGTGGAGATGTCTCTCAGAAGTAGGGCAAGGAAGAAGCTTGACTTCGCATGGAAATCTTCCGTCTTTTCTTGATTGTTGAGCTCATTTCAGATTGTCATATTGTCAGTTCATGGTTGTGATAGGTTGGGCGATTACTTGTTTGGTTGTGTGGGCTCCTCCCTGTTATGTTGGTTGTCGGTGTTCGTTGTATAGTTTTCGCCCGGTTTCTTCCGCAAATAAATCGGACACCTTCTTCTTGATTAATATATAAGACAAAGATTTTACCTTCGTTTCAAAAAGATAGACCGAATCAACCATTTCACTAATATATAGGTTAAAAAAAATCCACACCCAAGCAATGGCCCTTGTTACCCGGGGTGTAGAACTGTAGATCTGCCCCTTGCCGTCCCCTTGATTCTCAGCTATGTGGATGTCCGTGGAATGATAAAAAAGAGTTGCACAAACGACGTAGTACTACAAAAGCTAAAGATTATGAATTATATGTCTAAACTTCATAGCCTTGAAGTCCACATTGACTCCAAGTTATTAGCTAGATTCGTGTAATCTGAAACCACCCTACCAAGTTATGTAAATATTAAAAATACGTACTATGGAAAATACATATACAAGCACACTAGGACATAGGTAAATTAGTGGATAATGTGAGCATATTCCTTTTGTTTAGATTTGTGGTGAAACCCAAGGCTGGGAAAGTTTTTCCTTATGCACCCCAAACCAAATTATGCAAGTGAATCCTGCAACAAAATGTTGTTTCGGTAGCACTAAAAATTTATTTGCAATGATAAATATGCAAATAATGTTAACCAAAAGATAGTAGTATATATAATAGATGTAGAGATATTACTAATTAAGTAGACATTAAGTTCAGTATATGATCACCACATGGTACTTAATGGCGACATATTCGACAAACACAAAACGGTCGGAGCATCATTGAATTTCTACAAACATATAATCACAAAATGGATATCTTAAAATAATAGTTTGGTGGGGAATGCTTAATCATACGTCAGCTGGAGTGCGCAGGCGATTGGCTTAATCTAATCTCAGGCCTATCAACCGCATCATTAGCTGGCAAAATATTGGTATTAGGTCCCTTTTTAGGCAGACTGGCACCCCCTTATTCTGGGTCTAGTATTCCAATTGCCATTTAGATTCCGTCTTGTAAAGGTTCTCCTACAATAGCCTGGAAATAAGGGACGACTATTTGTACAGCTGATACTTTTCCAAGCAAAAGGTATTTATAGTATTATACTAGTACACATTGCTATGATAGCTACACAAATCTATTTCTAAAAAATACAGGTTATGTTTGATTGAGAACGACTTTTATCTTGAGAGTATCATTTGAGACTTAAACCCTGGGTGTTGTCTGTAACAAGAACAATCAAATGCCACGGAATTGGGCCAGGAGGCTGGAGGTATGGCCCGGGCCAAATAAACAACCAATCGAGCCTCCAAGCTTGAGGGAAAGGAGACACATCAAACCAAGAATTTAATATAGACTAAACTGTGTAACCATTTTGAACAGTAGAGGGTGAACTGTATTTGAAATTCATAATACGAGGAGTGCAAAGCAAGCTCTAATTATTTTTATAAAAAAAGCTTTAATTATTTTTGACGAAAGCAGTCATTCATATAGAAGAAGAAAGAATCAAAGGAAGTACACATGAATAGCCAAGGAGGCGAGGAAGCAAATAAAAACAACTTAAGCGAAACAGCAGTAGAAACCATCTAGTTTAGATGGGGAAGCTATCCTAAAACAGACCAAATCACTCCGGCTCACGGGGTCCATGGGCAAGCTGAATGTCGCCGCCGACATGGACTAAGATCTTCCAGCGTGGTATCAGTTGGTTACCGTGTCGATGATCTTGCTGAAGGTCGCTGCCGGCATGCATAGAGTCGATAATCTCTTCAGTGAGCGCGCTTGTCCATGGCCTCATCCTGACGCTGAATCAACTTACGGAATGTCACTGATTGTGCGGCTGCTCCATGTCTTCAGATACTTAGCGACCCGTGCACGCGCTTGTCAATGAAGACGTCTACAGGTGTAGTAAACAGCAGTAGAATATCATATACTGCCGTCACTAACACTGAAACACTACTAGCACGCGACGTTTATGTTACCATTAGTAGGAAATATCTTATAGGTGGAATATTACTAGTGGCGCACATAAATCTGGATTCTGCGCAACTGGATCTGTGGTATTGCTATCAGTGTGGCAATACTGAATGAGAGAAATCCCCACAAATAATTATCTTTCAACTAGTGTCATGGATACAACTACAGCTCTTCCTTCCGGCTCTTGCAGATAACCTCGCCAGACCTGTGCAAATATAGCATACATGAAACATTTGAGTAGGTTGTTCCAAGGAATTAAGCCATAAGTTACAGCCTGCGGTGGTTGATGAAAGGATTTTTATTTAGATGAGGTACTACTAGGTTGTGAACTGCAACGACGCAGCAACTGAAATAAAGGATTTCCTGGGAAATATAGTTTCATAATATTTTGTTTAACCATTGGCAGATTTGAATTACATGCACATCAGTACTTGTGTGGAAATGGTATAACAGAAATATATAGAATTAAACCTAACTCCATGGCAGATTGCAATTTTTCCTCAGCATAAGAAGCTAAAAGGAAACTTTGCTGGTTAATCCCTATAGCTAACAGTAGAATAGTATATTTCTTATCATGCCGTAGCTACTACCTGCAACAAAACTTTAGTACCTCAATTTGTTGGAAACTTGATTTCTCGCATCTCCACCTATGAATAAAATCCATCCTCTGTATCAAAAATTCCTCTTTTCTCTCCCAAAGAAGAGCAGCACGAAGAATCTGAAAGAAAACTTCTAGATTGCTGGATGCATGAAAGGAAAAGCGACTAGAGTTCGTCAACTCAAAAGTACCAACAATTCCTGCATGTATGACTACAGTTATTAGTTCAAAACAAAAGCAGTAAGGCCCACTTACATAGCTCAAACACGACACCGATCCTAGATTTCTAACTGAGTTGGAAAAATAGCGAGATGTCTGAACAAAAGTACAAAACCACTTAAATAATCTTCCATGCAAAGAATGAAAGGCTCTTGGTTGTTCAACGGAGCAGTGATAACATACCAGCACAGGACGGTGACAGTATTTTTCCAAAACAAAGTATGGTGAGTCAACAAACAAGAAACATGTTAAAAGAAGAAATAGATCCTTACTGGAGGATGCCCAGGAACTCCGGTGGATTAACTAGTTTACTCTCAATGTGTAACCATAATCCTCGCAACTGAACACAAGTACTTCCGATAGGTTACACTGAAGAAGATTTACATACATACATACTTGCATGGTTGGATGAGCAAAGTTGTTTAACCGAAGGAACAAATGAATACGGATGAGAAATGACAAAATGTAGGTACCAAGTATATCCTGAGAACAAGAAGAAAGCAATCTCAGTCTACCATTGCCATCGAGTTAGCAAAATAATCTGAGTTCCTAATATACTAGTACAACGAAGTGTCGCCCCCGAGTTTGAGCTGAAAGAAAGAACAGGGAGCAATCTGAATCAACCCCTTTGGTACAGAAATTTCTACCCCGATCGGGGTTGTCTTAACTAGGGCTTTGCGGAGGCGGAGGCTGAGGGGGAGTGGAGTCTCCTCCGGCGACGGCGGCGCGCTTGCGGGCGATGAAGGCCTCGAGGACCTTGCGTCGCTCGGCGGCCTTGGCGCGCTGGGGCTCGATGTTGGCGTAGGAGAGGCACGCGGCGACGGCGATGAGGGCGGCGCCGGTGAGGAAGAGGCAGGCAGTGGCGGCGCGCTGCCTCCGGGTCGCCGCGTACTGCAGCCACACCATTGCCGCCGTCGTAGCAGCTCTTGGGTGCAGAATCCGCAATGGACTGGATTTACGCAAAACGAAGGGCGAAGACGGATAACACGAAGTACGTCTCCGAAAAAGGAGCGCAGCTTTTAGCAGCCATTTGATGATGCAGTAGGCTGGCCCATGTAGCGTCGAGGAAGAGTTTTCCTTTTTTTCCCGGTAATTTTCTGCAATTCTAAAAAAGTATTTTATGCAGGAAAGAAAAGTCGCCAAATAAAAAGCAACTGGAGATGGGAGGTATCGACCCCCCTTCCTCTTAACATGCGTATATAAGCGCTCTACCATTTGAGCTACATCCCCATTGATATTGACCAACAGTAATTTCATCAATTAGTAGTAATAAATTCTGATTAAGGATTAATGGAACACCGGGAATCTGATACAATGTGTCACACTTATCCTCATGCAAATTGTTTCTTGCAGGAGATGTGGTATGTCTGTCGATACTATTCATTTTACTGCTTTTGAAACGGGATATGTTGATAGTGTTCCTTTATTTTATTTTATTTTATTTTTGAATAGATATTCCTTGAATCAACCTTCATGTCTGGGTGTCGATATCATCCAAACGTTTCGTGTCCTTTTTTTTGAAAGAAACATTACTCGTGTCCTAGCGCTACATACATCGACCAATACGCCACATGATGATGATCGACACATTACTATATCTATGCCAATGATCAACACATTGGCGAAGCTTAAACACAAAATTGGGCGGGCAGGCTAAAAGGGAGCGCATAAATTCTAGGCTATGTTCTGCTGGTGTGGTAGTATTAGTGGTTCGGCTGTCGATCCATAGGCATAATTATTCCTACCTCAATTTTTTGGGCGGGCCATGGCCCAGGTTGGCCTTGCCGTAGCTCCGCCACTGCAACACATTATCTTAAATACACGACGATGAAGCACCACAGCTTCTTTGGAAAACGATCATGTCATGTCTGCCGAGTCATTCATTTAGCAGCTGCAGATGAAGCTCAACAATCGGTGTTGGCACCAAATTGCCCCGACAAAGTGGGCCTATGCGGCGCCGGAGTCGGAGATGGCAAAGGTTGTTGACAGAAAATGCCCACCATTTTAAGCTCCAGAATATATCTTCAGAAGCTATTCCTATAGGGCACTCTTCTACACTTCTTATATGTTGCTTTTCGAAAAATAAATAAAGGGTGACGAATTTCAAAATGTTATAAGAAGTAACAGTAGAGCATTTTGCGAGATTAACAATGAGATATGCATTAAAAAGTTCAGAAATAGTGGATTCGGTACCATGATAATCCACAATATTTGGCACTTTGGAATCATTTTTCACTTCGATACAAATGACACTTGGAGCAAGAAGTTAATATTCAAGATATTTGCACCAAAACATATTGTTTCGCTCAACCAGTAATAATATTGCCATTGATGATGCAATTTGTTTCCATTCAATATTTAAATTAAATAGAACTTAATTTCCGTAGTACGAGAGCAATCTCACCACGCGTATATTACGCCACGAATTAAATGGAGTCCTTTAATAGAGGGAATATTTTTCGCAAAGTTACCTCCAAAATGGAACGACCTGAATCACTACGAATTAATGAGGAAAGATATGTCCATAACCAGCCTGGCTATGACTAAGTCTAGGTACCGTGCTCCTCTTCTCCTCTACATATATTAAGAATCCATGAATCGAGCAAGCATTGCATTCCAATAGAACACAATTGTTTGTAAGAGCACAAAGCATTGCCTGCACGGGGAAGCACTTTGATGCACTCGCTCTACTTTTGCTTCTTCTTGTTAGTACTCCCTCCGTCCACAAAAGTATGTCTCAACCTAGCCCAAATTTATACGTATCTACAAATCATGTCTAGATACATGCAAATTTGGGATAGGTTGAGACATCCTTTTCTGAACGGAGGGAGTATCTCAATTCTCTTCTAATGCATTCACAATATATGTTCTACTTTAGTACTTTGAGTCCCACAAGCATGTTTGTTTTATCTCCTGCCTTCAAATTATATATATTGGTACGAAAACATAAATCAAGACACCAATGAATGCATAAACAATCCATGGCCATATGGAATTATGGATGTATGTAGTAGATATGTATGCCAATGGTTTCATCTTTCTAATATTTTTCTTGACCAACAGGCCGAGGAATGAATGAGATGGGAACCAAGGGTGCGCTTGAAGATGGAATATGCTACGACAGAACCAACGAGTGGTGGTGAGCCAGTAATTGTTACTGCTGCCCGGGAGATTATTGCTATGCAACAATGGATGAGTGCCATTCGCACTGTCCAGACAGATGAGTGGTCACTACTGGGAACCGAGTAAGAATAATGAGTGGATGTGATCATGAACTATGGGAATAAGAAACCAGTGCAATATGCATTACTGATCCTGTTTCAGTTCATTTGCTTGTAAATCACGTGATGTATACGTGCTGCATGTACACATTAGGAGGAGTTTTATGGTACAATTTACTTGTCCTATGGGCTAGTAGTATTGAGTTAAATCAGCCATCCATTGCAGGGCATTTTGGATAATTCATTTGGAATAATAATGGAGGGATCTGATTTGGAATAATAATTAGATGCTGCGTAAGTGCAATAGTGTGACATCACGATTTACTATTTCATGATACTTACCATGCATGTGGATACTTCAAGCCCAAAACTATTTTACTCCACGATGGTGTCAGTATCACCAAGTTAACAAATCGTGTGAAAAAAAGAAAACAACATAAATACTTATCATGCACATGAACTTGTGAAGTAGGGAAGTACATATCAAAAAAGAAATTGCTCATGAGTTCCAGTGACCATTTATTTAAAAAAATCCAAAATCATATTTATAAGCTAAAAACACTAAAAAAAATATTGGATGTAGTCAATGATGTATCTTTCGGGGTGGATGCATCGGATAGTGCCTTTCCCACATCCGTTTTAATATTTTTAAAATGAATACGAATACAAATACAAATACAAATGTTGTTGGAGGAGCATATGTTACTCGAATACGAATGTGGACCGGATGTTTTCTCAATTCGGAATAGAAACGAATATAGTAAAATAATGGACTTGTGTCTTATAATGAGCCAACTATAGAATGGTACAAGTAATAAATATAGCTATATAATACACAATAGTTTAAAGTTAAAGCACATGAAATATATTAGACCACTTTCTTACTCTTTTAGGTTGGTTAATTGAAATAGAAGTTAGAATTACCAGAGTTGTCTAACATAATTTTATTTGTGTATAGATATATCCATTTACATATCCATATTTGTTTCAAAATTTAATACCACGTTTGTTTTGTATTTGTATCAAACGAATCCGGATATTTACCACTTCCATTTCTATCTCATTTGGATTCAGATATTTATTTACCACACCCATTTTCAATTTGACGAATACGAATGTCGAATAATTTGAATTATCCGCTACCAGTTCCGACCCGTATGATCTTACAAGTATGTAAAACTAAAATGCTATTCTTTTAAAGTCTAGGCCACACAAAAATAACAAATCCTATAAAAAAATTATTTTATATATTTAAAATATGTACCATTCATTATACTCAAATCCATATCCACACGAGAGCCTATCGGCACGAGCCGCACCGAGAGAAGAAGAAGAGGAAAGGGGTCCAACGCTGCCACACTCCAGATCCGTCGCCTACAGATCCGATCCACCTGCCGTGAAAAAATAAACTATTTGTCTTAAATGTACTAGAGATCAGTTATACACTTCCCATCTCGTCATGGACAAGAAAACAGAAAGCACGACTTTATATTTGAAAGTGTGTTACTACTATAAGAGGAAATAATCAATCAAAAATAAATATTTACCTAAATACATCTTGTCTCCCGAGCATATGGCACCGACTTGTTCCTCATTGCGACAAAGTTTTGACCTATTTAAACTCAGTCTTCACTAATTCTCCGTCGACTTAGAATTGTAAGTTTAAGTGTCGAGAACCGTTGATCCTACGCATTGTTTAAACTCTAAAAACAAGCAATACAATTTTTTCATTTTGTGAACAAATTATCATAATACTGTGAATATTATATTTGATATCTTTAATATTTCTGTAAAATCCAATGAGACTTGATTACTGCCACTGCGCAGATCTGGAAACTCATTTTAAACTTCCATTCATTCCCATTGTCAGAGATAAGAAAGCTGGTATTGGAATCTACGTATAACTTTTCTTTTCTCCATGATTTATGAAGTTTTCATCTGAATTTAGGGTTTAGGTGTGTTGAGTTGTCAGACAATTGAACGATCTGGATCGTTGATCAGATATTGAACGGATTAAATTTAATGTATCTGCAACATGTTTGCTCTTTTAATAATAGTATAGATATAGCCTCTTCTCAAAACTATTTTTAAATCAGTCCTCTTTAGGTCGGCGCCAAAGTGGTGCTCTGGGTGTACCCCAGCACATTTTATTCCATGACCATGAGTAGTGTGATGAGTTTTTCTAAGTAGAGGTACACCTACACCCTCACTCTTTTAGAAATTTTTGGTGTACCGAAAGTTTGAAAACAGATACCTACATGTTGTACTACAAAAATTATATTGATCTGTTAAATTTGTGGTTAAATAAGTTGTGCCGTTTAAGAGACACAAAGAAGATAGATTTTGATGAATTTTATATTAAATAAGTTGTGTAGGCCACATACGATTAGTTTTCTCTCAGAAGACTTTTGTGTGACATAGTATAATCTTTTACTACACACATCCTTTTTATATAGATTTTTATTTGTTGTGATTTCGTATGAAAAGAAAATATCTACTCGATTAGGTTGTATGTGTCATGCTGCTGTCTGACGACTTTTCCGGAGTACTAAACATCCTGTAGTTAGTTTTGCGTTCTGACTTTCTTGAACCTGCAGGTAAGAGTTGTTTACGATGACATTATGTTATTGTTCAGGACTTGTTAGGAGTACTGCACCTGTTTGCTGCATTTTAACCTGGACCTGTGCTTGAGCTTTCCTCTTGCAAAAATACAACGATTTGGGAAAGTAGAAAGGTTGCTAGCCGCAACGACAGTGCAGAAATTTGGGTGTTACGAGTTGGCACCCCTAGTGGGTGTTGGTGGCGTGAAAAAACGACAAAATTATCCTTTAACCCCACATTCAACACGAAATAACCCTATCATGATCTTCTCCAGATTTAACCTTTTTTCTCCACACTATAAACGGGGCATTGACGTCATAGGTGGTCAACACCCCCACTCTAGTCTATGGCGTGGGCATGTTCAACCTCAACGCCACTCTAGCAACTTAACGCCAGTGGCTCAACGCTCGACACGTCACGGAGTATAAGAAAGCACGACCCTAAGAAAAAATGATGCATCTAAATAATTCTATTGCAAAGAGGGGATTCAGCATGATTCTAGAAGAACAAATATCTAGTAACAGAAGAATAATAAAACATTACCATTATATAATATCAAAGTGGAGATGAGAAGAAAATGATGGATCAATTGACCGTGCCGTCCTCTTACTTTTCATTGTCAATAAAAAATTGAGTTAAAAATAGAAGTTTGAATTTTGAATCCATATCAGTGGGCCTTGCCGTCCTCTTACTCCTAATTTTAATCACTACATTTTCCTGAAAAATATATTATTTTATGTTAAATTGGTGGATCAAGATGACAAGTTCTCGAGCTCCGCCCCTGGGTTTGGCACACATAACGATAGTCCGTCAAGGGTGTCACATGGTTCCGCAACCAGTTGCCAAGTTGTACCCAAATTTGCCAATAAAGAAGTTACCTCATACACTGCTACCTAGGAGATGTCTAAGAACCATAGCTGCCGCGGTGCGAGCTGAGCTCCGAAACACTGCGCCATGGCGAGCATGGACGTCAAGCGAAGCAGCCCGGCGCCTCCGTCCTCGCAGGCGGGGCTGGAGACCGTAAGAGAGTGGCAGCGGATTAGATGCCGCGTGAGGAGGGCTTTGCCGGCCGCCTGCGTCGTTGCGGCGACCGTGCTCGCACTCGTCGTGCTCTCCGCCGCCAGGGACGGCTCGCTGACGGTACCCAGCAGCTGGCGCCGCGTGCAAGGTAGAGTACCACGCGCCATGGTTGGACGTCGAATTGCTTGATTTGTTGTCTTTTTTGTCTATTCGTTCCGTCAAGTGCATTTATGCACCTAAGTCACAAATTAGCAATGCGGAGGACCAAATCAAATTTGGTAAATTTGGAATATGAACTTGCTAATGAAATGTCTCATTATCTATAGACGCACCTCCATCCAACCTCACCCCCGACCAGCTCCTGCACGGCCTGCTCACCGCCGAATTCGGCTCGTGCTCATGCCGGAGCCGGTACGAGTTCGCCAACTACCACGACAAGAAGAAGAACAAGGAGCACCCATCGCATAAACCATCCCCCTACTTGGTCGCCAAGCTCCGAAGGCACGAAGCCCTCCAGAAGCGGTGCGGCCCCCGCACGGCCCCGTACAGGGCAGCGATCCGGCAGCTCAAGTCTGGCAATGGCGCCGTTTCAGGGGACACAGAACACTGCCGCTACCTGGTCCCCATCAGCTATCGAGGCCTCGGCAACCGGATGTTGTCCACCGCATCGGCCTTCCTCTACGCCGTGCTCACCGAGCGCGCCATCCTCGTCTACCACGACGTGGGCGTCCTCTTCTGCGAGCCCTTCCCGGGGACCACGTGGCTACTCCCTTCCTCGGGCTGGTTGGGTAGTGGCTTCCACCTCGAGGACTACAACATCAGCTCCAAGGAGAGCCTCGGTAACATGCTCAAGACCAACGTGCTTTCCGTGGGTGCCACCGGCAATGCGTCGTGGTTGGACTCGGACGAAGGACGCCGGCGGCCACCGTACGTCTACCTGCACCTGGAAGGCGGCTACGGGTTCCACGACAAGCTCTTCTACTGCGACGCGCAGCAGCAGCTCCTCCACGGCGTGCCGTGGCTGCTGATGAGGACGGACAGCTACCTCGTCCCCGGGCTATTCCTCGTTCCTTCTTTCCAGGACGAGCTGGGGCGGATGTTCCCGGAGAAGGACGCTGCGTTCCACCACATCGGGCGGTACCTTTTCCACCCGGTCAACGACGTGTGGCACGCGGTGACGAGATACTACAACGACCACCTCGCCGGCGCCGGGCAGCGAGTCGGCATACAGATCCGGGTGTTCACGGAAAAGCAGGCGTTGCAGCACGTCCTAGACCAGGTCCTCTCGTGCGTCTCGAGGGAGAAGCTGCTACAGATCAACAACGCGTCAGTGCTGGTCACCTCGCTGAGCTCGTGGTACTACGAGAGGATCAAGGCCGAGTACGGCGGCGGCGCCGGCGTCAGGGTACATCAGCCGAGCCACGAGGGGCGACAAAAGATGGGGGATGCCTCGCAGGACAGAGCGGCGTTGAGCGAGATGTACCTGCTCAGCACCTGCGATGTTCTCATCACCACCGGATTCTCCACCTTCGGCTACGTCGCGCAGGGGCTCGGCGGGATACGTCCCTGGATCATGCCCGCCACGCCCTTCTGGGCAAACGAAACGGGGCAGGTGCCGGACCCGCCGTGCGTGCGGGCCATGTCCGTCGAGCCCTGCTTCCACTCGCCGTCCTACTATGACTGCGCGGCGAGCAAGGACGTGGACGTGGGCAAGGTTCTGCCGTTCATCCAACGTTGTGAGGATGTGAGCTGGGGGATTAAGATTGCCAACAAAAGCAGCCAGTGGTAACTTAAATATCCATGGTTACTTACAACCGCCGCCTACTGTTTCGATAAGCAGTAATCCTTTCACCCGCCGCCCACTGTTTCGATATATGGGTACTGAACGTATCCATGGTTACAGGTGGAGCTATTATATATGTCTTGCCAGCCTTAAGTTGACCTACATAGTCTTAAATATTTATTGCCAACAAAAGCAGCTAGCGGTAACCTTAAATATCCATGCATGCCATACTTTTTGTAGAAAATTCTGGAATTTTAGTATATGAGTGCTAGTCTAATCCTACTCATATCATATACGTATATACGTATTGTAACATTCACCCTCAGACGGAAGTGAAACGAACAATTTTGACTGGATTTGAAGTCTTACTGTTCCATCGTCTCCTCCTCTCTGTCATTATCAACTACATCTCTGATGGTCTCTCCTCTCTTCCCTCAATTAGTCATAGCGGGAGTGGTGTCGCGTGGCGACACAGACGCTGTGTTGAATGGAGTTGTTACCGATGAGTTGCTGTAGAAGTTGCGCTTAATGTCGATATCGAGATAGCCGATCGTGATGTAACCGTGGTCGAGATGGTTACGACTACATCGGCTACGACGAGTACTAAATTGAGCACAATTACTTAGACCACGGCTACATCACGACCGGCTACCTCGACATCAACATCAAGGCAACGTATACAACAACTCATCAACAACAACTCTAGTCACAGGTCTGCATCGTTACTAGGGTTCTCCATGTTGGCCCATATGGCATATGTGTCTCAACGCTTGTCTTTTTTCTTGGTCTGACCATACAGACAGCTTCGATATATTTTTTGCGAACACGCAAAAGCTTTGCGTGCCACTTGCATTAGAAGAAAAGGACAGAGTCCAGATTACAGCGATTCCGGCATCAACGATGCGGTAACACAGCCAAACAGCAGGTCCTCACAACGACTAAGTGAGGAGGTACCTCAACCTACAAACTACAACAACAGCATGAGACATCGCCCAACCTTGCCTCCATCCAAGTCGTAGCCATTGCCAACTGCTCCCAGGAGGACCATCACTCCAAAACTATCTAGGCCAAAGAACCATACACCTATGTGCCAGAGAGAGTCGGCAGGTGAAGGGCAAGGCCAAGCTAGAAGTGGTGTGTTGATCATCAGGGATAGGCTGGCGTCGACGTCCATTGCATCCCGGAGGTCCGCGCCCTATCGACTCGGGAGCCACCACTCCAGCCGCCACATCGGAGCCACCACGTGCAGCCCAAGCAGCGCCCGCAAGAGGGGAACGGCGCTAAGACACCGCCGCTGCCCGATCCGGCAACCGGACCTAGGGTTTCCCCCTGTGCTGTGGGGGAACTCCAGCAAGGGTCATGCCAACGCCTCCACGAAGGTTTACGACACCCTCGGGCGTCGCCGTTGACAGCGCAGCAGCCGCCGCACAGGGATTTCGCCCCGACCCAGAGCAAGGACCCCCAAAGACCGCCGAAACAGGGGCAGCCCGGAGACGGCAAGCAGCTCACTTGAGAAGACCAATGACGCAGGGGGGCGAAGCCTCTAATGATGTTGTTGTAGGAGGGAGGCACCGCCAACGGGTCAACCACCGCGGTGAGCGCGTCGAGCAGGTGGCGCCGAGCTGCCATCCGCGCCGCGCCGCCACCGGCTATGGCCACTGCACATTGGCCCACAACCTCCACCGTCGGGATCCACCGGGGCACGACAGCGAGCCCGCACGGCGTCCTCCACCGACGGCGGCCAGGAGAGGTGGGAGGAGGGAGATGGCCGATGGGCCGGAGGGGATGACGCGAACCCGCAGGCCAGCGAGCACCCATACCTCCACCACACGCGCCGCTGGAGATGGCGCCGCCGCCGCATCTCGTCCTCACCGCATAGGCCGAAGCCCGCAGCGCCACCACACACTCCCGCAGCACCACCACACCCAGAGGGCTCTCGCCTTCCTCGGCCCGCGCCGCCCGCCGTCGCCTAAGCAGATCTGGCGGAGCCCGCACTGCCTCTAGCCACCACGGCCGCGCCCCGCCGCCACGGAGCCAACCCCGCCGCCGAGCTCCAAGGAGGAGCTCCACCACGCCACCACAACCCCCGCCACCGCGGCATGCCAGCCCAGATGCGCCGCCCCGTGCCGACGCCCCTGCGCGAGGAGGCGAGATTCCCCGCCGCCGCCGACGCCGGCAGGGCTTTGCCCGGCCGCGTCCAGGTGGCGGCGGCGAGGGAGGAGGAGGGAAGGGGAGGGGCGGTGCCCGGCGTCGGCTAGGGTTCCCTCCCCGTCGCTCATTTGAGCAACGAGGGAGGGGTTGGGAGTTGATGGTTTTTTGCTCTACAGCTTCGATATATGGGTACTGAACGTGTCCACGGTTACTTTTAAACGCCGAACACTGTTTCCATAAGCAGTAATCCTTTCACCCGCCGCACACTGAACGTGACCATAAGCAGTAATCCTTTCACCCGCCGCACACTGAACGTGACCATAAGCAGTAATCCTTTTACCTGCCGCCCACTGTTTCGATATATGGGTACTGAACGTGTCCATGGTCACTAATGGAGCTATTGTATATGTCTTGCCGGCCTTAAGTTGACCTACATTGTCTTAAATATTTATCGAAAAAAGTGCGTGCATGAAAATAGCCAGTTGGTGCGCTTAGACTAGTCACAATGGAGAGTAACATAGGAGTAACATCAGTGCCACATAGGAAAAAAATCTGATGTGGCGGGTAATTAATGAGTAGAGAGATGGCGGTGGTAACTAGCTATGTTACCATAACATCACACATTTCAAGACAAGATGAGTGTATAACCTATTAAATATGACACTACACACATGTTACTCCCCACTATGGAGGTAGTAACTTAGAGTAGTAACATATGCATGTTACTAGTCTTAGTTACTCCCCATTGTGACTAGTCTTATGTCATGGTGTGATACACCAAAACAAATTGTTTCACTCAACCAAAAAGTGCGTGCATAGTCTTAAACACTGTTTCCGTCTTTATTTTTCTTATTGGTTGAGTGAAAAAAAGAGCACTCTAGCCAAACCTCCAATTGAAAATTGTTATAAAGTTAACAATTGTCGGTGTACTTGGCAGCAGCCATGTTAACTCAAAGGATTAAAATAGGTACAACCAGCTGGCAAGACCACTTGGTAGGAGACTACAAAACCAACGATCTGAAGTGTCACATAGGGAACACAATTTCTATCTGGTGCCAAGTAGGGAAGAAAACGTTTCTAGGGACAAAATAGGGAATCACATTTTTAAGTAGTGTCAAATAAAGATTTTCTCGCTCGAAAAAAACTAGGAACACTTGAGGAAATCCAAAAGCTAAAATTCTTGATATTTGGCACGCATATTAGGAACACTTCGAAGATATGCTTTACACAAATTAAATGAAATTGCTTTGACACTTAATGCCAAAATTACGATGATATGATAGCTGAAGATATTTTCCAGCTCTGTACATATTAGTTTCATTAAAATTCAATATCTGAGTGGATACATATTTGTTAAAGTATAGAACGTTGGATGTGGAGCTTTTTGAAAAATATTGCATCTACAATTGTTGGCGTGTTTGAAAATATTATGAGCTGTAACAATGGAGCACTTGGGAGAGTAACATTCGGATATGGTTAATAAGTCCAGAAATAGTGGATAAGGTACCATGACCAATCCACACAATATAGCACTTTTGGAATCGTGTTTCACCTCGATAGAAATGACACTTGGGGCAAACACCTACTAACATTCATGATATTCACACCAAAACAAATTGTTTCACTCAACCAATAAGAAATGGCATTCATGATGTAATTTATTTCTATTCAATAAAAATAAAACCTTATTTGTAATCACCCTGGGTCTATTATGGCACGAATTAAATGGGAGCCCTTTAATAGACGGAATTATTTTGGCAAATCACACTCACACACAAAATGGGAAGTGAATCGCTATGAATTAATGAGGAGATATGTGTCCATGAACAGCCTGATTATGATTAATCTTGGTAATAGCACTAATACCGTGCTCTTCTCCTCTATATATAGATTAAGAATGTATGAATCGAGCAAGCATTGCATTCCAAAGAGAACACAATTCTTTCAAGAGTACAAAGCATTGCCGCATGGGGAAGCACTTTGATGCGCTCGGTCTACTTTCACTAGTAGAAAATGGGCCTATGGTCCCGGTTCGGTTGGGCCTTCAGTCCCGGTTGCCCAACCGGGACTGGCCAATCGGGACCAATGCTGGTCCCGGTTGGGCCACGAACCGGGACCAATGGTTGTCCACGTGGCCTGGTCTACTGCTCGTGGGGGGAGACTCATTGGTCCCGGTTCTTAATACGAACCGGGACCAATGAGTGCTTTTTTTTTTTGGTATTTAGGGTTTAGGATTCGATCTCGCCGGTGCCCCCTCTCGCCGGTGCCCCCTCTCCCTCTCGCCGGTGCCCCCTATCGCCGGTGCCCCCTCTCCCTCTCGCCGGTGCCCCCTCTCGCCGGTGCCCCCTCTCCTTCTCGCCGGTGCCCCCTCGCTATCGCCGGTGCCCCCTCTCCCTCTCGCCGGTGCCTCCGTCGTCTCCCCCTTCTTCGCATCGCCGACGAGCTCTCCATCGTTTCCGTACGCATATTATACGCTCTACTATATACACAGTACACGTTGATGCATATATAATTAATATTCGATCTCTTGCGAGAATACAACTATTTAATTACATGGAGATAGATCAAGCCATCAAGGCATATTTAGTTCATCGTCCGAAGCATAATGTTCTCCCTTTCATCGATGGCCTCCCTAAGCAGAAATCCCGCCAATTCCTCTTGAATTGCTCCTACGCGCAGTTTTGGGTCGATTCTCCCGCAGGTCGCTCAAATGAGTTGTTCTCCGCTCAGTGGTCAACTCGCGAATGAACTCGCAAACGTAGAATCCACATAAATTACTCCCCGGTGGCTGCTGCGGACATGTCACCGATTTATAAGTTAGCTCATCTTTGAATGGACCTTCTACCTTCTGTTTGAAATGTGTCCAACACCTGCTTTGGCAAAGAAAATGAACAAAGGAGTTATTAATTACTTGACATAAGGGAACGAACGAAAGAGGGCGATATAATGCGATAATGATTGAAATTACTTGTTGAGCATTTCTTTCATGTCGGACCACATGTCTTGGTCCCAACTTAATGAGTCGTGGACTTCAACTGTGGACTTGTCAGGTTGAATGCTTAGCAGAATCCAGTGGAACCTGCGGACGTTTACATAAAGCAGACATGCATAGCTCATTAATTACACTTAACATCGAGAAAGCCAAATAAAAATATGTACAAGACAAAACACTCACTTGAAGTTGTAAGGAAATAGTATTTCCGTACAGAAATGTTGCATGGTTAAAAAGGTGGTCAGGTCATGCTCCACGTCTTTGGGGTGATTGACTAAGTATATGAATTCACGATATACGGGTCAACGAACCCGACCTCAAAAACTTTAGTTCTTTTGCATTCCATCATCTTCATTCTGCATAATAGCGTACAAAAGGATATATATATAGTCAGGATAATATAATACAGGCAATGAACGAGCTGAGCTAGAGACTTAATTACGAAAATAAATCACTTACAGACAATAGCAAGAGAGGATAGATTTGTCGAGGGCGCGCTTTTGGAATAACTGGAACAGTTCAGTCAGTTGAACCTGTATAACGTAACGTTTGAAGAAATGCTCCACTCTAACGTCCACCGGAAACCAATCTTTCGCGTCCTTCTTTGATGTGTGCACCAGGTACCAGTTATGCAAATTTCGCATATGTGTTGATAGACCGCGAGCTCCTCATTACTGACCATAGGCTCCCCTTGGACATATTTCCGTGCCATCTCTAACATTGGCGCAGATTCATAGCCTAAAAGTTGACCAAGGCTCATACCCAAGGCGGTAGCCTGTTCCTTGGCCTGCGATACAGTGACACCAAGTTCTTTAGCAGCAGCCATGGCTCTGGGGTCCAATAATTCCAGGTCCTTATCCATAGCGTCTCTGAAGTCCTTGTCGGCATCGGAACACACTATGAGCGGGGGGACCGATTGATTTTTCTGCTGTCCGAGCTGGGCAATTTGTTTCCCGCTTTTTGCACTTCTTCCCTTGTTCTGCTCAGACTGGGCACGTGCTAGCTTAGTAAGTTCACGACCATAGTCAGATGGCAGATTCATCGATATCTGGGATGGCTGCTCAAGGAAGGACTTTCTCCACTTTTTGGTTTTTGCATCATATACCGGCTTCTGCTCGGGCTTTTTTGGTGCAAAAAAAGCCTTATTGTAGGCAGCCACCTCCGCGGCGTTTTCCGCTACAGTCCTGTCATAAGGTCTAATGGGAAGATTCTTATGAGGTACTGTTGGGAGGGGCGACCTTTTACGTTTCGGTGATCGCTTACCCCTCATAGTACGAGTGGTGGGCGGAAACGGCTGACGCGGCGGCGGAGACGGCTGACGCGGCGGCGGAGACGGCTGCGCTGGAGACTGGTGAGGCGGTGAAGAGGACTGTTGCGCTGGAGACTGGTGAGGCGGTGAAGAGGACTGTTGCGCTGGAGACTGGTGAGGAGTCGATGGCCTTGGCTGCCAGTTCGGAAGCACGATGAATTCCTTTGGCCATAGAATGGTCGCTTTCTTGGCTTCTCCAAGTTCAAGCACCTCCCCATCTTCACCTGCAGGGTGTTGCAGCTTCAGCTCCTCATAATCTTTCATCACTTCATCCACCGCGACAACAGCGTAGCCATTTGGAACCGGAGAGAAATGGTAAGTTGGATTAGGTCCAATTGGTACGACATAGCCGACCGCCACCTTAAAGGTTAAGTTAAAAACTTTCACATGCATCTCACAAGGTGTGCTCTCCATGATATCATCCACTGGGTAGCGACGAAGTGGAGCCACTGCATCATCATTACCATCCTGGAGCTCCGTGGAAGCCACGCTGCTTTTCCGATTCGATGGGACACCGGTACCATCGCATGCAGCTTCTACCATGTGCCGTTGAGATTGGCCGCTAGTACCTTGCTGGCTAAGCACGGCAATTTGTTCCTTCTGCAGCTTTAATTCTTCTTCTATATTACGCAGCCGGTCTGCACCAGCGCGTGCTTCCATTGCCTCCTTTTCCTTTCTCCTCTGATGGCTTCTATCAGGAAATTTCTTCCTGTGCTCGGGAATCGCAATTGTCTTGGGCTTGGAGCCAGGTACGCCTCGTAACCGTCCGTCGTGTTCCTTATTCCCAAGGGCGCGTGTGAGCTCGTCATCCTCTCTATCGGGAATGAACCGTCCCTCTTCAACATCCTTTACTGCATTTCTAATTTCTTGGATGGGTAGTAGGGGATTATCTTTGTGTCTTCTGTTATATATGCACTTCCCTTCTGCGTCCAACGTGCCCCCATGCCCGTAAAACCAATTTCTTGCCCGTTCGATCCACTTGAGTGGCTCTGGAGTGATCCCATTAGCCAGCAGGCCCGCCTCAAGTTTCTCCCACTTAGGCATGCTACCAGCGTAGCCACCAGGCCCCATAGTATGGTGGTACATCTTTAGAGCAGCATTTGCCGCATTTTTTGCAGACTTTTCCAGAGCTTCCTCTGATTTCTTGTACGCCACAAATTCTTCCCAGTAGTCCTTTATCTTCTCATACCCTTTATCGAAGTCTGGAGTCTTATTTTTCTTGACAAACAGTTTGTTCAATCTTTTCTTCCAGTTCTTGAATAGCTCGGCCATCTTCTTAAGTGCCCAGTCCTTGACTTTTTGCTCCATGATTTTCCGGGCAATCTTTTCTGCCTCATCTGGATCCTCCTCATCTGAATCCACCTCTGGCGCCGGCAGGGTGAAATTAACCATGAGCTTTCTCCAAAGTCTTTCTTTGCCCTCATCGCTGACATATAGCTGTCCTTTCTCGTTTGGCCGATGCCATTCTCGAACGGTGATCGGGATGAAGTCCCTAACAAGAACTCCGCATTGCTTTACCATTTTATTTTTAACACCAGGGGGAGCAGTCGGTGTGCCGTCTTCAGCGACTCTTTCGATCGTGTACCTTTCTTGGTCGCCCAACTTTTTGGCTGGGCCTCGTTTTGTCCTTACAGAAGATTTGCTCGATCCGGAGGGCTAAAAGAAGAAAGAGCGTTAATATATGTATATAGACATCAGAGACTTAATTAATACAATCTTCGGCTTCATTAATATATGTATATGCACCTCGCCGGAGTTTGCAACATTTAATGTTCCACCGGAGCCTTCGGCTTCTCCCTCGTCGGCTTCTCCCTCGCTGACTTCTCCCTCACCCCGGTCGTCGGGTTCTACCTCACCGGAGCCGTCTCTTCGGTTGAGAGACTCATCTCCCTCACCGGAGTTGTTCAAAAACTCCGTGGTGACATCGACAATATCTTCCGGCCCGCGGATTATATCCTGGAGGATATTTTCCTGATCTTCGTCTCGTTCCATAGTTTCTGCAAATTAAGAACAATGCACAAAACTTTAGTTGGGTAACTTGTTCCATATGTCAAGATACATCTACAATATCATAAACCCGTAAACTCGTATCGTAAACCCGTAAACTCGTATCGTAAACCCGTAAACTCGTATCGTAAACCCGTAAACTCGTATCGTAAACCCGTAAACTCCTATCGTAAACCCGTAAACTCGTACCGTAAACCCGTAAACTCGTAAACTCGTATCGTAAACCCGTAAACTCGTATCGTAAACCCGTAAACTCGTATCGTAAACCCGTAAACTCCTATCGTCAACCCGTAAACTCGTACCGTAAACCCGTAAACTCGTAAACTCGTATCGTAAACCCGTAAACTCGTATCGTAAACCCGTAAACTCGTATCGTAAACCCGTAAACTCGTTAACTCGTATCGTAAACCCGTAAACTCGTATCGTAAACTCGTAAGGTCGGAACAAAATTGTTTCCCTAACACAAAAAATCCTAAGTGTTTGAATTTCTAAACCTAAACAAAAAATCCTTTAATTCATACATTCATACATTCATATATTCATACAATTAAAAAATAGCAATTTCTTCTTAACCCTCACCGAGAGGGGGCGGCGCGAGCGGGGGCGTGGAGGCCGGCCGGCTTCGGGCTCTTCACGTACTGCCGCACTGCAATGTCACTGCAAATTTTAAAACAAAATTGCTAAGTTTCAAAATTGCTAAAACTAACTAAAACAGTAGCTAAATTCTTATACACAATTTTATCAAATTCTATCTAAAATTCTATCTAAAAATTCTATCTAAAATTAAGTCTATCTAAAATTTAAAATATTTTCTATCTAAAATTTTAAACAACTATCTAAAATTCAACAATTTTAAACAACTATCTAAAATTCAACAATTTTAAACAACACTATCTAAAATTCAACAATTTTAAACAGCACTGATCTATCTAAAATTCAACCTGCGGCGGAGGGCAGGGGGCGCGCGATGGGAGGGCCGCCGGAGCAGGGCGCGCGACGGCCGCCGGAGCAGGGGCGGCGCGTGGAGGTGGCGCGTGGAGGAGGAGGCTCGGGAGGCGGCGTGGCGGCTCGGGCCGGCCACGCGTGGAGGTGCGCGTGGAGGAGGAGGCTCGGGAGGTGCGCGTGGAGGTGCGCGTGGAGGAGGAGGCGCGGCGTGCGGGCGCGGCGGCGCGGGCGTCGAGGTCACCGGCGTCGAGGGCGAGGTTGGGCAGCCTGACGGCGTGCGGGCGCGGCGGCACGGGCTCCTCCTTCCTCCGGTCCTTAGGCGTTTCTGCGAACTGAATCGAGGAAGGAGAAGGGGAAGCAGTTAAGTAGCAGGGGTCTTTGGTCCCGGTTGCTGGAAAGAACCGGGACCAATGACCCTTTGGTCCCGGTTCTTGCCAGCAACCGGGACCAAAGAGTGGGCAGTTAATGCCAGATCGCGGCGCGCGTCTATGGACTCATTGGTCCCGGTTCTTGCTAGAAACCGGGACCAAAGAGTCCTTTTTCAAAATTATTTCGAACTTTTCAGTTCTGAAATTTTGTTCCCGCCTTTTTTTTTCTTATTTAGGTGTTTGGATATGAATTTCAAATGGTTTTGAATCTGAAAAGACTTTCAACATGAAAAGTTTTTAAATTTGAATAAATAATCCAAAACCATTTTCTGTTTTCTAAAATAATTATTCTAACTATACAAACTATTAACCATTTTGCCATTTTCAATTAAAAATGCATTAACTTTATTGCATATTTTGAATTGACAAAACTTTCAACGTGAAAAGTGTTTGAATTTGTATAAATAATCCAAAATCAATTTTACATTATTATTGTCATTTTCAATTTAATATGGATAAATTCATATCTTTAAATCCGTAAGTCGAAATTCGACAAATAATACGTATAAATCGATAAAAATTGATTAAGTAAGATTTATGATTAAGTAATAATAATTATTAATTCAGTTAATTCTATTTTTGGTGTTGTAAAATCACATGGCAAGCAGAAGTAAACACACCCCTGATCCAACATCACCAACATTATTACACATGATACAACGTCTCACAAGCGCTTGAAAGAAACACACCCCTGATCCAACATCACCAACATTATTCTACATAAACGGACTTGCTGGCTCGAAGGCCGTAGGATTAGGGGGAACGGCGGGAGGAGCCAGCCCCGTGGGCGGCCGCCCGGTTCTCGCGCGCACGTTTGCGGCGGAGGGCAAGATCCATGGAGGATGAGTCTTTCAGCGCCCAATCCAGATCGGAAGCCTCCTTCGCCTTGAGCTGGTAGGAAGTCTTGGCTCGCTGGACAGGGTAGTCGCGGACAGACTGGAAGGAGGCTTCCATGGCCTCCTGTATCTGCAACCCACAACCTTCTTCCCCGTCGTCGCTCCAGTCGAAGTCGTCGTCCTCCTCCTCCTCCGCGGGAGGAGCGGCGGCGCCTGGTGGAGGTGCAGCGGCGCCAGGTGGAGGTGCGGCGGCACCTGGTGGAGCAGGAGGCCGGTAGCTGGGCATTCCTCTCCACGCCGGGCTCGTGGGCATACGGCGGGATAGACTCCCGCGGTTGCGCCCAAGCGCGCTCTGCCGAGCACGCTCGACCTCGTCCAGAAGGCGCTGCGGCGGGCGTGGCGGATCCATCTCGTGGAGACGATGTGTTCGTGGCTAGGAATGGTGGATTAGGGTTTACCCCGTCGGCGACAATATATAAAGACCTCCAGGGCAGCGCTGGGGGAGGACACGTGCCCAGGGAAGCGCTGGGGGAGGACACGTGTCGTGACCGCAAAGCCCGTCTTTAGTCCCGGTTGGTGTTACCAACCGGGACTAAAGAAGCACACGGATCGTGTGTTTCTTTCAATCGCTTGTGAGCCGTTGGATCAGGGGGTGTGTTTCTTTTGAGGGATTGTGAGCTGTTGGATCAGCAGTATCACGACCACTTCGTGAGCCACATGACCCGGTTGGTGTTACCAACCGGGACTAAAGATGCACACGGATCGTGTGTTTCTTTCAAGCGCTTGTGAGACGTTGGATCAGGGGTGTGTTTCTTTTGAGGGATTGTGAGCTGTTGGATCAGCAGTATCACGACCACTTCGTGAGCCACATGACCCGGTTGGTGTTACCAACCGGGACTAAAGAAGCACACGTACCCTATATATAGCCGCCCTCCTCAGACAAGTTACTCACTCACACAAAACATTCCAGCGTCACTCGGAGAGGCATCTTTGGGCAACCAGCGGCAAGACGTCTCTGATGACCTGCGACCGTTCCAAACGGTTGCAGATCATCAGAGACGTCTTGCCGGACGGTTGTAGATCATCAGAGACGTCTTACCGCTGCTTGGATCGAAGTGGCGCTCAAACTCACGAGCCACCGTCGGGCTGTATGCAGGGGGAACTGTGTTTGGACGGTCGAAGCTGAGGTTTGAGAGGTTCCCACGGGAGGTGTGGGAGCCGACAACCACCTACCACGCGTGTTTCACCACATAAAGGTTTAATACATTACTACACATCACATAAAGGTTTAATACATTACATTGATTTACATAAAAGCCATGAACCCTTCATCGCGTATGTCCCTGGCCTATGATCGCTTCAACCGTAACCATGGAGCATCTTCATTATTTAACGGGATGCTTGGGTCAGTTCTCACTGTGAAGGGCGGAATTTCATCAAACTTATCATAATCTGCTGACATGTCTGTCTTGTCCTCGACTCCCACGATGTTTCTTTTCCCTGAAAGAACTACGTGACGCTTTGGCTCATCGTCTGATGTATTCGTTTGCTTGTTTTTTCTTTTTTTCGGTCTGGAGGACATGTCCTTCACATAGAAAACCTGAGCCACATCATTGGCTAGGACGAATGGTTCGTTCTTGTAACAACCAAGATTCTTGAGATCCACTGTTGTCATCCCGTACAGCTGGTCTACCTTTATCCCTTCTCCATTCATGTTGACCCAACTGCACCGAAACAAAGGGACCTTAAAAGTAGGTCCATAGTCAAGTTCCCATATCTCCTCTATGCGACCATAGTATGTGTCCTTTTGCCCATCGTCGTTTGTTGCATCAAAGCGGACACCACTGTTCTGGTTGGTGCTCTTTTTATCTTGGGCGATCGTGTAAAATGTATTCCCATTTATCTCGTACCCTTGGAAATTCAATACAGTCGAAGATGGTGACGCGGCCAACAAGTAGAGCTGTTCTCCGACAGTGGTGTCATTCATGAGCTGTAATCGCAACCAACTGCCGAAGGTCTCCATGTGTTTTTCTTTAATCCAGGAGTCATCCTTCCCCGGGTTCTTGGAGCGTACATAATTCTTGTGTTCCTCGATATACGGAGCCACGAAGGTGGAACTTTGTAGAACTGTGTAGTGTGCTTGAGTTAAAGAATGCCCGTCCCTACATATCAGTGCTTTCTTTCCTAGCGTGCCTTTTCCACTCAGTCTCCCCTCATGCCGCGATTCAGGAACACCAATCGGCTTAAGGTCAGGAATAAAGTCAACACAGAACTCAATGACCTCTTCTGTTCCATAGCCCCTTGAGATGCTTCCTTCTGGCCTAGCACGGTTATGAACATATTTCTTCAAGACTCCCATGAACCTCTCGAAGGGGAACATATTGTGTAGAAATACAGGACCGAGAATGGCAATCTCGTCGCGTAGGTGAACCAGGAGATGCGTCATAATATTGAAGAATGATGGGGGGAACACCAACTCGAAGCTGACAAGACATTGGACCACAGCCTTCTGTAAACTTGGTAGAGTTACTGGATCGATGACCTTCTGAGATATTGCATTGAGGAATGCACATAGCTTCACAATGGGTACTCGAACATTTTCCGGTAGAAGCCCCCTCAATGCAACCGGAAGCAACTGCGTCATAATCACGTGGCAATCATGAGACTTCAGGTTCTGGAATTTTTTCTTTGCCATATTTATTATTCCCTTTATATTTGACGAGAAGCCAGCCGGGACCTTGATACTGCTCAGGCATTCAAAAAAGATTTCCTTCTCTGCTTTGGTAAGAGCGTATCTGCTTAAGTATTGACGCCCTTTATCCGTCTGCTTGTTGTATGGGTCTTTCATACGTTGCTGGTCTGCCCGTGCTTCCGGTGTATCTTTTGTCTTCCCATACACGCCCAGGAAGCCTAGCAGGTTCACGCAAAGATTCTTCGTCACGTGCATCACGTCGATTGAAGACCGGACCTCTAGGACTTTCCAATAGGGTAGCTCCCAGAATATAGAGCACTTCTTCCATATGGGTACGTGGTTGTCAGCGTCATTCGGAACAGATAGACTGCCAGGACCCTTTCCAAAGATTACTTCTAAATCCTTGACCATGTCATATATAACATCACCATCAGGGAGGTTAGGCTTCTTCCGGCAATCTGCCTCACCGTTGAAATGCTTGCCGGGCTTTCTTACGGCATGACCGTTCGGAAGAAATCGACGATGCCCCAGGTACACATTCTTGTTTCCCAAATGTATACTTTCAGTCTTATCTAAACAGTGCGTGCATGCATTGTATCCCTTGTTTGACTGTCCTGAAATGTTACTAAGAGCAGGCCAATCATTGATGGTTACGAACAGCAACGCTCGTAGGTCAAATTCCTGTTGTTTGTGCTCATCCCACACACGTACACCTGGTTCGGACCACAACTGCAAAAGTTCATCAACTAATGGCCGTAGGTACACATCAATGTCGTTGCCGGGTTGCTTCGGGCCTTGGATGAGCACTGGCATCATAATGAACTTCCGCTTCATGCACAACCAAGGAGGAAGGTTGTAGATACATAGAGTCACGGGCCAAGTGCTATGACTGGAGCTCTGCTCCCCAAAAGGATTAAAGCCATCTGTACTTAGACCAAATCTTAAGTTCCTTGCGTCATCTGAAAATGTCGGGAACTCTCTGTCGATTTTTCTCCACTGGGACCCATCGGCGGGGTGTCTCAACTTCCCGTCTTTCTTACGCTCTTCTTTGTGCCATCGCAACAACCTGGCATGCTCTTTGTTTCTGAACAGACGTTTCAACCGTGGTATTATAGGAGCATACCACATCACCTTAGCAGGAACCCTCTTCCGGGGGGGCTCGTCATCGCCCTCAACATCACCAGGGTCATCTTGTCTTATCTTGTACCGCAGTGCATTGCATACCGGGCATTTATCCATGTTCTCGTACTCACCGCGGTACAGAATGCAGTCATTAATGCATGCATGTATCTTCTGCACATCTAATCCTAGAGGGCAGATAGTCTTCTTTGCTTCGTATGTAGTCTCGGGCAATTCGTTATCCTTTGGAAGCTTCGGCTTCATTATTTTCAGTAACTTCTCAAATCCCTTGTCAGAACAACCAGTCTCTGCCTTCCATTTCAGCAGTTCCAGTGTGGTACCGAGCTTTGTGCTGCCATCTTCGCAGTTTGGGTACAGCAACTTTTTGTGATCCTCAAGCATGGCCTCCAACTTTAGCTTCTCCTTTTCTGTATCGCATTCTCGCTTTGCATCAGAAATGACCCCACCAAGACCATCAGCGGGCTCATCTGATGCCCGATGTTCACCTCTTTCTTCTTCAACGTCTTCCATAACAGTATCACCGCATTCCTCAGGGAACATAGGATAGTTGTCATCATCCTCCTCTTCTTCATTGTCTTCCATCGTAACCCCTCTTTCTCCGTGCTTGGTCCAACAATTATAGCTGGGCATGAAACCTTTCCGAATCACGTGGTCTTGAATGGTTCTCGGGTCAGGGTACTCCCTGACGTTCCGACACTTCTCACATGGACAAGGCATAAAATTATTCACTTTGTTTGCCTCAGCCACATCGAGAAATTTATGCAGGCCTGCAATAAACTCGGAACTGCGTCGTTCGCCGTACATCCATCGCATCCGTGCATCCATCTGCATCATATATATAATTAAGTTTATCAAATACCATTACAATAACATCTTGAATAGTGAAATGACCACGGTGCGGGTCGGGCATAGTTGCTAACCACGGTGCGGGTCGGGAATAGAGAAATTTATGCAGGCCTGCAATATTTCTGTATCAATTACAGATGAAAAGGATATAGTTGCTAACCTCGGTGCGGGTCGGGCATTTCATCGAACACATCTTGTGCGTGGCAAAGAGAAAAAAAACTAGCACCTCCACTTCCCACCAATCCAGGAAAAAAAAACAGAGGAGAGAGGGGGGGTGGGGGCAACAATATATAGGCAGGGGAGGGGTATTGGTCCCGGTTCTTGGCACGAACCGGGACCAAAGCTCCGCGGCATGCCACGTGGTCCGGCTCTGGAGCTTTGGTCCCGGTTCATGCCAAGAACCGGGACCAATGCCCCCAACCGAACCGGGACCAATGCCCCACGGGGCCCTGGCAGCTCGAACCGGGACCAGTGCCAGGCACTGGTCCCGGTTTTTGCCTGAACCGGGGCTAATGGAAAACAGTACTCCGGACGAAAAGTCCTTTTTCTACTAGTGTTTTGCTTCTTCTTCTCGGATGCTTTGCTAGTCACGGGCAATGTAAGTGTGAAAACAATCGAATTATTAGTACTTCAATCCTGTTCCAATGCATTCATGTTCTTCTTCCGTAGCTAGTTAGGTTGAGTCCCACCAGCAATGGTTATTTCTTCTACCTTGAAAACTATATTTTGGCACAAAAACGTCTTAAACAATCCAGTCACCATTGAATATTATAATTCTAAGGCCATATGGATGTATTTAGATATGTATGTGTCGATGGTTTCATCTTTCTAATATTTTCTTGACCAACAGGTCGAGGCATGAATGACATGGGAAACAAGGATGCGCTTGAAAATGGAAAATGCTACGATAGAAGCGAAGAGTGGTGGTGCGCCCGTAATTGTTACTGCTGCGCTGGGGGCTACTGTTATCTAAAAATGGACGAGTGCCATTCGCACTGCCCGAACAAATGAGTTGTCATAATGAGTGGATGTGCTCATGAACAGCGGGAATAAGAAACCAATACGATATGCATTACTGATACTGTTTCAATTCATTTGCTTATATACCACGTGATGTATACATGCTACACGTACACATTAGCAACCCTCTAGTTGCGTATTCTTTTAGGATATAGACAGTTGTGTCAAAAACTCAAAATTTATTGCATGGCCAAATCGTATTAAAAAATGACAAGATATATAACATCGGGTGTAGATGATGGCCATAGCCAACAGTACTACTCCTCCGTTCGGAAATAAATGTCTTCTATTTGTCCAAATTTGGATGTATGTGTACACTAAAACATGTCTACCTACATCCGAATCTAGACAAATGCAAGACATCTATTTCCGAACGGAGGGAGTAATTAGGAAACGTGTAAACCATTTCCTGGTGGAAGATCTGTTTCGGCAGGATCAACTTCATCATCGACCACAAACGCGACGTCACATGGAACTATGCAGGCGTGCTACTACATCGAGCCGAGGATTATATTATCCCGGCGCCTGCAGTACGTAGGTGAATATCCACGCAAAGCACTACCGCCTATATATGGGCTGCTATCCTTGTCCGTTAGAAATTCAATCGAAAGACATGCACTGATTCACGTGGTGACCAAATTCGTTTTAGTTGAGGTTCACGTTCAAGTCCCGATACAAGGAGATCACGTATACGTGCTATTTCAAGGCACTACTTGTTGCAATCCATATTAATTGCCGCTGAATCGAATCTATCTAGACATATTTTAGTGTTAAATGCATTTGATTCAGCGAGAATAAATATAGATCAGAGCAAGTACAGAAGTTTAAAAAATCAGTTATACGTGGATTTCTCCAAGAATATATTACTCTCTACTTTCTCTCCGTGTATGATATCAAGATTAAATATTTTTATACCGAAAATATATATCGATATGAAATTGGATAGCCGGCCATATGATCTGGCATAAGTTTGTAAAAGGCAGCGCATATATATATGGTGTATTGTGGTATGGAAACAAATATATTCTTTCGAAATGTCAATCGTACGTGTGGGTCATCATTGAGTTTATTTGTGTGTAAAAACTACTGCATTACAAAGATGCCATGATTAAAAGGGTTTCCCTTGATGGAATTGGTGTGCATTGCATGGTAGGAGATCTGCGTGCGCTACAATTCATTGCTTATTCAACGGAAGGTAATTAATTTCCGCCCTAATATATAGGTCCATTCATCCATGCATTTGTAGTTTCCTTGCTACGCACCGTGATGGCAGCTTATGTAGGAGAATTTTTTTTGAGGCCTCTAGAATGGTACAACTTGTAGTATCTGCTCACGTACAAACTCACGCTCCACTCACGGACGCAACGCCACACACACCACAAACACGCAAGCTAACACCTACAGGCCACACCCCCACGCTTTGAGATTACTAACACTGTGGCACGAGCGTGGGCTGAGAGGCAAAGAATGGTGAGGCCCCCAGATATTCGCTCCGTGGGAGTCGAACCCGGAGGGGCGGATGGCCACTGCCACACCGAGCCATCGCGCCACAGGCGCGTCCTCAGCTTATGTAGGAGATACCCGGCCGATCGAGCGAGAATCAATCAGACATCATGAAACCAAATCGGCCATGGCCTGCAACGTTTTCCCGGAAGAACAAGGAGTTCCTCGAAAAATCTGGATGATCGTCGTGTATCTAGCCTCTATCTTAGCGATCGGCAGCGTCCTTTTCTACGGAATCAAAGACATGATTCAAAAGTAGCCAAGCCAGCCAGCCTCGCCGTCAACGACCGCACATGCAAGACCCAGGCGGCGATCGTCTAAAGTTTTCTACTCTATATGAATTGTACTTGTTAGTCAATTATAAGTCTAGTTCTTAGAAGATTAATTCGCGTCTCAGCATGTATTCCTTCTGTATATGGATGCCTTTTGTCTTCCATGTAGACCGTAGTTACTAGTTTGATTCAGTATCGAGTGAGCTTGAAAGCTGATCTCGCGTGCTTTGTTTGTTTGATGGCTCAAGATTCCGAGAAACCACAATGATCTCGAGGCTTTCTTTTCGTCCCCAAACTGATTTTGAACATTAATTACTCGGTGCAATCAAATATACTACCTCCGATCCGTAATAAGTGTCGCAGTTTTGAACTAACCATAGTTCAAAATTGCGACACTTATTTTGGATCGGAGGGAGTATCTTATTTTGTCAAATTCACATCATATACGTCAACTTTAAGTTTCTTTGCTAGAAAATAACAAAAAAGACGCATCCGCTCTAGTATGCCAAACTGAGCACTCTGCCATAGCCGTTGACTTTTGCCATGTGAGCCGCCATATTGTTTTTCATCCATATTTTCCACACCATACGTTTAATACCTATGTTCGATAAATCTTGATTCTCAATTACGAAAAACTCTTACTGTTGTCTAAATCTTGAAATATATGGGGAAAAAATTCGAGGAAGAATATATGAAAAATGAAAAAGAGGTATAGTTGGCATATTAAATGTGGGAGTGCGTATTTGAAATATATAGTGCAAACTATATGCTCACTTGTAATTTTTCACGTAACATGCTTTGAAATATTTTTTTAGATATAGTACATAAACATAATCTGAGTGATAAAATATTACATATACTCTGGTATGATGGTATTTAGTTACCAGTGTCTGCTTTCGTTGACAATCTTAATCCCCCCGCTTACATCCTCACAACGTCGGTTGTACGGCACAACCTTCCACCAGTAGAAAAACCATCTTTGGTCCAGGGCCGCCCCAGCCATTAGCCCCGTTTCAGGTAAAAACCGGGACCAGTGCCTGGCACTGGTCCCGGTTCGAGTTGCCACGGCCCGTGGACCATTGGTCCCGGTTCGGTTGGGGGTAGAGCTTTGGTCCCGGTTCGTGCCAAGAACCGGGACCAATACCCCTCCCTGCCTATAAATAACCCCCACCCCCTTCTCTCCTCTAATTTTTTTCTCTTGGATTGGTGGGAAGTGGGTGCTATTTTTTTTTCCTTTGCCACGCACAAGATGTGTTCGATGAAATGCCCGACCCACACTTAAGTTCACACAAAATGATATCCTCGGCCGAGGTTAGCAACTTTATCCTTTTCGTCTGTAATTGATACAGAAATATTGCACGTGTCGATGTACGGTGGTCATTTCACTATTCAAGATGTTATTGTAATGGTATTTGATAAACTTAATTATATATGATGCAGATGGATGCACGGATGCGATGGATGTACGGCGAACGACGCAGTTCCGAGTTTATTGCAGGCCTGCATAAATTTCTCGATGTGGCTGAGGCAAACAAAGTGAATAATTTTATGCCTTGTCCATGTGAGAAGTGTCGGAACGTCAGGGAGTACTCTGACCCGAGAACCATTCAAGACCACGTGATTCGGAAGGTTTCATGCCCAGCTATAATTGTTGGACCAAGCACGGAGAAAGAGGGGTTACGATGGAAGACAATGAAGAAGAGGAGGA
The DNA here is from genome assembly GCA_947311845.1 of Poa pratensis. Classification (NCBI taxonomy): domain Eukaryota; kingdom Viridiplantae; phylum Streptophyta; class Magnoliopsida; order Poales; family Poaceae; genus Poa; species Poa pratensis. The sequence goes on along the minus strand of CAMZMU010000126.1, from coordinate 1,663,553 downwards.
TGATGACAACTATCCTATGTTCCCTGAGGAATGCGGTGATACTGTTATGGAAGACGTTGAAGAAGAAAGAGGTGAACATCGGGCATCAGATGAGCCCGCTGATGGTCTTGGTGGGGTCATTTCTGATGCAAAGCGAGAATGCGATACAGAAAAGGAGAAGCTAAAGTTGGAGGCCATGCTTGAGGATCACAAAAAGTTGCTGTACCCAAACTGCGAAGATGGCAGCACAAAGCTCGGTACCACACTGGAACTGCTGAAATGGAAGGCAGAGACTGGTTGTTCTGACAAGGGATTTGAGAAGTTACTGAAAATAATGAAGCCGAAGCTTCCAAAGGATAACGAATTGCCCGAGACTACATACGAAGCAAAGAAGGCTATCTGCCCTCTAGGATTAGATGTGCAGAAGATACATGCATGCATTAATGACTGCATCCTGTACCGCGGTGAGTACGAGAACATGGATAAATGCCCGGTATGCAATGCACTGCGGTACAAGATAAGACAAGATGACCCTGGTGATGTTGAGGGCGATGACGAGCCCCCCGGAAGAGGGTTCCTGCTAAGGTGATGTGGTATGCTCCTATAATACCACGGTTGAAACGTCTGTTCAGAAACAAAGAGCATGCCAGGTTGTTGCGATGGCACAAAGAAGAGCGTAAGAAAGACGGGAAGTTGAGACACCCCGCCGATGGGTCCCAGTGGAGAAAAATCGACAGAGAGTTCCCGACATTTTCAGATGACGCAAGGAACTTAAGATTTGGTCTAAGTACAGATGGCTTTAATCCTTTTGGGGAGCAGAGCTCCAGTCATAGCACTTGGCCCGTGACTCTATGTATCTACAACCTTCCTCCTTGGTTGTGCATGAAGCGGAAGTTCATTATGATGCCAGTGCTCATCCAAGGCCCGAAGCAACCCGGCAACGACATTGATGTGTACCTAAGGCCATTAGTTGATGAACTTTTGCAGTTGTGGTCCGAACCAGGTGTACGTGTGTGGGATGAGCACAAACAACAGGAATTTGACCTACGAGCGTTGCTGTTCGTAACCATCAATGATTGGCCTGCTCTTAGTAACATTTCAGGACAGTCAAACAAGGGATACAATGCATGCACGCACTGTTTAGATAAGACTGAAAGTATACATTTGGGAAACAAGAATGTGTACCTGGGGCATCGTCGATTTCTTCCGAACAGTCATGCCGTAAGAAAGCCCGGCAAGCATTTCAACGGTGAGGCAGATCGCCGGAAGAAGCCTAACCTCCCTGATGGTGATGTTATATATGACATGGTCAAGGATTTAGAAGTAATCTTTGGAAAGGGTCCTGGCAGTCTATCTGTTCCGAATGACGCTGACAACCACGTACCCATATGGAAGAAGTGCTCTATATTCTGGGAGCTACCCTATTGGAAAGTCCTAGAGGTCCGGTCTTCAATCGACGTGATGCACGTGACGAAGAATCTTTGCGTGAACCTGCTAGGCTTCCTGGGCGTGTATGGGAAGACAAAAGATACACCGGAAGCACGGGCAGACCAGCAACGTATGAAAGACCCATACAACAAGCAGACGGATAAAGGGCGTCAATACTTAAGCAGCTACGCTCTTACCAAAGCAGAGAAGGAAATCTTTTTTGAATGCCTGAGCAGTATCAAGGTCCCGGCTGGCTTCTCGTCAAATATAAAGGGAATAATAAATATGGCAGAGAAAAAATTCCAGAACCTGAAGTCTCATGATTGCCACGTGATTATGACGCAGTTGCTTCCGGTTGCATTGAGGGGGCTTCTACCGGAAAATGTTCGAGTACCCATTGTGAAGCTATGTGCATTCCTCAATGCAATATCTCAGAAGGTCATCGATCCAGTAACTCTACCAAGTTTACAGAAGGCTGTGGTCCAATGTCTTGTCAGCTTCGAGTTGGTGTTCCCCCCATCATTCTTCAATATTATGACGCATCTCCTGGTTCACCTAGTCGACGAGATTGCCATTCTCGGTCCTGTATTTCTACACAATATGTTCCCCTTCGAGAGGTTCATGGGAGTCTTGAAGAAATATGTTCATAACCGTGCTAGGCCAGAAGGAAGCATCTCAAGGGCTATGGAACAGAAGAGGTCATTGAGTTCTGTGTTGACTTTATTCCTGACCTTAAGCCGATTGGTGTTCCTGAATCGCGGCATGAGGGGAGACTGAGTGGAAAAGGCACGCTAGGAAAGAAAGCACTGATATGTAGGGACGGGCATTCTTTAACTCAAGCACACTACACAGTTCTACAAAGTTCCACCTTCGTGGCTCCGTATATCGAGGAACACAAGAATTATGTACGCTCCAAGAACCCGGGGAAGGATGACTCCTGGATTAAAGAAAAACACATGGAGACCTTCGGCAGTTGGTTGCGATTACAGCTCATGAATGACACCACTGTCGGAGATCAGCTCTACTTGTTGGCCGCGTCACCATCTTCGACTGTATTGAATTTCCAAGGGTACGAGATAAATGGGAATACATTTTACACGATCGCCCAAGATAAAAAGAGCACCAACCAGAACAGTGGTGTCCGCTTTGATGCAACAAACGACGATGGGCAAAAGGACACATACTATGGTCGCATAGAGGAGATATGGGAACTTGACTATGGACCTACTTTTAAGGTCCCTTTGTTTCGGTGCAGTTGGGTCAACATGAATGGAGAAGGGATAAAGGTAGACCAGCTGTACGGGATGACAACAGTGGATCTCAAGAATCTTGGTTGTTACAAGAACGAACCATTCGTCCTAGCCAATGATGTGGCTCAGGTTTTCTATGTGAAGGACATGTCCTCCAGACCGAAAAAAAGAAAAAACAAGCAAACGAATACATCAGACGATGAGCCAAAGCGTCACGTAGTTCTTTCAGGGAAAAGAAACATCGTGGGAGTCGAGGACAAGACAGACATGTCAGCAGATTATGATAAGTTTGATGAAATTCCGCCCTTCACAGTGAGAACTGACCCAAGCATCCCGTTAAATAATGAAGATGCTCCATGGTTACGGCTGAAGCGATCATAGGCCAGGGACATACGCGAAGAAGGGTTCATGGCTTTTATGTAAATCAATGTAATGTATTAGCACCGTAGGGCTGTATGACGGGAATCCGAATGCTTTGTATACTGCAAATCATCGCGTGGTCGTGAGCAGCAAATCGACCTTCGATCCACAGCGGCAAGACGTCTCTGATGATCTACGACCGTCCCAAAAAGTGTTGGGAATGTCTGATACGTCTCCAACGTATCCATGATTTCTGCTGTTCCATGCTTATATTATACCATTTGCTACATGTTTTATATACACTCCGTATCACTTTTATGCATTTTCTGGGACTAACCTATTAACAAGATGCCACAGTGCCAGTTCCCTGTTTTCTGTTGTTTTTGGTTTCAGAAAGTTACTTCTGGAAATATTCTCGGAATTGCACGAAACAAAAGGCCAAGTCCCTATTTTCCAGCACGTACACGGAGTCCGAAGGAGAGACGAAGGAGAGCCACGAGGTGGCCAAACCACCAGGTGGCGCGGCAGTGGGCCCAGCCGCGCCTGCCTGTGGTTTGGGCCCCTCGGGGGTCCGCAGACATCGCCCCTTCGCCTATTTATTCCCCGAGACGTGAAAACCCTAAAACACCGAGCCTTTCATCCGGAACATATTCGCTGCCGCCGCCGTCGTCAACCCTAACTCGGGGGGTTTCTGAAGCTCTTCCCGGCACCCTGCCGGAGAGGGGAATCATCACCGGAGGACTCTACATCGCCATGCCCGCCTCTGGAGTGATGCGTGAGTAGTTCATCCTTGGACTATGGGTCCATAGCAGTAGCTAGATGGTTGTCTTCTCCACTTGTGCCATCATGTTTAGATCTTGTGAGCTGCCTATCATGATCAAGATCATCTTATTGTAATGCTACATGTTGTGTTTGCTGGGATCTGACTTATATTGATACCTATGTGGAGCTGAATATTATATTATCATGTCTATGTCATTTGTGATCTTGCATGCTCTCCGTTACTTGTTGAAGCCTTGGCCACGTGAATAATTGTAACTCCAAGAGGGGGTATTTATGCATGATAGTTGGGTTCAACCTCTATTTAACCTGGGATAGTGACAGCAAGTTCTAAGCTTGTAGATGTGTTGTTGCCACTAGGGTAAAACATCAATGCTTTATTCAAGGATGAATGTATTGTTTACATTACGCACATTACTTAATGCAATTGTCTGTTGCTTGCAACTTAATACTGGAAGGGGTACGGATGTTAACCGGAAAGTGGACTATTTAGGCATAGATGCATGCTGGATAGCGGTCTATGTACTTTGTCGTAATGCCCAAATGAATCTCATAGTAGACACCACAACTCACACATGCATGTTATATGCACTTATCAATTGTCAATTGCCCAGCTGTAATTTGTTTACCCAGCATGTTAGTTATCTTATTGGAGAGACACCACTAGTGAACTGTGGATCCCGGTCCATTCTTTTACATCTGAAATACAATCTACTGCAATCATTGTTCTCTACTGTTTTATGCAAACAAACATCATTTTCCATTCGATACGTTTAACCCTTTGTTTTCAGCAAGCCGGTGAGATTGACAACCTCACTGTTAAGTTGGGGCAAAGTAATTTGATTGTGTTGTGCAGGTTCCACGTTGGCACCGGAATCCCTGGTGTTGCGCCGCACTACACTCCTTCACCAACACCTTCGAAGCAAACCTCGTTTTCCTACTGGTTCGATTAAACCTTGGTTTCATACTGAGGGAAAACTTGCTGCTGCACTCATCATACCTTCCTCTTGGGGTTTCCAACTGACGTGTGACGTACAAGCATTGTTTCTGGCACTATTGCCGGGGAGATTTTACCTCGTCAACTTAGAGCCACCAATGTCGCAGATCATCAGAGCGCCTTGCCGCTGCTTGGATCGGACCGAGGGGCATGGCTACCACTTCCACCACCACCACCACCACTCCCACCTCCTCGGCAATTATATTGCGTCACCCTAATCCAGTGGCTGGATTCAACCTACCTGAGGGCTTGTGTTTCCAACAGCGTCGTTGTGTTGTCATTGTTCACCGTCCTACAGGAGGTGGCTCCAATGGCTGGCCGGTGAACAAGGACGAATACAATAATGCCAGGGAACATGCCAGCAGGTAGGCTAAATCCAGCCATTGGATTCGGTGGCGAAGGTAGACGCTCGTTGTGTGCCGTTCGCTGCAGGGACGCCGCTATTTATAGGCGATTAGAAAATGTACCTATGGATGAGGTGGGAGTGGTGGTGGTGGTGGGAGTGCTGATCCAACAGCTCACAAGCCCTCAAAAGAAACACACCCCTGATCCAACGGCTCACAAGCGCTCGAAAGAAACACACGATCCGTGTGATTCTTTAGTCCCGGTTGGTGTTACCAACCGGGACTAGTTCTAAAAATCCAACAGCTCACAAGCGCTCAAAAGAAACACACCCCTGATCCAACGGCTCACAAGCGCTCGAAAGAAACACACGATCCGTGTGCTTCTTCCTTATTGGTGGGAATCTCTTTAGTCCCGGTTGGTAAAATTGCGCGGGAACAAATAAGCCCCTTTAGTCCCGGTTGGTGGCTCGAACGGGGACTAAAGGTCTCACTATATATATGTAGTCATGGCCTCCATTGGCATAGCACATCTAAACTCATATCTGCAACCTCATCACTCTCCCATGGCTTCCACCGTACCCACTCTAACCTACTCGGAGGCGGAGGCGCTTTCCGCCTCAAACTACCCCTGCCCGCCCGGCTACGACGTCCCCGCCGGCTGGAGGCTGAGCACCGGAGGCGTGCCGGTCCCTCCTATCCCTCAAGGTTTGGCACGTCGGGCGGCCATCACGAACCACTACTACCTCGAGCTCACTCCGGAGCAGCGGATGGATCCCCGCTGGCATCCCGACTACCGCCCGACTTGGGACGCCTTCTTCATCAATCGGCGTGAGAGGGCGCTCGCCAGGTACGAGGAGGATGGCCCGCCTCCTTCGAACTTCAACGAGGCCGGCCGTCGGCTGTGGTGGAGCGGCCGAACTCTCCAGAGCGTCATGAACTACATCACGGCCGGCGATAACCCCCGCCTGCGCTACCCTCACTTCCAGTCCAGGCGCCCGACGACAGCGCCGCCCGACGACAACGACGACGACGGCGGCGACTACGACGACTACGAGGACGAGTATTATAGGCCTAGGCAGGAGTATGACTAACCTATGGTTTGTCTATGTACCCAAGATTGTTGTCATGAACTACTTCTGGTCTAGCTAAGACGACGATCGTGTAAAATGTATCCAAGATTGATGGGTGACTACTTTTCGCATTGATATTAAACAAACCATGCAAATTACATTGACAACATAAACCAACGGCTCACAAGCGCTCGAAAGAAACACACGATCCGTGTGCTTCTTCCTTATTGGTGGGATTCCCTTTAGTCCCGGTTGGTGGCTCACAGAGTGATCCAACAGCTCACAAGCCCTCAAAAGAAACTGTTCTGCATTAATAATTATTATTACATATTATAAATATAGGTTCACTGAAATTGTTCTGCATTTACTTCTGCTTGCCATGGGATTTTACAACACCAAAAATAGAATTAACTGAATTAATAATTATTATTACTTAATCATAAATCTTACTTAATCATTTTTGATCGATTTATACATATTATTAGTCGAGTTTGGATTTTGGATTTTGGATTATTTATACAAATTCAAACACTTTTCATGTTGAAAGTTTTGTCAATTCAAAATATGCAATAAAGTTAATGCATTTTTAATTGAAAATGGCAAAATGGTTAATAGTTTGTATAGTTAGAATAATTATTTTAGAAAACAGAAAATGGTTTTGGATTATTTATTCAAATTTAAAAACTTTTCATGTTGAAAGTCTTTTCAGATTCAAAACCATTTGAAATTCATATCCAAACACCTAAATAAGAAAAAAAAGGCGGGAACAAAATTTCAGAACTGAAAAGTTCGAAATAATTTTGAAAAAGGACTCTTTGGTCCCGGTTTCTAGCAAGAACCGGGACCAATGAGTCCATAGACGCGCGCCGCGATCTGGCATTAATTACCCACTCTTTGGTCCCGGTTGCTGGCAAGAACCGGGACCAAAGAGGCATTGGTCCCGGTTCTTGCCAGCAACCGGGACCAATGACCCCTGCTATAACTGCTGGCACCCTTTCTTCTTCCTCATTCACGCAAAATCGACGAAGGACCAGAGGCGACGCGGAGCGAAACGACGCCGTCAGGCTGCCCGACCTCCGCGCCGCCCCACGCCGCGCCTCGCCGCCGCCGTCGACGTCCGCCGCGCCGCCTCCACGCGCCACCTCTCCTCCGGCCACGCGCCACCTCCACGCCGGCCTCCACGCGCCGGCCGTACCTCCCTCTTGCTCGCCGGCCCGAAGCTCCGGCGCGGCCCACCACCACCGGCGCGGCCCCGCCACCACCACCGGCGCGGTCCACCACCACCGCTGGCCGCCGCTCCACCACCACCGGCGCGCTCCACCACCACCGTAGCTACTCAAGGTGAGAGTGCTTTTTTTTTCATAATTTTGCATTGTAGCTAGATTGTAGATTATAATTGTTATAGAAATTTGTTAGATATAGATTATAATTGTTATAGAAATTTCTAAACATAATTTTGCTACTCAAGGTTAGAAGTAATTAGATTAAAATTGTAGCATTGTAGATTAAAATGATTAATATGTTTAGAAATTTGTTAGATATAGAAATTATTAGGTTATAGAAATTGTTAGGTTATAGAAATTGCTAGGTTAGTTGTAGATGGTTTTTTGTTAGCCATTTGTTAGTGTTAGTTGCTAGGTTAGTTGCTAGGTTTTAGCTATTTTTTGTTAGCCATTTTCTGTTAGCCATTTGCTAGAATTAGTTTTGTTAGTGTTAGTTTTAGTTTTGCTATATATTGATGTTAATTTTAGTTTTGCTACATATTGATGTTAATTTTAATTTTAGCTTTGCAAATGATTTTAGCTATATTGATGTATATTTTAGCTTGAGTCTTATGTTCTTGAGCTTAATGGCTTTAATTTCTTGATGTTTTAGGGTTTAGGGTCTCCGAGTTCGCCGTCGCGCCCAAGAATCCCCGCCCGAGGTGCTCTGCCGCTCCCCGCCCGAGGTGCTCTTGCAAATGAGATTATAAGGCAGCATATGAAGTTTCTAATTTGTTCTTGCAAATGAGATGATATTGTAGATGTATCTTGACATATGGAACAAGTTACCCAACTAAAGTTTTGTGCATTGTTCTTAATTTGCAGAAACTATGGAACGAGACGAAGATCAGGAAAATATCCTCCAGGATATAATCCGCGGGCCGGAAGATATTGTCGATGTCACCACGGAGTTTTTGAACAACTCCGGTGAGGGAGATGAGTCTCTCAACCGAAGAGACGGCTCCGGTGAGGTAGAACCCGACGGCCGGGGTGAGGGAGAAGTCAGCGAGGGAGAAGCCGACGAGGGAGAAGCCGAAGGCTCCGGTGGAACATTAAATGTTGCAAACTCCGGCGAGGTGCATATACATATATTAATGAAGCCGAAGATTGTATTAATTAAGCCTCTGCTGTCTATATACATATATTAACGCTCTTTCTTCTTTTAGCCCTCCGGATCGAGCAAATCTTCTGTAAGGACAAAACGAGGCCCAGCCAAAAAGTTGGGCGACCAAGAAAGGTACACGATCGAAAGAGTCGCTGAAGACGGCACACCGACTGCTCCCCCTGGTGTTAAAAATAAAATGGTAAAGCAATGCGGAGTTCTTGTTAGGGACTTCATCCCGATCACCGTTCGAGAATGGCATCGGCCAAAGGAGAAAGGACAGCTATATGTCAGCGATGAGGGCAAAGAAAGACTTTGGAGAAAGCTCATGGTTAATTTCACCCTGCCGGCGCCAGAGGTGGATTCAGATGAGGAGGATCCAGATGAGGCAGAAAAGATTGCCCGGAAAATCATGGAGCAAAAAGTCAAGGACTGGGCACTTAAGAAGATGGCCGAGCTATTCAAGAACTGGAAGAAAAGATTGAACAACCTGTTTGTCAAGAAAAATAAGACTCCAGACTTCGATAAAGGGTATGAGAAGATAAAGGACTACTGGGAAGAATTTGTGGCGTACAAGAAATCAGAGGAAGCTCTGGAAAAGTCTGCAAAAAATGCGGCAAATGCTGCTCTAAAGATGTACCACCATACTATGGGGCCTGGTGGCTACGCTTTTAGCATGCCTAAGTGGGAGAAACTTGAGGCGGACCTGCTGGCTAATGGGATCACTCCAGAGCCACTCAAGTGGATCGAACGGGCAAGAAATTGGTTTTACGGGCATGGGGGCACGTTGGACGCAGAAGGGAAGTGCATATATAACAGAAGACACAAAGATAATCCCCTACTACCCATCCAAGAAATTAGAAATGCAGTAAAGGATGTTGCAGAGGGACGGTTCATTCCCGATAGAGAGGATGACGAGCTCACACGCGCCCTTGGGAATAAGGAACACGACGGACGGTTACGAGGCGTACCTGGCTCCAAGCCCAAGACAATTGCGATTCCCGAGCACAGGAAGAAATTTCCTGATAGAAGCCATCAGAGGAGAAAGGAAAGGGAGGCAATGGAAGCACGCGCTGCTGCAGACCGGCTGCGTAATATAGAAGAAGAATTAAAGCTGCAGAAGGAACAAATTGCCGTGCTTAGCCAGCAAGGTACTAGCGGCCAATCTCAACGGCACATGGTAGAAGCTGCATGCGATGGTACCGGTGGCCCATCGAATCGGAAAAGCAGCGTGGCTTCCACGGAGCTCCAGGATGGTAATGATGATGCAGTGGCTCCTCTTCGTCGCTACCCAGTGGATGATATCACGGAGAGCACACCTTGTGAGCTGCATGTGAAAGTTTATAACATATCCGTGAAGGTGGCGGTCGGCTATGCCCTACCAATTGGACCTAATCCAACTTACCATTTTGCTCCGGTTCCAAATGGCTACGCTGTTGTCGGGGTGGATGCAGTGATGAAAGATTTTGAGGAGCTGAAGCTGCACCACCCTGCAGGTGAAGATGGGGAGGTGCTTGAACTTGGAGAAGCCAAGAAAGCGCCAATTCTATGGCCAAAGGAATTCATCGTGCTTCCGAACTGGCAGCCAAGGCCATCGACTCCTCACCAGTCTCCAGCGCAACAGTCCTCTTCACCGCCTCAGCATTCTCCAGCGCAGCCGTCCTCTTCACCGCCTCACAAGTCTCCAGCGCAGCCGTCTCCGCCGCCGCGTGACCAGTCTCCAGCGCAGCCGTCTCAGCAGAAGAAACGGACCAACGCCGCTCCCCCGCTCCCCACTCAGAAGAGAGGTCGCACTCAAAAGATAGTCGACATCCCGACGGTTCCTCCCAAGAGACCTTATGACAGGACTGAAGCGGAAAACGCCGAGGTAGTGGCTGCCTACAATAAGGCTTTTTTTGCACCAAAAAAGCCCGAGCAAAAGAAGGTATATGATGCAAAAACCAAAAAGTGGGCTATGTCCTTCCTTGAGCAGCCATCCCAGATATCGATGAATCTGCCATCTGACTATGGTCGTGAACTTACTAAGCTAGCACGTGCCCAGTCTGAGCAGAACAAGGGAAGAAGTGCAAAAAGCGGGAAACAAATTGCCCAGCTCGGACAGCAGAAAAATCAATCGGTCCCCCCTCATAGTGTGTTCCGATGTCGACAAGGACTTCAGAGCCGCTATGGATAAGGACCTGGAATTATTGGACCCCAGAGCCATAGCTGCTGCTAAAGAACTTGGTGTCACTGTATCGCAGGCCAAGGAACAGGCTACCGCCTTGGGTATGAGCCTTGGTCAACTTTTAGGCTATGAATATGCGCCAATGTTAGAGATGGCACGGAAATATGTCCAAGGGGAGCCTATGGTCAGTAATGAGGAGCTGACGGGTCTATCAACACATATGCGAAATCTGCATACCTGGTACCTGGTGCACACATCAAAGAAGGACGCGAAAGAGTGGTTTCCGCTGGACGTTAGAGTGGAGCATTTCTTCAAACGTTACATTATACATGTTCAACTGACTGAACTGTTCCAGTTATTCCAAAAGCGCGCCCTCGACAAATCTATCCTCTCTTGCTATTGTCTGTAAGTGATTTATTTTCGTAATTAAGTCTCTAGCTCAGCTCGTTCATTGCCTGTATTATATTATCCTGACTATATATATATATCCTTTTGTACGCTATTATGCAGAATGAAGATGCTGGAATGCAAAAGATCTAGAGTTTTTGAGGTTGGGTTCGTTGACCCATATATCGTGAATTCACATACGTTAGTCAATCACCCCAAAGACGTGGAGCATGACCTGACCACCTTTTTAACCATGCAACATTTCTGTACGGAAATACTATTTCCTTACAACTTCAGGTGAGTGTTTCTGTCTTGTACATATTTTATTTGGCTTTCTCGATGTTAAGTGTAATTGATGAGCTATGCATGTCTGCTTTATGTAAACGTCCGCAGGTTCCACTGGATTCTGCTAAGCATTCAACCTGACAAGTCCATAGTTGAAGTCCACGACTCATTAAGTTGGGACCAAGCGTTGTGGTCCGACATGAAAGAAATGCTCAACAAGTAATTTCAATCATTATCGCATTATATCGCCCTCTTTCGTTCGTTCCCTGATGTCAAGTAATTAATAACTCCTTTGTTCATTTTCTTTGCCAAAGCAGGTGTTGGACAATTTTCAAACAGAAGGTAGAAGGTCCATTCAAAGATGAGCTAACTTATAAAACGGTGAAAAGTCCGCAGCAGCCACCGGGGAGTAATTTATGTGGATTCTACGTTTGCGAGTTCATTCGCGAGTTGACCACTGAGCGGAGAACAACTGCTTTCAGCAAAATGCGGGAGAAGATCGACCCAGAACGGCGCGTACAAGCAATTCAAGAGGAATTGGCGGGATTTCTGCTTAGGGAGGTCATCGATGAAAAGGGAGAACATTATGCTTCGGACGATGAACTACATATGTGATCTATCTCCATGTAATTAAATACTTGTATTCTCGCAAGAGATCGAATATTAATTATATATGCATCAACGTGTACTGTGTATATAGTAGAGCGTATAATATGCGTACGGAAACGATGGAGAGCACGTCGGCGATGCGAAGAAGGGGGAGACGATGGAGGCACCGACGAGAGGGAGAGGGGGCACCGGCGAGAGGGGCACCGGCGAGAGGGAGAGGGGGCACCGGCGAGAGGGGGCACCGGCGAGAGGGATAGGGGGCACCGGCGAGAGGGGGCACCGGCGAGAGGGAGAGGGGGCACCGGCGAGAGGGAACCGGCGAGAGGGAGAGGGGGCACCCTAAACCCTAAATACCAAAAAAAAAAGGCACACATTGGTCCCGGTTCGTATTAAGAACCGGGACCAATGGGTCTCCCCCACGCCCAGCCAGAACTGGCCACGTGGACCAGCATTGGTCCCGGTTCTTGGACCAACCGGGACCAGCATTGGTCCCGATTGGCCAGTCCCGGTTGGGCAACCGGGACTGATGTCCAAGCCCAACCGGGACCATAGGTGCTTTTTCTACTAGTGTTCCCCACGTCCACCTCCGTCTTTGCCGCGCAGTCATAGTAGGATGGCGAGTGGAAGCAGGGCTCGACAGACATTGCTCGCATACACGGCGGGTCCGGCACCTTCTGTCGCTCCTCGTGGATGGGCTGGTGCACCCTGATGCCGCCGTACTCGGCCTTGATCCTCTCGTAGTACCACGAGCTCAGAGAGGTGACCAGCACGGACGCGTTGTTCATCTCCATGGATGGGAGCTTCTCCCTACGAACGCACGAGAGGACCTGGTCCAGGACGTTCTGCAAAGGCTTATTTTGTGTGAACACCCGTATCTGTATGCCGACGCGCTGCTCGGTCCCTGCGAGGTGGGCGTCATAGTATCTCGTGACCGCGCGCCACACGTCGTTGACCGGGTGGAACAGGTACCTCCCGAGGTGGTGGAACACGGCGTCCTTCTCCGGGAACATCCGCCCCAGCTCATGTCAGAAAGAAGGGACGAGGAAGAGCCCGGGGACGAGGTAGCTGTCCGTCCTCATCAACAGCCATGGCGCGCCGCGGATGAGCTGCTGCTGCTCGTCGCAGTAGAAAAGCTTGTCGTAGAAACCATAGCCGCCTTCTAGGTGCAGGTAGACGTACGGTGGCCGGCGTCCTCCGTCCGAGTCCGCCCACGACGCGTTCCCGTTGGCGCCTACGGACAACACGTTGGTCTTGAGCATGTTGCCAAGGCTTTCTTTGGAGTCGATGCCGTAGCGCTTAAAATGGCCAAGCGGGAAGCCACGACCAAACCAGCCCGAGGAAGGGTGCAGCCACGCGGTCCCTGGGAAGGGCTCACAGAATAAGGCGCCGACGTCGTAGTGGACGAGGAGGGTGCGCTCGGTGAGCACGGCATAGAGGAATGCTGACGCCATGGACAACATCCGGTTACCGAGGCCTCGATAGCTGATATGGACCAGGTAGCGGCAGTCTCCCATGTCAGCCGTAACGGCCCCATTTCCAGAGTTGAGCTGCCGGATCGCCGCCCTGTACGTGGCCGTGCCAGGTCCACACCCCTTCTGGAGGGCTTCGTGCCGTCGGAGCTTGGCGAGCAAGTAGGGGGATGCTTTATGCGATGGGTGGTTCTTCTTCTTCTTGTCGTGGTAGTTGGGCGAACTCGTACCGGCTCTGGCATGAGCGCGAGCCAAATTCCGCGGCGATCAGGCCGTCAAGGAGCTGGTCGGTGGTGAGGTTGGACAGAGGTACATCTAGAGAAAATGAGACATTTAGTTAGCAAGTTCGTATTCCACAAACGGGATGGCCATGACTAACATACAATTCGGAAATGTCGTGGTCAAGATAATTCGGCGTTCCATTACAACATTATCTGTAAAACAAATGTACATACTAATAAGAATTTCACTTTCCCTCGAACGAACACACAAAAGTAAACCGTATGACAGGAAAAAGGGATACACATGAATGAAAGTATTAGTCTACCGTGAGGGATCTGTTTTGACACATAGGTGTAGGTGCACCCACTACTAAAAATTTGTATGTTAAAATGTCAAAAAAAGATTTAAACTGAAGTTTTGGGTATATATCCAAACATTTTATATTTGTACACAATTGTTTCGTATGAAAATACATTTTTTGTGTCTTGTGTAAAGCAAATTCGGTGCTCCAAAATGACCACATGAGAGACATTGTTTTTTTGGTCTTTTTATACTGCCCACAAAAAATGTCACCTTTTCGCAATTTCTTCTGTGGACATGAAAAGTTTGAAAGTACCCCCAAAATTTGTTTTTTCTTTACATTTTTGAATTGCATTTTCATATGCATCTACACTCACGAGTCAAAACATCATGTACATCCGCCCCCATGGTAATTGAACGAAGAGACAAAATAGACAACAAATCAAGAAATTCGATATCCAGACCATAGCTCGTCTTACGTACGTACCTTCCACGGAGCTGGGTACCGTCGGCAAGTCGTCCCAGGCGGCGGAGAGCACGACGAGTGCGAGCAGTGTCGCCGCCACGACTCAGACGGCCGGCAAAGCCCTCCTCATGCTGCATCGAATCCGCTGCCACTTGTTCACTATCTCCAGCCTCGCCAGCTGCAAGGACGGCGGCGCCGGGCTGCCTCGGTCGACGTTCATGCTCGCCATGGGGCCGCCAGAGGGGTTGTGGGAAGCTATCGTTCAGAGCGACCGCGGCAACTATCGTTCTTAGACCTCTCATATATAGGCAATTTTCTGTATAACTTGCAACTGGTGGCATGCGGAACCATGTTACACCCCTAACGGACTAGGCAACACCTTTGCCACGATCTAGTCACTAGTTAGCACGTACACGCAGCGCACTTCTTCATGATGCAACTCACATTTTTAAATTCCATTTTAAGAATCGATTATCCAATCTTTGTTGCTACATAGAAAGAATCAAAGGTCGTGTGACGAGGTTATCCTAAAACTAGAATCTCTCTTGGATAGCTTTCCAATGCCGTCAAAGGTTTCCACACATTAATAATTGACCTCTTTCTTGCCTCTTTGTTTTGGTGTCCGTCACTCTGGCCTACAAGTTTACGTCATCTTCCAAAAAAATGATGCAAGCGAAACAATTCCAAAGAGAGGTAATACAATCACACCTATGTGCGCTGCGGCTTGAGGTTTCCTCCTTCAAAGTTTGACGCAAACTTAAAAAGCAGTTCCAAGGATAACAAATATATATATGTAGTCACTATAGTTTGAGAAGATAATAGTACAAAAATGCAAATCAAAGTTCGACGGTTCCAACATGCCTCAGTTCTCAAGCAGTTCTTACTCTTTACACTATGGATTCATAGTCTAAGTAGAACTATTCACAAATCGTCATGCCGTAAGAAGGTTGTTGTTGGTGGCTCTCCAGATGGATGACCGTCCCAACAAAGTGTACTCAATTTCTCTTATCCCAGAATTAGCATCTCTCCGTCGGACACGTTACAGTAGCGAGCGTTCCTAAAATAAAGTTTTGAACTAAAACCATAAATTAAAACATAAATTAAAACTGTAAGACACCAGTATACTCGTACGAAGACTCCACTTCCGGCAATGTTGAACCTAGAGGGAATATTGGCAAGAATATCATGCCCTAGATGGCAGCAATGGTGCAAAGAGGTGAGAAGAAACCGAGCGGTGGACTGAAATCAAATTAGAGCAAAAAGAACCAACCTTTCCGTGTGAGCTTGCTTTCTCCATGCCCGAGGATGAGGACATGGCCCCATGCGCCATAGACGACGGAGGCAGGAGGAATCAGCTGTGTTTTATGCGGTTGAGGAAGCGAGCACTGTGTTTCTCTGTTTCGGGAAAAAGAGGTCCGGAACGAACTTTTTAATACGGCAGAAAAACTGAAATGGTAGAGAGTACTACAGTTTCTAAAGCACGGTTTCTGTTTGACCCAAATCACGTTGAATTATTTCATTTTTCAGTATTTTAGGAAAGTTAAGTATTCTCACAACATTTCAAAAATACGGTGCTTCCAAACAGACTCTAACTTTCTTATCAAGCCGTTGCTAGCAGATGCAACAAAATTATAGTACACCTTCATGTTGGGAACTTGATTTCTGGCACCTCCAACTACGAATGGCTCCTCCTCTGCTTCAGAAATTCTTCCCCAAAAGAGCAGCATGCACAATCTCAAAAAAAAAAAAAAAAAAAGTTGCTAGATACATGAAAGGAAAAGGAATCATATTTCATCAGTTCATAAGCACCAACAATGCCTGCATGTATGTGTCATAGAGTTACAGTTATTAGTCCAGAACAAAACGCATTTTAGTATCTAGCAGAAAACATGTATTTTACCGTGGAAATCCTTATTTATTTATTTTTGAGCGGAATGGAAATCCTTAATTTGACTAGTCAAGGGACTGCTTCGATGTCTGTTCGTTCCAGGTGAAAGGCCCATAAAGCCCAAATCTAAATTTAACCAGAACAAAGCCAAGGACGGTTTAACGGGGAAGGTCATAGGTTTCTTCCTTCCCGGGGAAGCCATCGGACGTGCGACACCGCCGGAGAACACGCCTGCGACGGCAAGCCAGCCAGCGCTACGCCTTCGTCACCGATCTCCATCGCCCTCACGTACCCTAGCTTCTACAAGGTCTCCGCTCTCTGCTCTCCTTCTCATGAAACCCTAGCTTCATCTCAGTCTCTCAGATGTATCTTCCGTTAGCACTTATATGCCTCTTAAATCGGACCCTAACATAAGAGAAACTAGCCGGGAATTACCCTTGTGGGAATAGCCAGCAAGCCCCTAATAGCGTTGCTTGTCGATAATGTTAGATTTTTGCTTAATTTTTGTGTAAGATCCGTGTAAGATTTTGTGTAACTTGAATAGGGGTAAAAATAATTACAGCACTAGACTAGCTTGATTAATTGGCACTTGCACGGGTAGGCTGGGGAATTTGTTGTCGAGAACTGCACTTGCTGCTTTTCTTGACTGTATTTTACAAGGGCGGCAGTAGCGACTTGATAATCTACGCCTCATATAATCTGGAACCTTTATCTCGAATCCAGAAACAAAGTAGAAGACGAACACACCCAAAAGCAATTCAATCTAATCCCATATTTTTAACAAAGATATGTATTCTTATCCATGGTTATAACACACTGTTGTTTCATGTTTTATTAAAGAGGAAGAAGAGCTACACTCTCACTTGATAGTATGCACCAGAAGTCTAGGAATTACATCATTATCCACGATAAGAGCTTATTCGAATACAAATCTGCTGAATAGTTGCACCTCGCCTCACATAGAGAAGCTTAACATACGAGAAGTCTCCTACGTTTCACGTAAAAGAACGTCTCCTATGTTTAATTTCCCTTAAGTTCGTCGACCTGCTCATCTTTCTTACTCGTCTGCTTTAATTTGTTATATGTGCAGAGAGTTTGTCATCATGCAAATGCCCAGAGAACTACTTGCCACCTCTCTCTCGACACCCCCTACGGCGGCCAGACTCCCAAGATTGGGCGGACCTCCCAGATGGCTTGCTACATTCTATCATTGCTCGGTTGTGCTTTTTCCTCGACCTTTTTGCCTTTGATGCTACCTGCCACTCTTGGCATGCTGCTTTATGCACATACCCATTTAAATCTACCTTCTGCATTGTATGCCCGCCTCTCCTTGTCCAACTCGGTCTTCGTCGCATGGATCCTTTTCATGCTTCCAACAATGTTGTTGGCAAGTTATGCAAAGTCGTAGATCTAGCCAACGGAAACACCATTCGTGGTGGCATGGTTCTTCAAGAAAATCTGCGGGAGATGCATTTTGTCAGCTCTTCTTTCGGTTAACTGATCTGCTGCTACCATAGATATTGTTTTGTTGTTGACGCGTTCAATGGTGCCAAGGTTTCACTTCCACACCTCCCATTGGACGACTACTGTGAGAAGGATATGTACAACAGTGGTACTCTAACAGCCCCTCTTGCATCATCCAACTCACACCTCCTTATCAGTACTAAGCAAGGTTTTAGTTACCGGTAGAAAAAAATTCCCGAGGGTGGTCGGGATTTTCGGTTACCGCGGTTATCGGAAAATCTCGACCAGTTACCGGACGAATTTGAAATCCTTAATTCAAAATTTCAAATATTTATGTTTCCATTTTATCAATTTACCAAATGTTTTCGTTAAAACTAAAATATCTCGGGATTTTTCGCTTGGTATGACCATTTCCCGAGGGTACTCGGGATATCCGGTTATCGACCGGTAACCAAAACCATGGTACTAAGTCCTTCCTGTTCGGCGACTGGTCGGCTAGAAGTCATTCTTGGTCTGGGATTCACCTTCGTGACGGTGCACAAGTAGTTCAGATTGTTGGATTCAATGGTCAGTTCATTGCCATGGATAATCATCAGAATATTGACAGATTGCAGTTGGCACCACAACTTGACCTTCAGGAAATAAAAGTCGAATGGTGTGGTCAGGTGAAGCAGAGCTCGTACTTGAAACCATTGCTAGTGGTCTGTGGAGACATGCTTCTCATGGTTTCTCATCACCCCTCATGTATCCAGTTAGGAGGATTAACCATGCTTCACCGCCTCGACATGTCAACCGAGCCTGCAACATGGGTGAAGATGTTGAGGCTGGACAACTGGGCGCTCTTTGTGTCAACTGACGGGAGGAGCCCGCCTTTTTCTTGCATGAATCCGGAACGATGGGGAGGAAGAAGCAACTCCTTGTACTGCGCTGATTACTCTCAGTCTAAGCCTTGGGATGTACACTGGCTGGGCAACAAGCCCGACCCCGTTCAGTATCAATCCCCTGACATTGTTTTTAAAAGAGACTGGTACCGCTTCCTACCGGCGCTCTGGGTGTACCTAGCACATTCTATTCCATGACCATGAGTAGTGAGATGACTTTTTCTAAGTAGAGGTACACCCTCACTCTTTTAGAAATTTTTGGTGTACCGGAAGTTTGAAAACAGATACCAACATGTTGTACTACAAAAATTATATTGATCTGTTAAATTTGTGGTCAAATAAGGTGTACCGTTTAAGAGACGCAAAGAAGATAGATTTTGATGAATTTTATATTAAAATATATTTGTTACCACTTATTATTTCTGTGTAGGGCCATTGTTAGGAGTTCTCCAGATTCTGCATATTTAGTTTTTTACATCGCCCAATTTCTTGGTTGTGTTGTTCAGTCCTGCACATGTTTGCTGCATTTGAACCTGGATCTGTGCTTGAGCTTTCCTCTTGCAAAAATACAACGATTTGGGAAAGTAGAGAGGTAGCTAGACGCAACAGTGCAGAAATTTGTGTGCTACGAGTGGCACCGCTAGTGGGTGTTGGTGGCGTGATAAAACGACAAATTATCCTTTAACCCAACATTCAACACGAAATAACCCAAAAGTTGACATTTTTTCCCTCGGGCGTGGACCGTGGGGATAAAGTGGTAAACCCAAAAGTAATTCAGGTGAAGGTTACTTTGTGTAGTCATTTTTTTCATTAGTCTTGACCGACTGTTCTACGTTTTGTGGAGTTGGAGCATTAGATAGCAACTCCCTCCGTGTCAAAATATAAAACTTTGTAACTACTTTTCACACACATGTATCTAAACATATTTTAGTGTAAGGTTCAAATGAATCTTGCACTAAAAAATGTCTAGATACATATGTGTGAATAGTAGCTACGGAGTTTTATATTTTGATACGGATAGAGTACAACACATCTCTCTTTCATGGTATCATCCAACAGTGACCCTCCGCATTTGCCCTTCGTGTACTGACCCTTAACTTGTCAAACCAAGTTAACATCAGGGCTGAAAAGGTAGTCGAGCCCACGAAAAGTCGGGTACGCGTGCATAACCCACGCTTATTCGGGACCCAAGTGGGTTACTCTGGGAAGGTATATTAAGTGATCCTAATCAGCGTATTCCAGTGAATTGTTTTCCACAAGAAAGTTATTAAGTAATCCTAATTAATTAGCATATTTCATACTCCAGCAGATCTGGAAAATGTGTCGGGAGAAAAGTGCCTACCACGTACAAAACTTATGTATATAACCTACGACAATTTTTCCAGACTGGAGGGTTACCATACTTGGTAAAAATACCACGTGGAAATACACTTCAATATTAAACTTCCTGCGTACATGAAAATAAGAGTGTGTGCTAGCGCAATAAAATATAGAAATCTCTACTTCTACTTAATAATAAAGCAACTAAAAACACTATAGAAAACGGACGCGCATCAGTGAGATCACCATTTTCAAAAATAATGACTGTAACACAGCACAATCATCTAACTAATCACCAATTTTTTGTGTGTACTCAGCTGCAGTCATTAAGCAGGCTACCAAACCCCGAGCATGAAAAAAAATGAAAAAACTAAACCAGACAATCAAACGGGCTCAACAGCGTGGTTCGGGCTGCGCTTTTCCTGGGCCAACCTTGAAAAGTCGCGGATAAAAATGGGCTAAAATCTATGCATGTAAACAAATACAATCGCACATAATGTGAATCGTCTTTTGAGCAAACACATGTCATCTCTCAGGTTGGGCATCAGACAAGGCATGTTTTAGGGACTATGTTGGTAGCTTAGTCTACGTGCACACACGTTATGGCAAATAAGGCCCGAGGAAAAATGCATACGCCTCCAACAATAACCACTTTTGTTGTTTAAGTCGTAGAAGATGAGTAGAGATGAATGAGGTGTTATTTTAGACAGCTCTAAAATATCGGTCCTTGATAAGTAAACAACGCCAATAAGCTACTCCCTCTGTCTCGGTTTATAAGTCCTACACACATCCCTAGGTCGTAAATTTCACTAACTTAATATGACCTATGTATTATAAAAACATACCATTCGGAAATTTAAATATTATATTATCTGGTGGTCCAATTTGTGTGTTATATAATTCACATTATGTTGATCAAGTTGGCAATCTAGGGACACATGGAAGACCTATAAACCGGGACAGAGTGAGTAGAGTGCAAAAGGTGAGGTGAGGACAAACTATCTGAAGACACTACATATACTCTAGAATTACCTATTTAGTTGTACCCAAACTGGATAATCTTGTACAGTAAAAACTTGCGAAAGCACTCAATCAAATCCAATGGATATATGGATACTATATATCAAAAAGGACATGTATGTATTTAGGGGCATACATCTATTTTTAGATTAAAGATATAGTATTGGTTTTCCTTATTTTGTTGTCAATTAATACAATAAATCTATCTTAAACATTTGAAGCTAAATTTAATCAAACTTCTTATGACCAGACAAGGTTCTAACTTTGAACTGGCACAATGTAAATGTAAAACTGTATGAACTGAAATTTATGTCGATAAAAAATCACGCATATGACTTTAAACTGGGTTATTATGAAATAGAAGAGTTCCGTATAAATAGATGATAAGTTTTTTAACTTGTCCTAGGCCCCCATGTACTTAGACTTAGGGAGTGGACGTCTCTTTAACTTGTCCTAGGCAGCCGAGGCCTCCCTCTCTCTGTAGAGTAGCAGTAAGAGTAGGTAGTAGTCGTGATTGCATTAAAAAAGCACCTGGTGACGACCATACCAAAACGTCAAACTGTGTGTGGAGAGATGTAAAGCAGCAGTACGCAGTCCCCTACCTCTCTCTCGGCTGCCGCTTGCGCAGGAAAACTCGGACAGGGCCGCGCCTTTGGCAGGCAACGTATGCATGCATGAGCTCTCCTCACACCCCAGGGCGCCATTGGCTGTGCATCAGCGCTAGTGGTAGGGATGATGTGCAAAATAGAAACCCTCCTTGGACAGCACAGGAGACAATCGTGAGAGAAGGAACTGTGGTTTTGTGCTTCCTGTCACCCACTCTACACGGTGGCGGTTTTAGTGTACAAACTTAGTTGTCATTGTAGGCATGTACTCTTCGTGTATGTTTGCTAATTAATAGGTTTTACCTTGTCTCTTGGGGCATCTCTGTCGCATCTGCAAGTTTTAATCTAGTTTCTAGTTTTCAGTATGATAACACACATGTACTCTCATTCTTAATATAAATGACGTCAATACACGTGGTGAGTCTCGTTTGCGTGCAATATACATGGTATTCGACGGTCATTGTTTCTGAAACATGTGCAATCTCTGCTTCGTTGTTCTCTCACGTATCCTATCATGACTTCCTCTAACTCCGCACTGCCTTTTTCCACCGTTTGATTTCAACCCCTATCTAGTGTTCTAGCGGTGTCTAGCACCCCGCCACTATTTGCTTTCATCGGGTGGGCTTGTTTCTGCTCTCATAGATAGGGTCGCGCCTATCACCTCACTTGACGAGGTGCCAATGGCCCCCGTTAACGTCTTGCCGCTTAAAGTGGCGCCATCTATCACCAGCGCGCTAGCATCAATGGAAAGTTCTTCCTTCACGGCCTCTTGTATTTCGCTGGAGACCGTGGTGGCCGATGGCCAGCCCGTAACAACACTTAAGCGTCCAGGATGATGTCAACTTCACAAGTTTCAGGATTTCCGTTGACGAGTGAGATAAGGTTGTGGTACATTAGTCGACGACATACACAATGGCATGTTAGAACCAGAGTTCGATTACATTCCACTTCGTTTAGTTTCGCTAAATAAAATTTAAGCACCAGACTTTGAATCTGGAAGAAATGTTGTACAAAATTCTTCGAAATTTTGAAATTTCGTGAATTTGCTAATCTCAGCATGGCTAATATATTTACATTGAAACCATGGAGTCTGGAACAGAAAAGGTGTGGTTCACCTCAATCGTCGACAAGTCAATGTCAAGCGGCGAGCACCGCAAGCACTGAATATATGACTCCCGTATAAGTCTATAACCGGCTCAATATATTTGCGGTAAGGAAACAAATAGTTAGTATTTCTAAACGTAGGTCATTATTGGAGCCATCACGGAGTAATTTTTCTTCGTATATACTGCATTGGAAAGAGGTCATGATTGAAAGGATTCCCCTTGATCGTATGGATGTGCATTGGAAGGAGGCCATGATTAAAAGGATTCCCTTTGATCGTTTGCACTTTAATTCCTTGCTTCCCTCAAAGGAAGGTACTAATTATTTTCGGTCCTAATCTGTCTATATATATACACTTGTTGACAGGCAAGCGGCGTCACGGCGTCTTGACCTGCAGGAATCGAGAAACCCAAATCAACCATGGCGTCCAACGTGCCCCTCCAAGAGCAAGGCGAGGCTCGCGAAAGCTGCATCATGATCATGCTTCTAGCCCTCATCTTAGTGTTATGCGGCCTCATAATCGGCGTATGCACTGGCATATGCTGGCAGGAACCCCTTGCCGGCGATGGACAGTACTATTCTTATACTGTCTCAAGTTTTGTACTAGTACAAATTAGTCAATGTATGCCAAACTCTTTTTTCTAAATTAATGTTCTCGCCTGTATTTCTTTGTGTATCTCTTCTGGCTGCTCTTTGTTGGTGATCTTGAGGCTTTTCTTTGTTGGTAAACTGAAACTGAGGCCTGACACCTTGCATGAGCAAACAAATGATGTTGGCAAACATATTTTTTCGCTTAACCTATTTTGTATTACCTTTCAGCGTAAATGAATGAAATTGACACCATTGAGGGTTACCTTCCGCAAAACTACATTGAGTCATTTACTAGTTACTGCCACCCAAGGCGTTCTAACTCCCACGAGCAACTGGATGTGTTGCCCGACGACACTTAAAAAACCAGAAATTTTACTAGAATTACTAAGGACTTATGTGGATCCGAGGAAGAACGTACACGAGGGGGAAACTGTGGCTAAGCAAGAAGACAGGTACGATTGCTGTTAGAAGCATCACGACTGAAGTTTTGTTTTGAGGTACAAACTCATTCATTTGTCAGCAAGTTCGTACCAGCTTCTTTTACACA
Organism: Poa pratensis; assembly: GCA_947311845.1. Classification (NCBI taxonomy): domain Eukaryota; kingdom Viridiplantae; phylum Streptophyta; class Magnoliopsida; order Poales; family Poaceae; genus Poa; species Poa pratensis. The sequence goes on along the minus strand of CAMZMU010000126.1, from coordinate 1,639,659 downwards.
TAGATCAATAATAACCAGAGAAGGGAGCAAGCCACACATAGATCAATAAGTTCGCAAGTTCATGAGCAACATTGTTTGCACAGCTGCAGTTTAGAAATCTTTCAGGACCTCGATGTCCTTGTAAACATTCCAGAAAGCTCTGAATCGGTATATTTTAGCTTATTGCAGTAAAGTGTTCTGCCCAGCTGCTCTGAGCTACATGAGACAAAAATAGAAGGGGATACCGACAATCTACCGCTTTCCCAAGTATTCAGTGTTGACTGAATCATGATTTTGGTTCCTGAGGACTACCACTAGTCTCGACATCGGGAGCATACATCAGAATAATAATCACATAGATGCACACCAATGTGTGTTCTGCAAAAAGTGTTTTTTTCCTGTACGATTACTTTATTATCGTGGACAGAATGGAGAACAATGCCATGAAATGTGCAGCACACAACCTGGTAAAACAGCAAAACTTATCATCAGGTATGTCTTCAAAAAAATTGAGTACAGAAGAAACTCAAAAAAATCACATTTTACAGGAGAATAGAACTTACCAATATTTATTGCGAGGTACACTGCACTTCTGTTTCCCCTCCTCGTACTGATTATAAATATGTACTAGTTCTATCAGAGCAATCAAATCCTATAGGAAAGAACATGGTGGCAGATAATGGCTGTCACCTAAGAGCGCGTGCCGCGTGTGGGTGGGTCTAAAGAAGAAAAAAACCAAACCTGATTCTAAGGATATGAAAACGCTCCAACATTTAGCCTCACTAGTCGGATCCACCAAATAGAAGTCTTCTCCACTTTTCTGACTGAAGTACTCCTCCAACAATGGTTGAGATTTTAATCAGTAGACAGTTATGTCTTGTATAAGAGACTCAAGTCTGAAAATCTTTTTCTTAGCTACCAGTTTTTTTACCACACTCCAATGGTTAGACCTAAGTCTAAGTTTTCTTAGATACCAGTTTTTGACCATGCTGCACACCCCCTAGGCTCCTAATGTATCTATCATGATGCAAGTCGCCCATATACAATTCCCCAGAATACCAGAGCTCCAAACCACTTGTTCGACACAAATCTGCAAGGTAGGAATTAAACATAATGAGTTTAAGCACTTCATAAGAGTTGTAACAAACCAATGAACACACCATCTGTTCCAAATCTCAATGGTTTCAATGTAAAAAGAAACATACTTCCTGTTGCAATCTGCACGGTTGGACAAGTCGACAGTAGAAATCTGCCATGCTAACTGTGCAGCTGCGGCTGTCAGAAAAGGGTAATATGGCCATGCTGTCGAACATGATTACAGTAAGAAGTCAATATATAGTCTTCATAGAATATGACATTCTGATAAAAAAGCACCGACCAAGTTCAGCATTGTAGCCACTGAGCGCCAAGCTGCCAATCGATGCAGCGCCGAAGGCACTGATCCATTGCTTGGTCAAATCTCCAAACCTTAATGCTGTGGACTTAACACCTACTCTGAGGTCATCTTCTTTGTCCTGGCATGTATTTGGATACGATCATCAGAAACCACGACAATGTCATAAGATGATTTTGCTCAGTTTAGATATAAAAGAACAACCCTACCTGATGTGCATATATGGTATCATAGACCAATGTCCAACATATACCAGCAGTATACAGTGGAAGGATGACTGCAGGATCTAAGCTCCCTTTGACAGCAGCCCATCCTAACAAAGCTCCCCAGTTGAAGGTCAGGCCAAGAAATGCTTGAGGCTGTTCAAGATTACATCGGAACTAGTTTGAGTGATCACTCAGTAAGCAAGATTATGGTAGTACAACCTTGCATGTGCGTATTACATACCCAAAATGTGAACCTCTTCATCAGTGGATAAGAAAACACCAAAAGAAGAGAAGATGCCCCAAGAACACGGCTGCATAGACAAATGAGACAAAACTTAGAAGTGAACACTATAACGATAGAAGCAAAATACATCTGACAAGCTGCCATTCCTTTGGAGTCTGTGGAAGTTAATAAATTCAAAATGGATCAACAAACATGGGTTACACTTGTAATGCTTCTATAGATAAATTCCACAAAAATTCGATTATTGTGCAGTTTATTTGGTTGGACTTTGCAGCATTCAAGACAGACAAACTGCATAATAGTCACACACACAATGAAGACACAATTTACCTAAAATTGTTCAGTTGGAGAAGAATGCCCAATCCCAGCAGTAGCTGACCTCCAAGGAAGCACACTCCTTGAGAAGGGGTTAGAGCACCTGATGCAAAAGGCCTGCTTTTGGTGCGCTCAACCTACAGGAGGAACATGTCGGTAAATGTCACACAATCACCAGAAGATATCCATCAAAACTTCATTGCATGATCCACTCGTGTGAGGTAATGCAGCAGTAGCAGACGAACAAATCTAAGACTCCGGCATACATCCAACTTGTCTGGAACTTTGGTTAGTGTATTTTTTCCTACATGGTTTCACTACATAGTTTGATTTAGGCTGGTACCAACACTATGGTCATGACATTTGGCACTCAATTTTGCTAAAGGTAAGCATATGATACATCTAAAACTGCAGTTGGTCATTTTCTTTTGTAATCATGGCTGCAGTAATCTTGAAGGCATTATATCCTTTAACATGCAAAGTTTGAGGAGTTATCCCCAACCAGAGCAAACAAATTACAGGAAAACAAATCACCTTATTATCGATGTCGCGATCGAGAAGATCATTCACTGTGCAACCAGCGCCTCTGAGGAGGACAGCTCCGCATCCGAAGAGTGCCAACATTTTCAAGTCAGGGAGTTCCCCCGGCATGGCTGCTATTGTGATTGACCTGCGAAGCAAAGATTATAGGAGCACTTCAACTCAGGACATAAACTGTGTTGTCAATTTAATATCAGTCGGGCATATGCGAACATGTCGATAGCGGTTTGTGGGCTGTAACATTGTCAAGTTGCGAAGCTGTAGACAAACCATATACAGTAGCATGTTATGAGGCATGAACCATTTAGATGATTCTGCTTCTTAGTTGCTTGGTACTTGGATGCATAACAGGGGAAAAGGTTGCTCTGGTGCTGATAAACACGTGTTCCTTTTCTTCATAAAGCACAAGACAAGATTGAGCGTGAACTCCAAATTTTCAGCGATAGCTGAATCCATCGTTTCTTTGTGCAAACAGTAAGTCCGCAAATCCACTCATCTAGTTTCAAGTGAGCTGATCCTGCTGATGATGCGCACTAATTGATCCTAGTTCTATGCAATGGTGTTCAGAGATGGCAATGTCAGTACTGGTAGTAAGCGTACCACATGCAGGGCCAGGCGAGCAGCCAGGTGCCGATGGGCTTGTCGAGGCGGGCGAGCATCACGTACGGGCGCGCCGCCTCCGGGAGCCACCTCTCCAGCCACGACACCGGCGGCGGCGGCGCCGGGAGTCTGTCCACCCCTTCCTTCTCTTTCTCCTTCTCCTTGTCGTTGGACCGGGAGGAGGTCGAGAAGCTGGAGGGGATCAGGATCCGGTCGATGTAGTGGGAAGACGCCGCCGCGGAGGCGGAGTGTGGCGGGTGAGGGCATGGCCGGCGGGTTAGGGTGATGAGGTGGCGCCGGGCGGCGGGGTTGGGGATGGGAACGGGGGAGGGGGAGGAGGTCTGGGTGTGGTGTGGGGGAGCGGGGAGATGGCCGGGAGCGGGACGGCGAAGCGGGCGCGGCGGCGGAGGCGGCGCGGAGCAGAGCCATGGACGGAAGGAAGATGAAGCTGTTGGGCTGCCTCTCGCGTTTGGGCTTAAGTCTGTCGGGCCAATGGAGCCTAGGTGGGCTATCTATCCTTACGAAATCGATCAGTAGATATCAAAATGCTGCATGCAACATTGTTATCACGTACTCCCTCTGTTTTTTAATATAAGATGTTTTAGGTGGTACACATGTTGTCTATATCCACACTAAAATGAGTGAACATGCACACAAAAATGTGTCTACATACATTTATGTGCATGTGCATGTGGACAAAAGCTACTCCCTCCGATCCATATTAGTGGGCATAGCTTTGTCTAAATTCATATGTATCTAGTTAAGTATTTAGACTAGATACATGTGTATCTAGACAAAGTTATGCCCACTAATATGGATCGGAGGTAGTAAAACATCTTATATTAAAAAACGGAGGGAGTATGTACAACATCGAGTTTCCCCCTCAAGAAAAAGGTACAACATAGTATGCAATATTTACCTCAGCTCTTGTGTAACAAGGGTGTCGCATGATTTCGAATATGTCCAGGACGAAGAAAAGTGTTACAAATGCAATGAATCCCACTGCAAAAAATCCCCCACATCACTAACCATCACTCGCCTCTGACAATCACATAATATTCCTCGAATTACTGATGAGTTAGTACACGAATTCTGTTTTAGAAGAAGAAGAAAAGTGCAAGGTTGTATATCTGGTCGAAGGACAATGCAATCGCTCGAGACTGACAATACTTATCACGGATCACAATATAACATATTAAAATAGGAAACATAGAGTATCATAGAGTTCATCATACAAGAACTGAGTTCATCCTTACAAGGCAAGCACTGGAAAGAGTGCTGCGAGACGAGTGGACTGGTGCTTCACTGCTACTACATAAATAGTACTACGACGACTGCAACCTAAACCCTTGCATCAAAGTGAACTAAAACCTTCAAATAATTTTTTAGCGAGATAGATGGGATCTTACTTCCACATCTTTTGTGCTACTACCAAAGCTAGAAGGAGAACCGAACACTCAATCAGTAAATCTACGGATCACGAATGTCAATACCAAGAATAGGCGTTGCATTGGCACCATACCCAGGAACTCGTTCACATCGCATCCCTTCGTCACCCACACAACGCTATCACTAGATTTTTTATACTAATTTTTTGTACTTATTTATAAATAAAGTTTACCTGTATATTTGGTTTAACTTAGCTATGACAATTAACCTCACAATAATTTCACTAGATACATATTAGTTTGGGTTATATGCTCCCAGCGTCTATAATTTGAAATTACATTGTGCTTTTAATTTTAAAAATAGGTTGTGTCATGATAAACATAAGCTATATTTACAATGGTTGCATTAGTATTTTATTTTCAATATATTGTCTTATAAGATCGATAAGGGGTCCTTTTAAAGTTAGTAAAAAAAGGCTAAAAACACGTGCCTTCGCAGATTAATTTGTGACACTTGTATGAATTAAAGTTTCTCTGTGTTTGCACGGGGGATGGAGAGTGTATATCATGTGTAGAATTACTATATATTTATCTTGATAAAAGTTAAAACACGAAAGGACGGTCTAAAAGATATATTGTTAGAGAGGATTCTAGTGAACGACTGGGTGCAAAGAAATATAAAATTTTAGAATTCATAAGGAGTGTCCACCAGGAGCATGCCATTGAAACATTAACATGTTGCCATATTTTTTGTGCTCAATTAATTGTGCCTGCCTTGTTGAAATGGATTAAATCAATTGATATTGTGCCTGTGATGTTTCCCGAAGATCGAAGCCGATCACATAGAGCTTAGAAAATGATGGTGTCACCACGTCGTCCCACCATAGACATTATTGTTTGTCTATCGACGCAAGTTGTGTAGCTTAACGAGACACACACGACATGAAATCTTTTTTTGAAGGAAATTATTTACCGGCCGCGTGGGTTCACAGTTTTTACGTTCCGCTTTTAGCAATATCACCAACTCTGACCTTTCTTGATGATCCCTATCAACCACATTACCCTATTTTGGGTGCAGGTCAGAGTGGCCGTTGCCCTGCCTGCCACCCACGGGAACAGCGTGCTAACTGCAAGTCAATCACACCACCAGCTGCACTGCACCCGTGCGTGGACAGGTTGAAAAGGCATGGCTCCTTCCGCTGAATCTCTGTGACTGTTGGCCGACACTCTGCTAGCCTGCTAGGTGAGCTATAGCCCCTCTCCTCCCTCCATCTAACACAATGGCATCTTTCAAAACTCGCCTCTTCTTCTTCCTCCTCCTCCTCGTCGGCATGGCCGTCGCTCTGGTGGTGGCTGTGGACGCTGACACGCAGCTGGATGATGATCCTAAGCTGGTATTTTTGCCTCACCTAACCTCAATTTTGTTCTGTGTCCTAGTGTTAGCTTGCGCCTCCGCATGCATGCAGAAGCAAGCTAGTCCCACTACTAGTGTCGTCAGATCTTCTTCCTTGTTAGATCTCTCTGCTCGCTGTCTTTGGGATCAACGGATCAATGCAATCACGAATCTTGATTTACCAAGAATTAATATATATACGTCGTGCGTTGTTCTTGGCTTCCAGCGGAGATTATTGCCCAAATCCTACCATGCAGCGTGGGAAGCGGAAACAGTAAAATAGGCGCGAGGCAGAGAAACATTTTTTGAGGAAGGATCCGACCCATATATTAGGAAACTCAGTACAATTTTACAAACAAGTCCAGAAAAGAAAAGAAATTACAACGGGACCCTGAAAATTGCACGAAGCCCCCTGAGCTCCCTGAACGAATTACAATCGGATCCAAACAGCCTGCTCCCAAGAGCCTAGACGACGCCGGCGCCGCCGTACCTCGAACAGCCGGAGAGAGAACGCCGCCACACCTTGTAGTTGGCCGCATGAGCCGTCCGCCGCCACGCGACGAAGCTTGGACTCGATGAACGCGCACAGCCACAGCGCGAGCTCTCCAGCACCGCCCATCTTCCAGCCGGCACCGCACCGCCCAGGTCCACCACCAGCCGCACCGCCGCATCTCCAGCCTCTGCTCCCTACGCCACCATGGCCAGCTGAAGCAGAAACAGCGAAGAAGCAAACCACCAGAGCCACCTGCAGCAAAACCGGAACAACGACCACCACCGGCTCCTCTCCTCGCCACCACGGCCGGCCAGAGGAGCACAGACGGGAGACCGCGCCCGACACAGCAACACCCCTTCTCCATCATAGCACCTCACGAACTCAACATCGGCACTGGAGAAGATGCCGATGCGACGGCGACGAGCTCGAAGGACGGAACCCCAACGCGCGCAGCCGGCGACGCCGCCTTGTCGGCCGCCCGCACGGGGTAACAGAGCTCCACTACCTCCCCGGCTAGAACACCGGACCGGAGAAGGGAGGGGGAGAGATTATTCTTCCATGCCGTCGCCCTCCACTCCGGCCAGAGAGCCACGGCGAAGCACAGAACAAGAAAACTACCTATACTAAACTACTCACCGGCCGAGATCCAGAGCTTCCCCCCACCTCGCAACGCCTCGACGGCGCCGGAGGCGGAGGGAAGCAGAGGATTCGCCGGCGGAACCCTAAATCGCCGCTCTTCCGCCTCTGGTACTGTAGCACGGGAGGGGAACGACTCGGGATTATGACCACAACGCGAGGCAGAGAAACATACGCGCGCGTCCGGCCGAGTTTGGAGCGATCGCGTCCGATGGAGACGGAAGTCGGTCTTCCTAATGCTAGCTCCATATATTGTCACATTTTAAGCCGATAACTCAAGCTGTAACCAACTCCCATCGAACCATCATCATCCATGGCGTTCTTCAGGCCTCTCCTCGCCGTCCTCCTTCTCCTCGTCGCCGCCTTCGTGGTCGTCGACCCCACCGATGATTCCTCCTCGGTAAACAAATCAATACTTCTGGCCTGAACATATCCCAGCATATACTCTGTTCGCAAAAAAAAGCATATACTCCATAACTTTTTTTTTCAATCAAATAATTAACTGTTTGAAGCCAATGCTCCATCTGCATAATTATTAAGCTAATGAGTTTTGGGCTCCTAATTTGGAGAAACGTCCAGGGAAGGCCATCGGTTGATATTCCTCTGCTATTTTGTTCCTCTTCTGAATCAACATCGGAATTTATTCCGGCAGAATCTGCAACCTGATTTCCAATTTATCATATCATCCACCCGTGTGCACATTTGCAAAACGTCTACCGAACGTCACATGCTGTCGATTGATTTTCCTCTGTTTTCTTTCTTCTGAATCAACGTGCATGCTTCCACACAATTTCAGACTCTCAACATACACATCATCCTTTGCTGGCTAGACATATTTGTGCATGCATTGCATGCTCTCACAACCTTTAATTCTACATGCATATATGCAGGTGATGGGTGGCGGCAAGAGGTCTCTGCTTGGGGAAACAAAGATAGGTATGTTCATGCATCCATGATATGCATAATGTGACCTCAATCCATATCATCTCAGACATATAAATGATCTCTGAACATATAACGGTAGACTGCACGTCGGCCTGCGAGGCACGGTGCGGCAGGAACTGGAAGAACAAGATGTGCAATAAAATGTGCAACATCTGCGGCGGCAAATGCAACTGCGTCCCCTCCGGGACCGGCCAGGACACCCGCGGACAGTGCCCCTGCTACGCCAACATGGTCAACTCTAAGAACGGAAAGCCCAAGTGCCCATGATTACCAATGCGCATGGCAGGCTGCTTCCGTCCATCAATAATAATCTCTGCTAGCTCGTGATGCTGTTCATCCATCCATATTAGTATAGAGTATATATCTGATGGATGTCAATATTTTTTTTTTTGAGAACACAGTACAACACAGACGCTCACAAATACACACATACACTCACCCCTATGAACGCACGCACGCACACCCTACCCCTATGAGCACCTCTGAAGGACTGAGCCGGCTGATCTTGAGGTTGACGAAGTCACCACAGGCGCCTCGCTGTTGACGGGCACGTCACCTACCACTGAAAGAATAGCGCCGGATAATCCTGGAATAAATCCAGGTAAATGCAAACGCCCATGCCAAGTCTAGGACTTGAACCTGGGTGGGCTGGTTCCACCACAGGGAACCCAACCATCAGAGCCAAGCTCCGTTTGCGATGGATGTCAATATTTTGTGTTCTGGATCATACATAATCGTGTATGCTAAACTAGGTTATAAGTAAGGAAGGGGGTAGATTTAACTCGATCTTCTCCTCTATGCCTCGAGAAAATCATATATTGGAATGCAAAACTCTATCATTGTGCTACCAAACCATGCATATGTATAGTTGCAGAGTTGTTCTTCAGGTTCGGTACGTGTCGCTTAATTAACTGGGGGGCGACGTCTTGTGAATACTTTCTGATTAGGTAGATGGGAAGCACTTGAATATCTATCTCTTTTGTTTATTCTCATGTTTAAGCTGATTCCCTCTCGTAATTGGTTAGTATTTTTTTAATCAGAAAGTAATGCCAGTATTAATGTATGGGGATGTAGCTCAAATGGTAGAGCACTTAACGATGCATGTAAAGAGGCAGGGGATCGATACCTCCCATCTCCAATTCTGTTTTCTTTTCTTTTTTGGATCGTTTTTTTCTACAGAAAATGACGGGAGAAAGTAAGGGTTATTCATTACTTTTCTCTTTTTAGCCGTAAAGCCCAGTAATTCTATGTCGGCTGTTATGGTATTTTGATCCTTGGCCGATTTGGCATAAAGTCGGCCCACAGACAGAATTGATTCCAGCCTCCGGTTAGAGAAAACATGGCATTGACAATTGTTGCCCCCCTGGGTCGTCCCGCTGCGGCGACTCGGGGGCAAAACCCTAGCCGCCGCCGCCGGCCCTCCCCTCCCAGCCTCCCCCCTCGTCGCCGCCGGGGGCTAGCCGCCGGGCAAAGCCCGTGCGCCAGTCGGCGGCGGCGAGACCCCTCACTCGCGCAGTAGGTGCAGGCGGAGCGGCGCCCAGATGCCCTACCGGTGCAAAGGCGGCCATGGCGGCGACCCCTCTCCCCGGCTCTGCGGGTGACGGCGGCGCGGCCCGGCGGGTGTCCAAGCTGCCCCCCTCCTCCACCCTCATCTCTTCCCTCCTTCCCTGTCCTCGATCGAGGAGGCAGCAGGAAGCCACGACGGTGAGGCCATGGCGGGCTAGCGCTGCGCCCTGAGCGGCAGCAGCCGGCCCTCACCTGGACTCGCGCTCGGCGGCAACCCGTAGCCACTGCGGTGAGGACGTGGCGGGTCTCGCGCTGCGCCTCGTGGCTGCAGCCGGCCCCTCGCCGGCAATCGATCTCGCGCTGCTCCTCCGAGCAGCGGCGGCGGCCAGACCACGAGCAGGTCAGCGCGCTACTCCTTGGCAGCGGCGGCGCGGCCACACCCTGGAAATTGGCGCCTTTTGAGTCTTTGGCCGGAGTGGTTGTGATGGAGTTGGCATCGCCGGAGGCGTCGAGGCTCTCGGCGACTGGCGAGGCTGGTGATGATGGGTGGCCTGGGAGCGTGCTTGGTACGCTGCAGACGGTTTAGCCGTCCGCGCGTGGATCTCCGGTGTCCAGCGGGAGAAGGACGCTGGTCGGTGGGGTTGGACCACGAGGTTCGGCTACGGTGGCGAGGGGCTGCGTAGGCGGCGGTGCTGTAACAGCCCCAAAATTTGAGTACCAAATTTTCACTCTTGTGTCCTCATCTGCATCATGGCATGCATGCATCATTGCATCCATATAAATTGCTAAGCCACACACAATTTATTCTTGGCAATGTTGAAAACCATTAATGCAAAACTTGTCCCAACAAATTTCACAACAAGGAAGACAATCAAACTTGCAAACAAAATTACTTCGACATCTTATATTTGTCGAGGAAGTTCCAAGAGTTCACAATATTAAGTTTGCACTTGCTCCCAAAATAATAAAGTAGCAACATTTGGAAATTGAGCAAAATGTCTTAATCCAACACGATGAACAAATGTTGTAAAAAACATTTTATTTGGAGTTGCCAAAAATTGTGGTGCTTCTATATTATATTAGGAGGCTACCAGAATTTTGGCATATTTTGATAACATGTTTAAATGCCTCAAATTAATCTGGGAGATGCTTCTGTTTTAATTTAAAAATAGAAAAGGACCCGTTTGTATTTTTGTTCACGGACTGATCCGTGAGGGAGTTATTCTGCGCAGGGGTTTTCCGCGAAAACTCCATCTTCTTCCTGTAGCGACCGGGCGGCCGAGCCGCACCAGGTCGCCGACCTCGCTCGCTTGCCAGCCGTGCCCGGCCTCCCCTCTGCCGTCCACTGTGAAGAAGAGAAGGCCACGAGGCCCACCGCGACCCCATCCACCCGTTGCTCCATCTCCTCTCCCCGTTCCTCTTCCCGCGGCCGCCATGGCCGCCGCCACCGCCGTGCTCGTCTCCGACGTCTGAGAGCCTCCCGCTCAAATCGAGGACCGGAGAAAGCTCCGCCGCCACCTCCTCTACCCCTTGGCCGCAGGAATCGACGCGGGGCCGCCGCATTTGCCGCCGCCGTCCACCTTTCGCCGCTGCAGTCCGAGCTCCACCGCGTCGCTGCGCCGGCCGATTTCCGCCGCTGCTGTCCATCCCCAGCCACGCCGAGCACACGTACGACTTGAGGGTGAGCACGACCACCTAGCTGGCCTCTTTCCCTTCCTCTCCCTTCGCGCTAGCTCGCCGTCGCCAACGCCGTTGAGCGCGCCCGTCACCGTCGCCTCGCTGCTCCTTTTCTTTTTCTTTCCTCTCGAGTTTTTCCGACCGAAAACTCCGACCCAACTCCGGTGCAACTCCGGACTGGGTCCAGTGGATGCCGTCTCGGGCTGAGAATTGGGTGGACCGGAAACTCCGGCCCATGAGCACTGTTGGACCGGAAATTCCGGCCTGGACAGAAAAAGGTTGCAAAGTTTCTTTTTCTTTTTCCCTCTCGGTAGCACATGTCCCCGCTCCCCCTCCCGCGTTTAAAGTATCGAACTCCGATGATTCCAGCATATCCATCCCCTTCCGCGAGTCGGGTACTTAAATTATTTTCATCGTTGGAATTAAAATAATTAAAAGAATAAATTTAAGAGAGAAAATTATAAAAGTAATAACTTTTTACCGGGACCTCAGAAAAATGTGTTCTTCATATCAAAATGCTCAGAAAAACATGAGTGATCCAAAATCTTCATCATCATGCATAATTGTTCACAATTACAATAATGTGCTCTAGTAGTAATTATAATCACTAAGTTTAAATATGGGGTTTATTCCAAATGATGCAATAAATATAACGGGGACCTCATTTAACTTGTTGGTCATGTTTAAAGCTTCTAGGGTGCATTTAAAATGTCATATCATCATCCTTGTATGCATTGCACAATTTCCATGTGTTGATTGTTTTTCCGGTGTTGTTTGTGCATCGGTAGATCAAGGAGGTGAAGTGCCACCCCCGTCTTGTGACGATCCGTACTACCAGCCGTATCAACAAGGCAAGCGTAATCCCCCTCTGAGCATATCTTATCCTATGTTTCCGCAAATATTTTCTCCACTATAATATTGCATGCGGTTCTAAATGTCAACTTTTGTCGGATTAGAGTATCCTATAGTTGCATTAATTCCCTATGCCATTATCTGTTTCCCCTCCTATTATCCATAGGTTTGTGTTGTTGGCCGAGCTACTATAAATGCTATGTGATGCTTAGCCATGCCTAGTTATATGCATAGCTATACGATGGATATATGTGTTGTTGGAAACAGGTGTGAAATGTTGAAATGATGGTGGAGAATTGTGGTGACGGATAATAAAATGCTTAAAGGTGGGGATGAGAGGCCACTGTGGTTGTGGTGTTTTGTCTCGTTCTCGCCGCCTAGGTGCGAGTTCTTTACCTCTTGAACCAAGACTGAGCGTGCAACCATGCGTGAGGCCTATGCATTTGCAGGAACCCTCATAGACTAAATAACTCGGCGGGGCTAGCCAGGGTCCTCTAGTTCGGGCTTCCATTTGCGCGTGCGTGATGATGGTGGTATGAACTGGATGAGGATGTGGTGTTAGGAAAATGAGTGGCCGTGGGGCGGGGTGTTGTGATCCTGGCAGTCCTACCGCCACTGATGATCCTGGAAAGTCCTTAACGAGGGAGAAGTCGACACCGCTCCCACCCAGCCGGCTTTCCAAGGAAGAGAGCTAATGCGCAGGTAATGGGCCGGACGGTACGCGTGGCAAACATTTGTACACCCCTGCAGGGTTAAATCTTTTCGAAAAGCCGTGTCCGCGGTTATGGACGAACTTGGGAAGTGAAGGTAAGATCATAGAATAACTTTAACGGAATGATTAAAAACTGGGTACTAGAGGTACCACTCACAAATGCAAGGTGAGCTTCCTCGAGGGTGATTCGGGGAGGTGCCTTTGATGAACAGGTACAGTGGTTGATGTTGAGAAAGGTGATGAAAGAAAGAGTACTTCTTACCTCTTTTGAAAATACTCTGAATAGTCGATGCCTTTGAGTTATGTTTTCATAAATAAAATCAGCTTTATGCAAAACAACCATATAACTTTGAAAGCCTCATCGAGCATATTAGCTCTTAATCTTGCGAGTTCGTCGAACTCAACGTCGTTTGTTTTGTTTCAGAGGAGGACTTCACCGACCTCGAAGGTGGGTTCTTTGTGGACGTCGACGAGTAGTCTGGGGTTCCCAGGTGGCAGCTTGGGACATCCCGGAACAGCTGGCGCTGTGATGTTTATCTGTAGGCCTCTTAGGCCATATTTGGATCTTGTTGTTTAGAACAACCTAATTCGCTTCCGCTTGTGTAATGTTGGGTCTGTGACCTCTGGTTGTCATTTGCTATCTTTCTCTATTATAAGAGTTGAACTATATGATTTGTGTCGTAGAGTCTGTGATGTGCCAGTTGTTCCACAAGTCTTGATCTCTCTATTATGCATTGAGGGTTGTGCCTGTGTTAAGGCATCAATCGGGGTGTTGCGTTGCCGATGATCCATTCCGAGCAACGCCTGCCAAAGGTTTTGGCCGGGGATTGGTAAACCCGTAACCTCCGGTTGTATCGCTTAACCGGTGACACACAGCATCACTGTATAACAGTCGGTCAGGGCGCCACAAGTTGGTATCAGAGCAGTACTGCCTGTAGGAAACCCTTCTACTGGTCGATGTTGAGTCTAGTGTTTGTGAAAATATTTTAACCTAAAAATGAGTTGTGAAAACCATCTTAGGATTCTTTTTACTCCTTATCTGGTTACCCTCTAATCTCGGAGCAATCTTACCTCGATTTGAGTTAAAGGTTTTACTTCTCACTGTTACTTCAAAATGATTAGAAACGGGGTGGGTTCGACCTTTAGTGTTATGTGTCACGTTGCTCCCGCTGCGTTGCAATCCCAAATCAACTCAGATGTTTCTACCGAGTTAATCTTTTGATCCTTTCTTTGGGTTTTAACCCACGGACTTGAACATAAGGTCCCGGATTGTGTCAACTAGAGTGTGTTAAGTTGTGATTTCTTAACTCTCACTAGTAGCACATGATGCTGATCTTTGACCCAAGTTCTATCTTGTTGTTTTCCTTCTCGCAAAGTATTATCGTCCCTAGTCTGTGTACTTGTGTAGACGCTAATGCTATTGTTCGACCATTCGGAGAAAGATACTAACCGTGTCATTGTCAAATCTCCAGAATGGCTCGAGGAGGTCGTGGAGGCCGTGGTGGTCGCGGTAACCACAATGATGATGAGGATGATCTGCCGCCACCACCCTCGATGGCTGAGGTCTTGATGGCCATTGAGGAGAACCGTGGGCGCAATGAGCGCTTGCTGAACAGTTGGTGCAGCAGAATGCACGGAGGAACGAGTGCAACACTCTCACTGAGTTCCTGCGCTCGCAGCCACCCACCTTTGCTGATGCTAAGGAGCCACTGGAAGCTGATGATTGGCTTCGTGCTTTGGAGCGCAAGTTCTCCGCGCTGCATGTCCCATGGCTGAGCAAGTCAACTTTGCCACCTATCTCTTGGTTGGTGCTGCTGGCTGTTGGTGGGAAAGCCATGTGGCTTTGTTTCCAGCCAACCATGTCTTCACCTGGGCTGATTCCGCACTGCCTTCCGAGCGGAGTACATTCCCAGCCGATCATGGACTTGAAGAGGAGGGAGTTCCTGGATTTGCAACAGGGACGGATGGACCTCCGCACTTATGGTCGTGAGTTCAACCATCTTCTCGTTACGCCCCAAGGGACGTGACCAATGATGCTGACAAGCAAGAGCTGTTCCGCAAGGGTCTGACTCCGCAGCTCCGCTATGAGTTGTTGCCCTTCAGGTTCCAGACCTATCAGGAGCTGTTCAACCAGGCTTTCACTCTTGAGCAAGGAAGAAAGGAACTTGAAGCTTCCAAGAGGCCCGCACATGGGGACCACCAGAGTTCCTCGGGTTCTGAGAGCAAGAAGCGCAGGGTGTTTGTCCCTACAGCGCCGTACCTCGTGCTCCCTTCATGCCGAGCAGCAGGATATAGGCCACCTCCTCCGCGCCCCACTACTTCGACACTTGGGATAGGCGGAGTGGGTACCGTCCTATGCTACCTGCTCCACCTGGACTCACTTGCTACACCTGTGGCCAGGCTGGTCACTACTCCAGGGAGTGCCCCCAGAAGGCACCTCTCGCGATAACTCCTGCACGAGCCCCTGCCACTCCAACTGGCAAGGCTGGACCTATTGTGCGTGGTCGCCTGAACCACATCTCTGCTGAAGAAGCTGAAGAGGACCCCGGCGTTCTCATGGGTGAGTTACGAATCAACGGCAATACAGCTACAGTTTTGTTTGACTCTGGAGCATCGCATTCATTCATATCCATAGCTTTGCAAAAGACCACAAAATACCGTTCGAGAAAATGAGCCATCCTTGGTGATCTCCACTCCTGGCTCCAAATGGCAAACCGATGGGGTTACTCCTGAGGTCCAGATTAATATAGGTTACTGTCTTTTCCTTTGCCTTGGTAGCTCTGAAGTCCAAAGGCATTGATGTCATACTGGGCATGAACTGGCTAGCCAAATACCGGCTAATCTCGACTGTGCTGCCAAGACCATTACCGTGACTCTTCTCGGTGACATTGTGAAGTATTGGCTGCACTCAAGGCCTCCATCCGTCATACCCAACTCACCTGAGATTCTCCTTTGCTTTATGGAAGGCGAATCCCCTCCTGAAATCCAGGACATACACGTGGTGTGTGACTTCCCGGATGTGTTCCCGGAAGAATTGCCTGGCATGCCTCCTGACCGAAGTGTGGAGTTTGTCATAGATCTACTTCCCGGTACCGCTCCAATTTCCAAGAAGCCCTACCGTATGCCGGTGGAAGAGTTGGCTCTGTTGAAAGAGCAAATTGATCAGCTGTTAGCTAAGGAGTTCATCCAGCCTAGCAGTTCACCTTGGGGTTGTCCGGTACTCTTTGTCAAGAAGAGGGATTCTACCGTGCCTCGTCTAGTCTCTGACTATCGACCGTTGAATGCGGTGACAATCAAGAACAAGTATCCTATTCCTCGCATCAATGATCTGTTGGATCAGTTAGCTGGTGCAACGGTATTCTCCAAGATGGATCTGAGGTCAGGCTACCATCAGATAAAAATCAGAAAGGAGGATATTCCAAAGACGGCATTTGTTACTCGTATGGCTCATATGAGTATACCGTCATGTCCTTTGGTCTCACAATGCCCCAGCTACTTTCATGAGGCTCATGAACTCTCTTCATGGATTATCTTGACAAGTTTGTCGTCATTTACATCGATGACATCCTCATCTATTCCAAAACCAATGAAGAGCATGAGGAACATCTTCGTTTGGTTCTGACACGACTTCGAGAACACCGCCTCTATGCCAAGTTCTCCAAGTGTGAGTTTTGGTTGGATAATCTTTTCCTTGGTCATGTGATATCCGCTGGTGGTGTGGCTGTCATTCCTGACAAGATTCAGTCCATTCTGGATTGGAAAACTCCAATGTCAGTCAAGGACATCGTAGCTTTCTCGGATTGGCGGGTTACTACCGCCGATTCATCGAAGGTTTCTCCAAGATAGCCAAGGCCCTGACTGACCTTCTCAAGAAGGATAAAAAGTTTGTATGGTCGGCCGAAGCTGAAGAGAGTTTCAAACACTGAAAGCCAAGCTCACGTCCGCTCCTGTGCTTGTCCTGCCGGACACAAGCAAGGATTTCGTCGTCTTCTGTGACGCCTCTCTACAAGGCTTGGGTTGTGTATTGATGCAAGATGGCCATGTGGTGGCTATGCTTCTCGCCAATTAAGCCGCATGAGCTCAACTACCCAACTCATGATCTAGAACTTGCCGCTGGTCTATGCTTTGAAGCAATGGAGACCATACCTGTTTGGTAACCGTTGCGAGATCTTCTCGGATCACAAGAGTCTGAAGTACCTCTTCACCCAGCCGGATTTAAATCTCAGGCAAAGGCGTTGGTTGGAGTTAATCACGGACTATAATGTGAGTCTGAACTATCAACCCGGCAAAGCAAACGTCGTGGCTGACGCGCTAAGTCGGAAGTCCTATTGCAACAATCTGATGATTGAGAGGCCCAACCTGCCCTCTATGAAGAGTTTGCCCGTTTGAACCTGAAATTGTTCCTTCCGGCTACCTTGCAAATCTGGAGATCAAATCTACTCTTGTGGACCAGATTAAGGATGCTCAAAGCGTGACAAGGGTATTCTGAAAATCAAGGAGAACATTGCTAGCGGGAAGGCCAAATGTTTTCTGTCAATGAATCTGGAGTTGTTTATTTTGGTGACCGCTTGGTAGTGCCAAAGAAACGAAAATTGAGGGAGTTGATCCTCCAAGAAGCTCATGAATCTCCTCTCTCTATTCATCCCGGTAGTACCAAAATGTACCAAGACCTTCGACCACAATTCTGGTGGACCCGTATGAAACGGGAAATTGCTAGGTATGTTGCTGAATGCGACACCTGTCGACGGGTAAAGGCTGAACATCAAAGGCCTGCCGGCACTCTTCACCCTATTGCTATTCCCGAGTGGAAATGGGATGAAATTGGTATGGATTTCATTACTGGTCTGCCGAAGTCTCCAAAGGGACATGATGCCATCTGGGTCATCATTGATCGACTATCAAAAGTGGCTCACTTCCTCCCAGTTCGTGTTGACATTACAGCTGCCAAGTTGGCAGACCTGTATGCTTCCCGGATTGTTGTCCTTCACGGCGTTCCCAAGAAGATAATTTCTGATCGTGGAAGCCTATTCACCTCCAAGTTTTGGACTAGTTTCCAAAATGCCATGGGAACCGTCTTAACTTCAGCACCGCTTTCCATCCCCAAACTGATGGTCAGACCGAGAGAGTGAACCAAGTTTTGGAAGACATGCTTAGGGCATGTGTAATCTCTTTCGGTAAGGATTGGGAAAAGTATCTCCCTTTCGCGGAGTTCTCCTACAACAATAGCTATCAAGCTAGTCTGGGCATGGCTCCATTTGAGGTTCTCTATGGAAGAAAATGCCGCACTCCTCTAAATTGGTCTGAGACCGGAGAGAGGGCACTCTTTGGTCCAGATATCATCAATGAAGCTGAGGAGAAGGTTAGAATCATACGAGAAAATCTGAAGATTGCTCAGTCTAGGCAGAAGAGCTATATGACAAGCATCATCAAGAGTTCACTATGAAATTGGTGATAAAGCTATCTCCGCGTCTCTCCCCTTCGTGGCGTTCGCCGCTTCGGAATCAAAGGGAAATTGGCACCTCGCTATGTTGGCCCCTTCACCGTTCTGGCCAAGCGAGGAGATCTTTCTTATAAGTTGGAGTTACCGGTCATCTTTCCCAATGTGCATGATGTGTTCCATGTATCTCAACTTCGCCGGTGTTTCAAAGATCCTATCCATGGAGTCAATCATGAAGAGCTGGATCTCCAGGAAGATCTTACCTATCGTGAGCATCCTATCCGTGTCCTGGATGAAGCCGAAAGAAAGACCCGGAACAAGACTACCAAGTTCCTCAAAGTTCAATGGTCTCACCATTCCGAGGAAGAAGCAACTTGGGAACGAGAGTCTAGTCTTCGTGAGGAGTATCCCGACTTCTTCTCGCAATCTTAGAATCTCGGGACGAGATTCTTGTAAGGAGGGTAGAATTGTAACAGCCCCAAAATTTGAGTACCAAATTTTCACTCTTGTGTCCTCATCTGCATCATGGCATGCATGCATCATTGCATCCATATAAATTGCTAAGCCACACACAATTTATTCTTGGCAATGTTGAAAACCATTAATGCAAAACTTGTCCCAACAAATTTCACAACAAGGAAGACAATCAAACTTGCAAACAAAATTACTTCGACATCTTATATTTGTCGAGGAAGTTCCAAGAGTTCACAATATTAAGTTTGCACTTGCTCCCAAAATAATAAAGTAGCAACATTTGGAAATTGAGCAAAATGTCTTAATCCAACACGATGAACAAATGTTGTCAAAAACCTTTTATTTGGAGTTGCCAAAAATTGTGGTGCTTCTATATTATATTAGGAGGCTACCAGAATTTTGGCATATTTTGATAACATGTTTAAATGCCTCAAATTAATCTGGAGATGCTTCTGTTTTAATTTAAAAATAGAAAAGGACCCGTTTGTATTTTTGTTCACGGACTGATCCGTGAGGGAGTTATTCTGCGCAGGGGGTTTTCCGCGAAAACTCCATCTTCTTCCAGTAGCGACCGGGCGGCCGAGCCGCACCAGGTCGCCGACCTCGCTCGCGTGCCAGCCGCGCCCGGCCTCCCCTCTGCCGTCCACTGTGAAGAAGAGAAGGCCACGAGGCCCACCGCGACCCCATCCACCCGTTGCTCCATCTCCTCTCCCCGTTCCTCTTCCCGCGGGCCGCCATGGCCGCTGCCACCGCCGTGCTCGTCTCCGTCGTCTGAGAGCCTCCCGCTCAAATCGAGGACCAGAGAAAGCTCCGCCGCCACCTCCTCTACCCCTTGGCCGCAGGAATCGACGCGGGGCCGCCGCATTTGCCGCCGCCGTCCACCTTTCGCCGCTGCAGTCCGAGCTCCACCGCGTCGCTGCGCCGGCCGATTTCCGCCGCTGCCGTCCATCCCCAGCCACGCCGAGCACACGTACGACTTGAGGGTGAGCACGACCACCTAGCTGGCCTCTTTCCCTTCCTCTCCCTTCGCGCTAGCTCGCCGTCGCCAACGCCGTTGAGCGCGCCCGTCACCGTCGCCTCGCTGCTCCTTTTCTTTTTCTTTCCTCTCGAGTTTTTCCGACCAGAAACTCCGACCCAACTCCGGTGCAACTCCGGACTGGGTCCAGTGGATGCCGTCTCGGGCTGAGAATTGGGTGGACCGGAAACTCCGGCCCATGAGCACTGTTGGACCGGAAATTCCGGCCTGGACAGAAAAAGGTTGCAAAGTTTCTTTTCTTTTTCCCTCTCGGTAGCACATGTCCCCGCTCCCCCTCCCGCGTTTAAAGTATCGAACTCCGATGATTCCAGCATATCCATCCCCTTCCGCGAGTCGGGTACTTAAATTATTTTCATCGTTGGAATTAAAATAATTAAAAGAATAAATTTAAGAGAGAAAATTATAAAAGTAATAACTTTTTACCGGGACCTCAGAAAAATGTGTTCTTCATATCAAAATGCTCAGAAAAACATGAGTGATCCAAAATCTTCATCATCATGCATAATTGTTCACAATTACAATAATGTGCTCTAGTAGTAATTATAATCACTAAGTTTAAATATGGGGTTTATTCCAAATGATGCAATAAATATAACGGGGACCTCATTTAACTTGTTGGTCATGTTTAAAGCTTCTAGGGTGCATTTAAAATGTCATATCATCATCCTTGTATGCATTGCACAATTGCCATGTGTTGATTGTTTTTCCGGTGTTGTTTGTGCATCGGTAGATCAAGGAGGTGAAGTGCCACCCCCGTCTTGTGACGATCCGTACTACCAGCCGTATCAACAAGGCAAGCGTAATCCCCCTCTGAGCATAACTTATCCTATGTTTCCGCAAATATTTTCTCCACTATAATATTGCATGCGGTTCTAAATGTCAACTTTTGTCGGATTAGAGTATCCTATAGTTGCATTAATTCCCTATGCCATTATCTGTTTCCCCTCCTATTATCCATAGGTTTGTGTTGTTGGCCGAGCTACTATTAAATGCTATGTGATGCTTAGCCATGCCTAGTTATATGCATAGCTATACGATGGATATATGTGTTGTTGGAAACAGGTGTGAAATGTTGAAATGATGGTGGAGAATTGTGGTGACGGATAATAAAATGCTTAAAGGTGGGGATGAGAGGCCACTGTGGTTGTGGTGTTTTGTCTCGTTCTCGCCGCCTAGGTGCGAGTTCTTTACCTCTTGAACCAAGACTGAGCGTGCAACCATGCGTGAGGCCTATGCATTTGCAGGAACCCTCATAGACTAAATAACTCGGGCGGGGCTAGTCAGGGTCCTCTAGTTCGGGCTTCCATTTGCGCGTGCGTGATGATGGTGGTATGAACTGGGATGAGGATTGTGGTGTTAGGAAAATAAGTGGCCGTGGGGCGGTGTTGTGATCCTGGCAGTCCTACCGCCACTGATGATCCTGGAAAGTCCTTAACGAGGGAGAAGTCGACACCGCTCCCACCCAGCCGGCTTTCCAAGGAAGAGAGCTAATGCGCAGGTAATGGGCCGGACGGTACGCGTGGCAAACATTTGTACACCCCTGCAGGGTTAAATCTTTTCGAAAAGCCGTGTCCGCGGTCATGGACGAACTTGGTAAGTGAAGGTAAGATCATAGAATAACTTTAACGGAATGATTAAAAACTGGGTACTAGAGGTACCACTCACAAATGCAAGGTGAGCTTCCTCGAGGGTGATTCGGGGAGGTGCCTTTGATGAACAGGTACAGTGGTTGATGTTGAGAAAGGTGATGAAAGAAAAGAGTACTTCTTACCTCTTTTGAAAATACTCTGAATAGTCGATGCCTTTGAGATATGTTTTCATAAATAAAATCAGCTTTATGCAAAACAACCATATAACTTTGGAAGCCTCATCGAGCATATATTAGCTCTTAATCTTGCGAGTTCGTCGAACTCAACGTCGTTTGTTATGTTTCAGAGGAGGACTTCGCCGACCTCGAAGGTGGGTTCTTTGTGGACGTCGACGAGTAGTCTGGGGTTACCAGGTGGCAGCTTGGGACATCCCGGAACAGCTGGCGCTGTGATGTTTGTCTGTAGGCCTCTTAGGCCATATGTTGGATCTTGTTGTTTGAACAACCTAATTCGCTTCCGCATGTTGTAATGTTGGGTCTGTGACCTCTGGTTGTCATTTGCTATCTTTCTCTATTATAAGAGTTGAACTATAATGATTTGTGTCGTAGAGTCTGTGATGTGCCAGTTGTTCCACAAGTCTTGGTCTCTCTATTATGCATTGAGGGTTGTGCCTGCGTTAAGGCATCAATCGGGGTGTTGCGTTGCCGATGATCCATTCCGAGCAACGCCTGCCAAAGGTTTTGGCCGGGGATTGGTAAACCCGTAACCTCCGGTTGTATCGCTTAACCGGTGACACACAGCATCACTGTATAACAGTCAGGTCAGGGCGCCACAGGTGCGAAGGACAAGGACACCTTTTCCAATTCGGCGAGTAGGGTGGGAGGTGGACGGCATTGCGGACGAAAGTCTGGCCCGTCTTCGGTCGGTGCCGGCGGCGATAGCGCCCGTGGGCGTCGTTCCCCTCCTTGGAGGCGTCGCCAAGTGATGAGAACATGTCCCCTGTCGATACGACCAAAAATATTGTGCACGCATATTATTATCAGGTGATTTCTGTTATTAAATATATAATATTTAATTTATTTCTTCGGGGCAAAACTACTACACATATTGTGTCTCACGCAGAATTATCGGAGATGCATACATGCTACTAGCTGATCAAGACGCTGCCATGCACAAGAGGATCACATGTACGTACGATGGCCAGGTTTCCAAGAAGCTAGCTGATCAATACGCTATCAAGAAGCTAGCTGATCAATACGCTGTCATGCGCATGAACGAGGAAAGGACAAGTTGGGCTTGCCACATCCAACACAAGGCATCGCATGGGCCAGCTCTTGAAGCCCAAGAAGAGGCGCGACACCAGGAAGACTCGACGGCCGACGTTTCCGACTTGGTGACCTGCACCGCGACATCCAATAAATAGTCAGCCGCCGGCTAGGGTTTAGATGGGTTTTGTTTAGAGAAGTTTAGCTCCTGCTACTTTTATTTGTCTACGCTCGTAGCGGCTAGTGCGACCGTCCAGACAATCTTCCGGAACCCCAACTTTTGTGTTTGAGATTATTATTCATCTAGCATATCCGCAATTTCAGATTGCTTACGCTATTGTTTTCTTGCTTGTTCTTCGATTTGCACGCAGGAAACGTCCTTCGTGGACAGGTTGATCGTGTCGTTGGCTCGGTCGATAACATCGTGGAGTTGGTTCAGCGATTGCCGTGGATATCAGTCGTGTACGGTTCTCCCTGTACGGTTGGTAGCCGAATCGTGAGAGTCAAATCCTCTCCAAATCGTAGTTATCCTCTCTCATCGAAAGATCGGGAACCCTAGAACACATCACCAAGGCGTGTCGACATTTCCCTCGCTCTCTCGGGTTGGTGAATGTCTCCAGGTGAAAGCCAAGATTCGGTTGGATCGGCGTGATGGCGGCGTCCTCGACGTCGTCCCTCTGTTGGGAGCATCGCGCTTGGAGACACGAAGGCTCTTGTTATCTTCCTCCGGCGCATGACACCGTCCAAGGTTGATGTTCAGAGGCGCTATGGACGCTGTCGCCGGTGAGTCCAAGGAGATGCCTTTCTCGGGACCGACCAAGTCCCGCCATCTACCTGCCACCCCTTAGGCATCAAGGGTGGATGGTCGCGTCGACAAGGGAAGTTCAGGCGAAGATGTCGACCTTCGGAGGTGACCTGCTTCGGTTGAGACGCGGCAATGATGCTCGGCTTAGGACAAACTCTCTTTTGCTTTGTAGTTCGAGTTTCGTTGGTGGCGGTCTTCGGGCTAGCCGGGTGTAGAGTGCGTTCTACACTTGTGTGAGCGAGTTGTAGACGTTATGCTCTGCTGTTTTGGGTTGTTTAGGGTGGTGTTGGCTCTTTCTTGAGCTTGTAATTATCTTCTTATCTATCAATGCATGGAAACGCAAGTCTTTTGTGTTTTCGCGAAAAAAGAAAACATGGCATTTCGTTTCTTACAAACATTTCGAAAGGTGTAGGTTGATGATTCAACCATAATACGAAGCACGAATCATGAGAATCACATGTAATAGGTACTAATTTGAAAAAAAACGCATCAGCAGATTGATTAGTGGGGGTTGTACGGCACGAGACTAGGATGACCCATGACACCCTTGAAGAAGACAGCTGCTTAATTGGTAGACATATATAGCAAACAAAAAATGGAGATTTTTTTAGATGAAATGAGTGACCCCCCAATTTCATTAACGAAACCAGTAGCTACATAGTTCCACCAAAACACAAACAACCATCACACAGCACGCGCGCCAACAGAAGGTTTTACAATTCGCACAAAAAAAAATGGAGATGACATAAGTCATTCTAATACATCGCTTTTTCCGTTTCTTATTGTAGGATTTCTTTCTGAAAAAACTCGAGTTGCTACCTATACTATCAACATGCAATTAGTTGTAGCAAATCAAGTCTAGAAATCACCACCTTTCTTCCGAAATCAATAGCCGCATGATATAAAAGAGAGACTGGATTCTCGAAGAAACTAAACAGATAGAGAAAAAGAAAGAAAATACCATCAATTTGCTATCTGGACGTGAAATATATTACCTCGACATATCAACTATTATTCCAAAGGTAAACTAGACACACTGAATTTTATTC
Source organism: Poa pratensis (assembly GCA_947311845.1). Lineage (NCBI taxonomy): Eukaryota > Viridiplantae > Streptophyta > Magnoliopsida > Poales > Poaceae > Poa > Poa pratensis. The sequence goes on along the minus strand of CAMZMU010000126.1, from coordinate 1,615,125 downwards.
TAGTTACATATCAGACCATGCATGCTGATGCGTCCCCGGCCCGACCGATTGAAGGTTCGTCGCTGCCCAGAGACGATGCACACCGGCTATTTGTAGTACACGGACACGTAGAAGAAGACGCCGAGCAGCATGAAGATGAAGGCCACAAAGATGATCATGATGCACGTGTCGTAGGGCGTTCCGACGTATTCGTAGTCCTCCAGCGCCATTGTCGTCGTTGCCGTGCGGTGGACCGGAGGCTGGTGGAGCTGGAGTAGTATTCTCTAGGTATGTAGGTGTGCATGTGTACATATATCTGGACCTGGCAGGACATATAGTCCCGTCCGTTAATTGATTTTAATAGAGAAAATTAACTGTGGATTCGGAAATAATAATTAACCATCCATGCATGTGTAGAGGACCGGTATCGATCAGGGAATTGAAGTGCATATCGTGGCGGAGTTATGTATAGTATGCTGCTGGGCAGGAGAGGCAGGTAATCAACCATCAAGGGAAGCAAATCCAGAGCTAAATGAGGAAGATCACGATTGAGTATTGACCTCCATATTTAATCAGTTTCCGATAGTGATCTCTGTTAATACTACGCATGTACTGGAAGAACAAGATGTGCAACTTCTGCTCGTGGCAAGGGCAACTGCATCCGCTGTGGCAACTGCAACTGCGACCACTCCGGCACCGGCGCGGACAGTGCACCCTGCCTGCTACGCCAACATGGTCAACTCCAAAAATGGCCAACCAAAAGTGCCCATGGTCGAACAACCAATCAAGGCACCCTCTGCCTAGGCGATGCATGGCCGCCATGGCAGGCTGCTTCCATCAATATAATCTCTGCTGTTGTTCATCCGTTCATCCATCATCACATACAGTATAACCGATGATGTCACCTTTTGTGTCTGTTCTCCATCATATATATCAATATATACTGATATGTACAGCCTAGGTTTTAAGGAATGAAGAGAGATAGATCTAGCTCGCTCTTCTCCTCTCTCCTCTGTGCCTCGAGAAAATTATGTATTGGATTGCAAATTGTATATATCTGTGCTACCATATATAGTTGCAGAGTTTTTCTCGAGGTTCAGTACGTACGTGTCACTAAGAGTTGCACATGTGATACAATCGTGTGCAACTGACTGATATTTAATTAAATTTAAATTGACTGAGCGTTAGACAATCCCATTATTATTAATATCTAGTGGATATGGATTATCAGAGGTCCTCAAATAGGAAATTATCGTAGCCCCAAATGCATATACAACTAGCTAGTCCATTGTCTTAGTTGTGCATGCTATCTCTGCTCTCTATGTAATGCTATTAATAGTATCACACACTTATTATACTATTACTTATTGGTATTGAATATTGTTATCGTATTAGTTTGTCTTTGATTCTTGTGATGTGGTGCTAGCATGCACGTGTTGTTGTGTTCCGCGAACAAATGTGCAACATTTTTTCTGAAACGGGGAACGAAGCCTCGGGCTCTGCATCGAAACGATGCACACAACAATTTTATTGTAAAGTTTAGAAAAGATACAAAGAAAAAACAAATCCGATGCCACATGACTCGCGATAGAAACTCCACCAGAATACCACTAGCCCTATGGTAAAAGACAAAACAAAGAGAAAATACACAACTTATAGGCAAAGCATTTAAGAAGGAAAAGTCGCACGTGTGCCGCTGATGACGAGTCCAACCTAAGGTCGACCCGGGATTTTCATCCCCAAGCATGAGCTTGGAGCCACCACCTTCGGCAAGGGCGTGAACATTGTCAAAAATGTTTCCTCTGAAGTGTCCAAACTCAAAGTTGAAGCAACTACCATCATCACTCGTCCAGCCAACAACACATGAAGCCACTGGTTGGATAAATTCTTTGATCATGTTGTTTGCATAAAGTAAATAAAAAACAGTATACCGATCAACAGAATAAGACCTTGCTTCTTGTACGACGTTGTGTCAATTCTAGCATAATGGGTGCCAAGAGTTGCAATTTAATGTCGCAACAAAGAATGTTCGGTGTTCTCAATGATTTAATAATGTTGTAGTTAAGGATCAATCTTTGCATCAGTTATTTCGTATCATGAAAATATTCCACAATTCCACCAACAGTACACCGGCAGACCAACAGTGCACCGTTCGGTACGGCATTTTCCGTTGGATTGGACCATAATTTGCATACCCCAAAATTTGGATCATGAACATGAGGTAAACCTGAAATCTAGCCTTGGCGCCTCCCCTCTTCGAGTTGCTGCGTCCACCCAATGCGTCGGCCCGGAGGAGTGGGGCTCTCCTGCATGATCCCGGTTACCACATAGGTGGTCGGGCAGAGCGGCTGGTTGGGGCGGTTGCAGTGGGGTGACGACGGCGTGAAGTGCTCTAGGAGGGAGAGCACGACGGCATGAAGTGCTGAACATCAGCGGATCGTTTAGCTAGTGCGGGCATGCCCGATCCGCCGATGGTAGTCGAGCGATGGAAAGGAACGCAAATTCGGGGGGGGGGGGGGTTGGCAAATGATTGTGATATACGTGGATGGATGATGTAGATTCAATTTTCGCACGAAGTTCTTACTTTTATAAGTGTGTGAAGATGGAGATGGAACTCTGAATGATATCACTTTCATGTTATACAAATCTATTTTTATGTATATTAGAAACAAAAGGCGAAAATACTGTGCGCTTCTCGGAAGTCACGTATTTACAAACGGAGGTAGTATTTTCAAACGTACGGTACGGAATTGATATCCAAGCTGGCCAGCACGGTTTTGTTTTTTGTGGAGTAGTTTTCACGAGAACGAGAATGCACGCGGGTATTACACAAATCTTTCAACCCAACTGAGCATGCATGTTGCTAATATATAGCTATAGGTTCGGTGCAAGCTGCTCTAGCTAGGGATATTCTAGGGTGTGAATGCAGCTAGAGCTAGCTGGCAATTTGGAGCGCTACATGCATTCCAAAGTTCACAGGATATTCTAGGGTGGGATTGAAGCTACAGCTATTCCAAAGTTCTGAATTTACCCTACTACTAATGCTGCTACTGCTACTGCAGCTACTACTACCGAAGGACACGGGATAGGGCTAGCCACTTTGGCCTCTCCATAGATGTGTCTATTGAAGATCCAGAATCATCTAGCACAAGTTTGAGCCACAACTTAAAGATGATAGGAAAAATTACCTTGATCTTGTGATGATGCCATGCCTTCTTTTGTTGCTCACACCACCTCCTGATGGAGCAATTTGTGCTTTGATTCTTCCTAGTGCTTGTAGTGCTTGCTAGATCGGTAGCTTTTCTTTTGAGAGAGTTAGAGAGTGAGAGAGAGAGGCAGAGAGAGCCTTCTGCGAGTGTCTTCACTCTTCTAGGGTCATCTAACCCTTTTATTTTGTTTAGCACTACGCACTAGGGGAACCAGCACCATTGGATCAAAATTCGATGTCTCCGATCAAGACACCTCATCAGCGCTATTGTAGCACTGCTTACTGTAGCATTTTACTGTAGTGCCGACCTACTGTAGCAGCCAAAAATTCTGACCTAGGAGAGCAGCCTAGATCACTAAAAATATCCAACATTCTCCCCCTTGATCGTAAGGCTGAACATTATAAGCTCACTTTTTAACAAAATAATGCACTAAGATGAAAAGATTATAATGGTTTATTAGGTACCATTTAATCCAGTGACTATAGTACATCACTTCATATCAAAATGAACCTCTTTAACTTATGAGCTCCATAAACTTTATTCACATTATACATTAGCTTTATTTACATAATTCTTTACATAAACATCATAAACATTACAGACTCATCTTTTGATAAAATGGTACCCCAAGACAATAGATTACAACAGTCAATTAAGTACTGCTAAATCAAGTGACTATGGTTCCCATTCGATCTCAAAATGAACGTTTTTGGGGAGATGGTGCCATAATAGTTCCAACTTCTCCAGGATTAAAAGCTTTCAACCAAACCCATGCCGGCAACATGCTCTCTGAATACGCTGGGTGGTAAGCTTTTTGTGAGCGGATCCGCTAACATCAACTTAGTACTAATGTACTTGACATTTATTGTCTGATCCTGGATTCTATCTTTCACAACATGAAACTTGATGTCAATGTGTTTGACATCACCACTTGACTTGTTGTTACTCGAATAGATCACTGCGGGTTGATTATCGCAGTACAGAGTGAGAGGCCTGAAAATACTGTCAATCACTCTCAGTCCTGGGATAAAATTCTTCAGCCATACCGCCTGCCCGGTAGCCTCATAACATGCTACAAATTCTGCCTGCATTGTCGACGATGCAGTGACAATTTGCTTTGAGTTTTTCCATGATATAGCTCCTTTTGCGAGGGTGAAAATATAACATGATGTGGATTTCTTAGTGTCAACACACCCCGCAAAATCAGCATCCGAATAACCCACCACTTCGAGGTTATCAGATTTCTCATAAGTAAGCATGAGGCCTTTAGTACCTTGCAAATAACACAAAACCTTTTTAGCAGCCTTCCAGTGATCCTGGCCTGGGTTAGACTGATATCTGCCAAGCATCCCGGTCACGAATGCTAAATCAGGGCGAGTACACACTTGTGCATACATAATACTCCCAACAATTGAGGCATAAGGAATTGACTTCATCTGCGCAGATTCATAATTATTTCTTGGACACTGAAAAGTCCCAAATTTATCGCCCTTAACAATAGGAGCAGGCGAGGCTGAGCACTTATGCATGTTGTACTTTTTCAGTACCTTTTCAATATATGCTCTCTGAGATAGCCCCAAGATCCCTCTGGATCTATCCCGGTGAATTGCAATTCCTAAAACATAAACTGCTTCACCGAGATCTTTCATATCGAACTTAGAGGACAAAAACCTCTTGGCAATAAACACAATTGTCCATTTTATTTATATCACTGCTGGCCAAGAGTATGTCATCAACATATAATATCAGAAAGATAAAATTACTCCCCCTGAACTTAACATAAACACAATTGTCCATTTTATTTTCCTTAAAACCAAATTTCTTTATGACTTGATCAAATTTGAGATACCACTCTCTTGATGCTTGCTTCAAGCCATAAATGGATTTCTTCAGATGACATCCCAAATGTTCATTTCCTTCCACAACAAAACTTTCCGGTTGTGCCATGTATACATCTTCATGTAAGTCACCATTTAGAAATGCCGTTTTGACATCCATCTGATGCAGCTCTAAATCATAATGAGCCACAAGTGCCATAATTATTCTGAATGAATCCTTTTGCCACAAGTCTGGCTTTGAACCTTTCGATATCACCCTTGGAGTCACGTTTGGTCTTATAGACCCATTTACTTCCAACTATTTTGGCTCCTTTAGGAATTTCTACTAAGTCCCATACATCATTAGTGCTCATGGACTTCATTTCATCTTTCATGGCATTAAGCCATTCAGACGAATATTCACTTTGCATAGCTTCTTTAAATGAGGTGGGATCATTATCTAACACTGACTCATTCATATCCTCACTCATATAAGTGAAATAATCATCAGGAATAGCAGACTTTCTAGCCCGCTGTGACCTTCTGAGAGGTTCATTATTTGGCACATCATCAACAATTTGAGGCTGCTGAGTATCTTCAATAGAAGTATCATCAGGTGTGACATCTGAAATAGTCACAGGAGTCTCAGCAGATGTATCATTAACAGGAGGTGCAATATTAGCAGACACCGGGAAAATAGGTTCTTGAATTATTGGAGCTGGGACATATACCCGTTTTTTCCTCCAAATTTATTTTCCGAGGTGTGATGCTCCCCCTCATCACATCACTTTCCAAGAACACAGCGTGTCTTGTTTCAACAAATTTAGTTGCATGATTTGGACAATAAAATCGATATGCTTTAGATTTGTCAGGATAACCAATAAAATGGCAACTGACTGTCTTGGGGTCTAATTTTCCCATAACCGGATTGAAAATTCTTGCTTCAGCAGGACAGCCCCATACATGAAAATAATTCAGGGTTGGCTTTTTCCCAGTCCATAATTCATACGGTGTTTTGGGCACGGATTTACTAGGGACCCTGTTAAGAATATGTGCTGCTGTTTTAAGGGCTTCCATCCATAAATTCACCGGCAGAGTGGAGTGGCTTAACATACTCCGCACCATATCCATAAGTGAGCGGTTTCGCCTTTCAGCCACCCCATTTTGCTGGGTTCGCCCGGTGCTGAGTACTGGACTACAATGCCATTTTCCTGTAAGAATTTTGCAAACGGTCCAGGAATTTGGCCATAAGTAGTATGTCTGCCGTAGTATTCACCACCACGATCAGATCTTACAACTTTAATTCTTTTATTACATTGATTTTCAACCTCAGCTTTGAAAATCTTGAACTTGTCTAATGCCTCTGATCTTTCTTTAATTTGATAAATATATCCATAACGGGAGAAATCATCAGTGAACGTTATGAATGAATTAAAACCATCCACCGATCTCACATTAAACGGACCACATATATCCGTATAAATTAATTCCAAAACTCCCGTGCTTCGATTTGCACCTTTCTTAATTTTCTTGGCATATTTTCCTTTGATGCAATCAATACAATGATCAACATCTGCATCCGAAAAATCAAGAGAAGGAAGAACTTGATCTTTAATGAGACGCTCAATTCTCCCCCTCGAAATATGGCCTAAACGATAGTGCCATAATTTCGAAGAAGTCTCATTATCATTACGTTTACGTTTGGTACCGACATTTATATTTGAGGTAGAACCCACATTATTTATATCATCACATAGGGAAATTACATAAAGCTTGTCTTGTCGACAGGCAAGATCAACATTATTATTGTCATACATAATTATACATTGCTTATTCCCAAAGTGACACTCATAACCATCATCATCTAAACATGAAACGGAAACTAAATTCCGTTTCATCGAGGGTACATAGAGAACATTATTTAGTCGAAGCTTAAAACCACCATGAAGTATGAGAGTGAAATCTCCAAGCGCCTCGGCATAAGCTTCAACACCATTAGCAACTCTAATTGTTCTATCCCCTCTTTTTAGGGTCCTCCTCATATTGAATCCATGCAACGAATTTGCAATATGAATTGTTGCACCTGAATCAATCCACCAAGTATTGGTGGCATAATTAACATAAAGGGATTCTTCAACAAAAGTAATAACATCGGTACCTTTTTCTTTGAGCCATCTCTTGAAGCCAAAACAATCCTTTCGCCTATGCCCACCTTTTCCACAAAAGTGGCAAGCATTCAGAATTATTTCCTTCCGCATTAGGCGCTCTTTCTGGCTTCTTTTGATGTGAACCTTTTGAAGATTGGCCTCTTTCCTTGAACTTATTAGGCTTGGGCTTCATATAATCATTCACAAATTTTTTATACCTCTTCTTTTGTGAATGAGCAAACTGATTAATATGCTCAATTCTGTCAGCCTTAAGCCTTTCTTCCTCTTGCACACATCGCGCCATCATTTCATCAATCTCCCATTTAACATCCATCGCATTATAGTTGATCATAAATGGATCAAATTGAGGAGGCAAAGATGACATGATAAAATGGACGAGGAAACCACTAGAAATTTCCATCTCCATAGACTTAAGTTTGGCAGCTATGTTGCACTTCTTCATAATATGCTCTCGAAGGCTTCCAGTAGGATCATATTTTTCATCAATTAGTCTTCGATAAGACTCGTTGCATAAACTTTAGAGGACCCTTTAAACTGATGCTCAATTTTTGCAAAGTACCCTTTAGCTGTCTCACAGTCAGGAAGGGCTCCCCTCATACTCTGTGTAATGGAGCCCTTTATCATCATAAGGCACTTGCGATTAGAGTAATCCCACTTAGCCTTGATAACATTATATTCCTTCTTGAGGGCTTCATAATTTTCATTATCTTCTTTAGGTGCCTCAGGAGGATCATTAAGGAGAGCATAATCAATATTGAGTAAGGCCATCGTGATCTCAAGCTTCTCCTTCCACATAACATAATTGCTACCATTTAGCTGTTCGATGCCATTAAGCATTCCAGTAATATTAGAGACATTAGTTGCTGCAAAAGAAAAATTCAAAATGCTTTAGTAAGCATCATCATAATCATCATTAAATTCTATTGATCAAATTCAAAACAGCTTTGGCCAGAGATGAAAATGAACAACAAAATTTTGTGGACAAATATTCATCAATTAGCTTTGGCCAAATTGATAAATAAAAGCCACACATTAATAATCCTCATTCATTAATTTCCTTCTACTAACCCGGTTCACATCAGCTTTGGCCAGAAGTGAAACGGATCAATAAAAGAATTTTGCGGTTAAAATGCCCGTCAAACAACTTTGGTCAGAATGACAAAGCACAAAAACCACACTTTATTTGAGGATCCATTAAACTTTATTTCGCAGCGGAAACATTATACCATAATAATCATAGTGATAAAAATCACCATAATTCATAAATCATAAACAAACTTGATAATAAACATAATAAAAACATGTAAATAACTAAGCATGGCAATTAAAAAGGCATGACTAATAATAACAAGTATAATAAAAACATGCAGAGAAATAGCACTGAAATTTATTTATTTCAGCCCCAATTTTTTTTTATTGTCAAAAGCTTTCTGCTGAACTGGGCCCAAAAGAACCCAGCCCAACAATTCCTCCCCCTCTTCCCTCCTGGGCCGACGGCCCACTACACGGCGTGGGAGGACGGCGAGCCGTTGGATGCAAATCCAACAGCCGGGTCACGTACCCGTCCGGATAAGGCCGGTGCGTCCCCGCACCCGCGGCCGCAACCCTAACCCTAATCCCCTTTTCTTTCCTCTTCTTCCCCGATGGCGTCGAAGCACACAGCGACGGCCCCGAGTGCACGCGGCGATGGCGGCGAGCACCAGCATGGAGAGAGACGACGGCGTCATTCAGATCCTTTCGCCGGAGCTGCGTGCAGCTATGGCTAGCACGCACCTCCGTCGAGCGGGTCCGAATGGCGCCCCTTTGCGAGGCGACGGCGCACGAGTAGGCATCCTGCCTCGGCGTCGGCGACCTATGCATCCAGCACCACAGCGCCCACATCGTCGACAAGCACGCGAGGATGAGCCGCCACGGCCCGGTGCGGCGGACGGCGAGGTCACTCGGGATCCAGCCCGAGGTCACCTGCCAACATGAGTTGGTGGCTTCGACGCCGCCATGGCCAGTGACGACGGCGAGGCCCATGAGGTAAATTTCCACTGCCATCATCTTTTCATTAGGGTTAGGATTTTAGGGTTCCTCCAGATTTGGAAGATTTCATAACTTAGGTTTTCGAAATTGGGGAGAACTGCTTAAATTCTTCATGATTTATTCATTCCCCTTTAAAATTCATGCTTAAACCGAAACCACAGCTTAATTTCAGAGGAGAATCTTTAGTGTTTTGAGCTCTAGGGTTGCAGGAAATTGGGGAAACTTTATAATTCACAAGAAACTGCCTTAATCCCCTTGACAGTATCTTAAAACTTAAAACCCTAGGTTCACTTTAGTACTTTTAGGGCTAAAAACTTAACAGAGACAGGGCTAAAGCATGACATGATCTAAACCAGGAAGAACATCTTAATAAACAACATAACATGCTTGATCTTGACATGAACTTTAGCACAGAAACTTAATAGATCAAGCAAGATCTCGAGCTAGGGCTCAAACTTGAGAGCTAGTAGGCTCTGATACCATTGTTGAAGATCCAGAATCATCTAGCACAAGTTTGAGCCACAACTTAAAGATGATAGGAAAAATTACCTTGATCTTGTGATGATGGCATGCCTTCTTTTGTTGCTCACACCACCTCCTGATGGAGCAATTTGTGCTTTGGTTCTTCCTAGTGCTTGTAGTGCTTGCTAGATCGGTAGCTTTTCTTTTGAGAGAGTTAGAGAGTGAGAGAGAGAGGCAGAGAGAGCCTTCTGCGAGTGTCTTCACTCTTCTAGGGTCATCTAACCCTTTTTTTTTGTTTAGCACTATGCACTAGGGGAACCAGCACCGTTGGATCAAAATTCGATGTCTCCGATCAAGACACCTCATCAGCGCTACTGTAGCAATGCTTACTGTAGTGCCGCCCTACTGTAGCAGGAAAAAATTCTGACCTAGGAGAGCAGCCTAGATCACTAAAAATATCCAACAGTGCCAACCTCATCTTCCCAGATCATCCAACTCATCTTCTTCCAAGTCCAACTGCTCTAGCAATTCACTAGGGTCATCCTTAACTTTACAACGGGAACCGCTTCCCTCGAAGGAATTCGCCATGGCTCGCTCCAAACCGATCTACCAAAACCCTATCTGACCGACTCACCCACCAAGGCCGAGGCGACAACCAGGTTGTCACCCTTGATCAGCCCGAGCGGGGAGAGAGGTAAGGGAGGGAATGGGAACAGAAGCGAGGGAGAGGCACCGGAGAGAAATAACTTACGGCGGCAGGCTGTCGCAGGACTAAAAACCCTAATGGACTATGCTTTTTGGTTTGTATAGTATTTTGTAACAATGGTTATGCTATCTTTTTCTTTTCGATACATTGCCGCTTAAAGATCTTTGAGGGAATTCTTTTAAAGGTGAGTAAATTTTTTTTAAAAGACAGAATCACATGACTCAGCTGATTAATTTGTGACACTTGCATGAGGTATAGTCTCTCTCTCTCTAGTCGAGAGTGTGCTTGTGTGTGTCTTGCGTATAATTTAATATATATATTTCTTGGTAGAGGTCTCTAAAACATGGGTCTAAAGATATCTTGATAGTGGTTTCGAATATACATTTTTTGCGAGGAATATTTTCGACTTATGTAATAGAGCAGCTTTTTAAAAAAATGTCGGAAAATTCAAATTTTTGCCGTCATGTAGTTGCCAATTCAATTTGAACATAGTGATGTACACTTTTATACTTTTAAAAAATTGTAATCATCATTACTAGTTTTAGCACAAGAGTTCAATGAATGTTACAGTGGTTTTCATAATCTATCGCCAAATGGTTGTGGAGTAAGGAAGACCTTATACTTCAAAAGTATAAAGAACTACGGCTATGGCTCATTCTCATTTCCACTTGTTGTGCGATGTCCATTCTTTTCGTGCTATTAAGCTATCTACGTGATTGGGCCACTGCACTCTCGTTTGTCAAGAACAACTCTAACGGAGAAGAAAACATGAACCAACAACAATTCCATAATACAAAACATAAACCAAACATGTGCAACATTATCGTGAACTGACAGGCATCGACGGTTTTTAGTACCATAGCAGAGTCACCAACACAATTATATGCTCTACAGAAGCCAACCTACGAAGAAATACAAAAAAAGTACTATGTTATACACAACAAAACGAATTTGAGACACGATAGGCCTGCCTTTGCTTGAGATGGGTTGGATAATATTGTTATGCATCTTTGTCGCCCCTCGGCCTACCGAGCGATAGCCTTAGTGCAGTCGGGCGATGTCACAAAAGGATTAATGCCGGTCTTTCTTCCCTCCACCTCCACCTCTACTTGATGACGAGATTGTTTTGAGTTTCTTGTACTAGTGTGAGTGTGAGTAAGGTGAAATGAATTACGTTGTTGAAGGGATGAATATCTAGAAACCTAAAGCGTACAAATAGATTTATCTACAACATGCACACACGCGAATACATAGTGTCGGTTCAATTAAAGTTTGTGCTCGGGGCGAGATAAAAAATAAATAAATATATTTTTTAGTTTAACCGGTAGGCAGGCGCGGTCTATTAAGCCTCGTGTGACAAACATTCTCCCACTCAATTATTGCTTCTCCTCTCCTCTGAGCATAAGTTGGGCGAGGCTAGTAGTGGTACATCTAGTAGGGTAGGCATCTAGGCATCAAGCCTAGTTGTTTGGGTTTCAGGCCAGCATCGCGGTCATGTTGGAGGCAATAGTGTCGGCCATGTATTTGTACTCTCTTGTATAAACTTCGAGTTGAAATGTTGAGTTGCAAACTTTGAGTTACAGTGTCACTAAATATGTTTGGTACTAAATGTGTATACTTTTTATAATTAGTTCAAATAAATGATAACTCTAACTAGTATTTTTTCTATCTTTTCTCCACTACTAATAAACAAGCGAACTGGAGTTCGGCTAAAGTCACCCAGCAAAAACTACACAGAACCCTTTCAACCTAACCATCAGGCCCACAAAAACTAGATCCAACCGTTCATAATTGCCCAACCCATACGCGGGGTACATCTAGCAATTTCAGCAGGCGGACCACGGACGATCGGACGGAAAGTTTCCCCTTACACGATCGCACAAGCAGTTAGGACGGCCGCTTCCCGAGGAGGACTCGAGGTAGCTTCCAGGGGACGAGCGGAGGCAGGGCCAGCGCCGGCGAGGGTAGCAATAGGGCCGGTGAGGCAGGAGGAAGCTCGAAGCGACGCCGACGCGGGGACAACCGTGGCGGAAGAGGTGGAGAAGGCTGGCGCCAGGGGCGAAGCTTGGAGGCGCCCTGGCCGTGGAGGTCGTCGAGGTCGGGGCTTGGCTCGCCGGCCGGCCCCGCGCGTGCAAGACGATGAGAGAGGAGGCACGGGATGAGGCAGCGGCGTGGTGGTCAGGGACTACCAGGGCCGGAAAAATCCCCTCCTCCCAAACAGAACAGAAGTCACCGCCGCCGCGACCACCTCGATCTCTCGCTTGTCGCAAGTCCGTGGATTTGGTTTCCGTTCAATTTCGACCGCCACCGCGCCCCTGTCCGGATCGACCTTTTCCAAACTCTTATGGCCGCCGCAGCACCCGTTCCAGCCGCCGCTGTGCCCATCGACCGACGAGTTAACTGCTGCTGCTACAATGGCGTCTGCGCTGGCCAACGGCAGCTTGTCTACCTTCGCGGCCGCCACCAGGGGCGACGTCCTCGCGAGGTCGCAGGTGGCCGCCCACGTCGCGTTCCTGACGGTGAGCCGCGTCGTCGCCTGCCGTGTCGGGCCGTCAAAGTCGCCGGGCATCTCTGACAAGATGTCGGAGAGCATCAAGGAGGCCCAGAGGCGTCCTCGGACGACAGCGCCAGCGGAGAGTGCGCGGCCGTGTGGGACGAGGTGGAGGAGCTAATGCCATCTAGACTATTGCTATTACTGTGAGCTGCTTTCCCACTCCCTGCAAAACCAAGCACAATTGTGAATGTGAGTACAGAAGCATTACTGAAGATGATCTGAGTACATACAGTGTCTACTTACATCAGCTGTTCTTCAGAGTACTTTTGTGTGGAGCTCGCAGCACCTGTTCCAGGACTAGAACCCGCTGATAGTGCACTACGCAGTGTAGATGGCCGCTGCTGCCCAGCATGGACGGCTGGAACTTGAGCATGCCGTAGTCGACGAGGCTGAGCTCAATTATGAAGTAAAACAGCAGCTCCAGCTGAAGATTCAGAACACGGCACAAAGGACTAGAGTCAGACAGACAATGCACATTCACTGATAAGCCTATTTTGCTAGCAGCGTGCAAGATCCCTGTATATACTGAAAATAGTGTGAGCTCATTTCTTCCCTGGGTAGCACAGAAACGCTTTCATTTTTTGTTGTCATTTCTGGGACAGAGAACCTTCCGTTTTTGCCTCCAAGTGATCTGAAGATTCAATATAAGCAACATGCATCTTGATAAAAGATGCCTTTGGGTTTCATATTATTTTCTTTGTAGAGATGCTACCTGTTATAAAGAAATATTGAATTCATACGTACATTATTGTATATGCGCGCATATGTGTGACGACTTTTTTGCACAGTAGTTGATTATCACTTTTAAATAACAGTTGATTTTCACTTATTTTTTATAAAGGGAGCTTTATATGTATGAAGTTGTAAACATTACACCCGGCCTCTGCATAGTTGATTTTCACTTGGATAATAATATTAAACTTCTTCGATGAATTTATTGATACATGTACTGATGTTGCACGTTTATTTGACTTATAAGTGTAGATGCACACACTATTCTCCTCTCGCAATCATTTCTCCTTTCACCGTTTGCCAACCCAACAAACGACGACTCGACTCAATAGATGAACTTTGCTTGTGCATCAATATGGTTGATGATGTCTTGGTACTCGAGTGCGCCGATTTTTTAAGTTTATTTTGTGTTCTAAAGAATTACTCTTGTGACATTGTAATTGAGAGATTTTCAGCCGGTACAGTATACATCGTTGGGCATGAGACACATTTAAATGGCTCGGTCGAAAACTCGCTAAGAGAGAAATAAGATTCAAAACAAAAAGTTAGATTATTTCAACGTGTGTGCACATACACGTTTACTATGAAAAACTAAAAACTTTCACTCAACTTAATCATAAGATTTGCCTTGTATAAGATTTGTCTTGTAAAGTGACGTGCGTGCACGTGCAAGGCTACTAGTAGTTAGCAAAACTAACAACACAATATCTGTCACTTAATATTGATTGTGCTTTTTTTTCTTCTTATAGTCCCAACATCTATAATTTGAAAGTAAATTGTATAGTATTTTGTAACAATGGTTATGCTATCTTTTTCTTTTCGATACATTGCCGCTTAAAGATCTTTGAGCGAATCCTTTTAAAAGTGGGTATTTTTTATAAAAAAAAGACAGAATCACATGGGTCAACAGATTAATTTATGACACTTGCATGAAGTATAGTCTCTCTCTCTCTAGGCGAGAGTGTGTATGTGTGCGTCTAGTGTATAATTATATATATATATTTCTTGGTAGAGGTCTCTAAAACATGGGTCTGAAGATATCTTGATAGTGGTTTTGAATGTATGATTATACATATAAGAAAATATAAAATTGTAGAGTCTACTTACAGAAAAAGCAAGGAAATCACAGCAAACCATGGACCCGTCGCTCTTTTGTCTTTGGATCCATCGCTTCGGCAGTTCGATTGGTGTGTGGTGACGTTCCTGCCAGCAAACCATGGGCCCGTCGCTTCCAAACATGCCCTCGTGAAAGATACTGCCAACTTATTTTGTTTCCTCTTATCGATCTTAATTACGTACCTAAGCTAGCTATCTAGCCATACCTATTTGACACTACACCAGTAGGCTATTGTTTCCTCTTATCGAACTTTTGTACATTCGTAGCTCAATAATCTAACACACCATCATGTCATATCCCACAGCCGTCATGTCATATAATGTGTCTGTTATAACACCAACTTTTATACATTAGTAGCTAATCTTGACACATCATACAATGTGTCTGTTATAACACAACTTGATGTGACTGTACCCTGTCCTGGAATTTTCTGCCCCGGTGGAGAGCTTGTGTTAACTGAATTTGGTAACATTCCGTTTGACAGGCGGGATCGGTGATCGGAGAGGCAAGCTGGTGGTACCACGTACGGGCACTGTCCCACCCCACATGCATGTCCTTGGTCGATCATATTACGAACTGATTAAATTCAGTCGGAGTGCTTGCTTCTTGGACGAGCCAAGGATTGCTGCTGCTGCTGCTGCTGCTACTAAACTTACGTGTGGATCATGCTGACAGAGACATGTACATGAATGGGGTTGCGACCGGTTAGCTTAGCGCTGGATGAACAGATTGTGGTGGGAAGGTCACAGATTTATTACAACCAAAGGCTACACAGACTGATTTCTCAGTCTTAACGTGGCTAGCTAGCTAGCTGTACATTATTGAGAGTGAGGGAGATGACTCAAGTTGTAGATGCAGATGTCCATATATAGAGTTAGACATGGCAAAATTTGGGCTCTGCCTGCCTAGCTACTTGTTGTTGTTGGTTAAGGATGCCAGCCCATCTATAGACAGTCGCCCCAGGTCCATCCATCCATGGCTCCTTGTTGTTGTTGGTTAAGGATGCCAATGATCATGTCTGTGCTTCTTGAGAGGGTACAAGCTGCGTTTCCGAGCAACCGGTGGTACAGGACAACTCGCGGACTTGTTGGTGCTGTGGTATGCCATGGCGATGTCGCGGGCGACCCTGACAGCGTCGAGGGAGACTCCGGCGAGGCCCCGGCCCGTGAAGCCGACGGAGTAGAGCCCCGACTGGCCTTTCCACCCCTTCCCGCTGAAGAAGAAGTCGCTGCCCTGCGCACCAAAATACATACACATCAATTCGTCTTGTTAATTGCTAGCTACATGCTGATTGAACTGTAAAATGAAGTGGAAAACAAGTGTGGTGATTGAATTTGATCTCGGGCTACTTACTTTAATTGTGAAATGAAGTGCTTGAGCAAGTCCAATGCACATTACTTGTGCGACTGTCGCTGTCGGTACGTTCATCTTTCAGTTTATGACGAATCATCATCGATCATGGCTAGCTAGCTAGTACATGCATGCAGCATTCCACACTAATCTCGAATTCATTACTAAGGAGTACTCCCTTCCCTCCGTCCGGAAAAGGATGTCGTTAAAATGGATGTATCTAGCACTATTTCCTTTTCCCGACGGAGGGAGTATAATATAGCACTAGGTACTTCACAATTGACAAGAACGACAATATCATACAGGTATTACGATATGTAACTGAATCAAAGTTGGTAACGCACCTTGAGCCACTGTGGGACGTTGCTGTGGTACCCGGTGGCAAGCACGACGGTGTCGGCGGCCACGAACTGCCCGTCTACCATCACCGCCCCGCCGGCCACGAACCGCCTCACCCCGGGCACCACATCGATCTCCCCGGCCCGGATCTTCTCAAGCGCGCCGTTGTCCAGCACGGGCGTCCTGCCCCTGGCGTTCTTCAGCTCCAGCGGACCTCCACTCGCCGGCCTCCTTATCCCGAGCCCGGCCAGGTCGTTGCCGAGGAACAGCCCTGCGAGGAGCACGAGGAGCCGGTCGACGAGGCGGAGCGGCAGGAAGCGGAGCAGGAAGGCGGCCACGGAGAAGGTGGCCAGGCCGAGCATATCGCGCGGGAGCACGTGCACGGCGTCGCGGACCACCATGGCGGGCCGTGCCCCGTGGGAGCAGAGGTCCAGGGAGACCTCCATGCCGGAGTTGCTGCAGCCGACGACGAGCACGCGTTTGTTCCTGTACGGCTCGCCGGACTTGTACTCGGACACGTGGGTCACCGGGCCTTTGAAAGCGTCGGCGCCGGCGAAGGAGGGGACGACGGGTTCCGCGTTCTCGCCGGTCGCCACCACCAGCCACCGCCCGATGTACTCCGTCGTGACGGTGGTGTTGTTGGAGGAAGCTCCGACGCGCCAGAGGCCGGCGGCGTTGTCGAAACCGGCGGAGAGGACGGACTGGCGGAAGCGGGGCTGGACGCGGAAGGCGGCGGCGTAGGACTCGATGTAGGAGACGAACTGGTGCTTGGTGGGGTACTCCGGGTAGTGTGCCGGGAAGGGCATGCCAGGGAGCTGGCAGAAGCGCTTGGGGAGGTGGAGGCGGAGGCAGTCGTAGGTGCGGCGCTGCCATAGGGAGGCGATGCAGTCGTCGCGGTCGAGAACGACGGAGGGCACGCCGCGGGTGTGGAGGCACGCCGCCACGGAGAGACCCGCCGGGCCCGCGCCCACTATGATGGGACCGTTCACCCACATCGTTCGCGCCTCGATGGATAACCGGAGCAAGGTTGCAGTGGCGGGAACGAATTGAATTAAATGGAAAAGATAGAGATTGATCGTTGGAGAGGAAGAGGAAAGGGAAGGAGGAGCTAGGTGGGGAAGAAGGGTAGGGTAGGGAGTTGGTTTAAATAGGGAGGGGAGGCGCGCGGTTAAATCACCGCGCTTTTAAGATGCGTTTACGTTGCAGAGCACTTCCCCGTTTCTTGTTCAAGACTTTAGTACCGAGACGGGAGCTCTCCTGGAAATGTTGCCGCGTCGCCGCCACCACCTCCGCCTCCACACCATAGATCGGTTCCTCCTCCTCCGGCCGGCCTCGCCGGTGTCGCCAGGGGTGGGTAACCCGATCTATGGTTGGAGTTCTTAATAAAAGTAGTGTTTTCAATAGATTTGATTAGGGTTTTGGTGTCGTCTTCTTCATCAATGGAGTTCTCATCATCTACAATAAGCAATCTTTGGTTCTTTTTTCGACGACGATATCTTCTTCTAGACGTCAATGGTGGTGCTGTAAGATTAAATTTGTCAAAGTTTGGTCCTTCAGATCTTGCTTTGACGGATCGATTTTGGATCTTTTCTTATGGTTGCCGCGAGGATTTCCCTCACAATATTTGTCCCGGCTGCTACGTCCTCGATAATGGTGATTCGTACTCTCGGCTCCCAGCGACGTCGACCAAGCTGTCCGGTTGTTATTCCCTGGAATATCGGTGTTGGTACTCTTGTCGATGTTGGTTAATTAACTTATTGACTGCGTGCGTGCACGTAATCTTGGCATTGCGGCTCAAAATTATGGGGGAACCCTCGTTGGTATTCACAGGTCTGTGGATTGGTATCTTTGTCGTTCTACGGCTGCCTTCGAAAAGTCAAGATTGTGTCCTGAAAAAGAAAGAGTTTGAAGATTTGCTCTTTTCTTTTAGACTTTATTTTGTAATCGCTGTAATCAGCTCATGTATCTCTACCATCTACTATTTGCTACTATAATATATGGTATTAATTGTCAAAAAAAAAGTAACGACGACTTAAGTTATGCTTGACTCCTTGACTATACTCTATCATACTAATATTAACTAGCTAGATATTTGGAAACGAGGAAACTCCACACCGATCCGATTAAACTTTGACGGTCAATTTGACCAGTATTATTTTTAAGAAAACGCAAAACTTTGCGTCTCGATATGTTGATAGAAGAAAAAGTTATGTACAAAGGGCTCAGGAGACCAACCCCACAAAGTTACAACACGGCGCCCTATGCGCTAGGTATTGGCGGACGAAGTACCGGCCGCCAACTCGGCTGCCCCTGCCAATGCCAATCGCCTGAACCTCAGCCTGGATGGCCCCGAGCAAGGTAGCAACGTTGTTCAAGACGACCATGTTTTGATGCTTCCAAAAATCTACCATGTCGTGAGCACGATCGCCAAACATGTGCCTTTTTGTTACCCTGACAACTCTCTAAGATTCTAGACTGGCCTCAAGGATCAACACTATTCTTTTCTGTGCACTTGATCCTCACTCGTGCGCACCCAGGAATATCTTCCCGGTCGGTCACTCATACCAATATTACCCGAGCCGAGCACGCTTAACATCGGTGTTCTATCAAATGTGCTTCCGAAAAAGAAGGTTCACCTTGTTGATATGAGTATTTCTATCAATCTATTAAGCGCTAGTCCAGAATGTCACACTGGCAGAGCCCGATCAGGATAAAAATAGGTCGATCCGATCAGGAGGAAAAAGACGCATGTGAAAAAATAGCGACGCAGCCTAGCCTATCTGGTTGAGTGGCCAGGTTGGAAGGATGTTCCAGTTTGCATGCTACGAGAATCTCAACTGGATTGGTAGGTTAGTATAGGAGTATGTCAACGGATTGGTTTTTGAGCTTTGCAAGGAGGATTCCTCGCAACGTCTGCATCGGACAGTAAGGATGAGCCATCAGCAACAATGACAGTGGACTGGAGCAAGGAAAAAATTGATGAAAAGGTTAGGGACTACGGTTGTCAGTGGTAAGGTGGAGGGTTCACCGGAGTCAGGGGCTTAGAGAGGCACTTCACCCAATGGCATATAGGTTCATTACCAAACAAAGTGAGCGACGCTTATTTATGTCTATTGAAACACATGGGTATCATTTTTTAAAAATACTATGAGGCTACACGTGTGACGGCAAAAGAAACTTGAGTATCTAGATGACCGTGGCAGCGCATGGACATTCAGCTAGTACTTAAAAAAGCAAGGAAATCACATGAGCAATCGATGTGGCCTAACGTGGCAACAACCTCAATTCGAGTACGCTCGTTTGTCCTTGGATCCATCGCTTCGGCCGGTCGATTGGTGTGTGGTGGTACGATCGATCGATGAACGTTACTGCCAGCTAGTTTGGTAAACCCAGCCAATTATTGACCCGTCGATCGCTTCCAGCATGCCCTCGTGCAAGATACTGCCAACCTATTTTTCCTCTTATCGATCTTACGTACCAAAGCTATCTTGCCATATCTATTTGACATTAGCCTAGCTCGAGTCCAGGTCAGCTAGCTATAGACAGATCATGCTTGACACGTTTGGCCTCCTTCATTTGACTATAAACACCATAATGTCATATCCCACAGCCATAACACATCATACATCATACACTGTATGAACAATTAAAACTGACGGCTGGGAGCGTGTCGCTGCACAAGACATCGACGCGAACGTGCGCGCCAGATAGTTCCGATTAATTTATCGTAATATCAAAGGCATGCACCTCAGCAGGCTTAATCATTGATCATGCTGATTCATGAATGCATATGCCAAGCTAGCTTGTTGTTTGTTTTTGTTTGTTTGTTGAGCACTTGAGAATGAATTATGAACTTAGCGAGGACCTATTGGGATATCCTACTCATGTGGGCTGTGAGGAGATGAACATTAGAAGCCTTTTAGGCATCCCAAACAGCTCCAACATCCCACCACCCATTTGAGTTATGACCAGTGGCATTTTGGACCTTGCGCATGAGGGAAGGGGGCGTTAAGCCTGATCCCATCCAGACACCACCAAATAAAGTGACGAAAACTCCAACTTAGTTTCCATTAGAGAAGAAAGAAAGAAAACAAAGATATACGGTAAGGAGAGGAATTTGAAGTAAGAAACTTGGATCAAGCAATGGGTGTTTTTCAAATATATTCGGAATACATGCCTACATATAATTGATGAATTGGATGCTTTACTTATTTATCTCTTGGTCCATGCCCGGTATTACAAATATTACATTAACGATATTATCCATGCAATGCCCGTTTATCCATCCCTTGCCTGCGGTGTTTTTGATCATGTTGCTTACTATAATCACTTTCGCTGTCACAATTGCTCTCGTACCAATTTTTCACTACGATCATATCGCCGCTGCTACTAATAAAATATGTCAAGCAAGATCACTTTCAGGTGTGGTTGAATTGACAACTCAACTAATAAGACTTACAAATATTTTTGGCTCCCTTGTGTCGAATCAATAGATTTGGGTTGAAATACTTCACTCCAATACTGTTGCGATCCCCTACACTTGTGGGTCATCAGCCTCATACCTAGGCTCGTGACTCTGCCACACCTCCATTTCAGCATTGGTTGTTGGAAGAATGTTAACATGTGCATCCACAATGATATCAGGATTATCGTGAAGGTGTTCATCCTCTTTAGCCTGCTTCCAACTTCGTCTGCCAATTGGTAGCCAGATGTGAAAGTGCATTCGTGTCTACTAATGCATAATACTCTTATGGTTCGTCCGGACATTACATTTTGGGATGTTAGTAGAAACAAACTCCTGAACCTCGTCCATTCCTAGGACCAGGTCAAAGTGTTGTAATCATCAGATCAAGAGGCATCATTACCTTCAGTTCTGGTCGTTTCTACACATGCTTTCCTTCCTTCTAGATATGAAGGCATTTCAAGCATACCTCGTTGAGTGATTGTCTAAGTCACTAACATGGCACGTGTGATGCGTAGGTATAGACAGCTCGATGTAACCAAAGTGTCCCTAAAGGATTGCATCCTACCCTTCAACACCAAGAGGTCGTGGTGAGTCGTGGCCTTCTTGATGAAGTGATGCTCTTACACCTCGTTACTCGCCCGTTCTCCGAGTCACTTACGGCTCAAGAATGATGTCGTGAGAACATTGATGTGTCTATCGGATGCTCTTAGCAATTTTAATTGTTTCGACATCCAAGGACATTTGTGTCATTCCTAGCGTGATGAAATAGCTGATCACTAAGCTGAGTTTGACTGTGCTACCAAGTCCGTTTGTTCAAGTACATGTATTCGGCCAAAAGAGTTAGATTTATGCCAACGCTCTCAAGACCACATCGTTTGCCTTGAAAATAAAAAACAAGTATAGTTAACTACACAATGATGTCACTAAATATTGATTGTGTGTTTTGTAATACATCCCCGATGTTTATAATTTAGAAGTACATTGTGATGCTAAAATTGTATTTTATCACAATGGTTCTGCTTTTTTCGATACATTGTATATTAAATATCTTTAAGTAAATATTTCTAAAGGCTAGTAAAAAAGGACAAAATCACATGCGTCGGGCGGATAAATTTGAGGTACTTGTCTGAAGTATAATCTCTCTCTCTCTCTATGAGACACTTGTATGAATTATAATCTCTATTTGTCTTTGTGTGAATGTTCGTAGAGATCCCTAATGTTTCGGTCTAAACGATATTCATATTGTGGTCTCTAACTTATGATTAGGTATAAGGAAATACAAACTTCTAGAGTGTATAAGGTGTCCACGAGGAGCTTGCCATAGAAACATTGTGAAGGAGAGATTTCCAAAAGACAATAATAAATGTTATTATTAATATCTGTTTCATAATTAATGTTTATGTTTTTATGCTGTAACTGCTATGATTTCAGAATTTAGATTCAGAGGAGAACTCATATGCACATGTGGAAACATGAACACATATAAGTACCCTAGTATTGCCTCTTATACTAACTCATTGGTTGCTTAGTGACTTTGTTGTCCTAGTCATGGGCAAAATGTTGCCGGCAACAATGAGATCACGTTGTTGGCAAAACAATGTGGCTGGGTAGACCCAACTTGTTGATATGCTACGAGATCCTGTCGTCACAACATTGTTAGTATTATCACAGAAAGGTTAACGTACTTACATGTCCTTATACCATGAGGGTATTATGTTAATACATGTTTGAAAGGTTGCTTTGGTTATGTCTAACGTCATACGGTAACATCTTCTGGGTAACTCGGAGAGTGTGTATTGAACTTAATGATTCAAGACTTGGAATTGCTCCTCTGACGATAGAGAGATACATACTGTGCTCACACGGTATGAATGTATCCATTATCGTCTGCGTAGACAAGGCCTGATAGTGATATCTTGGGGATACTGATGCATGTAAAATGCATACATGAACTTTACATTTTATTACATGTTATTCCATGTTATTTGCATCATATAAGGGTTATATTCATGATTTATATTGAGTTTTGGGGATAATTAACAACTCCCCCATTTTTCTGGAATTAACCCTGCGATGTCAAAAACCCCTTTTTCTATATTTTTACGTTTCAGGCGACCAAATCACGTCATAATGACCTGAGATTTTACGGGGTCACTTTTTTGGAAGGAACGAAACGTAGGCGCAAAGGAATCGAAAAAACGAAGACCGAAAGGCCAAAAGGAGTGGGCCCACGCGGCCAGATTCCCTGACCGCGTGGGACCCCTCATCCTGGCCCTCGGGCCTCCGCTGCTGTCGATCCTTCTTCCCGAAGCTTCGTCTTGACTTAAAAACGACTATATATAGACCCCCCCAGGGCTTTCGCGAAAAGGAGCGCCGCCAAAACAGAGAAACCACGAAACAGAGACCTGGAGCTGAAGATTGGAGGGGGAAAACTCCGGCGGGGCGCTGCCGGTGTGGTCTCCTTCCCCTCCAACAACATCTCCACCGACACCATGATGAAGAGGGAGTAGTCCACCCCTGGACTATGGGTTTGTGGAAGTAACTTATGTATCTCTCCTCTCTATGAGCTTCACTAATTAGTACCGTATGAGCTGCTGAACATGATTATGGTCATCTATGTAATTCATTTGTGGTGTATCTTTATTATGAGTTAATACATGTTTGAGATTGCAATGGTTCTGTTTCAGTTATGAAAGTAGATGCATATTATGTACCCCGTTCTTATTTACTTGTCATGATCAAGCATGTTTATGAGAGCATGTGAGGGGGAACGTGTGCATTAGTTGGAGTAACGGGGGTGGCTAGTGCAGTGAACGTGACAGATAGTTTTGCGATCCACTTGGGTTTTCTACCTTATTTTGTTGCCTCACTAGGGATAAACAAAAATACCATGCTACCGGAGGGTGGATGTGACCTTGGCCACTATCTCCATGACTAGATCTAGCATGTTCTTATTTTAACTTCATGTCATTGAACTTATTACTATGCTCTGATTTATCTTAATTAATAAGGTGTTATGATTTAGTTCGCATCTTGGTGGAGCATAAGAGAGAGAACAACTTATACTTGAGATCTCTATGTTAGGACGTGATGCCCATATTATTAATAACTTGTCAAACCATGTCTTGCCATCTTACATGTTAATTTTAGTGTTCCATTGTCTACCACGTTATCAAGAGAGATTGCATTTGTGAAACCATGAACCCCGGTCCATTTTTAATCATAAGAAACAACTTTCCAACACTTTTATCACCACTTTTGTTTGTTGCCATTATTAAATCCGAAAATACAAAAATACTTTTATATCTTGCATTCATCATAAAAAACCCAAAAATATCATTTATCATTACTACCACCATCCTTGCATATTTATTTTACCATCATTGCATATTTACTACTGTTTGCATATTTATTTTATTATCATTCTCACACCTTGTGCTTGACAACCACTTGGTGAGGTTGAGAGCACAAAACAATTTATTTTGTTGCAGGTTCTCAAGAGAAGGATAAGGAGATAACACCTGAAATACTGGTTCCCCGAGAGTTCGATATTAAAGCCTCGAGTCACCCCTCGTGGGGAAAACCGTCTTCCACTACTACATACACTCTGCACTTGGAGTCTCAACCTAACCCATTTACTTTTCACGCAGGTAACTACGTGAAGGGCCATCAGATACCGAAATACAGGATTGAGAAAATGGAAACAAACCGGTAACGAGGATATCATGATATTGTGATAAAGAGTTGCTTCACAATGATATCAGAATATCTCGTCTCGGGTATTGTTTAGTATCAGGAAGCAATGGGAGCCACGTATGGCAAACGACAGGTTCACCGAGAACATTCGTGTAATGGTGGGAATCAATATAGGCATCCACGGCTCCGCTATTGATTCTTGACTAGAAGGTGTTCTGGCTCATGTCCACTCGTTATCGAACCTGCAGGGTCACACACTTAAGTTTACCTCAGTCAGTTGTGTATATTAAAGAATTGGACCAAGAGAGAAATCCACCGGAATGGTTCCAAAGTGATCGATTTAATATCAGAGAGAATACCAGAAGAGTTTCGTGGTACCAGGAATGTCCTTGACCAACCAAACGGGCATCTCAATATTTGTGGAAGGATCTAGAAGGTGTAGAACCATCTAGAATATTCTGGGGTGGTCCATGGGCTGCCCTACTAGGTTGGACCCATGTGGGGGGCAGCCACATGGGCCACAAGAGGCCCATCTGGGAGCGACCCCATTGCTTGCCCCCCAAGGCAAAAGAGGGTCGGCGACTAGGTGGGGGCGGCGGCCAAGGGGGTGGCGGCTAGGATTTTGGGGGGTGCACCCCAAACCGTAGGTCGGTCGGCCCATGAGGCCCACGGGGGGCCGACGGCTAAGGAAGGGGTTCTTTCCCCTCCCTGAAGCCTCCTCTCCTCCCTCCTCCTATATAAAGAGGGGTCTCCCCCTCCCCTGTTACACACAAGTTGAGCTGGGAATTTTTTAGGAGTCATCTCTGCCAGATCTATTTTCTATCTTCCATGTGTTGGGATCTTCAGCTTTATACACCTGTCGATACTTAGTCCTGGACGACGAAACTCTACTGGCCTAGAGGAGACGGACGTGTGCGAACTCTCAGAGAGATTATACGTTTGATCCTCGCTCGGGTGGATTCGGGAATCGGTAACATCCTCACCACTAGGCTTAGCCGTGAGGATTTTTAACATGCTTCATCAAGATCTAATCTATCGCTCATACCTTTATAGATAGATATTGGCGGTTACGTATAAAGCGAAAATTTTGAATTTCTGTACGCGTAACCCTACACATTGGTATGTTAATTTACATATTTTCACGTGGTCGAATCTTCTAACATGTTCTGGTGGATTCATTTAATTAATAATTTCCTTGTGCTCTTTATTGAAGACCGGAATCAATCACAAGTCTTTAAATTAGATGATATCGCCGCATGTGTCTACCTATAGACAGTGTCGGGGATGTAACCCCGGGTACCCCAGAGTGATTGATTAAGTTATTAGAAGAGATAGCAGAAAAGAGCATAAAAGATAAAGAAAGAGGAAAGGAAAACCAGCCTGGGCCGGGTTTGGCCGAAACTGGCCTGGAAGGTGCTTATCTCGGACGGGCCGAGACTGGCTGGCCTCGGATCGGGCCGAGTTTGTCCCGCCAGGCCGAGATTGGCTTACCTCGGTTGGCCCGATTCTGTCTACCTCGGATGGGCCGGCCTGCTACCTCGGCTGGCCCGAGGCCTGCGTACTTCGGCTGGGCCGAGGCTTGCTAGGCTCGGCTGGACCGACACATCGATACCCCAGACGAGCCGACATCCCCGTCTCGGAGCAGTCCGACGTCTCCTCTGCCCCGCATGGGCCGGCGTCTCCCTCGCCCTCGTGCGCCCGGTGAAGCCGCGCCCGGCGAACTCCGCCTCGACCAGCTCTCGCCCTAGCCGGCCTCCTCCGCCTCGAGCCCCGTCTCCGCCCCGAGCTCGCCCGTCCATCCTCGGCTGCACTAGGCCGGCTCCGCCTCGAGCCCCGTCTCGGCCCCGTCCCGCCTCCGCACCAGCCGCCTCGGCCTCACCCTGGCCGGCGTCCTGCGCCCCGTCTCGGCCTCCCGCGCCCCATCTCGGCCGCCCAGCGCCCCGTCTCGGCCGCCCCGCTCCCCGCCTGGCCGGCTCGCCCTAGCCGGCCTCCTCCGCCATGGCTCCTGTGAGAAGAGGATAAGAGGGAAGAAGAAAAGAAGGAGGTTGTACCATCCGGTTCAGCTGATCCGTTTGGTTGGCGGTACGGCCCGGTTCAGATTCAGCTGCTCCCAGCCATCCCATAGCACTTCATGGACCGACATATCATTCTACCGAGACATCTCCGGCATCCAGCTGCGCCAGGTACTCGGACGCCTCCGGCTCGTACCTGGTACTGTTATTAGCTGACCCAGCAGAACAAGACAAGGATGGTGACACAGGCAGCGTGGCTACAGTGCCAGTGAGGTGACAAGAGTACAACTGCATGACATAGGCGACAGTGCGGACAAGACCCCAGTAGTCAAATCAGCTATAGTGCATGTATAGTGACATGCGGGCCACCCCTTGTCCCCTGGGCTCTCCCTATATAAAGAGCACCAGGGGTTCGCTCCAACCAGCCCCTTGGGCTCATTTCCCCCCGGTGCTCGCTGCTAGCTCTCTTCTCCATAGCTTAGTGCTGCCTCGCATAGACAGAGAGATACCTAGACATACAGCTCAAGGAGCATTTGTACAGATCATATACAGAGGGAGAATACACCAAATAGGCTAGATGCTGCAGTAGGGGTTTTATCTCTCACGAGAGCCCCGAAGCAGGGTAAATCCTTGTGTTCATCTGTTTGTCCGTGTGCACTCTTCAGCGCGCTATCCCTCCCCGAATCCTCTAGCGTCCATCGGCCCCAAACTTAAGCCTACCCCTAGGCATCTGTTGTTTCATACGACGACAGTTGGCGCCCACCGTGGGGCCCTCAGTGGCGCTTGCTCGATCAAATTCGGACGGGACCTTCTTCATCAACGCGGGACTCGACATCACCATTATCCCTCGCGCTCTAGCTTGCCGCCGTAAGCAGAGGTTGGCGCTGCCTCCACCAACGGTCATCATCAACAAGTCTCGGTGGCGCTGTCTGGAGTTCTATCTGGACGGAACCTGATGACTCGGGGACTCGACTTCGGCATCGTCCCCGGGTGTTAACTCATTTTCGAGTTGGCTAAAGTTCAAGTGCGAGATACCCTGGAAATCCGAGATACCCTGGAAATCCGAGATACCCTGGAAAATCCGAGTTAAGGCTTGGAAATCCGAGATAAGGTTGGGAAATCCGAGATAAGGTTGGAAAATCCGAGTTAAGCTTGGGAGATCCGAGTTAAGCTTGGGAAATCCGACATATGTTGGTCAAATCCGACATGCAGGTGGCTCAAACCGAGATGTTGGTGACCTGGGTCGATATGCCGTTGTCCAGGCCGGCATAAGCATCTTCCTCGACTGCTCCAACAACACTACTTCGTTAGTATCAATTATATGTATATGTATTACGCTTTTAGTTAATCTCAAAAGTAGCTCGGGGACTGCCCCTTTGTACCTTGCTTAGTTGTTTTCCCGGGGAGCAAGATGTCTTGACCCGGGGACTGGGCAACCAGTCAAGTTTTATTTTATCTCCTAGATAAGAAAGTGACTCGGGGACTCGGTTGAGTTTGAGTCTGTGTCCTAAGGCTTAATTTCGCTGCTAGTCTTATTTTTGTCTGTTAAGTAGAGTTGCTGTTCCCGTTAATTATTAATTATATATGCTTGAACTAACATTGAAAGGTGGTATCGGTTTTACCGATAGAATATTCATCACCAAGATTGTGGTTATATCAGTTATCTCGGATTACCCAAAATATTATAGCATTATCGGTATTCTCCAGATCGCCGTTTATTTCGGTTTGCAGCTATGTCTCAACATCATCTCATATCTCAAAATCGCCGTTTATTTCGGTTTGCCAAGACATCACGGCATTTATCTCATATCATCGAGCGTCTCATAATTGCTGTCTTTATCGGTTTAATCAATTATCATGATTCTTCAGTTATCCGAGCTTACCAGAGTATCATAGCATCATTATCTCGACACAATGAGTCGAAAGGTATCTGATCTCACTGAGTGTCACGTGTTGAGAAGTGTCTCAACACGTCATTTGACAAGTGCCCATGAAGGCAAAATGTCAGATTTAGCCCATGCAGGCTATATGTCGGTTCAGCCAATGACGGCTATATGTTGATTCAGCTAAGACTGCCAGCATATCTTTACGGTAAAAACCGACATGAGGCAAAGGCCTATGATGGCAAAAGGCCAATTCAGCCATTGACGGCTATATGTTGGTGCAGCTAGCGC
Source organism: Poa pratensis (assembly GCA_947311845.1). Taxonomy (NCBI): domain Eukaryota; kingdom Viridiplantae; phylum Streptophyta; class Magnoliopsida; order Poales; family Poaceae; genus Poa; species Poa pratensis. The sequence goes on along the minus strand of CAMZMU010000126.1, from coordinate 1,586,317 downwards.
TGCCGACATATCTGTGCGGTAAAAGCCCAGAATGGCTAGAAACCGACATATGACATTTAGCCTATGCAGGCTATATGTCGGTTCAGCTCATGCTGTTGACATACGCTTTCGGTAACGTCCAGAGTGGCTAGAAACCGACATATGACATTTAGCCATTGACGGCTATATGCTGGTTCAGCTAAGGCTGTCAGCATATCTTTCCGGCGAAAACCGGCTTAAGGTAAATGCCTGTGGTGGCAAAATATCAGATCAGCCAATAACGGCTATATGCTGAATCAACTAAGGCTGCCAACATATCTTTAACATAATACCCAGGATGGCAAAAAACCGGGATGCGGTGATGCCCATGCGGGCAGCTTGAAATTATTTTTCTGATAATGGCTGTTGTTGATTTCGACGTTGTCTATGTTGGCATCAACTCTGTGATACTTTGTTTTTGTAAGTCTGCGCGCGACTCTGCGAGTCCCCCACAGCCTCGGGGACTAATGTCGGGGATGTAACCCCGGGTACCCCAGAGTGATTGATTAAGTTATTAGAAGAGATAGCAGAAAAGAGCATAAAAGATAAAGAAAGAGGAAAGGAAAACCAGCCTGGGCCGGGTTTGGCCGAAACTGGCCTGGAAGGTGCTTATCTCGGATGGGCCGAGACTGGTTGGCCTCGGATCGGGCCGAGTTTGTCCCGCCAGGCCGAGATTGGCTTACCTCGGTTGGCCCGATTCTGTCTACCTCGGATGGGCCGGCCTGCTACCTCGGCTGGCCCGAGGCCTGCGTACTTCGGCTGGGCCAAGGCCTGTACCTCGGCTGGGCCGAGGCTTGCTAGGCTCGGCTGGACGGATACATCGATACCCCGGACGAGCCGACATCCCCGTCTCGGAGCAAGCCGACGTCTCCTCTGCCCCGGATGGGCCAGCGTCTTCCTCGCCCTCGTGCGCCCGGTGAAGCCGCGCCCGGCGAACTCCGCCTCGACCAGCTCCCGCCCTAGCCGGCCTCCTCCGCCTCGAGCCCCGTCTCCGCCCCGAGCTCGCCCGTCCATCCTCGACTGCACCAGGCCGGCTCCGCCTCGAGTCCCGTCTCGGCCCCGTCCCGGCTCCGCGCCAGCCGCCTCGGCCTCACCCTGGCCGGCCTCCTGCGCCCATCTCGGCCTCCCGTGCCCCATCTCGGCCGCCCAGCGCCCCGTCTCGGCCGCCCCGCTCCCCGCCTGGCCGGCTCGCCCTAGCCAGCCTCCTCCGCCATGGCTCCTGTGAGAAGAGGATAAGAGGGAAGAAGAAAAGAAGGAGGTTGTACCATCCGGTTCAGCTGATCCGTTTGGTTGGCGGTACGGCCCTGTTCAGATTCAGCTGCTCCCAGCCATCCCATAGCACTTCATGGACCGACATATCATTCTACCGAGACATCTCCGGCATCCAGCTGCGCCAGGTACTCGGACGCCTCCGGCTCGTACTTGGTACTGTTATTAGCTAACCCAGCAGAACAAGACAAGGATGGTGACACAGGCAGCGTGGCTACAGTGCCAGTGAGGTGACAAGAGTGCAACTGCATGACATAGGCGACAGTGCGGACAAGACACCAGTAGTCAAATTAGCTATAGTGCATGTATAGTGACATGCGGGCCACCCTTGTACCCTGGACTCTCCCTATATAAAGAGCACCAGGGGGTTCGCTCCAACCAGCCCCTTGGGCTCATTTCCCCCCGGTGCTCGCTGCTAGCTCTCTTCTCCATAGCTTAGTGCTGCCTCGCATAGACAGAGAGATACCTAGACATACAGCTCAAGGAGCATTTGTACAGATCATATACAGAGGGAGAATACACCAAATAGGCTATATGCTGCAGTAGGGGTTTTATCTCTCACGAGAGCCGAAGCAGGGTAAATCCTTGTGTTCATCTGTTTGTCCGTGTGCGCTATTCAGCGCGCTATCCCTTCCCGAATCCTCTAGCGTCCATCGGCCCCAAACTTAAGCCCACCCTAGGCATATGTTGTTTCTTACGACGACAGACGGGATGAGCGTCTATCAATGCAAGTGTGTATCTTAACAAAATACACAAGACTTCAAACCTAAGAATCGATCTATGATGTGTTAATAGGAGCTAAGCTATAGACCGATCTTGACACGTTTGGCCTCCTGCATTTCCCTATGTTCCACGTCTCCCAAAGATTCCTATATTCTGAATCGACACAAACCTGTATACCTTAGCTAATCTAGCGCACCATCATGTCACATCCTACGGCCATAGCTCATGGTATCATCCTTTAATGCAAGATTAATTGTTATTTAATCGTAGTCTCAAATCTCAATCCTCTCTAAGCCGCCCCTGGTCTGAGTCCTTCCAGACAACGACGGTGGTCCCACATCAGGCAACCGTCTCGGCGTCGTTGTCTCGTCCTTCTCTAGACAGCACAAGTGGCCTAGCAGCCGGAAACCAATGCTGTCTCATCCCTCTCCCTATTTTCTGGCGACCTCCGCCTCTTCTGCTTTTCGCCCTGGGTGCGGCTTCGATCTGGCGTTGCGTGCAAGCAGCAAATTCACGGAAGCACGCAGAATCCACCTCTGTTAATTCCTTCTCCTTAGATCCGTGTTGTTCGGTCTTAACCAAGGTTTTGGTTACCGTTTCAAAAGAAATCCCGGAGGGGCCGGTATTTCCGGCACGAATTTAGGATTTACACACAAAACATTGAAAAACTTTCAAATTTAAATTTTGGGAGCACGAATTTGATCCAAATTTGAATATTCCGGGATTTTTCTCCCGATATACACAAATACCGGGGGTGGCCGGTAAATCGGTTACCGGCCGGTTACCGCGGTATTTCGGCCGGTAACCGAAACCCTGGTCTTAACCCAGCACCGAACCGAAATTTTGGAGGACCAAAGTCGCGGTTACTGTTTCCCCAAAAGACCGACCAAACAGTGATGCACCCTTAGGAGATTTTTTTTTTTGAGGTACTGGTGAGGAAGTCCACATACGAGGCTAGAGCAGAATTTTATTGGGTTCAGTTATGTTACTTATGGTGTATTTTCCCACTAATAAGCAATCTTGAAAGGGTAATTCAATGAGGAATACATGAATTTTGTTGGGTTCAGCTGAACCCAACTCTTCTATACCAGCTCCGCCACTGTACGAGATGGACGAGCTTGAGTGTCAACGCGGACAAGCAGACGGCACGACGGAGTAGCTGGACGGCGACAACGTGGGACAACATGAGCTCTTGTGTGGGGATGTTTTTTTTAATGGGCTAGTATTTTTTCTCCGGTTCGGCATACCGAATTGTCTTGTGTGCCACCTGTTTCCAAAAAAGCATTTTCTTTGGTTAAATGTGATGATTCTTTTTCCAAGTGTTTAATGTTTATTTACCAAACATAAGTTTTACTCCCTCCGTCTAGAAAAGGATGTCGCAGCCATAGTACATCGTATATTTTGCAAAAAAATCCGTCCTAGATTCAAAACATTTCAGATCTGTCCTGTAATCTGAAAAATCAAATTAAGAACTTTCCGTCCTTCGTCCTCCGTCCTCCCCGCCGTCTGCCGTTCCCCCGCCACCGCCCCACTCGCCAACGGAGGGCTCGAGCAAGGCTAGTACCGACGCGGGGGAGCAAGGCCGCATCACTCCCGTTCCCGCTCCGGACTCCTCGCCACGTTCCTGTCCCCGATGTCGAGCTCGCCCTCTGCCGCCTCTTCCTCGTCGGCCAAGCCGCCGGGGCACCCAATCTCGTACGCCGGCCGAGCCTAGCACTGCCTTCCACGCAGAGCGCCTCCATCTCGGCCCTCGCGGCTCAACCAACAAGCCCAGTTGCCTGCCCCTCTGCTCAGTCCCGGTCCCTGCCCTGCCCCCAGCGTCGTCGCAGGCTGGCCGTCGCATGCATCCCCGACTCTTCGCGGACGTCCTCGTCGCGCTGCTCATCCCTTTTTTTTAATAAAGAATGTATATTAATATCGCGGAGATACAAATTTACACCCAGCCTCTGCAACAACGCAATAGCCAAAACCATTACGGATGCACACAGCCGAAAGACAATAAAAAGAAGAAATAAAAAGAAAGTCCCGCTACAGAGTTACAGTCCTTGCAGCAGCCGCTCAACCACCACCAAGACACCACCTGATTTCCAAATCTTCAAAAGCAAAGCCTTCAAGAAGAACAGTGCCAGGCACAACCAATTAAGGCCAGACCTTGGGTTTTCACCCTGAAGATAATAGTCCCCGCTCTCAAAACAATGTCTTTAGCAAGAGCATTGCCAGGCACAACCAATTAAGGCCAGGCCTTGGATTTTCACCCTGAAAGGTAGGAGTTTGAACTTCACATGTGATGTTGCCCCCACTAACATGCCGCTGCTCCGCCTCCTGCAACTCCAAGCAAGTTTCTCATCGCCGCAGAGCCTCCAATCGCCATTTGCTAGTCCTTTAATCTCAGCTTTCATGACATTCCCCGCATCTGACTACACCATGGATTTGCCCATGATGGCACAGAAGCAGAGCTTCACACCGCTCCATCCGGCGCGACCGAATCCCTCCGCTCCAGCAATCACTAGGAATTAGCCCATGAAAGATCACCGGCGGAGCCTTCCGAAACTCGACACTCTTGCCAGATCAAGGTACCGGCGTCAAGCAGATCTTCGTCTTCTCGCGATTTGGAACCCTAGGACCACCACCTTTATTCAAGCCAAGCAAGAAGCCCCCTCGCCACCCACCGGCAAACTGCGGAATCTACCTCTCCGAGCAACCGAGGGCCAAGACCAGCGGTGTGTAAGGAGCAGCAGCGCAGGGTCGATCCACCATCGGAGCCGGCCGTGACACCGCGGACAGGAGATGGGCAGGCGGCACGAGCGAAGCCACACCACCCCAGCCCAACCACCGCCGCCCGTCTAGCGCCGCCGATGCGGACCTCCACCTCCACCCCGGGCAGGGGCGCCGCCCTGCCCGCTGCGAGATCAAGGCGCCCATCTCCGCCCCTGCAGATCGAGGCGCCGGTCACCCGCGTCCACCCCCAGACCACCTACGGCGGCTGGGCCCGCCGCCGCCGCCACGGCCGTGGCGAGGGCCGGCGGCAGCAGCGGCGATCGGATCCGACGGCGGGGGGGAGGGCTGGCGGCGCGGTGGGGAGCCCCCCGGCGGCCCTGACTCGTCGCGGACGTCCTCGTTGCTGCTGCGTATCCCCGCATGCTCCCACAACATAGAAGTTCAGCGACAGAGCACACAGTTCAGTCCCGCCTACAGGTCCAGCTCCTGCGATCAAATTTCAGCTGACAACAAGATCAAATTCAAGATCTCATAAATAATTCGTGATAATGTAGAATGAACCGCATTTTTAAGCATAAGTGGTGGCCCCATGGCGGTGGCACTAGCGGAGGTGGTCCCAGTGGCGGCGACAGCGGCGCCGGGCCGTCGCGTCCGTCCCCCACTCTTCCGCTGGCTCTCGCGGGAATTCAAAGCGAAAATTTTGAATTCCACCCCTGCCGCTGAAGTGGCGGCTGATGCTCCCATGTACGTCCTGGATGTCTGCCTGGCCGCGCTGTCGTCGGGTACTGACGCGCGCGCCTTCTCCGCCATCAGCCCGGGCGGCGTGCCACGTCCTTCTGGCAATCTGGCATGCAGCTCGCGACGTGCCCGACGTTCTTCCACCTCATGCTACAGGGCGACAATGGCGAGGTCGGCTACTTCCGCGTGCCGCGTGTCTTGGCCGGCGCGGGGCCGCGCATCAACCTCGACACCTGGACGATCGGAGTCATTGGCAACATCGAACAGGTCCGCGGCGTCGCGTCCTCTATTTCTGTGGCCATTGCTGTCGAGTGCGCCGACCCGCTCCGGTTCGTCCCGCCCCACTGCGACTCGGCTCCCGTGGTGTCCCCGTCTGGTGCCGTTGCTGCTGAAGTCGTGCCGGTCCAGGCGCCGCCCGCCCGTCGCCAGAAGCGCGGGCTCGCCGAAGCTGCGGCCCCGCCCCGTACCAGTGCCCGCCTGCGCAGCAAGGAAAGGCTGGGCATGGCGCCAGCTGCCACCTGACGAGGTCCGCCATGATGGTGCCCCATGAAGTGCAGCTCTCTCAAGCCGGGAGGCCCAGGTCGTGGCAGTTTTGTTTGCCGTGCGCGTCCCGTCGCGCGGGTCCGCGACCTCCAGCTGGTTCCTGCTCTGCCTCGTAGTTTCTATGTCAACTAGTTGAATGCCCGTGCGCTGCTACGGGTGTCATCTTCTTTCTATATCCCAAAACATTTAAAAAAACGTCCAAAAAATTGTGTTAACAATCAATCTCCATTTTGAGTGCACTTGTGACCTGTGTATTGCCATGCCTAGCTATTGATTTACAAATAATTCTACACCAATAATATTTTTTTCAAAAATAACACATGTAGTTTTCAACAACATTAGAACAAATGTACTCGCACTGCTACTTTAACGTCAACACCCTGCACTGGCCTCTCTTACTACACATTGTTTGCTTGCCCTGTGTTTTCCAACTCTTGCGCATCGATGAAATTGTATGTTGCTTTTTTCATGTAAAAAGTCGCCTAGTCGGCCGATGCGGTATTCAGAAGAAATATTTTTTATGAAAATAACACATACCTTAGCAAACATGCATTTAAAACCACAAGAAAATAAGACGTCACCTTGCTTCTCTCCCACCCTCTTCACCACCACTCGGATTGTTTTAGACAACACGGAGATCCATTGGGACTTGAAGAGCAGCAAAGGTACATCATAACAAAAGATTCTTCTATAAATGAATAACTTCAAACATGCATAATTATCTATATGTGCCATTATAACAAAGGTTTTTGAAGGGTAGCAAAAGATACATCATAGCACAAATTCCCCTTTTTATTCTATATAGCAAATATGCCCGTGCGTTGCAACGGATGAGCCTCCTAGTCATGTTTGCGCATCTGCTGACCACGTTGCACAAGTTGACATAAAAAATCATGGTGTCGTGAAGAATACAATGAAGACATTTTCATTCCACATTCCAAAGGCAACACCATCAGGAAAGAGCATGCATTTTGTCAACTATGAGCTTGGCAATTGCAAGTAATTTGCATGCGACTTCCTCAAATTCATTTCAACACAGCTACAATCCTGCATAATATGCGAATTATTATGATAATCACTCAAAAGCTACCAATAATGGTTCGGCGCAGCAAGCAGGAGCAAATCAACATTCAGGTGCAGCCTCTTACTTCATTTCAGAATTCTTGGTCCTACAAGCTCATGAGATAATTATGCTCAATCATACCAGAACTACTCATCGTCTGATACTAATGCAGTCCAAAGTTCCAGTACCGCGTCTGCCAATTCTTTCTCATACCAGTGCCCATACTATTACAAACACTCTTCACCATGTCCTGCTGTCGATCCAGTTTCTGGGAGCAGCCAGAGTACAACAAATTATTAACACATATAAGATCAGACCTGTAAATTGGTAGCTAAGAAACAATATTCTCTACAGAGGGCCTTATTGCTATCACCACTGATGCCTAAATGATTCGGCCATAGAAGATGCTTGATAATATCATTGACACAAATTAAATGAATAATACGCCTCTGTACAATATGCATGACCAAGCTAACACATTTCAGTAAGTGGGGATTGGCAATTGTGAATGGAGAACCTAATGCCTACGTACCATAGCGATTCAAATAAAATTTAATATAAGTCATAATCAACTAATGTCATGGCAAAAAGAGCAAGCTATCAATTATGCATAGGTAGATAATGGTGTATGTCTTGTCGAGAACATAATAAGTTTTATAAAAGACACTTCCAGTGTATCACCCAGTTAAGCATAAATCTTACCTATCTAATTCATCAGAGAAAATCATCCCCGGTTTCTTTCTTCAGGTAAAAAGAAAGTATCTTCTTACTGGTTGTTCCCTTCCATAGAAACAATTAATAAATGCTCTGAACTATGTATCATGATGCACATCTTCCAACAATGGAGAAAGAGGCCCGAAACTCGATTAAACTATGTATCATGATGAATAAATGCTCTGGTTGTTCTTTTTTGTGCGGTGCTGGAGAAAGAACTCCAGCCCTTTAGTTTAGTCTTTTTTTATTTTGGCCAGCGACCCGTGCGACCAGCTCGAGGCACTCAAGAGATTCATAACGCTAGGTCTGACCGTCCTCGTCTTGAGGAGCTACCAGCTTTCCACACCTTGAAATGAGCTTTGATACAGAAACAGATTTTTGGTGAGTCGACATGCGGCTGCTATTAAAATCAGAGCTAGAGAGGGAGGATCAACACTACCATGCATGAATACAAACAGTGATGCTTACATAATTTCATGGGACGGCTGTGAAAGGATGTGTCTTCGATGTAGCATGTTTAGCGTCTACAGGCAGCGCGAGACATTGTCCACTCCTGTTACCCTGTAAAACACAATTACACAAATATTCAGAACTGGAAGCACAAGCTTGTGGAGGACTTGACCATCTTGGACCGTAGGATTCATGCCGAGCACCGCACTCATCTTCTCAACATCATTAACATTCTAACTCTGTATTCTCTCTTCATTTTGTTACACCTACCCATGTAAATATGTAACACTGCATCCTCTCATGCAGAAATCGCTCAATGAAAATAACTGGCGAAGGCGAATACAAATTAGAACAGAGAGCCACAACGGCAAAATAAGGGGGAATTCACCTCTGAAAATAAATAAATAAATAAATGGGGAGTATTAACTAAGTGCATGGAGTGATCCAGAGCCCTTGTGCACCACCACTTGCTCCTCCACGGCATGCGGAACAGCTATAGGGCGACGAGATGAATCGACAACATGAAGGAGGTGGAGTTGCCATAGAAGACGGTGAGCTACCATTTTTGTCACAAATCACCTTCTTCTACGGCTACTGCATTGCACGAGAGCGATTGTTTCAATTTATTGAGAAATCGATAACATCACACTGCAGAGCAGGGAGAAATAGAAGAACTTACAGATCACACACACCAGTTATTTTGTTCAGGGTGGATTGTGGACAGTAGAGCAACAAAAAAATGTGGGGAGTAACAAACAAATGGCATTGCCTCCTTGTTGTGGATGCAATGCTGTAATTTATCCAAATCAACGGCATATATATACCTTGATGCAGTCGAGGAGGAAAGAATCGGAGGAGAAGTTGGAAGTTGCTTCCACTTATTGTCCCTGCAATGCATCAATTGCAATTCAATTCAATCTCATCCCGCGGCCAACACAGACAGCTCATAGAAGAGACAGATCGCATGGCATACGTACGTGCTTTGGATGCAGTAACGAAGCTCCGGGCGTACCTGCCGGGCGAAGGCATCGATGAGGTTCTTCGGCCGAGCGCTGAGTGCCGAGGTCACCGCGCCGCTGCATCTGGCTCGCCCGCCGCGCGCCGGCCAGCGAGCACAGGGCCACGAGGGTGAGCGCAAGAGCTGGTGCTGCCGCCATGCGCCAATGCCAAAGATTGGGGACGGGCCAGAGGGGAGGGGTGATGGAAGAAGAGGCAGATGCGCCGTGGATCAGCCACACCCCGGCCGACGAACTCACGGAGTGGCGGCGTCCCTGTTCCGGCGTCCTAGGAGACTGTTACCGGCGGCAGCGGCGTTCCGCGCGGAGGCATGGGGAGCGAGCTCTGTTTTGGATCGATGCGTTGACTCGGGAGCGAACACAGCATCCTTTCGCCTATGGAGCGCGGGTTGATTTTCAGATTGCTTAGGGGGTTTTGTGTAAAACTACCACGACGGACGAAACCGGGACAGGACACTCCGTATTTTTGTAGTAGAGATTGTGTCTTTTTGCGCCTCCCTGATGTAGCAGCCTAAGTGCCCTCTGTAGCGTCAGTATGTGTGTGCTTGTACAGCTGCGCCTGTGTGCGCCTGGCTCCTGTTGCTGCGTCTGTGCTCCATGGCTGTAAATCATCTGAAGCAACTCCTTGTTAGCTCGTGGAACACGAGAGGTCTGAACGAAGTGCACTGACATGCGGATCGGCCCAGCCCCTCCACGTCATCTGTCGCTCCGGCCAAGGCGTCGTCCTCCCTCCCCCCCCCCCCCCCCCCCGCGCGGCTTCACAACCCTCTCGGCAGGCGGGATCATCACTGCGTGGGACGCGCGCGTCGTCTCCCGCATCTCCGATCGTCCGTTGGAGCACTCCCTCACCACCACTTTCGATCTCGCCGCGGATGGCATGCGGTTCGCCGTGACGAACGTGTACGCTCCGGGCACGTCGCGCCGCATTCCCTGACGAACTCCGCACCCTTGCCGGCGTCATCGACTCCCCGTGGCTTGTCATTGGAGATTTCAACGTCGCCTGTTGCCCAGAGGATCGGAACAACGATAACTTTGACGCGCACTCTGCCGGCGAGCTGCTTGGCCTCGTTGATGATATGGAGCTGCAAGATCTCCCCCTGCTGGATCGGCGGTTCACCTGGACCAACGGGCGCGACGACCCCGTGCTGGTCCGCCTCGACCGCGCACTGATCAACCTCGCGTGGGGGGATCAGATTTTCAACACCACGCTGGTGTCCCTGCTGCGGAATAGTACATCGGATCATGTGCCCCTGCTGCTCAGCGCCTCCTCGCGCGCCCCGGTAAGCCAAATTTTCAGGTTCGAACGCTGCTGGGCCGCTTCTCAAGAGTACCGGGCCTTGATCTCCTCCGTCTGGGCCCGTCACCAGAACCAGGGGCGCGCAGGTGCACGGCCTCCCGATTGACAAATACCCTTAAATGGGCTCGGGCCGCTTCGAAAAAATGGGCCCATTCGCGTCGGCGGCCTGCTGAGGTGATTTCAAATTGTCGGAAAGTTATTGATGTCCTGGACACTGTGGAGGAATTTCACGCGCTGCTGCCCCCCCCCCCCCCCCCCCCCGAACGCCTGCTTCGAGATCTTGTCCGTGCTCGCCTCTCTGTCGGCTTGGGGAGAAACTGAACCAAGTTCTTCCATGCTTGTGCGTCCGCATGCCTCCGTGGCAACCAGATCAAGGTGTTGCATGACAATGCCGGGGTGCTCGTCAACCACTCCGATAAAGCAACTGTCTTGCATTGGTTCTACTCCGGTCTCCTCGGTGCCTCGCAGCCGCCGGTGTGGGACTTCGACCACCGGCGTGTCCTCCCGCGCGTGTCTGGTGTCGGCGCTCTGGAGACCCCCTTCACTGAGCAGGAGGCGAAGGATGGACTGTGGTCGATGCGGCTTGATAGTAGCCCCGGTCCCGATGGTTTTGGACCCGCGTTCTACCGCGCGTTCTGGCCTCTCATCTGTGCTGACGTTATGGCCTTTCTCGCTGATTTCCACGCCGGCTCCGCGCGATTGGATGGCGTGAACCGTGCCTACATCGCCCTGCTGCCCAAGAAGGCTGACGTGGTCACCGCCGATGGCTTCAGGCCCATCTCCCTGCAGAACTGCGTCATGAAACTCATCACTCGTATCTTGACAACCAGGTTGCAGTCCTACATCGAACGCCTAGTGGCTTTTCAGCAGTCGGGGTTCATCAAAGGGCGCGTCCTCACCGACAACTTCCTCTACGCCATCGACCTCTTTCAGAGCTGCCATGTCCGCAAGGTCGGCGCTGTGGTCCTCAAGCTGGATTTTAGGAAAGCTTTTGACTCCGTCAACTCGGCCGCTCTCGACCTGATCCTTGAGGCACGTGGTTTCGGCACCACCTTCCGGGGGTGGATTTCTGCTATCCTCTCCTCCAAAAAGACGGCTATCCTTCTAAATGGGGTGTCGGGGCGCTGGATTAACGGCAAAAATGGACTGCGCCAAGGCGACCCACTGTCCCCGTACCTCTTCCTCGCCGTCGCCGAGCTGCTTCGGGCGCTGCTTGTCGAGGATGTGGGTGATGACCGTCTCCGCCACCCTCTTGTTGAGGACCTCCCCGTCCCCGTTATCCAGTATGCCGACGACACCCTGATCGTCCTTCGCGTCGATCCCTGTCAAATTCTGCAGCTGCGTGTTGTGCTGGACTCATTCTCCCGCGCGAATGGCCTGCATATCGACTTCCACAAGAGCACGTTCGTGCCCGTGCACATGTCGGTCGCACGTGCTGCTCATCTTGCCGGCCTCCTTGGGTGCCCCGTGTCGTCCTTCCCGCAGACGTATCTCGGCCTCCCCCTATCAAACCAGAAACTCCCCGCGTCGGCGCTCGAGTTCCTCGCCACCAAGATCGTGCAACAGATACCGGGATGGTGCTCCTCGCTGATCCCCATTGGGGGGCGCCTTACCCTCGCCACGGCGGTTCTCTCGACGCTACCTGTCCTCGCCATGTCATTGCTCCCACTGCCGAAAGGGGTCATCGCCGGGATGGACAAGCCGCGCTGCGCCATGTTGTGAAAGGCGGCCGCCGCGTGCTCAGGAGGGGACTGCCAGGTGGCGTGGGAGTTTGCCTGCAGGCTGAAGTCGGAGGGAGGGCTCGGTGTGGTTGGTCTCGAGCTCCAAAACACCTGCTTGCTTCTGAAGAACCTGCATGGGCTCCTCGCCGGCCGTGACACTCCCTGGACTCACCGGGTCCGACGGAACTACATGTGCCCGCGCCCCCAGTGATACGTCTCAAACATATCTATAATTTTTGATGTTCTATGCTGTTATTATATCAATTGCTAAATGTTTGTTTACACTTCATTGCATTTTTATGCATTTTTTGGGTCTAACCTATTAACAAGATGCCGAAGTGGCAGTTCCTGTTTTCTGTTGTTTTTCTCTTTTAGAAAAGCTAGTCGCAAGATATTCTCGGAATTGGACGAAACAAAAAAGGGACGCTCATATTTTCACCGACACGATCAGAAGCCAGAAGGGGAGATGGAGACGAGCCACGAGGCCGCCTCGCCACCCTAGGGCGCGGCCAAGGTGGGCCCGCACCGGGCCCTGGCAAGGCCGCCTCGCGAAGCTTCCGACGCCGCCCTTTCGCCTATATATTCCCGATGTTCCGCGTACCCTAAAAACACCGATCATATTCCACGAAAAGTTCCGCTGCCGCCGTCGTCGCCAACCCTAGATCGGGAGGGTTCTGAAGCTCTTCCCGGCACCCTGCCGGAGGGGAGATCATCACCGGAGGGCTCTACATCGCCATGCCTGTCTCCGGAGTGATGCGTGAGTAGTTCATCCTTGGACTACGGGTCCATAGCAGTAGCTAGATGGTTGTCTCTCCACCTTATACCTCCATGTTTAGATCTTGTGAGCTGCCTAACATGATCAAGATCATCTTATTGTAATTCTACATGTTGTGTTTGCTGGGATCCGATGAATATTGATACTATGAGCAAGTTGTTTATCAATCTATATGTTTATGTTGTTTATGATCTTGCATGCTCTCCATTGCTAGTAGATGCTTTGGCCAAGTAGATGCTTGTAACTCCAAGAGGGAGTATTTATGCTAGATAGGGGTTCATGCCTCCAGAAATTGGGCTCGAGTTGACAGAAACGACTAAGGTTGTGGATGTGTTGTTGCCACTAGGGATAAAACAATGCTGCATTATCTACGTGTCATTTGCATTGTTTACATTACACACTTTACTTCATGCAATAATCTGTTGTTTCCAACTTAATACTGGAAGTGATGCGGATGCTGACCTGAAGGTGGATTATTTAGGAATAGATGAGTTGGATAGCAAGTCTATGTACTTTGTTGTAATGCCCAATTAAATCTCATAATGAACATCTTGTCATATATTGCATTGTCATGCACTCTCTATTTGTTAATTGTCCAGCTGTAATTTGTTCACTCAGCATGTTAGTTATTTTTTGAGAGACACCACTTGTGAACTGTGGACCCCGGTCCATTTTCCCTCATACTGATAAAACCACCTACTGCAATCATCTGTTCCTTGTTACTTTCTGTAATCACTACTGTTTTCCACACTGTGCATTTAATCATTTGTTTTCAGCAAACCAGAGAGATTGACAACCTCTCTATTTCGTTGGGGTAAAATAGTTTGGTTGTGTTGTGTGCAGGTTCCACGTTGGTGATCGAGTAATGGCGCCCATCAACAACCTTCTGAAGAACCTCCGTCTCCTGGTTCGATAAACCTTGGTCATATTTGAAGGAAAACTGCTGCTGCACTACATCATACCTTCCTCTTGGGGTCTCCCAAAGAACGTGTGAACTACACGCCATCACCCAGCCGTCCACCCCGTCGTGGCGCTATTTTGAATCCTTGCTCCCCTTGTACCGCGCCATCACTCGCGTGGTTCCCGGGGATGGCATCTCGACCTCGGTATGGCACGACTGTTGGACGCCGTTGGGACCGCTCTCTCTGGCTTTGCCGGCTGCCTTCTCCCACTGCCTCTCTCCCGACGTGACGCTTGCAGATGCTTATGGTGAGAGTGGCCCGTGCGTGGCGGTCCAGCCGCGTGTCTCCGCTCAGGACGGTGTGGAACTGGCCTTCCTGCACGCCGAGTTGCATGCCACCCGGCTCGCGCCTCTCCCTGACCGGCGTGTCATATCTAGGGATGAAAACGGAGCAGAATCTTTCCGACTTTTCCACGAAAAACGAAACGGAATGGAAATACGGAAACGGAAACGGAATTTTGCAAAACAGAAACGGAAACAGAAAATTTTATGCGGAAACGGAAACGGAAACAGAACAGCAGATTCCGGCGGAATGACCATGGAAACGGAACTTTCTGTTTCCGGTAATACGAAACTTTCCGTTTTTGCTATGCGGTGCTTTCCACATCCAGTAGGGCCAGTAATTCCAGTAGAAACATTTAGGCACATTACATGATATGAATAAAAAATAAAAGGATCTGAAGCTACCGTGTTTGGGCCATATATACTCGCATATCATGTCCCTCTCGAGTCGTTACCAGTTCGACATTTCAGTGTCGCACTAGTGTTAAGGACGATAGTAGATGTTTCTTAATGTTGCCAAAGTTGATAGCCTATGCACACTATATTATATAATCATGATAACTCGTTATATTTTATTTCATCTTAGAAAATTGACAATTTTGTTGGTTTGATTGAGTTTTCGTGAATTATTTAAGGGGTTGCTTTGTTCCGGCAAACATCCGCTTTTTGTTCCGTGTCCGCACCGTATTCGGTACATATCTGTTTCCGATAATTTTTGTTTCCGTATTTGTTTCCGGGGTTTCTGTATTCGTTTCCGCTTCCGCAAACAAATATGAAATAAATGTGGCACCACTCAGTTCCGTCCATATCCGCTCCGTTTTCATCCCTAGTCATATCCTTTGGGTGCTCCGACAGGTTTCAGACCGGTGACGTCTACCATGCGCTGCGCTCGTCCGGCGTGGTCGTCCCGTTCCAAGATATCAACTGGGAGAACTTTGCCCCCCCCCCCCCCCCCCACAAAGTGCTCGTTTTCTTCTGGATCCTACGTCACGGTAAGACCAGAACTCGCGTGCGTCTGTTCCGACATGGCTGCGTTCTGGCGCCGCACTGCCCTTTTGCCCGGGCCGCGTCGAGGACCTGCTCCACTTGTTTGTACGGTGTCCACGCCTTGCTGCGGTGTGGTCGCGCGCCGCGTCGGGCCTGCGCCTTCCACCTGATGCCGACATGGAAACGCTCCTGAGCGGGATCGCCGGCCACCTTCCCTGCTGGCACCCATATGCTGTCAACACGGCGCTGCTCGCGATTACGTGGTGTGTCTGGAAATCGTGGAACCGCATGGTGTTCGACTCGGACAATCTCACTACCGCTCGCGTGCTCGCCATGGTTTCGGATCATCAGCGACTCTGGGTGGTGCGCGCGCCCCGGCGGGTTGATCTCAGCGGCCTCCGTGCTTGGTGTGACCCGTCTCGCCTGGTCGTAGCCCTCTCCTCCCCCCCTGTTTGTACCTCTCGTTGTGGGTGGTATGCCACCCCATGCTCGTCGTGCCCCCCCTGTTTTGTGTGCGACGCCGCTACCATGTATCCCCCTTTTCGGACTCTTTAATGAAAAATTGTTCAGGTGGGCGATCGCCCCCCGTTGAGTTCTCAAAAAAACAAAAAGCATAAATATCTAAAGCTACGATGGAGTCTAAAACTGCATACTGTTAACTCCCCCGCACTGTCGCCGGTGCACGCCAGCAGGACCTCGTCGCCGCCGGGGTGCTCCTCCATGAAACTAGTGACGTCGTACACCTGAAACAGCTGGCAGTGGTAAGTCTGGGGAAAAAACATGCCCCAATGGCCCAAATCATATGGATCATCCACCATTCGTACTCTCTGATTGCATAGCCTTTCAGGTGCTGGTGAGAACTTGTTTGCAGGTGAAAACTTGCCCCAGGGCCCAAATTTCCTGCACAACAGAACCTGGATCTGAGACTGAATTCTGAGTAGTATCAAGTCTAGCATCAAAGTGTCACTCTGAGTTCTTTGGGTAAAAAGGGAGCTACATTTTAATCTGTCATGAACAATGAAAGTACAATGAACAATGAGTATAAATCTTCCAGTAGTTGGTTCATTTTGAAAGACCAACTGAAGTTATGTCCTGATGCTATAGAGAAATGTGTCTTTGGGATGCTAGTTGTGCTATCTTGGAGTAGTTCTAATGCGATCACATGAATGCACAACATGATTGCAGCTGATAACATTTGAAAATGAACCGCAAGAATGGAAAACTTAACACCAGATATGGCTCAAATGCCGTTCATGCGTCGAGCACGGCTGTTCCAGCACAGCTCCACAGCCTTCCACAGGAATACACTTACTGAAGCCAAGACTAATGTTTAGAAGCACACTTCTAGCAGATGATAAATGTTTATATAAAACATGGTAACTGGCAGATGATTACTCACCTGCATAATATTGATCACCGAGTAGAAAGTACTGCATGTTTGGGAGCTATTCTGCGAGAAATTACAGCAATTAACTAGTGACTGTCTAAATGTCATACAGTGCAACGGCATGCATGCATGTGTCTCTGCGTTAAGGAGAAGAGGAACTAAGCTGCTGCTTTTGTTTTCCTTTCTTTAGTTTTGCTAGCTTTGTTCGAGCATTATCAGGGTATGTTTTGATAGGGGACATGAACATAGCTACGGTAACGGCTCTGTACAGCAGCGAAGCCTAAGCTAGATTTTTAAATGAAAGAGTACAGCCATGCAAGACCTGTATGCATGCCTAATTGTTAAATGTAAAAGTATACTCTTACATTGCCTTAAATTATGCATATTCAAAATAACTGCAGCTGAGGTGAAGTTTCCTTGCAAGAATTTAAGGTGTGCGTTTAAGAGAAGAGAGAAATTCAAAGTGAAACCAAGTTAGCAACAAGAAAGCATAAATGGGACACTGTTTGTCCTGTGACCAAGGATTAAATGGAGCTAGACACTGTTTCTTAGGAGTACAATAACTTGCCCCAATTCTGTAATCACCCATGATGTCACTAGAGTGATTACAGCTACTAACTTTCCTAAATTTGGGTATTCAAATGCATGTACTCCTAAGAAACAATCCCAGATTTCAAAATGGGGTATAACCTGAAACAGACTGATCAGATAATGAAGCAAATGTATCATCAATGATGACATATAAGTGTATTTTCTTGCTGGAAGATCATTAATCTGAAACTACTTCTGAGAAAGAAGCCACATAAAAGATGTAAATTGGACAATAGTTCCCTTTACTATACTGAAGAAAACACTGATATGCTGCAGTAACAAAGACAATAGACACAGTAGCCACAGATAGAACTACAATTCGACCGACAAAACTATCCAATATCTACCAGTACCAAATACTCATACTGCATATGGAGTAGCACGCATATGGGAACCCAGCCGGGAGAAACCTCATAGTGGAGCCGTGCGCCCGTGGCGGCGCTGACGCCCATCTCACCGGTGCAGAGCGCGCGAAAGTTCTCCGCCGTGCGTGGCACCACGGAGACGTAGAGGTCCACCGCAATCTGCGCCTCCATCTCGCCGCCGATGCTCATGTCGAGGCAGTACCCCGGGTTCCCTCGCCTCCGCCCCTACGTCGAGGTACCACCTCCGCCGCTGCGGTGCCCTCGCCCCCGCCCTCCATCGCCACGCTTGGCGGAGGCAACCCTAGGGTATGTACTTCTCGGTGGTAGTGTGAAGAGCTCCTCCTCGCCGCAGAGAGCAGATCGAGAAGAAAAATCGAATCTTGACATTGAGCTCGCAGGCCTAGGAGGCAGGAGGGAAACGATGCGCGGGGAGCAAGGCGGCGGCAGCACAGAATGGGGGAAGCAAGGCGACGGCGTGAGGCGGGGGGAGGGGGAGCAAGGCAGCGTGGGGAGACCGGGAAAGTGAGCGACGATGAGAGCGACCAGAGCAAGGTGACGACGAGGAAATTTGGCAAGGACGTTTTAGCAAAATTGACGCCGCGACATCCTATTCTGGACGGAGGGATTAGGACAAAGCGTAAACTTGGTTAAGAATTCATGGATGAAAATTGAACTTTTACCATGAACTAGACACCACAAAAGCAAGATATGGTGCATACATTTTCAAACAAATATTCCACAATATTACATGTATGAAATATTTTAATTGCTCCTCAGTTGCATTTATAAACTCCCGTAAAAACTAACATCACTGAAACATCCCCGGTATTCAGAGGCCTTGACTACTTCTACCCATATTGAACCACGAGTCTCCAAAATTTTCTTATTTCTAATGATACATAAGAATTACCAGAGCCAAGAATAAATATATTTTAAAATTCACAAAAATAACATACTTCGCTCTAATCAATGTCAATAATGCTTTTAGTAGAGAGAAAGCTCATATTCCAATTACGATTGCACTTAACCATTGAAAATACCGCACCTTGAAATTCATCAAAGGAATGTACCTAAGATGAGTTGAAGATGTACTCATCGACCAATTTATATTGAACTGTTTTACCTCCTCATAGCAATCTAGATGTTAGTGCACGTTGTTTTTACTGAGACATAACTCATTCTATCATATAGATAGCTATTGTCGGGGAGTATACCTAGCATCGTCGACAACTCAAGATGGTTTCCTTATTTACTATTACAAATAAATTTCAAGTGCTACATTGAAACTTTATTTTTGTGCCAACATTATTATTTTATAGTTTGGAGTGTTTAAAAAATATGTTTTTCTGCAACGGGTTTTATCATAAATCTAAGAAAACAAAAAAAATACATTGTCCACACATTATTTTTGTCCCATGATGTATTATAATATGTTTGTATATTTATCTTTTCCACGGTATCGTTCAGTATCTATAGAATTTGTTTGAGTGTTAGAACTTAGGGTATATGAATTAAGATAACAACTTGGCATTAATTTATGGAGCTCAAGACTATGAAGTTTAGGTACTTCTAGAGTGTATGAGTTGCGATGACTAATCTTAGCTCATCCATTCAGAATTCCCACCAGTTTGAGGAGAAGTTGCATCCGCCGCCACTGCGTACTTACCTTGACCCTAAACCCGATCACATCCTCTCTCCTTGTATCATCTCTCTCTCCCACGTGCGACAAGTGGTAGCTATGTTTTTATCTTCTTTTTATGTGGGATCATTGTATCATTTGTACTGAGCATGCTGATAATATTGTCAAGGTATATACTGTCAACTTGTTTATCCTTTAAAGTTAATGCGTGATAACCATCTTTGAGGAAAATTTGTAAATTCTATAATTTTTTGTCATCTCGTGCTAAATTTTCACTCTTTATTCAAATAAATGGTGTGCTTTATTGACTTTTTGCATGTCATTAAAATATTCATCCATTGCTAGTTCAACTTGAGATTTAGATGGCTATTTCAGCAAATTATTCCAAGTGAGAACATGCATGTTGGATATTTCTAATACCAACATTTGGTGTTTGGTGGACTACAATTAGAAGTCATGGATTTGATTAAGCAGTTATGGATTGTTTGCGGAAATTTAGAGTTGCTTTTTCAACTTATTCACGAATAAGAAACGCTCACTAGTTAAAGGGTTTTCCTAATGACACTACGGTGAATAAATATTAGATGTGCCAATATACATGTCTATATATAAAGAGACAATCACATAGGGAAACATGTCTATATTAATCCTTTATAGAATTACAAAATACAATTCCCCACATGCTTGCATGATATTACGTCGGTCTTGAAATCATGTGACCAGGGTAAGTGATTGCATTGGTTGCATGTCCCAAGGGGTTCGCACGACACAACCCGGTTAATTACATTGATCTTCTTGGTACTCCCTAGGGCTGCACTGATGTTCATCATTTTTTAACCTAAATGTTCTCATGATATATATGAGGGGCAACTGTGTTCATATGGTGACATGCGGAAGTCTCGTCAGTCTTTGGTGTTTAGTATCCGACCTCTTGCTTACGGAATCCATCATAAAGTATCAATGTGATTGTTTGGCCTCATCGGTAAGAAACAATGGATGTACAACCTCGTCCGTCAGTACATGTGATTAATTTCTTGGGTCGTCCATCGCGGAAAAGGGAGATGTCCTCCTAGCTAGCCTCATCGGTCAAGGAGAAATGTCCATCCGCGTTGGTCAAGACTTATAAGTGGCCTGACTTCGTCGGTCGTGGAGAATGATGTTCGAGTATTAAGACTTCACAACATATGCCTGGCAATACTAAGGACGTGGAATGACCACACGTGCCATGCATACACAAAACACATCTGCAACTCTAAAAATTTGCGTGGTAACAACCAGCTTGATAGAGATTCGTATCCAAATCGTGTACTTTACAAAAGCTCATGTGCTCACGTCAGCATCTTCACCGCCTAGTTAACGGAATGTAAACAGAGAGCACTTATGCAACCTAGTGAATCGCCCACAACATATTTGAGTTGGTAGACCAAAGTTCACATCGATGGCTACTTCATATACCCCAAAAACGTTTAACTCTAAAATGTATGAGCCCACAAACTTGGATCTTCCATATGCTTTACTACTCTTTCCATGATCATGTTGTCCCTTTCTACCTTGGGCAGAAGAACCACCATCTTGATCTTGAAAAATGTAGTAGAAAGTTGTCGCCTCAAATTTCAAAAGGCTCAAAGAAAGTTTGTCGGAAATTCATGCTCTCACCGCTTTCATGAAGAAGAATGGTTAGTTAAGGTAGAGCGGATGTATGATGTTTCGAGAGATTCTACGTCTCGAAAATTAGCATTGTGAATGACACGGTTAGATTTCACTCAAAATTAGCATATGTGTCTATTTTCGATGATATGGTTTGAACTGCTAGGAACCTACCGCATATGGACGCATATTTGGATGGTCAACTGGATATCTTGCGTTTATAATATTATTGATATCTTTTTTTCTTCGAAAAGAGGTTGAAACCCCTGACCAAATAGCGTTTGTAGTATTATTAATATTAGTAATATCTAGGAGATATGGATTATCTGAGCTCCTCAAATAGGATTATCTGATAAAATTAGCTTAGCTCCAAATGCATATAAAGTCAGCTAATCCATTGTTTTAGTTGTGCATGTTATCTCTGATCTGTACACTTGTTGAGAGGCAAGCAGCGTCACGGCTACCAGCTGCAGATCAAGAATCAACCTGCTGCAGCAATCGAGAAAACCAAATCAACCATGGCGTACAACGTGCCCCCCGAAGAGCAGGGCGCTCCTCGCAATACCTGCATCATGACCATGTTTATAGCCCTCATCTTAGTGTTCTGCGGCGTCATTATCGGCGTATGCACAGGCAAACTTCACTAGTAGCCCAGCCACCCGTCTTGCTTGTCTCCGGCGACCTCGACCGCAAATGCAGGCAGGAGCCCCTTGCCGGCGGTAGACCACGTCTCAATTTTCGTAGTACTATTCTAGTACTGTAAATTTTAAGTTTTCTACCACAAATTAGTGAATGTATTCGACTCTTTTTCTAAATTATTACTGTTCTCGTGTGTATTCCATTGCGTATGTCTTTTGGTTAATTTGGTTGACCATCGCGTACGTGAACATGGTAGAAAACCTCGTCGAAACTTTTTTTTCTCGTAAGCTCTTTTGTATTACCTTTCATCGTAATCATGAATGAAATTGACACCCTTAAGATGGCCGCGTCTCTGAGAACCTGCCTGTGGCAGGATGGTTAGGAGGGTGGTTGTACCCCCAACCCACCAGAGTTTAAATCTCAGATTTGACATTGGTGTTTCTCATTTAGGCGGATTATTCTTCAGTGGGAGGTGACGTTCCCGACGATAGCGAGGCGCCTGTGGTGACTTCGTCAATCTCAAGACCCGACCGCCGGCTCAGTCTTTCGGAGGTGCTCATGGGGGTAGGGTGTGCGTGTGTGCGTTCATAGCGGTGAGTGTGTGCACGTGTATGTGAGCGTCTGTATTGTACTGTGTTTCGCAAAAAAAAAAGATGGCCGCGTCTTGCCCCCGCTCCGCCTCCCCTCCACCTTCACCTCCGGTCGCCAGCCACCATTCTGACGAACACCATGGCGGTGGGTGTTGGTGCGGGGTCATAGAGGCGACGACGTCCACCGGTGATTCTCCTCCCCGATCGCCATCGGTTCGCGATTCAATCCGCAGATCCTAGATCCGAGATTCTGTAGATGTCGGTCGGATTTGGGTTTGTCTCTTCTCACCCGCCCGGGCAGCTCCGCCATGGCCTGGGGATCTCACGACGTTCCCCGAGCTCACCAAAGGCAAGGATCCCTCAAATTCAAACCATGGCCCCGCAATCAGCCATGGCCCAGTTGTCGGTGACCTTGGGTCAAGCGACGAGGTGGTGAAAGAATTTTTCAGACAACTTTGGGCAATTCCATCAATTCCGATGGATCGTCCTTCTCGGACGAGAGGCGTTCTCTGTTGGATTCGGAAGGGGATCTCTAATTCCGATCTGTCCATTAGGGATTGCATCCCCACGTCACGCTCCGCCGCGTTCCACCATAAGCCACGCGTCACTAAACTCGATTCACGGCTGTAGGCAGCGTCATTTGCCGTTGTGCTTCGTCGCCAGATGCATCCTGGAGGTCCATCTCGTGGGCGTGGTCGCGGCCGAGGGCGGCCCTAGTGGCGGCTCCCCACGCCTCGCAATAAGCTGTTCCTCCAGGCTCCAGCCGCTCCGCCACCGGCAGAGACTACGGTGGCGCCGCCGTGCAAACCTCCTTATCAGGAGAAGGGGCCTCGGCAACAGAAGTATCAGCAGAGGTATACTCAGAATCAGCCGCAGCAGAGGTACCAACTATCCTCCTCAGCAACAACCTACAAGTGGATCATAGAACTTGGGAAATCAGCAACAACAGTCTGGATTTCCGATGCAGCAGCAGTCTAGCTTCGAGGTACAACAGCAGTTTCCTGTGCAGGTTACGGTGCCACAAGCACAAGCACGTCCTAGTTCATCTGATCGTGCTGGATCCTCGCAAGCTGGTCTTAGCTACTTTTCGCAAGTTCATGAGCAACATTGTTGCACAGCCTAGCAGTTTTGGAAATCTTTCATGACCTCGACATCCTTGTAAACATTCCAAAATGCTCTGAATCGGTATATTTTAGCTTATTGCAGTAAAGTGTTGTGCCCAGCTGCTCTCAGCTACATGAGCAAAAATAAAATGGGAAACCGACAATCTACCGCCTTCCCAAGTATTCAGTGTTGACTGAATAGTGATTTTGGTTCCTGAGGACTACCACTGGTCTCGACATCGGGAGCATACATCAGAATAATAATCACATAGATGCACAACAATGTGTGTCTACAAAAAGTGTTATTTTCCTGTTTGATTACTTTATCACCGTGGACAGAATGGGGAACACCGCCATGAAATGTGCAGCACATAACCTGGTAGAACAACAAAACTTATCATCAGGTATGTCTTCAAGATTTATGAGTAGAAAAGAAACTCAGAAAAATACAATTTACGAGAATAGAACTTACCGATATTCATTCTGAGGCACACTGCATTTCTGTTTCCCCTCCTCGTACTAGTCATAAATATGTGCTTGTTCTATGAGAGCAATCAAATTCTATAGGAAAGAACACAATGGCACATCACGCCTGTCACTTAAGAGCGTGTGCAGCGTGTGGGCGTGGGTCTTAAGAAAAAAAGCAAACCTGAGTCTAAGGATATGAAAACGCTCCAACGTTTAGCCTCAGTAGTGGGACCCGCCGAATAGTAGTCTTCTCCACTTTTCCGACTGAACTGCTCCTCCTCCAACAATGGTTGGGATTTTAATCACTAGACACCTGTGTCTTGTACTAGACTCAAGTCTAAAAATCTTTTTCTTAGCTACCAGTTTTTTACCACGCTCCAATGGTTAGACCTAGGTCTAAGTTTTCTTAGACACCAGTTTTTTACCACGCTGCACACGCCCTAATGTATCTATCACGATGCAAGTCGCCCATATACAATTCCCCAGAATACCAGAGCTCCAAACCACTTGTTTGACACAAATCTGCAAGGTAGGAATTAAACATAATGAGTTTAAGCACTTCATAAGTGGTGTAAAAACCAATGAACACACCATATGTTCGAAATCTCCATGGTTTCAATGTAAAAAAGGAACATACTTCCTGTTGCAATCTGCACGGTCGGACAAGTCGACGGTAGAAATCTGCCATGCTAACTGTGCAGCTGCGGCTGTCAGAAGAGGGTAATATGGCCATGCTGTCGAACATGATTAAAGCAAGCAGTCAATATATACTCTTCATAGAATATGACATTCTGAGATAAAAAACACCTACCAAGTTCAGCATTGTAGCCACTGAGCGCCAAGCTGCCAATCGATGCAGCGCCAAAGGCACTGATCCATTGCTTGGTCGAATCTCCAAACCTACTTTGAGATCATCTTCTTTGTCCTGGCATGTATTTGGATACGATCATCAGAAACACGACAATGTCATAAGATGATTTTGCTCAGTTTAGATATAAATGAACAACCTTACCTGATGTGCATATATGGTATCATACACCAATGTCCAACATATACCAGCAGTATAAAGTGGAAAGATGACTGCAGGACCTAAGCTCCCTTTGACAGCAGCCCATCCTAACAAAGCTCCCCAGTTGAAGGTCAGGCCAAGAAATGCTTGAGGCTGTTCAAGATTGCATCGGAACTAGTTTATGTGATCACTCAGTACGCAAGATTATGGTCGTACAACCTAGCATGTGTGTATTACATACCCAAAATGTGAACCTCTTCATCAGCGGATAAGAAAACACCAAAAGAAGAGAAGATGCCCCAAGAGCACGGCTGCATAGACAAATGAGACAAAACTTAGAAGTGAACATTACTATAACGATAGAGGCAAAATGCATCTGACAAGCTGCCATTCCTTTGGAGTCTGTGGAAGTTAATAAATTCAAAATGGATCAACAAACATGCGTTACACTTGTAAAGCTTCTATACATAAATTCCACAAATTTCAATCACTGTACAGTTTATTTGGTTGAATTTTGCAGCATTCAAAACAGACAAACTGCATTATAGTCACACACACAAAGAAGACACAATTTACCTAAAATTGTTCAGTTGGAGAAGAATGCCCAATCCCAGCAGTAGCTGACCTCCAAGGAAGCACACTCCTTGAGAAGGGGCTAGAGCACCTGATACAAAAGGCCTGGTTTTGGTGCGCTCAACCTACAGGAGGAACATGTTGGTGAATGTCATGCAATCACCAGAAGATATCCATCACAACTTCATAGCATGATCCAATCGTGTGATGTAACGCAGCAGTAGCAGAACAAACCTAAGAGTCCCACATACATCCAACTAGTCAGGAACTTTGGTTAGTGTATATTTCCCTACATGGTTTTTTTTTTAAGTGTCACCGGGGGGGTAAACCCCACCTGAATTTTCTATTTCATATATGAAGACCCAATTTGGTCGGATGTTTTACACAGGAGAAAAGGAAGGGGGAAACAGGGATTACAGAGGGCTGCTAAGACAGAGCAGCCAGGCCTCTACATCCTCCGCATGGGCAGCGGGCAGCCTGATCTTCCCTACATGGTTTCACTACATAGCTTGATTTAAGCTGCTACAGACACTGTGGTTATGACATTTGGCACTCAATTTTGCTAAATTCCTGGTTCAAAAGCTGGTTTAAAGGTAAGCCTATGATACATCTAAAACTGCAGTTGATCACCTTGTTATCGATGTCGCGATCAAGAAGATCATTTACTGTGCAACCAGCGCCTCTGAGGAGTACAGCTCCGCATCCGAAGAGCGCAAGCATTTTCAAGTCAGGGAACTCCCCCGGCATCGCGGCTATTGTGATTGACCTACGAAGCACACAGGAGATAAAATGTGGTCTTAATTTAGTTATCAGACAAGCATGCCAACAAATCTTCAGATGTGATCTCAGGCTGCTCTCTATGGAATGGTGTTCAGAGATGGCAATGTCAGTACTGGTAGTAAGCGTACCACATGCAGGGCCAGGCGAGGAGCCAGGTGCCGATGGCTTGTGGAGCCGCGCGAGCATCGCGTACGGGCGCGCCGCCTCCGGGAGCCACCTCTCCACCCACGACGCCGCCGGCGGCGGCGCCGGGAGTCTGTCCACCTCTTCCTTCTCCTTGTCCTTGTCCGTGGAGCGTGAGGAGGTCGAGAAGCTGGAGGGAAGCAGGATCCTGTCGATGTAGTAGGAGGAGGACGCCGCGGAGGCGGAGGGGGGCGGGTGCGGGCATGGCCGGCGGGTAGGGTGATGAGGTGGCGCCGGGCGGCGGGGTTGGGAAAGGGATCGGGCGAGGGAGAGGAGGTCTGGATGTTGGTGTGGGAGAGCGGGGAGATGGCCGGGAGTGGGGCGGCGATGCGGGCGCGGCGGCAAAGGGCGGCGGCGGCAGCGCGGAGCAGAGCGGAGGGCGCCATGAACGGAATGAAGCTGTTGGGCTGTCTCTCGCGTTCGGTTATCAGTTTGGGCTTCTGTCTGTCGGGCCAATCGAGCCCAGGTGGGCTGTCCTTACGAAATCGATTCCTTCCAGCATCGCAATAGATATCAAAATGCTATCCCTCAAAAAAAAAAATCAAAATGCTGCATGCAACATTTATTTAACGTATGTACAACAACGTGTTCTATATTTACCACAGCTCTTGTGTAACGACGTCTAGGGCAAGGATAACGTCCAAACGAGGAAGAGTGGAGGAAGAGCGAAGGCTCGAATGAGTGAACCACTTGGTGGGAGAATCATCTGGGAAGCTAGCGGAGGAGATGTGCGAGAGAGAGGCCCATACAGTGCGGAATAAGTGAATCTATGTAACTAGACAAATTGATCATTTGCTCACGTGTATTTATTAGTGGATCGCCTGGAGAATATGTTTCCTTTCTACGTACCCTTTGGGCGATGCCTATGTCCCAATATCTATGCAGCCAGGCAAATTTTTCATTTGTTTTGTTAGTCGCTTACTCTACGAGATTTACACCTATCATTTCTTTATTATCATATTCATTTTTTTTTGTCCAGAGCACAACTTATCCTTTTGTGTTTCTACCCCTTCAAAAATGACTACAAAACATCAATAATAACATGATTATACGTCAGAAAATTTTCGTATATATCTATAATAATAATTTAAAATGTTTATGGTTTTACCGTTTAATCACACTATGTAAATAGTTACAAATTTAAAATCTTATGTACCCGGCCGGACACCCAGCCAACGCCTCTGCGGAGGTCCGACGACGACGATAACGAGTGTAGATGTTGGGGAGGTGTATGGCCGCAGGTGAACTCACCATTGAAACCATATCCACATACTAGAGGTTCTTTCTTCTTAGAACTGCTATGAAAATGACTCGGTTTCGACCGTCAGATTTGGCATAATGATAGAACTGCTAGGGCGCATGATGTAAGGATGAAGCACATGCTTTCCATAGCCTTGTGCAGGAGGTGACCTATAGTGCCGAACGTCCGAAATAAACATTGTCACTATATTTATTATACCAATTTTTTGTACTTATTTATAAATAAAATTTTACTGGTATATTTGGTTTCACTTAGCTATGACAATTAACCTCACATAATGTCACTAGATACATATTAATTTGGGTTATATGGTGCCGACGTCTATGATTCAAAATTATGTTGTGTCATGATAATCATAAACTATATTTTGAACAATGGTTGCACTAGTATTTTATTTTGGATACATTGCCTTATAAGATCGATAAGGAATCCTTTTAAAGTTAGTAAAAAAAGTCTAAAAACATGTGCATTTGCAGATTAATTTGTGACACTTGTATGGATTACAGTTTCGGTGTGTTTGACGGGGGATGGAGAGTGTGTATCATGTGTAGAATTACTATATACTTATCTTGATAGAACACGAAGCACAGTCCAAAAGATATCTTGTTAGAGAGGGTTCTAGTGAACGACTGGGTGCAAAGAAATTTAAACTTTTAGAATTCATAAGGTGTGTCCACCAGGAGCATGCCATTGAATCATTAACATGTTGCCTTATTTTCTTGTGCTCAATTAATTGTTTCTGGCTTGTTATAATGGATTAAATTAATTTACATTGTGCTTGTGATGTTTACTGAAGATCGGAGTGGATCATAGAGCTTAGAAGATGATGGTGTCACCACGTTGTCCCACGATTCACCACGTAGTCCCGCGATAGACAGGACTGTTGTCTTCCGATGCAGGTGTGTAGCTTAACGAGACACACACACACGCCGTGAAATTATTCACCGGCTCGTTGGTTCTCATTTTTACGTTCTCAGTTTTACGTTCCGATTTTAGCAATATCAGCAACTCTGACCTTTCTTGACGATCCCTATCAACTGTTGGAATATTAGGCATAATTTCCATGATTAATTCTAGAATATAAAGCATGATCGCAAGAGCTACTAACATGTTAATCTCGAAAATACTAGACGTATTAATTAACATGAACAACAGCAAGACATCTACGAACACAGCCATCGGAACGTGACGAACGTACGGAACAATTGTAGATGAATTAGTCGTTGGAGCAGCGACGGCAGCAGCTTGAGCGGCGACGGTAGCAGCTCGAAGAAGACGACGTTGGAGACGAGTCGCCCGCGGATCCGGAGATCATCCAGGAAGTCGAGCCGTGATGAATAACTTGAAAGCAGTCGCGCGGGGCGCTTCCCAAAAACCTTATTCGCCCTCTCCCGTACAGGATCACAAGGACAAGTGGTTCCGGAGATCTGCTGTCCCGTTCGCCGGTGCACGCCGGCGCACGGGATGGAGTAGACTACGGTGGCGGCGCAAGGCACGAGATTGGCAAAACCTAGATTGGTTCGGGAGTGTGTGACGGCGCACGCAGTGCACGACAATATGTTGTGCGGTTCGGGAAACCCTAACGGGTACAACGTGGGCCGGCCACGTCGCACACGTTCGAGTCGGTGCAGCAGCCCACGATCCGGGAGCAACCCGAACTGGCTAAGCTGTACGCGTACGCTAGCGACTCGATTTTCCTGAACAGCAAAAATATAGGCATCGGCTCGGCTCATTCCCGCAACCCGCAGCGTGTCGTGACGAGACGGACGGACGGACGGCGGCGGATGAGGAGGAGTGCGCGGGAGAGAGCCTTCTGTTCTCAACTAGCACACCAAGTGTCACAACACTCCACCTTATAAGGTGGTGTTTGTCTCCTCCAACTAGCAATGTGGGACTAAACTTTAGCACCACATTGCACCTCCAAAATTCTGCCATGCACATGGGCCAATTTGAGATTTTCAGGAATTGCTTATTGGGCTGCCCAAATGGGCCCAAATTCTAACAATCCCCCACCAGATCTCAAATTCCCATTTAGAGATTTTGCCAAACCTCGTTTCTTGTTTATATACCAGTGTTTCAGCAGAGACTGTTAAGTTGAACTTCCGCCTAGAGCTTCAAGCTACATCTACCAGCAACTTGAACAATGGACGAACCTTGAATTGCAAGTTTGGTGACAATAGACTTCACTCAAAGTCATAACCAGTACGTGGCTGCCAGTAGCCTACCCCGCGGGTGGAGCATATGCGTCATACTCCCTGGTCTCTTCATGAGCTTACTAGAGATCACCCAAATCTCATAGACTGCGACGTTTAACAGTCGGACTCATATAGGTGTGTTCTTTCAAGGTCGCTCTGTAGAATAGCACATTTGCTACGAATAGCCAACAGAAACACATTAAGGCATATTGCCAAACTGTCTTACAGAATGTGAGAGTTATGCATCTTCCCACGGAGAGGGTTATAAAATAACTCTCCTCTGTTAAACCACTAGCTTGTTCTTACCAGGTCCTAATTCACGGGATCTCTGATCACATAGGTTGGGTTACCACTATGGTGTATTGCTCACGGGTCGCAACTCCATCTCCCTCGATGCACTATCTATCACATTACGTGATAGTCCCTTCATAAAGGGATCTGCCAGGTTTTTGTCTGTTTGAATATAACTAGCAGTTATTACTCCGGAGTTTCTCATTTTCCTGATAGATTTCAAGCGTCTTTTGACGTGTCTTGATGACTTCGCGTTATCCTTAGCACTGTTCACTTTCATGATAACCGTTTGGTTGTCACAGTTCATAAGGATGGCCGGTAATGGTTTCTCAACCACCGGCAAGTCCATCAAGAGCTCACGCAGCCATTCTGTCTCAACAGAAGCTGTATCTAAAGCAGTAAGTTCTGCTTTCATGGTTGACCTCGTCAAAATGGTCTGTTTGCAAGACCTCCATGACACTGTGCCACCTCCAAGAATAAAAGCATATCCACTTGTGGCGTAGAGCTCATCAACATCTGAGATCCAGTTCGCATCACAGTATCCCTCAAGCACCGGAGGGTGCCCTGAATAGTGAATCTCATAACTCATTGTACCGTTCAGATAGCGCATGACCCTTTCAAGTGCATGCCAATGATCAATACTCGGGTTAGACATGAACCTACTCAACTTGCTCACAGCAAAAGAGATGTCAGGTCTCGTCGCGCTCGCAAGGTACATGAGTGAACCGATCACTTGAGAATATCTTAATTGATCTCTCGTTTCGTTTTTGTTCTTTCTGAGTGTCACACTGGGATCATAGGGTGTTGGAGAAGGTTTGCTGTCTATATAACCAAAGCGGCTCAAGACCATCAGCTTAATGTTCAGAATCACATCAGCTTGTCCCAGATCTTTCATATCAAAGCTCTTTGACAGGAAAGACTTGACCTCATTTCTCACTATCATGCTTGTACCGAAAATAAGTATGTCATCAACATACAAGCATAATATAACACTATCGCCCCCACC
This sequence comes from Poa pratensis, assembly GCA_947311845.1. Lineage (NCBI taxonomy): Eukaryota > Viridiplantae > Streptophyta > Magnoliopsida > Poales > Poaceae > Poa > Poa pratensis. The sequence goes on along the minus strand of CAMZMU010000126.1, from coordinate 1,555,315 downwards.
ATGGCGATAATACACACACCTGTCAGCCTCATTAATGGCAAAGCCTGCAGACATAAGAGTGCTGTCAAACTTCTCATGCCATTGCTTAGGTGCTTGTTTCAGCCCATACAAAGATTTTAACAATTTGCACACCTTTCTCTCTTCACCTTTTACTACAAACCCATCAGGCTGATCCATATAGATTTCCTCTTCCAACTCTCCGTTAAGAAAAGCTGTCTTTACGTCCATTTGATGAACGATAAGACCATAGGATGCAGCCAGGGAAATAAGTACTCGAATGGTGGTGAGTCTAACAACAGGTGAATAGGTGTCAAAGTAATCTTCGCCTTCGCGCTGGGTGTAGCCCTTGGCTACAAGCCGTGCCTTGTACTTCTCAATAGTACCATCATGCCTTAGCTTCTTCGTGAACACCCACTTACAACCCACAAGTTTGCAGCCGTAGGGTCGTTCAGATAATTCCCAAGTTCCATTAGAAAGAATCGAGTCCATCTCATTATGGACAGTTTCTTTCCAGTCATCAGCATCAGGAGATGCAAATGCCTCTGCAATGGACGTGGGAGTATTGTCCACAAAGTACACAATGAAATCATCACCAAAGGATTTTTCAGTCCTCTGTCTCTTGCTCCTCTTGGGAGCTGATTCATTGTCATCGTTCTCAAGGACTTCCTCAACAAGTGGTTGTTCAGAATGATCAACAGATGTACTAGGTTCAGCAAATATCTCAGAAGAAATTCTAGCAATGCTATGCATATCATTCATAGGAAACGTGTTCTCAAAAAATGTTGCATCACGAGATTCCAAAATAGTATCAACATGCATATCAGGTATCTCAGATTTAACCACTAAAAATCTATAGCAAATGCTCCGCTGAGCATAACCTAGAAAGACACAATCCACTGTCTTCGGTCCAAGTTTTCGTTTCTTAGGAATTGGAACATTGACTTTCGCGAAACATCCCCAAGTACGAAAATAAGAAAGTGATGGTTTTCTCCCAGACCACTCCTCGTAAGGTGTCTTCTCTTTATCCTTGTTAAGAACTCTATTCAGGACATGACACGAAGTCAACAAAGCCTCCCCCCACCATGCCTTAGATAAACCAGCAGTGTCCAACATGGCGTTCACCAAGTCGGTCAGCGTGCGGTTTTTCCTCTCGGCAACCCCGTTTGATTGGGGCGAATAGGGAGGCGTCCTCTCATGAATAATACCATGTTTTTGATTGCGTGGATCACACGTTCGCTGGGAGACCCCAAGAGTAAGGTATGATGCAGTATAGAAGCAGTTTTCCCTCAGTATGAAACCAAGATTTAATCGAACCAGTAGGAGCAAGAAATCGCTTCGGAAGGTTGTTGGTGACGGAATATGGCACGGCGCAGCACCAGGGAATCCGGCGCCAACGTGGAATCTGCACACAACACAATCAAACTACTTTGCCCCAACGAAACAGTGAGGTTGTCAATCTCACCGGCTTGCTGAAAACAAAGGATTAAACGTATGGTGTGAAAAACAGTAGTAAATTGCGCTAGTATTTTTAATATATTGCCCTATAGGATCGGTAAGGGGTCCTTGTAGACTTTTTTTGGCCAAAAACACGCGCCTTTACTGATTAATTTGATATACAATTTGAACTATAGTCTCTCCATGTGGTCTGTGTGTTTGTATGAGCGATGGATAGTATGTATCGTGGTTGAATTTACTATATATTTATCTTGATAAAACACCAAAGGACAGTCTAAAAGATATCTTGTTAGAGAGGATTCTAGTGAACGATTGTGTACAAAGAAATATAAAATTTTAGATTTATAAGGTGTGTCCACCAGGAGCATGCCATTGAATGAATAACATGTTTTCTTATTGCTTTTATTCGTGGTCAGTTGTGTCTGACATGTAATAATGGATTTAAATCAATTGACAATGTGCCTGTGCTGTTTGGTGAAGATCGGAGTCGATCATAGAGCCTAAAAATTATGGTGTCACCACGTTGTTCCGCGATTGACAGGATTGTTGTGTTTCGATGCACGTGTGTATCTTAACGAGACACACACACACACGACGTGAAATTATTCACCGGCCCCGTGGGTTCACAGTTTTTACGTTCCATTTTGTAGCAATATCAGCAACTTTGACCTTGCTTGATGATCCCTATCAACTACATTGCCCTATTCGAGCGTCATCGTCTCTGCTGGCATTTCCATTATATTTGTGCCTGCGCTGCAGTCGGTGGGTTTCGTGTGCAGTGTGAGCACACAGTATCTTGCCCTGCCTGCCACCCACGGGAACAGCGTGCTAACTGCAAGTCAATCACACCACCAGCTGCACTGCACCCGTGCGTGGACAGGTTGAGAAAGCATGGCTCCTATGGCAGCTGAATCCATCCATCTGTGACTGTTGGCCGACACCACTCTGCTTGTGCTAGCCTGCTAGGTGAGCTATACCCCCTCTCCTCCCTCCATCTACGGCAATGGCTTCCTCCAGGGCTCGTCTATTCCTCCTCCTCCTCATCGCCGTCGCTCTGGTGGCGGTGGAGGCGCAACTGGATGATGATCCTGAGCTGGTAAGCCCTCACCGAACCTCAATTTTGTTCTTGTGTTGGTATAGTGTCTTGGCTAGCGCCTCCGCATGCAGAAGTAAACTAGCTCCAGTGTCGTCAGATCTTCTTCCTTGTTATATCTCTGTGTTCGCTTTCTCTCTGTCTTTGGGATCGAAAGATCAGTACAATGATTCTTGAACACGAGGGAAATCATACGCCTTTGCTGTTTTTGCTGTGTCCTACTGACGGAGATAACTAATCCAACGAACCTGAAACTTCCACACAATTAATACGAGTGCCATTCTTCAGGCTCGAGGTAAACTCTACCATTATTGTTCGTGCAGCGTGTGATTTGTGAAGCGTCCAATATATAGATGTGAGGCAGAGCAAAATACGGATTGGAGCTAGCGCGTCCGACGGACACGGACGTTCCTTTGCTAATCTAATGTTACCTCTAGCTATTCTATATATAAACTCTTTTTTTCACCCGAGAACGCTTCCGCATATATAGCTAGAATCAAGCTGTTACCAACTCTCTCACCCATCCATCCATGGCGTTCTCCAAGTCCCTCTTCGCCGTCGTCATCCTTGTGGCCGCCATCCTCGTAGTCGTCGACGCGCATGATTCCTCCTCGGTAAACAAATAATTTGTTTGGGCGTACGGGAACAAATCCCAGCATATTTATACATGTACCCGCATATGCTCAATCTGCATAAGCAAATCAGTTCTGGCATAAAAAATGTTTCCTGTGTATCATATCATCCTCTCTGTTTTTTCTTTTGAGCTTCTTCCGAATCAACGGAAGACGTACTTCTTTATTCAATCAGATTCTTCAACATGCATGGTTCCACACAAATTCAGACTCTACTTTTGTATGCATTGCATGCTCATAACCTTTAATTATACTACATGCATATATGTAAGCAGGTTATGGGTGGCGGCAAGAGATCTCTGCTTGGAGAGGCCAAGATAGGTATGTCTATCAATCTGTGCTTGCAGTGCATTATATGCATAATGTGTCCTAAATACATGTTATATCAAATCTAATCTAAATCACACAACCGATGGTGAACGGCAGACTGTACGTCGGCGTGCGAGGGGCGTTGTGGCAGGAACTGGAAGAACAAGATGTGTAACAAGATGTGCAACATCTGCTGCGGCAAATGCAACTGCGTCCCCTCCGGCACCGGCCAGGACACCCGCAACCAATGCCCCTGCTACGCCAACATGGTCAACTCCAAGAACGGGAAACCAAAGTGCCCATGAACCACTTAATCAAGGCCGCACCCTCCTACCTATCCTTGATTACCAATGCATGGCAGGCTGCTTCCGTCCATCAGTAATAATCTCTGCTCGTGATGCTATTCATCCATCTATAGTAGTAATAGAGTATATCTCTGATGGATGTCTTGTGTTCTGGATCATACATAATCGTGTATGCTAAACTAAGTTAAAAGTAAGGAAGAGGGATAGATCTAGCTCGATCTTCTCCTCTATGCCTCGAGCAAATCATATATTGGAATGCAAGCTCTATTATTGTGCTCTACCAACCATGCATATGTATAGTTGCAGAGTTGTTCTTCAGGTTCGGTACTTGCCGCCTAGTTAACAGGGGCGATCGACGTCTTGTGGATCCTTTCTGATTAAGTAGATATGTAGCACTTGACTATCTTCCTCTTTTCCTAGTTTCAAAAAAAAATCTTCCTCTTTTCCTTATTCTCATACTTAAACTGATTCCCTCTCGTAATTCATTACTATTTTTAATCCGAAAGTAATGCCACTATTAATATATGGGGATGTAGCTCAAATGGTAGAGCACTTATCATTGCATTGTAAGAGGAAGGGGGATCGATACCTCCCATCTCCAATTATGTTTCTCTTTTTCGAACGTTTTTTGCTACAGAAAAATGACGGGAAAATTAAGGGTTGTTCATTTCGTTTACCTTGAGAACTTAGTTGTAAAGCCCATTGATGCTACGTATGTCGGCTGGTATGTTATTTTGATCCTTGGGCCGAATAGGCACATAGTCGGCCCACAACAAAAATTGTTTCTAGCCTCCGGTTAAAAAACAACACAAATTTATCACGAGAAACGTGGCCTTTCGTCCACAAAAATTTCGAAATGTTTAGGTTCATACTTCATCTGTGATACGAAGCAAGAATCATGAGAACCAGAGGTAATAGGTAGTAATTTAAAAAAAAAACGCATTAGCAGATTGTTTAGTGGCCGGGTTGTATGGCATAAGTCTAGGATGACCCATGACAGTATGACACCCTTGAAGAAGTCGGCTGCTTAATCGGTAGACATATTTTTTTAGAAAATAGGGTGCGGATTCCCAGCCTCTGCATCAAATCGGTAGACATATATAGCAAAAAAATATATGGAAATGGCACATGTCATTATATTACGTTACCTTTTCCGCTCTGATTGTACGATCTTTTTGTAAAAAAACTGGAATTGCTACCTAAACTATCCACGTGCAATTACTTGTTGGAAATCAAGTCTAGAAATCACCACATTTCTTCCGAAATCGATAGCTGGATTATATGAAAGGGAGACTCGCTTCTCGAAGAAACTAAGCAGACAAAAGAAGGAAAGAAAATACCATTAGTTTGTTGTCTGGCCGTGAAATATATTACCACAACGACATACCAACTATTATTCTAAAAATAGACTTGACACACTGGCTTTTATTCTAAAACAAAAATAGGCTCGTGGGTGAGGTGAATGAGACATGCCGGGCGCCAGTGTTCCACTTACATATCAGATCATGTGATGCCGTGATGCGTCACAGGCTATTTGTTGTACTCGACCACGTAGAAGAAGGTGCCGAACATGATCATGACGCACGTGTCGTGGGGCGATCCGACCTCCAGCGCCATTGTCTTTCTCGTACGATGGAGCTAGCTAGATTAGTAGTATTCTCTACGTATGCACGTGTGCATGTGTACATATATATATGTTGACCTGGAAGACATATAGTCCCGCCTGTTAATTGATCGTAATTGAGAAAATAACTGAGGATTCGAAAATATAATTAACCATATATCCATGACATGCGTAGAGAACCGGTATCAATCATCAATCAGGGAATTAAAGTGCATATCGTGGCGAGTTATGTATGGTATGCTGCTGGGCAGTAGATGTAGATCATCAAAGGAAGATCACGATTGACCTCCATATTTAATCAATTTTTGATAGTCTCTGTTAATGCTACGATTCAGTAATCAGTGCAACATCTGCTGCGGCAAGTGCAAATGTGTCCCTCTGTGCAGTAAACGCTGATAGATGTAGCCATGGAACGCGTCTATCATGAGTGAATCTACGCACTCCTGATACATGCGTATTTATCTAGCGAGTGTACATACACGCGTCTAGATACATGCGTTTGATAAAATATCTTATAATTTAGTATAAAAGGAATAATATACACAAAGGGTGTAATATACATTGCTATGTACGGTTTAGGTTTTAAGAAATGAAGAGATAGATCTAGGTTGCTCTTCTCAAAAATACTTTCGAGCGCACTCATGAGGCGCTCTCTCTAGATTTGGCTGCTGAGCCGGCGATGGTTGTGGCCGGGGCACTAGCTACCGTTTCTCCCCTATAGCTGTGCTAGTTAGGGGTGCGTTGTCACCTTATTAGACGGGTTCGGTTTGTATGATCGTTAAATAAATACAATAAGTCATGACCCGGATAGCTTCCATCCCCTTTTTAAAAAACAAATATCGCACATGTTTCAGCCAAGTGAAGATTGGAACCGGCCATGGAGCTACAAAATTGATGATGTCTCTTGATATGTTCTCGATGTGTCTATACTTTTATATTCATCCATACTATTATTATATCCATGCCACATGATTTTTCTATGTTTATATCAATTTAGATCATCTTTACTCAACTAACCTATAACGCAGTCCCGAGTGCGAATTCCAGTTTTCCAACCGTTTTTGAATCATAAAATATACCTATTTACAGAACTCCAAAAATTTAGGAAAAGATATGATGATTCATACTTTTCATAGAGTTTTCAGAAGACTTGCAGAGGAGGCCAACCGAGCCATGAGGCTTAGACGGGCTCCACCACATGGAATGGGCCAAGGTCGTGCCTAGGGGTCGTGCCTCCACATGTCTCCGCTCACCACCTCTTGACGCCTATGTACCACTTCTTGACCTAAAAAACCATCGAGACAGTCTTATTTTGCAAAAAAGTAGACAAAGAGCTGCTGCCCGACGACGATTCAATCTAGAGGCTTGTTCCGGTATTCTGCTGGAAATGGAGTATATCAACGGAGGCTTCTTTAAGAACCTTGATTTCTCCATGATGATGTTCGAGTAGTCCACCCGTTTACTACGGCTCCATAGAATTAGCTAGATATCATCCCATGTCCCTTGTTTTGCCAATACAAAGGTCTCATGACCTCGGAAAGTGCTTTTGGAGCACAGGCTCCATGGAGCCCTTATTTTTATTTTTATAATCGACATTTCAAAGTTTCAAAAGCTATGAAAAAATCTTAAATGTTGAGAATGATGTATACTACCATGCTGCAAATTTTCAACCCGAAATAGTTTGTGTTCCATCCTACACAAAAATGACAAATCCTGACAAATATTAAAATTTTCAAATTTTCACTGTTCATATGTCAGATAAAAAAAACATTTTATACAGACCAAATTACATATATTTCGCAACGATTCTTGGCACACGAGTAGAAGTAATCATGTTCTACTTCTAGCATTTTTTTCACATTTTTTGAAACTTAGAAATATATTTTTTATTCTGGAAAAAAGAGATTCGTGGAGCTCATCCTACAAATCACCTCACTCCTCATGACCTTACAAAATGATTTAGATCCATCTGATGTAATAGTTGTTGTGTTTACTGGGATATGATGAATTCTCTTTATGATCAGATTGTTTATGTTATGTTTTTATATTAATTATTATCGCATTGCATTATTTATAAACTTAAGTGCTCTCTGATCTATTTGTTTACTTTAACCAAATTTATGTTTAGATCTCCAGAGGGAGTTATTGTATCATAGTGATCCAACCTAGCATTGCTAAGAATATGTGTTGTGTTGTTACTACTAAGGATAAAAATGTGGTGTTATGTCACATTTGGATGATGGTATTATTGTTTACATCATGTCACCAACGCAATAATCTGTTCGTTTCAACTTAACACCTACAGACGTAACCATAGAGTGGTTTCGAAGTGGAGTATTATTTATACATGCAGTTCACTAACATACACGATATTCTGTCTCGTAAATCTAGATGCACCATCATGAAAAATGCATTTTAAATACATTTAAAATTGCCAAATGATACCAAACAAAACATTCGGGTTTATATCCAGATATTTTATATCCGCACAATAAGTTTCATCAAAAAAAGACATTGTGTATGGCATGTAAAAAAGACAAAAATATGTGTCGTAAAAAATCATTTTGGAACACCGGAATTTTCTGTACAAAAAAAGTCGTTATTGCGGAACTTTCCGCACAGAAATAAAAATATCCATATGTACACCTGAATGTTTTTTTTGAATTGGTTTAACATTTTGAAATGCTGATTTTGAATAGTGGTTGCATCTACACCTACGAGTTGAAAAAGATTTTCCTTCAGTAACAAGCTATATATATTGGACGTCATGACTATATGAAATCTGGCCATAAAAAATTATGATCATAATGAGTAAAGATAAGTAAAATTTAATCGATACTCAACTGTAATTTGTTCATCCAATAGTGCTTTATTTATTTGGCGAAATGACTAGTGAAATTATGGCCCGGGTCTATGTCTTACTATTGTTTACACTGTTCTATTACTTGTTCTAATATTATTTCCTCACTGGTCATTTACTTTATTTATTGTATTTCAGCATTTTCTTTCACACTGTATATATATAATCTTAAAGCTAGCAGAACAGCAAGCTTGACAACTTTTTTGGACGTTAGAGATGAGATAGTTTTGTTGTCTCACTAGTAGAGAACAAGGCAACAGTACCGGCCTTATTGGGCCTTTAGTACCGGTTGTGCAACCGGTACTAAAAGGTCGGGACTAAAGGGGTACCCCTTTAGTACCGGCTGTATATACAACCGGTGCTAAAGGCCCTCCACGTGGGCGAACCTGCGCGTGCGCAGCTGAGGACCTTTAGTACCGGTTGGTAATACCAACCGGTACTAAAGGTTCCTGCTTTTTTTTGCCCCCCGCTTATTTTTTCAGGGGGTTTAGGTTTTCGGTTTTTTTTCTTTTCGCTTATTTTTCGGGGTTTAGGGTTTCTGTTTTTTTTCCTTTTCGCTCATTTTTCAGGGTTTCGGAGGAGATCACGTATAAAGTACTCACTACACATATAAAGTACTCATTACACATATAAAGTACTCTCGTTACATATAAAGTACTCATAATTACAATGGAGATCACCGCTAGCTAGTACATGCATGGAGGGAGTCTATTTTTCGACATACTGGAATTCACCGAATTCATCTACGACATGCGTCAGAATGAATCCCGCCAATTCCTCCGCAATAGCTTTTACGCGGTTTTTTGGTAGGAGCTGGTTCTGCTTCCTTGACATCTTTAAAAGAAGGAGATCAAATCAGTTATGATCAAAACTAAACACAATTGATGGTAGCAAAATAAAAGTTGTGTATGATGTTTACGTACCTCTCGATTTCTTACACTATTGACTCTCTCATTGACCCTCATGTGAATAAACTCGCAAACGTAGTATCCACATAGTTCCGTCCCCTGTGGTTGTCGCAGACACCACTATACAAGAATTTAATTTAATCAAATAATAATCAAGAGAATGATAATGGTATTAGAAAGATACACAGACCTAGATACGTAGTAGTACTTACGTTGTTAGCCTTGAACTCCAGCTTATCTTTCCATTCACCGCGTTCTTCCGCGATGAACTTTTTCCAAACCCTGCCCGGAAAAGAAAATGAATTGAGGAGTTATTACTTATACTTTAGATATCCGGAAATGAACGAAAGAGGCCGATATAGTGCGATTGAAATTACCTCTTGAGCATTAGACGCACGCTTTTGTACTCATCTTGATCTCTCCTTAATGAGTCCCAGACTTCAACTTCTCCTTCCTCGAGTCTAATGATTAGCAGAATGAAGTGGTACCTGCGCACATTTATATACGCAGGTATTCAGAACTCATCAATTACACTTAATATCGGGAAAGCAAAATAAAATGTGTACAAGACAGTAACACTCACCCGAAGTTGTAAGGAAAAAGTATTTCCTTTTTGGTACTTTGTCGCTTAAAAAACGTTAGCAAAACGTCCTCTGTGTCCTCGGGATGGTCAGCTATGGTCGGACATGAACTTTATCCGGGTCAATGAACCCAATGTCCCAGATTCCTCCCATTCGGCATTCACGAATCTTCATTCTGCATAATAGCGTACAAAAGAATGTTGTGAGGATAATTACAAGCAATGAACGAGCTTAACTATAAATAATTAAATTACACAAATAAATTACTTACAGACAATAGCAGCTGATGATAGATTTGTCGAGAGCAAGTTGATTGTACATCTGAAAAAGTTCGGAGAACTCAACCTGCACACCATATTGTCGGAAGTAGTGTTGTTCCTTAACTCCCGCCATGAGATAGATTTTCCCTTCTTTTGCGGCGGCCATGTACCAGTTATGCAATTTATATAACTGTGTTGTTAGAGCACTCGGATTTTCGACCAGAGGCAGCCCGGGTTCAAATTTATATTGAATTGTTATCTGCGCTATGGGGTAACCTGTGTCGCCAATGACAACTTCTCCATGCTCGATTTCCCGAGCTTCAAAAGGCACAATGAGCGGGGCGATCGATTGTGCTTCTTGTTCTCCGAGCTGGGCAACTCTTTTCCCGCACGCTTTATCTTGCTCCATCCGTGAGGAAAGTACCTTGTCAATACCTCGCTCATAGTCTGAAAGGGGCGGTGGTGGAGGGTCATATAGGTTGTCAACGGTGTGATCTTTTACCTCAGTTGGTATAGTCTTCAGAAGTTCCTTTATGGGGTCAAGTCTTGCCTCCAGTCTTTCCTTTTTTTCTGTTCAAAAAAGGCTGTAGCTTCGCCTTGTGCGCTCAGTTCTAATTCCTCCATAGTCATCTTGCCAGCTAACTTCTCAGGAGCCTTGACTTCCTTCGGGTTTTTTTGCACGTTTCTTGATAGGGGACGACGTGAACAGCTTCCGCTTTGTCAAATTACTAGTGGGCGCAGCAGTCGGCTGACGGGACGGCGCGGGCGATGGACTCGCGGTGGGCTCCCAATCGTCGGGGGAGGAGGGTGGACTTTGCTGTGGTGAATTTCTAACCGGAGGAGTCGGTGGCCTTGGCGCCGAGTCTGGAAACTTGATGTATTTCTTCTTCCATAGAACGATACCAAGTTCAACTTCTCCCAATGTCTTCTCGCCTTCAGCTCCGGGAATGTCAAGATGCATTGAGTTGAATCCCGACATAACTTTCGTGACCCCGACACGAGCAAATCCAGCCGGAATCTCACCAAAATGGAAGGTTGATCCAAGTTGATGTGGTAAAGCATAGCCATTCGCCACCGGAAAACTCATGTTCTTCATTGGCGCATGTAACTCACAATTTGTCTTCTCCGTGATATCATCCACGGGGTAGCGCGCCGCCGACGGTTCATCAACTGCAGGATCTTGTAGCTGCGTGGAACCCACGCTGCTTTTCCGCTGAGATGGGTAGACATTGACTGCATGATCTTCTACTCGCGGCTGAGATTCCCTTTGCTGGGTAATTAAGGCCAGTTGCTCCTGCACAGCATGCATCTGGCGTTCTAATGCAGTAAACCTCTCCGCCTCCCTCTTCTTACCTCTGCAATGTTTTCTATAAGTTGCAGCGTCCTCCGGAAACCCTTCAAGAAAACCAACCCCGCCTCCTCTGCCTCGACATCGTCCCCAGTGTTCTTTATTCCCGAGGGCGAGTGAAAGCTCGTCGTCCTCTCTATCGGGAATATATTTTCCCTGTCGGACTAGTTCTATTGCGTCAACTAGTTTTTTGGTGACTCTTCTAATTCTTTTCTTCCATTTTCCCTGTGCAACAATCAGCCCTGTGTCTGGGTCCAACACTGCCCCATGCGCGAACAACCATAACTTGGACCTGTCGGGCCAGTCATCTGTCTGTGGAGGGATCCCTTTTTGACGCAGCTCGTTTTCATAGGCTTCCCACTTAGGCACGATAGTCTTTTAGCCACCTGAGACCAAACGATGGAAATATTTCTTCTTCTTAGCATTCAACTTATTTTGGGTCGATCGGGCCACAGCGACGGCCGATTTCTTATACGCCACAAATTCAGGCCAGTCATCTTTTAGCTTCTCTAGATGTCCAGTGAAATCTGGAGTTTTGTTCCCAAATTTTCTCCACAATGTTTTCTTCCAGTTGTTGAATTGCTCGGTGATACGTCTCCAACGTATCCATAATTTCTGCTGTTCCATGCTTATATTATACCATTTGCTACATGTTTTATATACACCTCGTATCACTTTTATGCATTTTCTGGGACAAACCTATTAACAAGATGCCACAGTGCCAGTTCCCTGTTTTCTGCTGTTTTTGGTTTCAGAAAAGTACTTCTGCGAATATTCTCGGAATTGCACGAAACAAAAGGCCACGTCCCTATTTTTCCAACACGTACACGGAGTCCGAAGGAGAGACGAAGAGGAGCCAGGAGGTGGCCAAACCACATGGCGGCGCGGCAGAAGGTGGGGCCGCGCCAGCCTATGGTTTGGGCCCCTCGGGCTCCACCGACGTCGCCCCTTCGCCTATTTATTCCCCGAGGCGAAAACCCTAAAACACGAAGCCAATTTCCACGAAGAGTTCCGCAGCGCCGCCGCCATCGACGACAAGTTTCGGGGGACAGAATCTCTGTTCCGGCACGCCGCCGGGACGGGGAATTGCCCCCGGAGTCATCTCCATCGACTCCACCGCCATCTTCATCGCCGCTGCTGACTCCCATGATGAGGAGGGAGTAGTTCTCCCCCGAGGCTGAGGGCTCTACCGGTAGCTATGTGGTTCATCTCTCTCTCCCATGGTGTGATCTTTATGTGATCATGTGTATTGCTAGTATCGCTGAATACATTAATAATGTTTATGCTACTCAAGTGATTTTGTCTAGTTTCTGGAGTCATTGTGACAACACGGTATCAAGGTGACAGTGTGGGTACTTGTGTGACTCTATGAATAATTTAGACATTTATCATGGCTTATTCTTGGGAATTGTGGTGTTTGTTTACTCAGACTTTGAGGTGTGCTTTGCAGCCCTACGCATAGTACTCTTGCTTCATCAAGAAGGAGAATAATCCCGAGTAGTATTTACTTGTGTTCAGTTGTGCTAATCTAGTTGAATATGTAGATGTTACTCTTTATCTATTATGCACTCTATAGGTTACTTTAATATGAACTCCGGTACTCTCCACGGTGTAAAGGTGACAGTGTGTGCACCGTGTGTGATTCCTTTATGACGTTGTGGCGCTTGTTTACTCCGGCTTGAGGTGTGCTTTTGTAGCCCTACACAATGAATGGTGTTTGTTATCCAACAAGAGAGTGTTTAAGAGTAGCTTTTACTTATTCAGTTATGAGATCATTGTTGAGAGTGTCCACTAGTGAAAGTATGATCCCTAGGCCTTGTTTCTAAGCATTGAAACACCGTTTACAACAAGTTCTGCTACATGTTTGCTTGCTGCCATTTTATTCAGATTGCAATTACTACTTATAATCATCCATATTACTTGTATTTCACTATCTCTTCGCCGAACTAGTGCACCTATACATCTGACAAGTGTATTGGGTGTGTTGGGGACACAAGAGACTTCTTGTATCTTAATTGCAGGGTTGCTTGAGAGGGATATCTTTGACCTCTACCTCCCTGAGTTCGATAAACCTTGGGTGATTCACTTAAGGGAAACTTGCTGCTGTTCTACAAACCTCTGCTCTTGGAGGCCCAACACTGTCTACAAGAATAGAAGCACACGTAGACATCAAGCTATTTTCTGGCGCCGTTGCCGGGGAGGTAAGGTAAAAGGTATTCACATCCTCTGGCTACAAAGCTATTTTCTAGTATTGTTGCTAGTGTGTGAGTGCTCGAAGTTATTTCCTTTAGATTCTGCAATTATATCTTTTTGTTTCTTGTTTTTATTTTCACTAGTTAGGCTTAATGGAAAACAACAAAAAAATTAGAGATCTTTATGAACTTTATATTGAATTAGGACATGATGCTTTTGAAGAGAAAATTAAAAAACCTATGGAAAATTATTTGCATGATGGTAGCAATGTTATTACTATAAATTTTGAACACCATTATTGCTAATGCTATGCAAAGCTCTAAGCTTGGGGAAGCTGGTTTTGATGAATATGATATTTTTAGTCCCCCAAGTTTTGAGGAGAAAATTTTCTTTGATGATACTTTGCCTCCAATTTATGATGATTATAATGATAGTGGTATTTTGGTGCCACCTACTATGGAGGATAAAGTTTATTATGATTATACTATGCCTGCAATTTATGATGAATACAATGATGGTTGTGATAGTTTTACTCTCACTATTACTAATAAAATTGATTATGCTTATGTGGAGAGTAATGATACTTTTATGCATGTGGATCATGATAAGAATGCTTTATGTGATAGCTATATTGTTGAGTTTATTCATGATGCCACTGAAAATTATTTTGAGAGAGGAAAGTATGGTTATAGAAATCTTTATGTTACTAAACACCTCTCTTTATGATGAAGTTTTGAGCTTTCTCTTGATTTGCTTTTATTTGCTGGGTACTTTAAGACCTACTGGTCCTTATGAGAGAGGGAGACATGGATTCATATATCACAATAATATTAAGTCTCCTCTCTTTTGTTGAAATTTTTGAAGTTGCACTTGTTTTGCCTTCCTATGCTAGTCACTTTGCTTCATTGATTTATTTTCTTACAAGACTCCTTTGCATAGGAAGTGGGTTAGACTTAAATGTGTTTGGTATTTGCTTTTGATGCTCTCTTATATTCAACTCTTATACATATGAGAGCATTATCAAAATCACTATGCCTAGCTAAAAGGCTTTAAAGAAAAGCGCTTATGGGAGACAACCCATCGTTTTTATTTGCTGTTATTTTTTTTTCTTTGAGTCAAGGTGTTTGTTACTTCTGTAGCAACTCCTTTGTATCTTTATTTTATTGCATTGTTGTGCCAAGTAAAGTTTTATTGAAAGTTGATGCAAGATTTGGATTTCTGCGCAGAGACAGATTTTTAGCTGTCACGATTTGAGCTTTCTCCTGTAGAAAATTCAAAAATTCTGAAAAAATCACGCATCTTCCTCAGATATGTACGCAACTTTCATTAATGGCCAGTCCATCTGAGCAACTTAAGTGCCTCGAAAAAATTCGTCTTCAGACTGTTCTGTTTTTGACAGATTCTGCCTTTTGTTTTGCATTCGCTCTTTTACGATGTTTTGTGGATTTCTTTGCTCCACAAAGCATTGGTGGCTGTAGCTAATGTCCAGAAGCTTTATTGATTGTATCATTACAGAATATGAGAATTTTTGATTATGCACTAACCCTCTAATGAGAACTGTCTTGAGTTTGGTGTGAAGGAAGTTTTCAAGGATCAAGCGAGAAGGGTGATATTATGTGATCAAGAAGAGTGAAAAGCCTAAGCTTGGGGATGCCCCCGTGGTTCATCCCCATATTCAAGAGACTCAAGCGTCTAAGCTTGGGGATGCCCAAGGCATCCCCTTCTTCATCAACAACTTATCAGGTCATCTCTAGTGAAACTATATTTTAATTCTTTCACATCTTATGCGCTTTACTTGGAGCGTCTGTGTGTTTTTTTTTTGTTTTTGTTTGAATAAATTCGGATCCTAGCAATCCTTGTGTGGGAGAGAGACACGCTCCGCTTTTTCATGTGAATACTCATGTTCTTCACTTATATTTGTTGAGTATTCTTAACTAGCTACTGCAGTGCTTTTAGCTCCTGTTTTTCATGCATCTCTTCGAGCTGTTAGCACTTGTTTATAAATACTCTCTTGCTGCATTATATTATCATTTGGAGAGTTTATGTTTAAATAAATTGATTGGTGTTTGTTTGGAAGAAAGAAAATGCTACATGTAGTAGTTGGTATTGGAAAAGACATATGCATTCTTGTAGATCATTGTCTTGTTTTGATTTGATACTTTGCAATTGTTTTGAGCTCTCAAGTAGATCATGTTTAAGCTCTTGCATCATGTAGTTAAAGCCTAGTAGTGGAGAACTACCGTAGAGCTTGTTGAGACTTGGGATGCATATTTGTTCTCTCTAAGGTCTAGATATTTTCTGGTAAAATGTTTGAGCAACAAGGAAGACAGTGTAGAGTCTTATAATACTTGCAATATGTTTTTATGTGATTCTTGCTGTACCGGTTTATACTTGTGTTTGCTTCAAACAACCTTGCTAGCCTAAACTCTGTACTGAGAGGGAATGCTTCTCGTGCATCCAAAACTTGAGCCAAAACCCATGCCATTTGTGTCCACCATACCTACCTACTATGTGGTATTTCCTGCCATTCCAAGTAAATATTTCATGTGCTACCTTTAAACTATTCAAAACTTTATTACTCCTTATTTGTGTCAATGTTTTATAGCTCATGAGGAAGTATGTGGTGTTTTATCTTTCAATCTTGTCATTTACTTCTGACAGACTTTCACCAATGGACTAGTGGCATATACATCCGCTTATCCAATAATTTGCAAAAAGAGCTGGCAACGGGGTGCCCAGCCCCAATTAATTACAACTTTCATTAATAATTCTCTTCACATGTTTTGCCCTGATTTATCAGTAAGCAACTTAATTTGCAAATAGACACTCCTCCATGGTATGTGAATGTTGGAAGGCACCCGAGGATTCGGTTAGCCATGGCTTGTGTAAGCAAAAGGTTGGGAGGAGTGTCATCTATAAAGAAACTAAAATACATGTGTAAACAAAAGAGAAGAGGGATGATCTACCTTGCTGGTAGAGATAACGTCCTTCATGGGAGCCGCTCTTGAAAGTCTGGTTGACAAGGGGGTTAGAGTGCCCACTACCATTCGTTGACAACAACAAACACCTCTCAAATACTTATTTTGTGCTCTCTATATGCTTTCGAAAACTTAAAAAGCTCTAGCACATGATTTAATCCCTGCTTCCCTCTGCGAAGGGCCTATCTTTTACTTTATGTTGAGTCAGTTTACCTACTCCTTTCTATCTTAGAAGCAAACACTTGTGTCAACTTTGTGTGCATTGATTCTTACATGTTTACTTATTGCACTTGTTATATTGCTTTATGTTGACAACTATCCATGAGATATACATGTTACAAGTTGAAAGCAATGCTGAAACTTAATCATCCTTTGTGTTGCTTCAATGCCTTTTACTTTGAATCTATTGCTTTATGAGTTACCTCTTATGCAAAACTTTTTGATGCTTGTCTTGAAAGTACTATTCATGAAAAGTTTTTGCTTATATGATTCATTGTTTACTCTTTATCTATGTTAGCAAACTATAGACCATTGCTTTGAGTCACTTCATTCATGACATGAGCCTTGCAATATATTGATCAAGATTGTGTGAAAGCATGTCTCCTCAGAAATTATTTGTTGTTATCGTTTTACCTACTCGAGGACGAGTAGAACTAAGCTTGGGGATGCTTGATACGTCTCCAACGTATCCATAATTTCTGATGTTCCATGCTTATATTATACCATTTGCTACATGTTTTATATACACTTCATATCACTTTTATGCATTTTCTGGGACTAACCTATTAACAAGATGCCACAGTGCCAGTTCCCTGTTTTCTGCTGTTTTTGGTTTCAGAAAAGTACTTCTGCGAATATTCTCGGAATTGCACGAAACAAAAGGCCACGTCCCTATTTTTCCACACGTACACGGAGTCCGAAGGAGAGACGAAGAGGAGCCAGAGGTGGCCAAACCACATGGCGGCGCGGGTGGGCCGCGCCAGCCTATGGTTGGGCCCCTCGGGCTCCACCGACGTCGCCCCTTCGCCTATTATTCCCCGAGCGAAAACCCTAAAACACAAGTCAATTTCCAGAAGAGTTCCGCAGCGCCGCCGCCATCGACGACAAGTTTCGGGGGACAGAATCTCTGTTCCGGCACGCCGCCGGGACGGGGAATTGCCCCCGGAGTCATCTCCATCGACACCACCGCCATCTTCATCGCCGCTGCTGACTCCCATGATGAGGAGGGAGTAGTTCTCCCCCGAGGCTGAGGGCTCTACCGGTAGCTATGTGGTTCATCTCTCTCTCCATGGTGTGATCTTTATGTGATCATGTGTATTGCTAGTATCGCTGAATACATTAATAATGTTTATGCTACTCAAGTGATTTTGTCTAGTTTCTGGAGTCATTGTGACAACACGGTATCAAGGTGACAGTGTGGGTACTTGTGTGACTCTATGAATAATTTAGACATTTATCATGGCTTATTCTTGGGAATTGTGGTGTTTGTTTACTCAGACTTTGAGGTGTGCTTTTGCAGCCCTACGCATAGTACTCTTGCTTCATCAAGAAGGAGAATAATCCCGAGTAGTATTTACTTGTGTTCAGTTGTGCTAATCTAGTTGAATATGTAGATGTTACTCTTTATCTATTATGCACTCTATAGGTTACTTTAATATGAACTCCGGTACTCTCCACGGTGTAAAGGTGACAGTGTGTGCACCGTGTGTGATTCCTTTATGACGTTGTGGCGCTTGTTTACTCCGGCTTGAGGTGTGCTTTTGTAGCCCTACACAATGAATGGTGTTTGTTATCCAACAAGAGAGTGTTTAAGAGTAGCTTTTACTTATTCAGTTATGAGATCATTGTTGAGAGTGTCCACTAGTGAAAGTATGATCCCTAGGCCTTGTTTCTAAGCATTGAAACACCGTTTACAACAAGTTCTGCTACATGTTTGCTTGCTGCCATTTTTATTCAGATTGCAGTTACTACTTATAATCATCCATATTACTTGTATTTCACTATCTCTTCGCCGAACTAGTGCACCTATACATCTGACAAGTGTATTGGGTGTGTTGGGGACACAAGAGACTTCTTGTATCTTAATTGCAGGGTTGCTTGAGAGGGATATCTTTGACCTCTACCTCCCTGAGTTCGATAAACCTTGGGTGATTCACTTAAGGGAAACTTGCTGCTGTTCTACAAACCTCTGCTCTTGGAGGCCCAACACTGTCTACAAGAATAGAAGCACGCGTAGACATCACTCGGCCATCTTGATAAGAGTCCACTCCTTGACTTTATCCTTCCTCCTCTGTGGGAGATCTGCCGGTAGGCTGAAAGAACCCAATATCGAGTCCCAAAGGGTTTCTTTAATTCTTTGCTCGACATATTTTGCGCCAATATTTTTTTTCTTCGGCTCATTCCATTCTGCAACGGTGATCGGGACCATGTCCCTTACAAGAACTCCGCATTGAGCTACATATTTAGTGGAGATTCCATCGGGTTTCTCCGGTTTGCCTTTTATGCTAACTTCGTCGATCGACAACTTTGCACCATCCGACAGCTTTAACCCTTGGGCCGGGCCTCGTTTACGGATTGACGTAGATCCAGAGGGCTGAAAGAAAAATGTTTCGTTAATAAGTGCGCATATAAATCAATTAATGCATCTAGCTAGTGATCAACAAGACTTAATATATAACTTGCCGGAGTTCTCTACGGAGTTTTCTAACGGCACTTCTTCTTCGTCGTCGTCGTCGTCGTCGTCGTCGTCGTCTCTGAAGTTTTGTAACTCAAGTCCCTCACCGGAGTCATTCAAGCATTTCGAGCTGAAATCTTCGCCGTCTTCTTCGTCGGAATCTTCTCCATCGGAATTGGGTCCGGCAGCCCTAGCATATATAATTGCTTGCATCCGGTCTTCTTCCTCCAAATCTCGGATGAAGGGGGCGTCGATGATGGGGGCGTCGTCCTCCATAGCTCAATGTCACTGCAAATTTGTAATTCATAGCAAACAACTTTAAATTTCTTATACACAATAATATTGCAACTAAAAATAACATTGCTTTGATAAATTTTGAAACTTTGCTAAAATTTCTTATACACTAATAAAATAACTTTGCTACTAAAATAACAATATTGCAACTAAAATAACTTAGCAAAATTTTCAAAATTGCTAACTTTCAAAAATTGCTAAGTTTCAAAATTGCTAAGTTTCAAAATTGCTAACTTTCAAAAATGCTAACTTTCAAATTTGCTAGAATAATAAAAATGACTTCAAACTTAGAATTTATACACATATTCACATATTTACTAGAATAATAAAAATGACAATTCACATATTTACTTAAAATTTTCTAAATAACTTCAAACTTAGAAATTGCTAAATAACAATACACATATTTACACTAAAAATTGATAACCTAGCTATAATAACCTAAACAATAATAATTAAGCTAAACAAAATTTAAAACTTAACTAAAAATGAAAAAAAATACCTCAAATGCGTGTAGGGCCGAGGCGGTGGCGGAGGTGGCCGGAGGCCGGCGATGGCGGAGCGCGTGGCGGTGGAGGAGGCGCGGCAGCGGAGGGCCGCGCGTGGCGGTGCGGCCGGCGTACGCGTCGACGGCGCGTGGAGGGCGCGGCGAGGGCGGCGTCGGGGCCTTGGGCGCGCGGTCGACGGAGGGCACAGCAGCGCGTGGAGGGCGTGGCGGAGGGCGGCGGCGCCGTCGACGGCGTGGAGGGGCGCGGTGGAGGGGCGTCCGCGGCGGAGGCCTTCGCCGGAGCAGGGCTTCGCCGGCGTCGTCGAGGAGCGAGGCGTCGGCGCGGGAGCAGAGGACTTGGCGAATTTGGGGATCGAATCGTCGATCCCCTCACTTAACTGCATTGAAAACACCTTTAGTACCGGTTGTAATCTACAACCGGTACTAAAGGGTCTTTAGTACCGGTTGTAGAACACAACCGGTACTAAAGGTCTTTTTGGGCCGCGGCGAAATTTCGCGCGCGAAGCCCACCCCTTTAGTACCGGTTGTAATTAACAACCGGTATTAATAGGCTTTTGATTTTTTTTCTCTAGTTTCTTTTTTCTTTTATGTTTTCTGTTTTTTATATCTATTTGGTTTCTATTTTGTTTTTTTCTCTAGTTTCTTTTTCTTTAATGTATATTTAATTTAATTGTCTAAAAAATTGTAAATAACACGAGTCGTGACCGCGAAGCCCGCCTTTAGTCCCGGTTGGTAACACCAACCGGGAGTAAAGAAGCACACAGATCGTGTGTTTCTTTCAAGCGCTTGTGAGCCGTTGGATCAGGGGTGTGTGGTGGCTCTAGGTTAATAGTGCCAGAAACAATTGCTTGTACGTCACACGTCAGTTGGGAACCCCAAGAGGAAGGTATGATGAGTGCAGTAGTAAGTTTTCCCTCAGTATGAAACCAAGGTTTAATCGGACAAGTAGGAAAACGAGGTTTGCTTCGAAGGTGTTGGTGGAGGAGTGTAGTGCGGCGCAACACCAGGGATTCCGGTGCCAACGTGGAACCTGCACAGCACAATCAAACTACTTTGCCCCAACTTAACAGTGAGGTTGTCAATCTCACCGGCTTGCTGAAAACAAAGGGGTTAAACGTATCGAATGGAAGATGATATTTGTTTGCATAAAACAGTAGAGAACAATGATTGCAGTAGATTGTATTTCAGATGTAAAAGAATGGACCGGGTCCACAGTTCACTAGTGGTGTCTCTCCAATAAGATAACTAACATGCTGGGTAAACAAATTACAGCTGGGCAATTGACAATTGATAAGTGCATAAAACATGCATGTGTGAGCTGTGGTGTCTACTATGAGATTCATTTGGGCATTACGACAAAGTACATAGACCGCTATCCAGCATGCATCTATGCCTAAATAGTCCACTTTCCGGTTAACATCCGTACCCCTTCCAGTATTAAGTTGCAAGCAACAGACAATTGCATTAAGTAATGTGCGTAATGTAAACAATACATTCATCCTTGAATAAAGCAGTGCTGTTTTACCCCTAGTGGCAACAACACATCTACAACCTTAGAACTTGCTGTCACTATCCCAGGTTAAATAGAGGTTGAACCCAACTATCATGCATAAATACCCCCTCTTGGAGTTACAAGTATTCACGTGGCCAAAGCTTCAACAAGTAACGGAGAGTATGCAAGATCACAAATGACATAGACATGATAATATAATATTCAGCTCCACATAGGTATCAATATAAGTCAGATCCCAGCAAACACAACATGTAGCATTACAATAAGATGATCTTGATCATGATAGGCAGCTCACAAGATCTAAACATGATGGCACAAGTGGAGAAGACAACCATCTAGCTACTGCTATGGACCCATAGTCCAAGGATGAACTACTCACGCATCACTCCGGAGGCGGGCATGGCGATGTAGAGCCCTCCGGTGATGATTCCCCTCTCCGGCAGGGTGCCGGGAAGAGCTTCAGGAACCCCCGAGTTAGGGTTGACGACGGCGGCGGCAGCGAATATGTTCTGGATGAAAGGCTCGGTGTTTTAGGGTTTTCGCGTCTCGGGGAATAAATAGGCGAAGGGGCGATGTCGGCGGACCCCCGAGGGGCCCAAACCACCTCCAGGCGCGGCTGGGCCCACTGCCGCGCCACCTGGTGGTTTGGCCACCTCGTGGCTCATCTTCGTCTCTCCTTCGGACTCCGTGTACGTGCTGGAAAAATAGGGACCTGGCCTTTTGTTTCGTGCAATTCCGAGAATATTTCCAGAAGTAACTTTCTGAAACCAAAAACAGCAGTAAACAGGGAACTGGCACTGTGGCATCTTGTTAATAGGTTAGTCCCAGAAAATGCATAAAAGTGATACGAAGTGTATATAAAACATGTAGCAAATGGTATAATATAAGCATGGAACAGCAGAAATTATGGATACGTTGGAGACGTATCAGTGTGTTTCTTTGAAGAACTTGTGAGCCGTTGGATCAGGGG
The DNA here is from genome assembly GCA_947311845.1 of Poa pratensis. Taxonomy (NCBI): domain Eukaryota; kingdom Viridiplantae; phylum Streptophyta; class Magnoliopsida; order Poales; family Poaceae; genus Poa; species Poa pratensis. The sequence goes on along the minus strand of CAMZMU010000126.1, from coordinate 1,532,810 downwards.
GTGTGTTTCTTTTGAGGGCAAAACCAGTGTTGGATCAGCCACATGACCCTATATAAACCCCCCCCCCCCCCCCCCTCGAGCATGCTCGACACTCATATATACAAAGCATTTGGATTCCCTGCATACGTCCAACAGTGCATTTGATATGCGGGCACTCACGAGCCACTGTTGGGCTGTATGCAGGGGAAACCGTGTGTTTTGTTATATCTACAAAATACTTCAGTTCATCGATCGAATACAAAATCATTCGGATTCCCGTCATACAGCCCAACGGTGCATTTGATATGCAGGCACTCGCGAGCCACCGTTGGGCTGTATGACGGGGAAGCCGTGTGTTTTGATCCAACTTTTTCGAGCGCTTGTAAGCCGTTGGAGTTTTTAGAACCAAAAATTAGTGTTTAGATCTCTCTTCTGAGTTTTCAGGACATAGTTACATAAAAGGTTTAATACATTATTACACATCAGCAACAACATCCCTATCTAGTGTTCACTTTTTCTTCTTGTGTGTCCCTTTCTTCTGATTGCGCCGTAGCCATGGACAATCTTCATCATTTAACACGATGCTTGGGTCAGTTTTCACTTTGAAGGGCGGAATTTCATCAAACTTATTGTAATCTTCTGACATGTCTGTCTTGTCCTCCACTCCCACGATGTTTCTTTTTCCTGAAAGAACTATGTGGCGCTTTGGCTCATCGTATGATGTACCGGCTTGCTTATCTTTTCTTTTTTCGGTCTGGAAGACATGTCCTTCACATAGAAAACCTGAGCCACATCATTGGCTAGGACGAATGGCTCGGTGCGGTACGCAAGATTCTTGAGATCCACTGTAGTCATTCCGTACCGCCGGTCTATCTCTACCCCGCTTGACAGGTTGACCCATTTGCACTGAAACAAAGGGATCTTAAAAGAAGGTCCATAGTCAAGTTCCCATATCTGCTGTATGCAACCATAATATGTGTCCTTTGTCCCATCGTCGTTTGTTGCATCAAAGCGGACACCACTGTTTTGGTTAGTGCTCTTTTTGTCTTGGGTTTCCGTGTAAAATGTATTCCCATTTATCTCGTACCCTTGGAAAGTCAATATAGTCGAAGATGGTGACTTGGCCAACAAGTATAGCTCTTGTCCAACAGTGTGTTATTAATGAGATGTGTACGCAACCAACTGCCGAAAGTATCCACGTGTTTCCCTTTAATCCAGAAGTTAGTCTCTCCGGGTATTGGGAGCGTAAAATATCCATGTGTTTCACGATATACGGAGCCACCAATCTGGAATTTTGTAGAACTGTGTAGTGTGCTTGAGTGAAAGAATGCCCGTCCATACATCTTGTTGCTTTCTTTCCTAGCGTGCCTTTTCCACGCAGTCTCCCCTCATGGCGCGATTGAGGAACACCGATCGGCTTAAGATCAGGAATAAAGTCAACACAAAACTCAATGACCTCCTCTGTTCCATAGCCCTTGGACATGCTTCCTTCTGGCCTAGCACGGTTATGAACGTATTTCTTTAAGACTCCCATGAACCTCTCAAAGGGGAACATGTTGTGTAGAAATACAGGACCGAGAATGGAAATCTCTTCGACGAGGTGAACTATGAGGTGCGTCATAATATTGAAGAAGGACGGTGGAAACACCAACTCGAAGCTGACAAGACATTGGACCACACCCGTCTGTAAACTTGGTAGAGTTGCTGGATCGATTACCTTCTGAGAAATTGCATTCAGGAATGCACATAGCTTCACAATGGGTACTCGAACGTTTTCCGGTAGAAGCCCCCTCAATGCAACCGGAAGTAATTGTGTCATAATCACGTGGCAGTCATGAGACTTCAGGTTTTGGAACTTTTTCTCTGCCATGTTTATTATTCCCTTTATATTCGACGAGTAGCCAGACGGGACCTTGATACTGCTCAGGACTTGAAAAAAGATCTCCTTCTCTTCTTTGGTAAGAGCGTAGCTGGCAGTACCTTGGTACTTCTCTGGATTCAGGTTGTCTCGTTCGTGCGTACTTTGCTGGTCCTGCCGTGCATCCGATGTATCTTTCGTCTTCCCATACACGCCTAAGAAGTTTAGCAGGTTCACGCAAAGATTTTTCGTCACGTGCATCACGTCGATTGCAGAGCGAACCTCTAGGATTTTCCAATAGGGTAAATCCCAAAATATAGATTTCTTTTTCCACAAGGGTACGCGCTTGTTAGCGTCTTTCGGAACATTTAGACTGCCAGGACCCTTTCCAAATATTACTTCCAAATCCTTGACCATGCCATATATAACATCACCATCAGGGCGTGTAGGCTTCGTTCGGTTATCTGCCTCACCTTTGAAATGCTTGCCTGGCTTTCTTACGGATGCCTGTTTGGAAGAAATCGACGATGACCAAGGTACACATTCTTGTTACCTAAATATATACTGTCAGTCTTATCTAAACAGTGCGTGCATGCATTGTATCCCTTGTTTGACTGTCCTGAAATGTTACTAAGAGCAGGCCAATCATTGATGGTTACAAACAGCAACGCTCGTAGGCCAAATTCCTCCTGTTTGTACTCATCCCACACACGTACGCCTTCGTCAGACCACAACTGTAAAAGTTCGTCAACTAATGGCCTCAGATACACATCAATGTCGTTGCCGGGTTGCTTCGGGCCTTGGATAAGCACTGGCATCATAATATACTTTTGCTTCATGCACAACCAAGGAGGAAGGTTATAGATACATAGAGTCACGGGCCAGGTGCTATGACTGCTGCTCTGCTCCCCAAACGGATTCAAGCCATCTGTACTTAGACCAAACCTTAAGTTCCTTGCGTCAGCTGCAAATTCCCCAAACGCACTGTCGATGTTTCTCCACTGAGACCCATCAGCGGGGTGTCTCAGCATCTCGTCTTCCTTACGGTCTTCTTTGTGCCATCGCAACAACTTGGCATGCTCTTTGTTTCGGAACAAACGTTTCAACCGTGGTATTATAGGAGCATACCACATCACCTTCGCGGGAACCCTCTTCCTGGGGCTCGGCTCGCCCTCAACATCACCTGGGTCATCTCGCCCGATCTTATACCGCAATGCACCGCATATCGGGCATGCATTCAAATTCTCGTACTTCTCACCGCGGTAGAGGATGCAGTCATTGATGCATGCATGTATCTTCTCCACCTCTAATCCTAGAGGGCAGACAATCTTCTTTGCTTCGTATGTATTGTGCGGCAATTCATTATTCCTTGGAAGACTCTTCTTAAATATTTGTAGCAACTCCTGAAATGCCTTGTCAGATATTCCATTCTTTGCCTTCCACTGCAGCAATTCCAGGGTGGTACCCAGCTTTTTCTGGCCATCTTCACAATTTGGGTACAACAATTTTTTGTGATCCTCTAACATGCGCTCCAACTTCGACCACTCGTTTTCACTTCCGCACTTCATCTGTTCATCAAGAATGACCCGACGAAGATCATCATCATCGGACTGATCAACAATGACCTCGAGCTCAACTTCGTCTTCCCCCATTGTAGTATCACCGTGTTCAGAGAACACAGGATAGTTGTCATCATCCTCTTCTTCAGGGTCTTCCATTATACCCCTCTTTCTCCATGCTTGGTCCAACAAAAATAATTGGGCATGAAGCCTTGTCGCAACAAGTGGGAGTGTATGGTTCTTACGCTCGGGTAATTCCTCGTATTCCGACATTCATCACATGGACAAATCATAAAACCATTCTTCAGCTTGTTTAACTTAACCACATCGAGAAAACGATGCATGCCATCAATGAACTCGGGACAGCGTCGATCACCGTACATCCATTCTCGGCTCATCTGCATTACATAAATACATCAAAAACCATTACACCAGCTAAATAATGAATAGAGATACGTGACCAAATTAATTAATACAAGTTCATCACATTAAAACCAAAGTAGAGTAGTGCCCAAATGTAATACATAGTTCTCACGAAACATACATCAATCGAAACTAACATACAACTATCTAAAGAATTTAAATCCAACAACAAATGCGATCAGAATCGCAACCAAGGTAACTATTGAACCAACAGCATAATGATACCAAGCCTCTTGACTAATGACATATTTTCTAATCTTTTTAAGCTTGAGCGCATTGCATCCATCTTCATCTCGTGAGCAGCGACGACGTCGGCAAGCTCGACCCCGTGAGCATCAACGATGTCGGCAATCTTCAAGTCCAATACCATCTTCTCTTCCAGGCATTGGAGACGAAGATCTTCACTTATCTTCAATTTTGCTTTCAAATCGTTTTTTCTTTTTTAAAAACTCGACAATAGGGTCGGCTGGAATTTCCGGTTCAACTACCTCCTAAATAAAAATATATCTATGTCAAGTTGGTCGGCATGATTGTTATAAACACGAAACAAAATAAATAGTTATAAAAATATACCACATCCGAATCATAGACCGGACGAGGGCCGACGGGGACGGATATCAAAACCATGACACTATACATATAAAAAAACATAAGAAAATTATACAAGAAATAATTATGCATTTAAATCATATAACTAACATTTTTTAAAATAAAAGATAAAAAAGAGGCTCACCGAGGTGGTGTCGGTGACGGAGCGGCGCGGGCGATCGACGGCGGTGAGGAAGGGGACGGGACGACACTATATAAAACCACAAATTATACTTTAATTTGAGCTCAAAATGCATATAAAACAAATGAAATCCCTAACTTAGTCATTTCATCAAACACCTTGCAAGCACCACCAAAATCAAACTTGCTAAACTTGCACGAAAATGAGCTAAACTTGAAATGCCGGAAGAGAAGATGAAGTTGCTAACCCTTATATATGTAGGTGCCACCAATCTTGGAAGTTGTTGGAGAAAAAAGGGGTGAATTTGAGCTTGGGAGAGCAAAGAGAGAGGAAAAATGGAGTTGAATTCGAGCTCAAAATGGAGCTGGCTTGGGGTGGAAGAAGGGTTATAATGTCCGAGACCTTTAGTACCGGTTGTTAATACCAACCGATACTAAAGGCCACTCTTTAGTACCGGTTGGTAATAACAACCGGTACTAAAGGTCTCGCCGTGGGGCCACCAACCGCGGCCGCATGTGCCGCGGGGCCTCCAACCCTTTAGTACCGGTTGTTATTACCAACCGGTACTAAAGGCTACCCTTTAGTACCGGTTTCTAAGACCAACCGGTACCAAAGGTCCTCGCCGCGGTGCCCCTGCTGGCACACGAACGCAACCAGTGCTAATGCCCCCTTTAGTACCGGTTTTTGAACAGCCGGTACTAAAGGGGGCACATCGTTGCCCCCTTTTCTACTAGTGTTTGTGTGCAGATACCATCAACTTCGTTGTGTTATGTGTTTACTACTAGTTCGAGGTAAATACTTTCAACCGTTCACATAATGCCCGTCCATTTTGGGGTACCGAACAGCAACTTGATCGACGCATGCGTTTCATTACTGAGACGATGAGAGCCTCCATCAGTTGTGTAGCTTAGGAAGACACGCATGCATGACTTCAGAACAACATCAATTTGAGTAGGCTCTCTGTCTTTGAATCCATCGGTTCACCCCATCGGTGAGTGGTGGTACCAAACTACCAATCGATGGGAGTAGTGCCAGAGCTACTCAAATTGTACCACTATAGCTATAGCTGTAACTGATCGACACAACACCATTAGGCATTAGCTTATCTAGAAGAGCTATACCTAGGCAGATCTTGACACGTTTAGCCTCCTTCGTTTGCCTATATTGTACCACTGTCAAGATTCCTCCTCAACTGACACAAGCCTAGCTAGCTTACCAAGAAAACACACACCATCATATCATATCATATATATCATGTCGTACTTTTTTTTAAATATCATGTCGTACTTAACACTACGTTAGGTAATATATATGTAGTTCACATCAGATGCATGCATCCTTTAGCTAGCTTGGTCACTAATCATGACACCTCACAACTTTTTTGTCTGCTTGCTGATAACTAAGCACCTGATAATAAGGAACTACGTGCTCCAGATACAGCTGCATGCATGCCAAGTTAACTGGAGAGGGAGGTAAGAAACCAAGACAGAAAAAGCTTGCACCTGAATGCATGCCAAGTTAACTAAAGCTGCTCTCCTTTGCTGTGCCTTGCTTTACGGTTGGGCTGTAGAAGAGCTCACTGCTCACTCACACACACAGTGACACAGTCGCATGCAGTAAAATATTGAATCATAGTGGAATCAATTGAGATGATGAAGCAAAGAAACTGATGATGCATGGAGTATTGAGACCATGCATCATCAGTTCATCGTGCATGATCATCACTGGAGAGATATCATCATCATGTCGTATATCAACAACATCCCCTTTCGCTTTTGCTGCAAATCCTTTCGAAATCTCTTTTCCAAGCCCGGCAACCACCTGCACCTTCACTGCAGATTGAGTGAAAGAAAGGCACCCAGCACCAAGAAAGATGAGTGCTCCCCATCATTCACATATGTCCATCCATGCCCCACCTCCTGCATCCAATCCAAATCTCACATGCACCTACCTCATTAGCAATTCATTGCACGCTCGATCACTGTCATGTCAACGCTAAGACATACCTCTTTCTTTCTTTCTTTCATTTTCTAGTAATTAGTTAGCTATGCTACAAATAGATCTGGGTCACTAATCATCACGGGTAGTCAGGGCGTACAATTGAGTAGGTGAGTCACCATATGCAGGTGTGTAATAATTAGCGGATCACTCGCTTTAGATACTAGAACGATACCCCGCGCGTTGCAGCGGGTATCGCTTAAGAAACCTAGTAAAACATATAAATTTCTGAGGTTGACTATACAAACGCAAAATTTAGTTGATCATAACAGTTGAGAGGCTAAATTTAATTTAATAGACATGAAATGTATGAGTATTTTGTATTTTAAAGTTCTTTATGGCTCAGGGGTGTACTTGATTGATGTTGATTGATGTAGATAAAGTAAAATTAGCGGGTTGAAGAAAGTGATGATGTGGATGGTTTGCATGAAGATGCCATGCAAATTACCTCATAATGTGTCCAATTGTTTTTGAGCGGTTACATGTAGAAGAGTACATAAGCTCGAATAATAATTTTATGATTTTCATTATTGAAAATCTTGGCAAACAAATCACTTGATTGTCATAACTGATTTCGGTGTGCAACTTGCATATTATTTAATTATGGAATTACATACCGGGATGGTGCATTTTATCGTTCGCACGGTAAAAAAAACATGATGTGCTGTGACAACTTGATGGCCAAAGAAAACGATGATGTGTATGCTTGCATGCAGATATAGACAATAAGTAATAATGTTAGTGGGATGATGTGGACAATTGATTGGCTAATAGAGAAAGTGATGTGGATGGCTTGCATGTTGAGATAGAAAAATATTAATTGCACTTAGTGGGGTTTTGCTTTATAAGAAGTATAGATTTAGAAATGGAAAGCACACAAGTTGCAAGGTACAAGCTTTTATGTACATATGCACATCGTGCAAACACACAAGTTGCTATACATTACGTATTCCTTATATAGAACGGTAGATAAGCTGACCAAACTTCGCGTACACAAAACAGGTATAATCAAAGTAATACTAAAGAAAGATCGGAAACCATGTGAACAAATAAGAGATGAAACCAATTGGACTGTGAATCTCGAAGGTATATAGCACCAGCCAATCGGTGAAACCCAAGAATAGTTTTTTAATCATTTCATCACGCGGCCTCGCTGAAAGAGCATCTTTAGCGGAGTAGTGTCTAAATATGTGTGTAAATCAAGGTTTTGGGTTACAGGTAGGAAACAAAACCGTGGGTTCGGGATATTCGGTTACTGTGGTTACCGAAAATCCTGACCGTTATCGGATGTATTTGAAAACTAAAATTAAAAAAATTGCTTCCGAGTATGCCCATATAAAAAAGTTTCCGTTAATTTTATAAAAAAATCAGGAGTTTTACCCGGTATGACCATTTCCTGGGGGTGCTCGGGCTATCCCGTTACCGACCGGTAACCGAAACCCTGGTGGATGTATGATCATATAGACACCCTACTAATGAGACTTCCTTATAGACACTCTCAGTTTTTTAGTGGAGTGTCTAAAATACAGTGCGTATATATTATATTTCCTATATTTAATATATCTTGTAGCAACCAATTTAGCAAATTTATTTTTAACGGCTATATTCTTAACAGACACTTTTCAAACGGCCATATTGTCGATGGCTATATTCCTGGTTGTGGCTCCTCTCATTTCTTTCGCAGAATCTTCTTCCTCCTAGTACACAATGATTTTGTGTATAAGTATACTAGATTGTATAAGGTGTCCAACTTTTGCAAGTTTGACTTTGACAAAACCTAATGTAGTGTTTTCCCATCTGTAAATAAGTGTACTTGCAAGTTTTGTTTTTAGTCAAACTTTCGAAAATTTGACTAACTTAGAAAATAGTAGCAAAATATAGGACATCAAGTTAATATAATGTGAAACTACATTTTAAGACGGGTCTAATGATAATATTTATACTAAAATGTTATACTTATTCGAAAGTTTTTTAATAAACAACCACAATTAACTACATCATAATTGTCACTCAATGGTGATTGTACATTTTGTTATACAGGCCCAACGTCTAAAATTAGAACTACATTGGATGTGATAAATATAAATACTATTTTATAACCATGGTTTGTTATTAATATTATTTTGAATACAAGGCCTCTTTAAGATCGTTAAGCAATTTTTTAAAAGGCTAAATCACATGTGGTTGCACAATTATTTTTTACCCTTGCATGAAATATATCTATGTGTGTGCGCGCTTATGTGTCTTTGTGTGTCTGTTGTGTATAGTTTTTTATAATGTAAGTAGAGATCCCTAAGGCCTCGAGCTAAACGATGTCTTGATTGTGGTTTCTAGCGCATGATTAGGTATAAGTATACGAGAGTGTATGAGGTGTCCACAAGAATCTTGCCATTGGATCATTTATAGGGCTGTGTAATAATAGTGATTTGATAGCGTGAAACATTTTCTATATAACTGATCAATCTTTTACAAGTTTGGCTTTGACCAAACCCAATGTACTACTTTCCCGTCCTTAAGTAAGTGTATTTGTAAGTTTTTTTAGTCAAACTTTTGAAATTTTTGCAGTTTTATAGAAAATAGTAGAGGTTTATATAAAACATCACGTTGATAGATAAATTGTGAAAGTACATTTTAAGACGGTTATAGCGGGTACTATTTACTGTCACAGATGTTTCTACATTTTTCTGTAAAGTTGGTCAAACTTTAAAATCTTTGACTCATGATAAAATTTAGAAATACCACATAATTGGGGACGGAGAGGAGAAATTTAAAATGAAGAGCATCCATGCATCATCATCGTCATGGCTATTAGCCAGGACAAAAAAAAATGTGATCCGTACGTCGGAGAGAGTTAGCAAGCATTGCCACTCAATTACGGTCTGCATGCAAGGATAGATCCGCTCATCATCAGAAGATCAATCAGCATCTGAATCTAATCAGCAGCCATGCATTGCATTGTATACGATACGATCGAGCAGTCGAGCTAGCAAGAAAACAGCCAGGGAAAATTCCCTCTCTGCGCGCGTACGTACGTTAGGACCGATCATTCCTGCTGCCTGCCGCGTGAAGCCACCTCTGATCGATCGACGACAGTGAAAGCAAGGCAAAAACATTCCGACGCCGCAGAGGCTTAGCTTGTGTCACTTCGTACGCACGCAGACGCACAGATGGATCGATCTACACAGCCTTTTGCTGTGAGCTCCTGCATGCTGTGACAAGATATGGAGTGAGTGGTCGAGCTTTCCTTCATGATTACTACAGTGAGACAAGTGAATGAGTGCCGTGCTGCCGCCGGAATGCACAGTGCGGCGGTTTCCCAATTAGGCAACACCACTGTCGCCATTATTCTCACGTTTCCAGATATAGAAGGCAATGATCACTCAGTATCCATCTACAGGCGCACACTGCTGCTTCCTCTGCTGGATGTATATATGTATATGTACAAACTTACATACATGGAGCTAGTATATTCTTGTGGCTTGCTTTGCTTTCCCAACACTACTGTATACATTGCGCTGACAGCTAAACTAGCTATGCAGAACATGCAGAGAGAAAATAGTTGGTTGGACGGGACAGATCAGGTCGGCACCCACCATGGATCGATGGACGAGACGTCAACAAAATAAAGCTGGCTGGAGCTGTTGGGGCTCAGGCCGATGAATCTGCTGCCATTCCACTGCTCCACGCTCGTGCACGCACGCAATCCCGCCACATTTTTCGCCCAAAGATAAACCAAGGCATGGGCAGCACCCATCTTTTCTCACCACCTCTCATGTATGGTATTACATACTTGAAGTACGGCTCCAACTACGTATCGGATAATGCAAGATAAGGCAAAAATAGTTTCTACATGTCTACATCATGGTGCCGAATACAACGGTCCTTGATTTATTTTTTATAGATGAAGGGGACGTGCCCTAGGAACTACGACAGCTCACTGAATTGGTTATGGACGCGTGATGAATTATACAAACCAATCAAGAATAAATAGAAAACTTGGATTATTGCCGGTGCAACCGTGCAAGATACTCGGTGACTCTCATACCGGATTACCGGAAGAGTAGACATGTTCTCTTTTGTGTTTTTTTCATGTTGGTGGTTTCTTTTTGTTGCTTGGCCATTGGCTTAGTTACTTTTGTACTTAACTCTATTTTCTTAAATGAGATGGGAAAATATTTGTATTATTCGCAAAATACACTTCTTCTAGTAAAGATAATTAACATCTAATCCCTTTGGTCCTTAGTATAACATGTTTTGGCAGTTGAATTTTAACTACCAAAACGTCTTATATTAATAAACAGATATAAAACATTACAACCAAGATGATATCATGTTTTCTTCTCTCGTGTTTATAAATTATAAACATAACAATTTGTGATACAAAACAAGACAACCATAGTGAATATTAAATGATGGACACAATTTATAGTAAAATGATTATGCAACTGCTATCCAAAAAATTACGGGAAAATATATATAATTCTACATCTACCATAACTTTGAAAAAATCCAGTACCATTTGCGCAATAATTATGATGTACATCACACAATTTTTCGACACAGACAACAGCATATTCTACACCAAGGAGTAATAACATGTACTTTCACCTAGCTTTCTCAAAATCCTAATTTTTATTTAAGTTGATGATTACCAGTAGATTTCAGCAAAGAACAACCAGAAAATTAAGAAGAGAGAGAGAAAAAAATGTCAAATTGCATCGTCCTTTTTTCTGAACTTAATGTACACGCGGTACAAATTGATTCCTGCTTGTTTTCGTCCCTAACAATTACAACATTAGATCTATCTCTCCGTAATAAAAGGACGTTTTTTTCTCAAATACGAAAGAGTCGAATATATAAAGAATTCTTAATTAATTGGTTGAAGGACAGATTCAACTAAAAAATTATTTCTGTTGTTAAAGTTAACGTATAGAAACCTTAGTGATCTGGATGACCAGATCTAAATAAGAACCCCATCCACACACAAAACATAGATCCACTCGGTCAGTATTTAACTATAATTCAGCGCAACTAGAAAAGATCGATAGATCTGCCAACTTACGATACATGTGTCGAACACTACTAATACACACACAACAACAAAATTGCGATGATGACAGAAGATCATCCTCTCTCATCACATGCGGTAAAAATCTGGGCGGACATGGAGATTGAAATTGGCGAAGATTCACGTACCGTAATAATGTAGGCAGCAGAGCGATGACTCACCTGAAACCTGCAGATCGAGCATCTCCTGCCGCCGGCGTTGACAGTGAAAGGATCCGTGGGAATTGTGGACGAAGGAGGGAGAGAAGATGCGGGGCATGTTTTCCATGGACTTTCTTGAACCATCAACAAGCTAGGCAAGATCGAAACAAGCAAGAGCAAGCGAATTGGGCATATAGCACGCCATGGCGCGAGTTGACAGTTCAAGAAAGCCTGTGGAGAGCATGGCCGCGATCTGCAAGAGCCGATCGAGAGATCTGTGGAAAGAGAGATGGAGCTGGGAGGACGAAGGGGCTGGAGGGAGAGATGGGGAACTGGTGAGTTCTGGGGAGGAGCAAGGGGCTGTATAAATAGAGCCGGGAGGAAGGGGAGTTAAAAACCAAAAGGAAGAATGGAATTTCACCTGCAAGCACTGAGGCGCAGGGTCCAATATAACCTCCGATCCGCACGTACGTACCCACACGTGCACCATCACCCTGCCAGTTAGGACGCCCGTCCTTTTCATCTTAATTGTGTGCTCACGCATATACTCCCTCCGTATCAAAATATAAGATTTTCTAACCTTTCTGATTTTATCCTGATTCATACATATGTAGACATGTTTTACTGTGTTGATTCGCACATTTAGTAACGCATGAGGACAAAATCGAAAGGTTTAGAAAATATTATACTTTGATACTGAGGGAGTGTATATATCAGCTAGCTGCATGCTGGCCACTCGATCGACCCCTACATCAACCTATATATGCACAATGGCATCTCGCTAATTAAGATTACCGACAAAATCATTTCATGCGCAAATTGATCACATATGCTCCTTGGCTCCTAGCTGGTTATATTTGCATACTTACGTTTCTTGTGGACGGAAAACTAGAAAATTGGATGGATGGATGGATGGATCGATCGGTCACATGACATGACACTACTGTTTACACTTTTCACGTGCACTCCCCAGCCACAATCGATCCATCCATTTATCCCAATAATGGGTGGAGCCCGTAAAGATTACCAGTCGATTCCTACTGATTTTGTTAAGCATTTTTACACACAAAAACCATTGATCTATATGTACCTAATAAAGACAAGTCTACATATAGTAGTATCTGATATTCTGATTGTCTATATAATGCATCATTAGCTAGCTAGGATCTTGCACGCATGGTCCAGCTAGCTGACATCGATCGAGGACGCAGCTCCACCCAAATTATGTCCGTGACTCCAAAATTTAATTCACCACTAGCAGTGCGGGTGCCCACCTACAAGGGTAGCACGATTCGTTGTCACTATAACTAACAAGTTACTAATTACACTAGCCTTTTCTTCGAGAAGGAGAGTATCCCCACTCTCTGCACCGATTGGTGCGTACAACTGTACTATTAGCCTCAATAGTAGTTTTTTTTTGAGAAACACAGTACAGACGCAGACGCTCACAAACACGCACGTACAGACACCCCTATGAACGCACACACGCAAATCCTACCCCTATGAGCACCTCCGAGAGACTGGTCCGGCAGATCTTGAGATTGACGAAGTCACCACAGTCGCCTCGCTGTTGATGGCACGTCACCTACCACTGAAAGCATAGCGCCGGTTAAATCCTGGAAAATCCAGCAAAATACGAGCACCCATGCCAAGTCTGGGACTTAAACCTGGGTGGGCCGGTTCCACCACAAGGAACCAAACCAGCTGAGCTAGGCTCAGTTCGCAGCCTCAATAGTAGTTAATACTAAAAAAAATTAGATAAAAGGATTTTATTACTTAAGAGTTTTAAGCATTACACCCGGCATCTGCATAGCTAAGATGCACACAGCCACCGGTTCACCAGTAACCTATTCAGAACAAAAAGTAAAAAAGGCGAATTACATATCAAAATGAGAAAATGTAGATCCGCCTAAGATGCCGTAGGTCTATCCGGAGTCTATGTTGCCATCCATGCCAGGAGAATAACTCCCTGGCCGCAGCCTCCAGCCTCGACGCCACCTCCAAAAATAAGTCTCGGTGCTCCGCACGCTGCAGGGCCGACCATGCTCGTAGCGTAGCTGTACACCGATAGATAACCAATAGAGTCCAAATTATCATCTAGCCTTGTATACAAAACTCATGCAATTTTGAAGATATGCAATTAACCATGAGGGAAAGTGCTTCGTCGATCCCACATTTAAGGTTGTGGATCATAAACTTGGGCAATGTTGAAATATATTGCCCACCCTTCTCCATCAATTAAGACTTTTCGGTGAAATGGTTAGTGCATGCAACCGACTATTGACTGATTCTTTGGATTTGCCACTTCTATTGTCCCAATTAAGGAATCGTGTTAAATTTTCGTCAATTGACATATTCTTGGTAAAAATATGTTGAGGTATGGTACCCCCTGTTTCAAAATCGTTGGCATGACATTGGTTGCAAAATGCATATATTAGCTAGTATCGTTCGGTAAGTAATAATAGAGTATGTTAGTAAAACCACCCGAGCTCACTAGACCTCTTTTTCAAAAAAAAAAAACTAAAATCATATTTGTGGGTTCAGAAAAAATCTGCCAAAAAAATATATAGATACATACGTATTTACTACGTCATTGTTAAGAAATATGTTGTATTTTGGGCACACAAAAATGACATAATCTGTGGAAATAAGAGTTTTTTACTCCTTTATAGAGTCACAAATTTGTTATTTTACTGTAGCCCAAAATAAAATTCTTTTTTTTTTACCAAAACCTTGCATAAATATACATACCATGTATACGTATATTCAAGCAATTGGATTTTTTTTTAAACTTCAGTTTTCAATTTTTTTAAAGCTAGCTCAAGTATATTACATCGACAATATATATAGGTATATGGCCGTGCTAGTGCTGAACATAATAGAGGAATTCTCCCTCCCAAAACCCTTTGGTAAAAAATAATCCTATTAGAGGTACATAGGTGCCGTAGGTTAGGGGCTACATATATGTTTGGGATCTGAATCCTGGCCGACAGGTAGTACGATACACCTGGCGGATGGAAGCTTATGCATGCATGCGACACACCCACTTTTCCCGGCCTCTTGTTCATATGCATATGCACATGTCTCTGATGCGTGCATTCTACGACGATGTCACAAGCTAGCAGGGCTGTGTCACTTCGATGTTACAGCCCCTACGACCAAAGCGTCCAACATTTTTGTTGCCATTTGACATGGTCGATCTGTCATCACACATCTTTGTACAAAGCATGGTTGACAGATATATGTTATATATGCATATATGCATCTATCTTCTGCATAAGTACACTTTAGATAAACTTTAGAGAAGGGTGAACACATATTTATATGGTTCCATGTAGTGTAGGCAGCAAGCACTGCACGCAGGAAACCCAACAGCTAGGCAGCCCATGCACGCACAGCAGATGATCGGCGGTGCTCGTGTGTGTTGTAGCACCAACCGTAGACAGCTCTGGGAAATAAAATTCCGTCTTACAACCTGTTCTTGTCGTCGTCTTCTTGCTGGCCCCATCCCATGTAGCTAGTGTTGGTTGGCTTTGGCTTACGTTATGGTTTTATTATTGCAAGGGCGGTGAAAAGTTAAGTTTAATATATAATCCATGCATGAGTCGGATCGAATGAATTGGCCGAGTTGAATCTATATATATGTTCAACGAGAATACTCCTTTGTCTTTGTACACCACAGTGTTTTGCATATATACTAGAAACCGATGGCGTACGTGTTAATCTTTGTCCTCTCTTGATAGACAGACAGTGGCATGCTTGATGGATCTAGATCGTCCAATAACCAGCAAGGATCGAGATTTTTCTTGCAGTAGCTCAGCTAGCTAGGCGATCGATCGAGGTAGCTAGCTAAGCGATCGATCGATCCAACTGTTGCATGATCGATGGTCATGAGGCGCATGCATGTGTTAGGTGATGATGGACACAGCGACATCACAATTATCGATTTCCTTTCCAGATCACCGATGGCTACGCTCTGATCTGGGTCGGTCAGTGTGATTGGACCAGCTAGCTACCAAGACAAAACACGCTCAAGATTAATGTCTGTTTCTCTGTCCGCCCGTCTCACTGCGACCGTGCCTGCAGAGACATCGATCGACACTTGCAGATTTTTGGAACCCTTATAATTAAGTTGAGTTGTATAAGTGAAACCGTAAACCAAGTGTAAAGGGCTCAAAACTGAACTTGCGGAACAGAAACCGTAAACAAAGCCTTAGAAACTGAAAATCTAGCTTCGCGCTAAATTTCAGAGTTGTAGCATTCAGTTCATACTAGTTCAGATCATATTCACATAATTTACATATTTGTTTGGAACTAGAGGTAGATCTACTTAACCTAAACCCTAAACCTAACCCTAATATATGCAAAAGGGCTCCGGGACCACTCACCGGACCTCACATTGCGGCGGCGGTGCCACCGGGCTCACTCGTCGTCGGAGTCAGAGGGGACATCGATGAAGTCCAGCTGACGCTCCGTCTTTGGGCGCCATTCCCGCCCCCGCGCGGCATGCTCCTCCTCCGCACGGAAGCGGCGCTTGAGGAGGTTGGCATAGGCCTCGAGTTGGGCCTCGTGGTGACGGAGATTCTTCACGCGGCGGCCCTCCGAGCGCACAGATTTACCTCGACAACCTTGATGAGTTCCTCGTAGTCGTCGAAGTCGAGGAGGTCCTCATTGCCGGTCTCCTCCATATCGACGTCGCTCTCCTCCATCGCTGGTGGCGGCAACCGAGCACGCACGACTCCGCGCGAGCTCTCGGCCTCGGCGTCATGCCTGCCACCGTGGAGCCCACGCCACACGAACTCGTGGCGGCGCGACAACATGTCGCGTTGCGGCCCTGCACCGTCGCGAAAATCAGCGACGTCGCGGCACGGCCACGACCCACGGTCATCCGGGCCCTAGCCTGGCCGCGGGTGTTGTTCATGGACCACTTGTCGCCGGGAGGGGCTAAGGGGAGTTGAATCGCGGCCGCGATTGCTCACCGGATGAGGCAAATTTATACGGTGGCGGCGAGGTTTGTGATGGGGAAATGAGGAAATGTAACCCTAAATCGAATGTGGACCCGTACATATAGAGCTTTCGTGCGGCGATTTATGGGCCACCGTAAAATGTTTTACGGGCCGTGTGTTTTACGGGCTCTAGGCGGGCTAAAGGAACAGCCCGAACCCTTAAATCGATCGGAAGTATAAGGGTTTTCTCTTTGGATCTACTAGAGATGCTCTTAGGCCGCGCTTGGTTCATCATATCCGAGGCCAAACTGGTTGTCAAAAATTACGGACGTTCTCAGACCCTGCTAAAAATACGTAGTCGTTACGTTATGGAGGCAGGAAATATTTTGGAGGGGAAACTGAAACGATATTCCAGACGAGCATAATTGTTGTTCCGGTTAAATTACTGGTGCAACCAGACCGACACGCAAATGTTAATTTTGGATGGTACACATGCGTGTGCTGGTCGATGGTCCATCTGCAGGCCAGCGGAATGGACAGTGTATGCTACAAAACCCTTTTGCGACTCTAGATACATCCGTTTCTACTCCCTCCGTAGTACGTACTACTCCCGCCTTTTCAAATTAATTGACATGGCTTTGTCCAAATATAAATATATCTATACTTGTTAGTGTCTAGATACATCCGTTTCTAGACAAATGTGTGTCAATTAATTTGGAACGGATGGAGTAGCTTCCAAACATACCTCTTCGTACATTGTTTTTTGACTTGATGCGTTCGTACATTATATGTTCACCGAATGTTTTTTGTGAGGGCATATATGATATATTCACCGAAATGATGAACATTCGGGCATATATTCACCGAAATGATGAAGAAGGCCTAGACTGAGTTCTTTCCGCCCTTCGTAGCAGCCCACCATCTGCCTTTTTTATCTGGGCTTTTCTTCTTATCTGCACTTTAGGCCTGAACAAGAAGCCCGCCCTGCCCAGCTTTTTTTTACGGTTCCGTGACACACAAAAAAAAGGTCATTTAGCATGTGTGCCATCAGAGCATGTCCAGCAGCCACCCGAAAGCCACCCCGACAAATATAGGGGAGAGAGGAGAGAAAAACGCCCTCCAGCAGCGACCCGAAAGCCACCCCGATATTTCCGCGTCCCCAACCGAGCCCCCCTCTCTCCCCTACACATCGGGGCAGCAGAGGCGCCCCCTACCCGTCGATCCGGCAACCGCTCGCTCCCGGAGAAGTCCTCCCGCCACCAGGTTCGTCCCCCTCGTCTTCCTCATCTATTTCTCCGTTTTTGCTCGAAATAGCCGTCAAAATCGAGCTCGATTTGTCCACACCGGACGGGATTGAGGAAGAGGAAGAATAGTAGAGGGGAGGGGGTGGGACGGCGCTGCCGGTGGCCGGTGGCGGGGAGGCCGGTGGCGCGGAGGTGTCAGAGCACGTCCTCGGCGTCGACGGGGAGCGGGGCGACAGGGAATGGCGGTTGGATGCGTTTGGACGGAGGAGGAGCGCATGGACGGGGTGAGCTGGGGGGCGAGCTGGGCGGGGTGAGCTGGGGAGGAGCTGGGGGGCGAGCTGGGGGTGAGCTGGGGAGGAGCAGGGGGCGAGCTGGACGGGGAGGAGCAGGGGGGCGAGCTGGACGGGGTGAGCTGGGCGGGGCGACCCGGCGATCTGCTTCCTCCGGATACGGCCACCGCATCGCACCAGCTTCTTCCCCTTTGCTAGGGCGCATGACAGTAGTCACAGTACTGTATCGTGTAGGCTAGTGGTGAGCAATTTGAGAGGAATTGTACCTACATGTATACTGGACAGATTGGTAGCTTGTGAATTGTGCATTTACGCATGGGGGTTGTGTACTCTTGCATAGCTCATCATATGATAGGTCCATGTGATCAGCTCATGTATTGTTTTGGGTGCTCAGTGTCAAGCAGGAAGGGATACATGAGGGTTATTTTCTCTGTTAGCTTCTTAATTAATCGTGTTATTAAGACTATAGTCTTTAGACTAGCGAAGATATGCTTTCTGTCAAGTGAGTAATTTAGCATGTGTAATTCATTTCTGGATGTTCTTAGGAAATACTTATGGTTTTGTCAGCTATAATGTGTAGGTTTAGATCCTGGTATATTTGTATTTTTGCTATACTGCAGTATAAGAACCCATTCATATACTGCTTGCTAGCCAATTTTTGGCCTTATTTTGCTACTGATTGATGTACTGGTAGAGATAAATGCCTATATTTATTTTCTTTTGTTTGCATTGATGTCTAAACCAAGATGCACATTGATGCAGAAATATTTTGATGGCGGACCAATCATATTGTGAGCTTTTGAGCGGGGTGTTTCTTTGAATGATGTTGATTTCAGTTGGGGAGAGACACAGCCTCCGAATCAATCTACCCCTCCTATGAGAGCAAGCTCGAAGAAAGGAAAAAATTTCAGTTCGCATGAGGACTTGGTGCTGTGTGACGCATACCTCGAGATTACTCAAGATCCGATTGTAGGGACCGAACAACGGGGTAACTCGTATTGGAAAAGGATCTATGATTACTTCCATGCGCATATCGGAGAAGTGTCGGATCGTAATCAAAACTCCATCCAACACCGTTGGGCTCATATTAATGAACATGTCGGCAAGTTTTGTGGGGCTTTGGCGCAGATTGAGAAAAGAAACAAAAGCGGGACGACACAAGTTGACAAGGTACAATTTCTTTTTATTCTTTTGACTTCATTTGCTGTTTTCATTTTGTGGTGACCTCATCGATTCTGTTAATCTGTTGTGTAGATGAAACATGCACTAATTAAGTACCGTGAAGATGAGAAGGGAAACAAAGCTTTCAGTTTAATGCATTGCTATGAGAAACCCCTTTGCTCTCCTATAGCAAGTAACCTAGCAGTATCATCAACATTTGGAGATCTGAGGTACTCATCGCCAAAGATCTCAATAACAGCTCTCACAAACCTTCTAAGACTTTTTAAAGCGGTGCTCTTCCCTAGGCGACAATAATCATCCGTAGCATCAGCTGATATTCCGTAAGCAAGCATTCGAAAAACCGCAGTGATCTTTTGCAAAGGATGTAATCCAAGAACACCAGCATTATTTCTTTTCTGCTCAAACCACCTATCATGGTGTTCGACAGCACCCGCTATGTGCAAAAACAAAGGTCGATGCATTCTAAACCTAGAACAAAAAAAAGGAATGAGACCCATATCAACAAGACATGAAAAACTGAACATTTGTTACAAATGCATACCTTTGACGAAATAGCCTCGCGGGGTATCCAGTACCCTCTGCAAAGTAGTCTCTGTGGAGTCTAATGCAACCCTCCGCTCTCTCGCGATCAATAACTTGGCGTCCCGGCACAGAACCGCGATGGCGTGGAGCATTAAAGCGCTCCTGTTCTTGCTGAGCTACGACTGATGCCATCGCATAGAGCTCCTCATCGTCAGACGACGACGACTCCTCCGTGCACATTCGCACGGCCAAGCTGCGGCGATGACTCATTTCGTTGTGGGAGAGGAATATGGGAGCAGAGGCAGATTCAATAATGTGTGAGAGGTGTGAGGGTTGAAGCTGTATATATAGACCTGAAAAACTAGCCGTTACAAATAGTACCGTTGGAAAACTAGCCGTTGGAAATAATGATGTTGAAAACTAGCCGTTGGAAATACAGTCATTCGAATTATGGCGGTTACAGAAATAACCGTTTACAAAGTTAGTTACGAAATATGGTTTAAATATAGGTGAATGTCATATAGGGGAGATGATATAGGGGAGCTGCTGGAAATGAACAAAATGTAGGGGGAGAATCTTTTTAGGGGAGTCCCCTATATGGAGATGTAGGGGGAGAAATATAGGGGTCCTGCTGGACTTGCTCTCAGGCATATGATGTTTGGATTTTTTTATTAGGGAATATGAGTGAGTGTATATATTTACTTCCCCTCGACCCAGGCAAGCTGATCTTGCACTGAAAAAAAAACTTATACTCAGCTGCAAAATTCTCATTTTATTAGGAAAAGAACTATGGAGGAATCAAGAAATGTATCATCTTTCCAGTGCGGCGAAATGGAGGCCAAGCAACACAGAGCTCGGTATTTGAAAAGTTTAAAATTCTTGTTTTGAAGTGTTAGAGAAAACAGCAAAAATATTATCTACAAGTGACATGGTATGCCTATCGGGTACCCTACCATGAGGGTACCTGGTGCACGTATCGACTGGGCCCAACTATCAAAGCCTACATGAAGCCCCTAAAGGAAAGCCCAAAGAAGATGGAGTATCATCCAAGTTTAGCAAAGACATAGGTCGGTTTAGACTTACCATATGTATAAATCGAGTCGGTTACGAACACCCGAGACCCAGCCTATTATTTAAGGACTGGGAGGGCCGTCGAACCAGACCACGTACTTTCAGAGCCACCAAAACCCTAGCGAGATTGACATCTCGCCGGGACCCTTGTAACCACCATATTCACAAAGCAATAACAGACAGGCAGGACGTAGGGGTGTTACCTCCACACGAGGGCCCTGAAACTGGGTAAAATCTTTGCCCTGCTTGTCAGCCGACGTAACTTACAGCTCTACCACGTTCTCTCCCTCATATTCACAACCTAGGGACCTCGACTATGGGTCTTGATGAGTCTACCCCTCGTCAAGTGGCGCCGTTTGTGGGAAAGAATAGCGCTGGACTCGAAGTTTCGCCGGTTCCATGAGCAAACGGCAGCTCGCCGATCTTATCAGCAAACGGCAACTCGCCGATCACATCTGCAAACGGCAACTCACCGATCAAATCTGCACATGGCAACTCGCCGGCCATATCAGCAAACAGCAACTCGCCGATCCAGGCGACATACGGCGATTCGCCGATCCAGTCGAAAAGCGGCAGCCCGCCCGCTTCACCTGCAAAAAGCACATCGGCTCCTCAGATGAACTTCAGTCCGCACTCGCCGGATATTCAGGAGGCGTTTTCCGGTCTCGAGTCAGGTTTGGATTTACAAGTTGGAGCATTCAGTTTTTTCGTAAACAATCTTGGCACGCAGGACTTGACAGATCCGCAACAACTCGCGCGAGGCGCACCCGAGACAACGTCGGTTGAGTTCGCCCCGTCGTCAATTCCTGAAGCCTGTTCACCAGCAACAACCATGTCAACCGGCGAGATCGACAAGTTCATGATGGCGGAACTCCAAGGCAAGGAGGCTGAATCAGCATACCGCACAAGCAACGTCGACTTTGATCTCCCACTCGACGACACCTTCGACTGCGGGATCTCCCTCGACGACTTTTACGAGCCCGCGGTTCATAACGACAGCAACGTCGACTCGGAGATCTTCACCAACTCCAACCTCGACTCAGAAATCCATACTGCCTTCACCAACACCGAGATGAGCATAAGCGATGAGCACGTCGAGAACGAGACTCGCCTAGAAGATTACTCGATGAGCATACTGGCTCTGACATGAGCCTAGATGATGACGTCGAGTCCATGACTGGAATCGACAATGCATACACGTGCCCACGGGTCACGCCCATCAGGTCTACGTGGCCTTTTCCGCAGAATCATCTGCAGCCGTAGCTGCCCGCAGGCCTACACAATATCCATGCACGGTAACCATGCCGGATGGGGTCACAACCTTGACGATCACTGAGGATATGGCAGCAAAAGCAGATAAAGTCATCAAGGAGTGCACAATGATGCCAGCAAACTCGACTCCGGAGGAGATGCTAACCTACCAGTACTTCAACTGGCAGGAATCTCTTCGACTAAAGAACTACCGAGCGACACTCGAAGAACGCAGAAGGCAAGCTAGCCTTTCGAGTGCACGGAGAAAGGAGCAATCCCTCGGGTCCACAAGGCAACCAACTCCAAGGCAAAGGTCGAGGCTGGCAAGCCTCCCAGAGCACGAAAGAGCACAAATCACCCGCAACCTATCATTCATGACAGAGGACGCTGACGGAATCCCAGTACCCAAAACAGCTGCGGGTGCGCTATTCTCCGTGGGTGCTTATCTGAAGGCACTGCAACCTCCGGCAGACGATCCCGCTGCCGCCCTGCATCGCCAACAACTCAAATCGCTATCCCTAGCAGCAAAGGCTCTACAGCCAGAAGACAAAACTCCAGCAAAAAGTCGAGATCGCGACATAGTCGATTTCCGTCACGCAGAGCATAATCGCAGTGGCCGCAGCCGCCACTCGGATGAAGGAAGAAGAAGCTCGCGCCGGCATCGGTCCAGCAGAAGCAGATCTCGAAGGTCCTACAACAGCGATTCATACTCTGACCGCGAGCCAGAGCCATGTGGAGCATTGTGCTTCACTCGACGTATTCGTGAGACGCGGATTCCCAAAGGGTTCAAGCTAACAGGTGAACAACCCAAGTACACGGTCGCCAGGAACCTTCCGGGTGGCTAGAAGATTACAGACTTGCCGTAGAATGCCAGCGCGGCACGAATATCACAGCGATGCAGTATATACGACTTATGCTCGAAGGCACAGCCGCGACTGGCTTAAGGCACTCCCTCCATCGTCATACGACTCGTGGGACGATTTCCGCCGAGATTTCATCAAAAACTTCGAGCCTCTGTGTGAGCGCCCAAAGACATTCGAAGAGCTGAGAGCATGCAAACAACGATCAGACGAGTCGTTGAGGTCATACATAAGAAGGTGGACCGAAATACGCAATTCGGTTGGCGCAATATCAGAAGATAGGGCCATGGACGCCTTCACAAAGGCCTAGCCAGGAAGGACTTCAGGGAGGCACTGGGCCGCGAAAAGCCAAGTTCCTTGGCTCAACTCATAAAGATCGCGACTGAGTGGGCAGACGGAGAAGATTCGGTGCACAGATCCCGCGCTTCCCCACCACGCGGCAATCACGACAGCGGCAGTCAAAGCCGCAGAGACTCATACAGGATGATCGCAGGCGCAAACGATCCAAACGTCCTTACGACGACAGACCCGAGTTCATGGCGGCTGGGTACGCGCAAACCCGTGATGATCAAGACAGAAGCAACCGGCGCTCGGATGATCGACGGGACAGTCGAGACCGAGACCAGCGGAGCGACAGAAGGCAGGAGTGGCGCAAACGCAGCGACGCAAAACCCGAGCGGTCATTCGAAGAAAAGATGGACGACTGGTGCAGATTCCACCTCTTTAAGGGGCACGACGGAAGGCTGATCTCCAATCACACCCTAAGGAACTGTAGAGAATTCGACCAAATGGCGACTGACTACATGATGCGACTCAAAAGGCACGGCCCTGCACCCGCTCAGCCCACGCCTGCACCAGTACCTCAGCAAAACACTATGCCTGCTCTCATGGCACCACCGCCGCAGCAACCGCCACCACAGCCTGCTCCAGGTACAAATATCGCAGGTGCCATACATCCCGTGCATCGGGTAGAAGACGACCAATACCCACAGCCCCACGGGCAGATGTACATGATACAAAAGGGTCGCCCCTCCAACAGGCAGCAAAAGCTAATCACTCGACAGGTAAACATGGCTGTCATGGCACCCCCTGCTGTACCTGAGTTCCTGAAGGGATCGGAGACCACCGTAAGCTTCAGTCGGGAGGATCATCCCCCAGCTGTAGTTCGACCAGGGCACGCTGCTCTGGTACTCGACGCGCAAATTGGAGGCTACGCCATGACCAAGGTCTTCATGGATGGAGGCAGCGGCATAAACATCATCTTCGCGGACACGCTCCGCAAAATGAACAGGTCAGTCGAAAACCTCCCAAATCTTCAAATACCTTCCACGGTATCGTTCCAGGCAAAGCAATCAGCCCAGAAGGCACCATACAACTCGACGTTACGTTCGGGGACAAGAGCCACTTCAGGACGAGTCGATTGAGTTCGAGGTCGTCGACTGGAAATCACAATACCATGCTATTCTTGGGCGCCCGACGTTTGCTCGATTCATGGCGGTACCACACTACGCCTACCTCATGCTGAAGATGCCAGGACCAAAGGGAGTCATCACTGTACGCGGCAACTTTCAAAGGTCCGATGCTTGCGACCGCGAGTTCAGCAAAATCTCCGAGACATTCGGATGGAAGAGTCACTCGCCGACCTAGCAATCACCAACGACCGCACACTCCTTCCGGAGCATAAAAAGTTGGCAGTCGACAGATCCTTCAACGCTACAAATGACACAAGGGCGCATCAGGTCCACCCGACCGATCCGTCCAAGACAGTCAACGTCTCTTCGAGTTTGCCTATCGCATAGGAAAGCGCGCTCGTCGAATTCCTCCGTGAGAACTGGGACATATTCGCATGGTGTCCAGCCGACATGCCAGGTATTCCCAGGGAATTCGCCGAGCACTCTCTCCAATTATTTCCAGATGCAAAGCCAGTCAAGCAAACGATGCGTCGCATCTATGGAGCAAAGCGAACCGCAGTCGAATCTGAAGTCGACCGGTTACTCGCAGCAGGATTCATCAGAGAAATCAAGAAATCACAATGGGTTGCCAACCCCGTACTCGTGGAGAAGAAGCATACAGACATCCTTCGGATGTGCGTGGATTTCACAGCACTGAACAAGTGCTGCCCAAAGGATCACTTCCCTCTACCTCGAATCGACCAGATCGTCGACTCCACCGCCGGATGCGCACGACTGTCCTTTCTGGATGCTACTCAGGCTATCACCAGATAAGGATGAAGCAAGAAGACGAAGAAAAAACGGCGTTCATAACCCCACTCGGGGTCTACTGCTACACAACTATGCCCTTCGGGCTCAAAAACGCGGTGCAACATACCAGCGCATGATGCAAGACTGCCTCAAAAAGCAAATCGGACGCAACGTCCAAGTCTATGTGGATGACATCGTCATTACCACAAGGGAAGAGCATACATTACTCGACGACTTGAGGGAGACATTCGATAACCTCAAGCGTTTTCATATCAAGCTCAATCCCAAGAAGTGCACGTTCGGCGTCCCAGCCGGCAGCTCTTGGGGTACCTAGTCTCTGCCCGAGGAATCGAAGCAGATCCAGAGAAGATACAGGCCATCCTTACAATGCAAAGGCCTTCAAAACTCCATGATGTGCAGAAGCTAGCAGGTCGAGTGGCAGCGCTCAGTCGATTCATCAGCAAACTTGGCGAAAAGGCGCTGCCGTTCTATCGACTAATGAAGAAGGCGGACAAGTTCGAGTGGACGCCAGAAGCTGAAGCAGCCTTCACAGATCTCAAGCGGATCCTCACAAGCCCTCCAATCCTCGTCGCACCCAAGGAACGGGAGCCACTATACCTATATGTCTCAGCTACAAACAGGGTGGTGAGCACCGTGCTGGTAGTCGAACGCATGGAGGAGGGCACTCGCAAAGCATACAACGTCCTGTCTACTACCTGAGCGAGGTTCTCTCCATATCAAAGCAGCGGTACCCGCACTATCAGAAGCTGGCCTACGCTGTATTCATGTCCTCAAGGAAGTTGACGCACTACTTCACAGAGCACCGATCACCGTGATAAGTAATTCAGCAATCGGTGATATCCTAACAAACCCCAATGCAACGGGTCGAGTCGCAAAATGGCTCATCGAGCTGGCACCAAGGGACATCAAGTACGAGCACCCGAAGGCTATCAAGGCACAAGTCTACCTGACTTCACAACCGAGTGGATTGAAGCCCAGCTGCCTGCTGTTCCAGATTTATCCAATTCATGGACCATGTACTTCGACGGGTCCAAGAAGCACGAAGGCGCAGGAGCAGGTGTCATACTCATATCGCCAAAAGGAGACAAGCTCCGTTATGTTTTGCAGATGGGATTCAAACTACCCTCCAACAACGAGGCTGAGTACGAAGCTTGATTCATGGCATGCGAATGGCAAAAGCACTTGGGTGCACTCGATTGATGATCTATGGCGACTCGAATCTTGTGGTGCAACAAACAATGAAGGCCTGTGACGCCATCGCAGACAACATGATCGCATACCGTGACCTGTACAACACACTGGAGGGCAGCTTCGATGGCTGCGAGTTACGGCACATAGGAAGAGAAAGCAACGAAGAAGCAGACATGCTAGCCAACCTTGGTTCGACTGGCGCACAAGTTCCACCTGGTGTCTTCCTCGAGCGCATCGAGCACAGGTCCATCAAGGAAAAACGGGCTCCTCCTCCATCGACTACGCCAGCCAAGACAAAGCGCCCAGCACAGAGGACCCTCCAGTCGAGGTGCTCCTCATCGAGCCAACTTGGACTCAACCTTTTCTGGCTTACATACTCCGCGGCGAGCTACCAGATGACATAACCGAGTCCCGCGCGTGACTCGAAGATCAAAGGCATACACCGTCATCAACGGCGAACTATACAAGCGCAGCATATCAGGTATGTTCCAAAGATGCATCGCATTCGAAGATGGTCAAGCCATACTTCGAGATATTCATGCAGGTACCTGTGGGCATCATGCCAGCAGTCGATCACTCGTAGCCAAAGCCTTTCGAGCAGGGTTTTACTGGCCTACAGCACTCAAGACGCGGAGGACATAGTCAAAAGGTGTGTCGGCTGCCAGAAATTCGCAACAAGGCCGCACGCACCCGCATCGGCGTTGAAGACCATACCGCTGGCCTGGCCTTTCGCCCAATGGGGGCTCGATATGGTTGGGCCACTCAAAAAGTCATCGCATGGCGGGCATACTCACCTACTGGTGGCAGTCGACAAGTTCACAAAGTGGATCGAGGCGGTCCCCATCACAAATTCGACTGCTACTACGGCAGTCAACTTCATAAAGAGCATCATCTATCGCTTCGGTGTCCCAAACAGTATCATCACTGATAATGGCACCAACTTCACGGCTGAGGAGTTCAAAACTTTCTGCAAAGAGCAAGACATTACGCTCAACTACGCATCCGTGGCACATCCACAATCCAATGGCCAAGTCGAAAAGGCCAATGGACTTGTGACGAGCGGAATCAAAAAGCGCCTCCTGGTGCCACTCAAAAGAGCTGCGGGTGCTTGGGTGAAGAACTACCATCTGTGCTATGGAGTTTACGCACAACTCCCAACACTTCTACGCAGTTCACTCCATTCTTCATGGTCTATGGTGCAGAGGCAATACTGCCATCAGACGTGCGGTTCAACGCACCACGAGTTGAAGCATACAATGAAGACGACGCGGAGGAAGCACTCGAAGATGCAGTCGACTTACTCGATGAAGCGCGAGACACGGCCTTGGCCCGCACAGCTGTTACCAGCAAGATCTCCGCAACTACCACAGCCGTCGACTGCGCACCAGGTCCTTTGTTGTTGGCGACCTGGTTCTTCGACTGAAGCAAAAGAAGGTGCACAAGCTCGCCTCCCCATGGGAAGGCCCTTCATCATCACTGAGGTCCTTGGTGGAGGCGCATATCGATTGAAGCACGCGAAGACAGGCGAACTTTCTCATAATCCTTGGAACGTTGCGCATCTGCGCCGTTTCTATGCATAAAGTGCTCATAATCATACAATGTAATAGGCGATATGTCGGATGGCTGCAGGTTTCAGACGCGCTCTTTTCCTTACCAGGGTACCTAAGGGGGCTGGAAGGTTTTTAATGAGGCGGCCCGCAGTCTAACATTCATAAGTGGAATATAATCAATGTTCCTCCTATTTCTCTGTGTCTACTCGCATAATTCATAACTTAACCGCACCCGATGCTTCGGGGGCTGCGTTACCTGTCACACGAGCTCTCGCTCTTGCACAAACATAATACCTTAGCCGCACCCGAATACTCGGGGGCTGCGTCACAAGGATCCAAACTAACATAAAAGCTTTGTAGCTGCACTTGAATACTCGGGGGCTGCACCGCCATTGTTTCACAATCAACATATATTTCATAAACCCCACTCGATCGGCTCGGGGGCTGCGCAAATACAATCATGATTAAATCATGTACAAAGAGTTACAATTTACACTCGGGGGCTGCCCACTCTACAAACAATTATACTCGCAACTCACTCTAGTCCTCAGGCTCGTCCTTTATCGGCAGCTCAGGACCACAAAGCTGTTCGCGAGTACACTCGATTAGTGTCTCCGCAGCTCGAATTGTGTCATTCAGATCTCTTTGTTCGAGAACCTCTCCGGCTGCGGGTGGCTGCAACACTAATCTTGGTCTTCGACTGCGAACATATGCCATCGCCGCGTTGGCTCCAATCACAAGTCTCTGAGTCAGCAACTCTCGAATGGGAGTTGTTTGACGAAAAAGGTTCAGCAAAGCGCGGATTTCTTGTGGTTTCGACTGAGATATCATACTCCCATCGGGAGCGTATCAAAAATTTCTTTGTCTAATGTGTGTAGGATAAAAAGATTTTGAGATTATCCTCCATTGCAAGCAATAAAGCACAATCTCGAGGGCTACTCCCATCGGGAGCGCTGTCGCCCACCCGATAGAATAATGGCAAAAGTATCAGTCGACGAAACATTCGACTCAGTTCATAAGCAAAATCACACTCGAAATATTCCCGAGTTGATCCGACGATCCTTGGATGCTGCACGCATAGTGCAAAGGTAAGACCCGCCAATCAGTCGAGCTGGGCTGAGGACCGCTCCAGTAGCGTTATCCTTAAAATTTTCCATGTCAGCAGACGTGATGAATTATCCCCGACGGACGCGTTGGGTTGATTAAAATTTATACTGCAGTTCGATTCAGTAAGACCTCAACGGCCGTTTCGAGTCTGTCCAGTCTGTTCCAGATTCGAGTCCGGGGACTCGAGTTTGATTGAAAGCTAGTATGGTTTTGCCACAAATAGTAGTTAACTGGCCCCGACCCGTCGTGTGTGCCGGGCCTGCTAAGCTAATATCTCTTGATTATCATAAGCAAACATTCATAGTCGATGAAACACTCGACATAGCTAACATGTGCTATTTCATACAGACATTTCAAATCATACAACACAAATGCAAAAGAACATAACGTGCATGATGTATGAGTCCATGTCCGACTCTTCGAATCAGACAAGTACTCGGGGGCTACTGACATGGGTATGCCTATCGGGTACCCTACCATGAGGGTACCTGGTGCACGTATCGACTGGGCCCAACTATCAAAACCTACATGAAGCCCATAAAGGAAAGCCCAAAGAAGATGGAGTATCCTCCAAGTTTAGCAAAGACATAGGTCGGTTTAGACTTACCATATGTATAAATCGAGTCGGTTACGAACACCCGATACCCAGCCTATTATTTAAGGACTGGGAGGGCCATCGAACCAGACCACGTACTTTCAGAGCCACCAAAACCCTAGCGAGATTGACATCTCGCCGGGACCCTTGTAACCACCATATTCACAAAGCAATAACAGACAGGCAGGACGTAGGGGTGTTACCTCCACACGAGGGCCCTGAATCTGGGTAAAATCTTTGCCCTGCTTGTCAGCCGACGTAACTTCCAGCTCTACCACGTTCTCTCCCTCATATTCACAACCTAGGGACCTCGACTATGGGTCTTGATGAGTCTACCCCTCGTCAACAAGTTTGCAAAATTTCACTCCGAAATCCATTATATTTTGGACTGGGCGAAAAAGATAAACAACTGGATCTAGATTTATGAACAGTACACATCTTGAAAAATTTGAAATTTTGCCATGTTTGTGTAGCCTGAAATAATACAGATTTTGCATTCAGATTTTTGCACACCTTTACCTACACTAGAATCTTTGTTTCTAATTTTGGAAACATAAAATGCAGATTTCGAAATTTTAAAAATAGTGAGCTCCGTGGAGCGTGGCCTCCAAATGCACTTCCTGATCATCCTTCGTGTTGCGGTAGGTCAACTAAAAAAAGATGATGTGACATGATGGTGTGTTGTTAGATAAAATATAAAACTTTGTGTCCATTAGGGAGATGGATCGTGGGAAAGGTAGAACATATATAGGCAAACGAAGAAGGATGGCGTTGGATCCAAAGACAAAGAGCCTTGCTACACGGAATGAGGTTGTTGTGACATCACGCTCTATAGATTTGCTCGTGTGTTTTCTAGTAAGTATATAAGAGTAGCATGCTATGAGTAGGGTTTACTTGAATCTTTTGGAGATTTTTATAGACACGTTCAAAAATTAATATATGCACAGAGGGGGTGGAGTGCGTGTGGGTGTGGGTGGGGTGGGGGGGGGGAGGAAAATCAAACCATTGGATGCCCCGTGCACGGTTAGTTTGTGGTTCACTATGAACGCACCATGTAGGCCTGACCATGGGCAGCCTGGCCTGAGACCGGCGGTCGCGCCAAACTTGCCTCCAATTTCTACCTGTACCCTGGCCCGGAGTTCATAAAGACCCAAAATACACAAAATATTTTGAAAAACATGCTTCATAGTATGTTTTAAATATTCCAAAATATTTCTGGTTAGGGTTTGGGTCGCCCACACGGTAACCTTTAGTTCACTTCAGATTAACATTGTATTCTGATGTCATTTTACGTTTACAGTATCGAACCATTCTGGAAGAAATGGGCATGGGGTACAGGACTACAGGGAGTTGTCTCTTGGATGCACCTCATCCTCC
The DNA here is from genome assembly GCA_947311845.1 of Poa pratensis. Lineage (NCBI taxonomy): Eukaryota > Viridiplantae > Streptophyta > Magnoliopsida > Poales > Poaceae > Poa > Poa pratensis. Next base: position 1,501,647 of record CAMZMU010000126.1, on the reverse strand, counting down.
ATGTCTGACCTAATTTTTTTAGAAAAGGGTCACCCCAGCCTCTGCATCAAAATGATGCATACGACCTAAATGAGCCTGGCATGGAAACCTTTCCCTCCACCGACCTGATGCATTATCTTGGCAAGATGTTATTTGGCTCAATCTTGGCCTTGCAGCCAGCTGTCACCGCCAGGACTGAGATCTGCGTTCTAGAATAGAATGCTTTAGGTTGCATTTTTTTTTCATTTTCAACCAAACAAACAGTGTAGGGACAGTAATGGTGCTTCAAATTTTTTGATGCTGAAGCTTAGAGTGCTTGAATAGTTTTGTGTTTACAAAGTACCGTGTGACAGCTTGTAATTTGCTGGCTGTTGTAGAATAAAAATGGCTTTAGTTTGTTCTGACTTACCAATTCATCACACAATTACCAAAATGGAAGCAACCATTCTACTTCACTGGTAATCTCATTTAGCAGCTAGAACAAACATATCACCCAAAACATCACAAGAGAAATGATGACCAAAGTTTCACTAGATGAAGCACAGCGTAAACCTCATACACGGTTCAACAGGAATTTGAAGTTACATGCCCAAAGCATCTTCATTACAGTTAGACTAACAGCACATGATGTTTCTCAAACTTCAGCTGACTTGTAGTGGAAGTCATCGATCGTCGAGTAAATGTGCCCACTATCGACATGGAAATCGATAGCTTCCCTACATAGCAGAGATCAAAATTATATTAGACCGCAACAATACATTTTGTGTGTGAGAGAGAGAGAGGGAGGGAGGGAGAGAGAGAGGCTTACTTGATCTTGCCTGCCGGTAGTCTGAGCCGCTGAGCAATTTCATCCATATGCACGCCGTGATCACTCTGACTGCCAATTAAGCAAGTGGTGAGAAATATAACATTTTAATTAAAATGCTAGTAATCTATTACAAGACATGAACTCTACACTTGTTTCTGTCTAACAAAGAAACTCAGGGCAAGTAACAGACCATCAGATTTTGACGACATCTAGCTAAGCACAAAATACAAAGATATTATGGCTAAGCATATGAACTTCAGTCAATAACTGACTAGAGACAGTAAGTATTCGGTATTTTTCCTACAAGGCTAGGGAAGGAATGTTGATGTGCAGACTTACAGGCTTGCTGGTTCATTGAAAATACTCAGCACCTGCGCGTACAGATCAGTCCCCGATACATTTGTACCGCTGGCCACTGGTATCTGCAAGAATGAAATCTCAATAAATGATGACAGCAGAAGAGTTTGGTTGTTTGATTCATGCAAACATAGCAACTGCAGCTTACCGGGTTGGATTTCAAAGATGTCGGAGTGCTTGCTTCGCTGAGGCTACTGGAGAACGGGGTTCCTAGAGCAGAACTGGTGTGTGCAGGACTGCCAATCTACAATTAACCATGATATAACGATTCTTTGAGCCAAGCACTGTGACTAATGACCAAATGCCTATTGTCATGGGAGTATTGGCATGTGACACTAGTTCTGCAGGTCACGAGCATACCTTTGATTTTGTGTTCTCGATATGCATCCGTACACACTGGATGAAATGCAGCGTCACCTCATTGTAATCAGTTACGGGTCTGAAAAATGGAAAGGGGTGTATAAAATTTGCATGTTTCGTTACATCAGCAAAACATAATATTCTCCAATAGGATAATACCTGACACAGAAAGCAGTGGCACGCTTCTTGTCCTGAACTCCCTTGAGGGTACCGATGACGGAAACATACATGCCATTCCTGAATTAACAAACACAGGAGAAGGGTGATCATTTTTCAGAGGGAAAGGTGGTATTTTTTCACTCAACAAATGAACATAGTGTAGGGCATGAATGGCATAAACGAAGGTTACAACTTATACATACTGAATAGCAGCAGTCTCGGCAGAATCTGCAGCATCATTCACCCTGTGAACACATCAAAATTGGCAAAGATGTAAAACTGATACATACTGCTGACAGCAGATACTATGAAAGTATATGAAAAATCATGAAGCTCTTGTCTGAATACTAGGATGGTATTGCAGATCCTAACTCTTGATACCCAAAAGATGCACCCTGCCCCCCCCCCCCAAACAAAGTGGTAACCTACTAATCTATAAATATCGAAAAAGATAAGTGGTAACTATTGTTTATAGCAGAAACTACCAAATATGATTAGCTAGAATGCCCTTGGCTTACTAATAGGGTTGTACTGTAATGGGCCTAATGGCAGCATTTAAAATACCTTATATTCCCAAGACCACAGGAATTGTGCTAAGAATTATGATCCTTAGCCGTTGCATACGGACTACAAAAAGAAGTGGTTCACAGTATTATATCACACTACTGTCTCTCAAATGATTAATTAGTCAAAGATGCTAGAATAATTGCAGATTTCTCATTTTCGCATTACTTTGCACTGCCATAAACTCATAGTAGCCAACAGTATCTCAAGCTTAGACTGAACAAGAAGGATTGGACAAATCTCATATCCAACATCCAGCAATGACACCTGACGCACAAATGCCCAAAACTGTACCCCATATGCTACATCTGGAACAAAAAGGTTGGAGATTTCCCCCGAAATGCTCTGACCGTCTGATGAAATCACATCAACCGGTGCCATCGTCAAGCGTGAAGGACAGCAGTATGTAAGATATTTATAGGATAGTACTGTAATGTGCCTAGTGACAGCAGTTAAGAATTTGTTTACAGTAATACATCACCCTGCTGTCTCTCAAATGGTTAACTCGTCAGATGGTAAGAGCCTACGCAATTGCAGCATTGTTTCGCAATACTGGTCAGATGACTACCAGAAACTATACTTCTAGACTTCTAGTAGTGAAGATTAAACTTGAAGGATTTGACAAATCTAGAATCCAACATCTAGCAATGACAAGCCTGTCTGCCCCCTGTGACACATTCAGAACATAAAGATGAGAGATTTCCCAAGGAAACGCACTCACCATCGGATGAAGTCGATGCGTCCGGTGCCGTCGTCGAGCGTGAAGGAGACGTCCGTCGCCCGCTCCGCCTTGCCGCTCACCGTGCCCACGACCCTGATCTGCAAACCCCCACGACCCAATCAGCACCAGAACCCAATTCGTTCATTCTCGGTGAGAGAGAGAGAGCGCCGAGGAGGGTACATTGGCGGTCTCTACGCCGTCGACGGCGAAGGGCGCGCCCTTCTCCCCGGCGCCGGCCAGCTGCGCGTCGGCGATCTGCTTCACGGTCAGCGGCGTCGTGCCCGACGCGCCCCGGAACTGCGGCACGGAAACACAACCCGTCAAGAAAAACCCGGCGCGGAGCTGAGGTGGAGGGGAGGAAGGGGAGGAGAGAGCACCTTGGAGGGGGTGGTGGAGTCGTTCTGCGACGGGGAGGTGAACTGCGATGGCGAGAAGGCGTCGACCTGGCTCGCGAACATCATGGCTGGCTGGTACTCTCTTCTTGGTCTGATCTGCTGTGGTGCTGGTGGGATTTCTGCTCGGGCGGCGGCGGATTTGGTGTGTGGCGGCGATGGATCGGGAGTGAGGAGTGAGAGGCCGGGAATATGAGGGAGTTGGGAAGGACGGAAAAATGGCGGGAGGTTTCGCGGCAAAGCGCGGGAAACGTACCCTCGCTTCTCGCCAGTTCTCGATGCGGCCGGCTTGGGCCATGTGGTGTTCACCGACAGGTGGGCCCTCTGCTTGGTATTGTAGGCACCCGGCACACCCTGTTCGGCTGACCTGAGATTTAGGCTGCGTTTGGTTCAGCTTTTCCAACCAACTTCCAGTCAAAAAAAGTTGAACGCTAACCAAACGGAAATTTTATCACCGCAGATTTTCCAACGCGGTTGCTTCTCGTAGTACAATTTTGACAACAGCCTAGACCCTGCTTCCATCGCGTTGAGTCCAATGAAGTTGGTGGAAATAACACAACATGCCACCGCTAAGTGGCTTACCGGTTCAATTCTTTTCTTTTCAATCCATCCACGCGCGAGACAGAGAACAGAGAACAGACGCGAGTAGGTTTCCACCGCCGCCGCCCTCCTCTGTCCAACCTTCCGGTGACGCGCCGACCCTCCCCTCAGGTCGAAATCATCCAGGCTCGAGCCCCTCCACGCATCTCCTCCCGCCACCTGCAAACTCCCATCCTGTCCCACTCGTATGTCCGCTGCGCACCCGTTGTTGGCCCTCAGTTGGGGCGTGGCACACCGCGTGCTTCCGCCAAACTATCCGTGCTCGTGACATGAGAAGAAGAGGACGGTCCATGCGGTTCTTTGAGGGCGATCCTTGATGCTCTGCCTTGCTGCTGTTAAGCGTGGCTCTGCACGACTCCTGCGTCGACGTTTGCGAGCGCGTGGCCGGAGAGGATGGGCGCCCAGGGTGGGTCTGTTCCATTGCCTCTCGCGCGAATCTGCGATTGCAGCGGCAGACGATGACCAGGACAAGTAGAAGGCGAAGTGGGCATGGGAGCTGCTCCTCATACCGGAGACGATGTATTTACGTACGTATTTCTTTTGTAATAAATGGAGACGTCACTTTCTATTCATATTGTCCAGGCAGCTCCGGCGAGTCCGCTTATGATTTCCAGCGAGGCCCGGCCAACTCCGGCGAGGGTCTCCGACAATATCAAAGTGGCTAGAGGTGTTCCAGCGCGACTCCGGCAACGTTCGGCATGTGTTCCCCTATCTTCGGCGAGGTTTCGGCGAATTCCGACTAACTCCGTCAAGGGTCTAAAGATATCAAGGTGGCCGGAGGCGGTCCGGCGCGACTCCAGCAATGTCCAGCGGGTCTTCCCCTATCTCCCGCAAGGTTTCAGCGAGGTCCGACCAACTCCAGCGAGGGTCCGGCGATATCAAGGTGGCCGGAGGTGGTCCGACATGGTGGACCGGCAAGGCGCTTGAAATTCCGGCCGATGACTCTCCCATGGTATTAGGGGTATTACAGATAATTCGCATAAAATTCACAGTTTCACAGTTGTTTCAGCCAAACGACTTTCAACTTTGCCACAGTTCTCATCTCACAGTGGGTTTTTCACAGCTCGCAGCTCACAGCAGATTTTTTGAAATCCACAGCTGAACCAAACACACCCTTAGTCCGCTGCTCGAAATTATCCACGCGGGCAAAAACATGTCAAGAGGGTGTGCGATAATCCACAACGATACCAAACGTAGCATAAGAAAGGTAGGAGATATTAGGAATAAGGTACCCGTGGGTATCGTACCCGCATGGGTAGGGTATGGGCATAATTTTATATCCATGGGTACTACACGTACCCTACCCGTTAAGTCACGGGTAGGGCACGGGTATAACTTCATACCCGTGGGTATACCCATAACCTGCCCATTTATAACCTTACCTGTGGATGTATAACATTCATTCGCGTGAGCTTTGTGAAGCTACGCTAAAGTTGTCATCAATTGTCAATTAGAGTTGAGATAATTGTCATGTACTAAAATATATGTTATTGAATTGAGATAAATATTTTTCTTTTATCAATGTGTTATCGATCAATGTAAAATTATGTTTAACGCGTGTACTACTTGATCTACCCGTTAGGTACCCAGCGGGTATGGGTACGGGTAAAGTTTCATACCCATGGGTACGGGTATGGGTAGAGTTTTGTACCCATTGACTACACGGGTATGGGTATGGTACTGCTCTACCCGTCCCATACCCTATCCATTGCCATCCTTAATCAGGAATGAGCTTACGAACTGCCCTGCTCCTCTCTTCATGTCCTTGACAGGGTAATTTCAACTCCCGCATGAGCCGAAAATATTGTGATTGCACATGACCATGTTGGAAATATTGTGTTAACTTCAGCTGGTAGGTGTCAACCAGTGTCGGACGCAATATAATCTGAAGCTGTTGTTGCGTTGAAAAATGGCATTTGTATTGCAGACCAATTGGGTATTGGGAAGGTGATCATTTCAACTGACAGCTAGCTAGATTCTGAAAAAGCTAATTTTGCACCCTCGCTTGATCAATCACGGTTGGAGCAGCTCTTCCTCGACATAAAGTACCACCCACCAATCATGGAGTTTAACGATTATAGTGTTGAGTATTGCCAAGGGTATGTAATAAACGAACTCATCGTTTAGCTGCTATGGGTTTAGGAATGGATCAGAACAACCAGTATTTGTGGTTGTCGGACTTCCCTACTCATGTAACATGTCTTGTTGCAGGTGATCTAGCTGTGGTTTAATGTGACGCATGCGTTCCTGTTAAAGCGTAGAAGAAATAACTACAAGCAATGGACCGTTTGTTTTAGGGAAACATGCCCAAGAACCCCAGCACTCACGCCGTGTGCAAAGTTAGGAGGGCCGAACAAAAATCCATTTCGAGTTCGCTACACCTCTCAAATTACTAACTATATTAAAGACATACGATTTCGCGATCCCTCAGCCCCCCGAGTTACTGTACCAGCTACAGCAAGTACTGTAGGAAATGAACAGTACCGAGTGGGCCCCACATGTCAGCGGCACACCGCGTCGACAATTCGCAGAAAGCGACACTTGAGCCCAGAAATTGCAGCACGGCCCTCCGGTTTTACGCACCGAGGGACCGAAACGCAAATCTCCAAAAGCCCACGGACCCGCTGCAAGAATTACTAACTATGAGCCCCCCACTTTCACCACCCCATCTCCTCTCTCTCCTCCCGCGGTGGACTCGCTCCCCGCTCGCCTTCGCCGTCGCCGGCTGATTCCGGCGCGCTCCGGCGGTCTCCGTCGCCATGCTAGGTCGCAGACGACGGCCCTTGCTCCGCTTCAACCTCTCCTCCCCTTGGATTTGCCGCCACGGTGTCGTGCGCCTCCCCAAAGCCCCCGCTCCTCCGCTCCTCCGTCTAACCCCTTTTTCCGCCGCCTCCTCGCCGGCCGAATTCAGCCACCACGGCAACTTCCCATGCCACAGAACACCTCCCCGTCACCGGATCCTCCTCCTCTCCCGTTTCCACGGCTGGCTGCCGCCGAATCGCCGCCCCACCTCTACCCTACGTCTGGAACAAGAGCATAGCGTCCGCGGCTGTGACGGGCTGACGAGGGGCTGCTGAGATGGGCAGCGGAGGGGCTCCAGGAGGACGGGTACGGGGACGCCGGCCCGCCCAGCCCCACCGCCGCGGGAAAAGGGCATAGGCTGCCGGAGGCCGAGGACATGCTCGCCGGCGTCCTCCCACCCCGCCGCCCTCATGCTCCTCTCCACGCGCTGCCTCCCGCTTCTCCTTCCGGCCAGCCGTGCATCAACACGCGTCGCCTATTTTATCAGAACACACGTGAAGGACCAAAGGAGCAACGGAGGAGAGCCACAGGGGCCCCACACGCCACTAGGGCGTGGCCAGGGGGCCACCCGCGCCCTAGAGTGGTGTGGGCCCCATGGGGGTCGTCAGCCGCTGCCCTTTCGCCTACTTATTCCCCCCGATGTAAAAACCCTAGACACCCGAGCCATTATCCACGAAAAGTTCCAGAGACGCCGCCGTCATCAAACCTAGCTCGGGAGGGTCCAGAACCTCTTCCCGGCACCCTGCCGGAGAGGGGAATCGTCACCGGAGGCTTCTACATCGCCATGCCTGCCTCCGGAGTGATGCGTGAGTAGTTCATCCTTGAACTACGGGTCCATAGCAGTAGCTAGATGGTTGTCTCTCCACTTTGTGCCATCATGTTTAGATCTTGTGAGCTGCCTACATGATCAATATCATCTTATTGTAATGCTACATGTTGTGTTTGCTGGGATCCGATGAATATTGAATACTATGTCAAGTTGATTATCAATCTATGCCCTATGTTATTTATGATCTTGCATGCATGCTTTCCGTTACTAGTAGATGTTTTGGCCAAGTAGATGCTTGTAACTCCAAGAGGGAGTATTTATGCTAGATAGTGGGTTCATGCCTCCGGTAATCTGGAAGAGTGACAGCGACTTCTATGATTGCGGATGTGCTGTTGCTACTAGGGCTAACCTAACAATGCTATGTCCACGGTCATATGTATTTGTTTACATTACACACTTTACTTAATGCGATTATCTGTTGTTTGCAACTTAATACCAACGGGGGACTCGGATGACAACCCGGCGGTGGATTATTAGTCATAGACGCTGTTGGATAACGGTCTATGTATTTTATCGTAATGCCCAATTAAATATCATAGTAGTCATCATGTCATGTATATGCATTGTCATGCGCTCAATATTTGTCAATTGCCCAGCTGTAATTTGTTCACCCAGCATGTTAGTTATCTTTTATGGAGAGACACCACTAGTGAACTGTGGACCCCGGTCCATTCTTTTACACTGATTAAACAACCACAAACTGCAAACATTGTTCCTTTTCATTCTCTGCAATTTAATATTGTTTTCCACACCATAAGTTTAATCCTTTATTTTCAGCAAGCCGGTGAGATTGACAAACTCACTGTTTCGTTGGGGCAAATTAGTTTGATTGTGCTGTGTGCAGGTTCCACGTCAGCGCCGGATTCCCTGGTGTTGCGCCGCATCATATTTCGCCGTTGACAACCTTCTGAAGCGCTACTGCTCCTACTGGTTCGATAACCTTGGTTTCATACTGAGGGAAACTTGCTGCTAGACTGCATCATACCTTCCTCTTGGGGTCTCCCAACGGACGTGTACTGAACGACAAGCATGGACCACCAGCGCCGGTGCCACGGCCGCGTCGCAGCGTCTTGACCTTGGCGGCCTCGACGAAAACCTTGAGCACCACAAATATATGCTCGTGTAAAGTTCAAACTTCCGTGGCTTTTTGCTTTTGCCTTTCATCGGACACTTCCTCGGGAGAGTGCGAGAGAGTATTTACTGCTTTGGGGTAGGAGGGCCAATGCCCCCCCCCCCCCACCCTAGGGGTTTTGCTTGGGACCACTTTTATTTGGCGGTGCAAATATAAAAGTTAAAAATAAGGAGCCGTTAGAGGGGCTAAATTATAAGGGACCGTTTGGAAACTTTGGAATGGGAGATTATTTAGTGGTTGAAGCGATGAAGACATCGCCTCTCTAGCCTGCCTAGCAGCTGCACTTCATTGCATTGGTGGTTAAATTTTATGGCTACAAATATGAAAATCCTAGGTAAGTTCGGTAACCTATATTGGAGCCCGAGCTACATGGCTCCTGGTATATTTCAAAATTCAAATTCGATATTTTGAAGTTTAAAAAAAATGATATTTTTTAGATGCGGCCTATGATGCATTCTACCAACGGGAAAATCCGAAGGTGAAATACATTGTATTTTTGGCTACACAAAATGACAACATCTGACAAATGTTAGAGTTTCAAAATCTGCACTGTTCAATTTTTCAGATCCACGATTTTGTCAATTTTGCACAGCCCAAAATACAGAGTTCTCGATTTGGATTTTTGCACACTGTTAGAATGCATCATCATCTACATCTACATTTTTTTAATAATTTTGAAAAATCCGGGCTCCATATAGCCCGGGCTATAAAACCCACTCTCTAGGTAAGTAGCACGAGTAGACCTATATATATTAGCAGCGAACTCAAACTCGGGCTGTTTTTGGCACGCGCGTGGGAGCAACATCAATTTTATTATTTTGGAAAATGGCCAAAATACGCGAACAATCCAATATGGAATTTGATAGGTAAAAACCACTAAGGTTAAATGCCGTGAATTAAGGCGCGCGCGAGTTCAGTGCAGTCCGGTTGGAGGAGATCGCTCGTCTACGCGGCAGCTCGTGCTGATGGACGAGGTGATGTCATCGGTATGCATGATCGGGCTTTCGAGAGCCTGCCATAGCTATAGAAGATCCGACGGCCTCGCCAGCCAGAGATGGTGGGAGAGGGAGGCCGGCTCCCTCGTGTATATTATACTAGTATCTGTTTGTCTAGCTCTAGGTGTAGGTATATTATACGGTGGAGCTGAGGTTGCTGGCGCTCTCGGGTGGCGTTTGGCAACAAGAGGTGGTGCTGAGGCTCGTCGTGCTCTGGCGGGCGGAGCCGATGGCGAGGTACGGCGCGACCTGTCCATCCACATCCCTCAATAAGCATGTTCTTGGCTGATTTGTCGTCCAAAGTTGGGAGGTGGGGTTTTCCTCCTGTGCTCGTCATGGTGGCAAGCAAGAAGTGAGTTCCCTCGCTCCTGCCTCTTGGTGCTGGGCTCTTCGACAGTGGATCCTGGAAGCTGCTCCCGGGAGTACATCCATGGCGGTCTTTGTGAGGCTGCCATCCTAGAAGGTCGAAGACCGGCCACTCCCTCCCTCTCCATCGGCTACGGCTCTCTCCGGCCGACGTTTGATGGTGAAAATCGACTTACAGGCCGATGTTCCAAGAAGGAGTCCCCTCAGCTCCGGTGCAGCTGGCTCCCGACGCCTCGCCCCAAGTAGTATCGTCCCCGGCGACATTGTACAAGTTTCCAATTTTTTTAAAAAAACTAATTTAAAGATGCAAAAAGTTAATTCTGGAACGGACCGAGCCAAAATCCCTACAAAACCTTTTTTTTTAATTGGCTCACGAAATCTAGTGATCTATTTAAATTAAAAAATGATACAAGTTTCCAAAATTTCTAAAAATAACTCCGGATGTAGTCAATGATGTACCATACATCATGCAACATCGCAGTGTTAAATTCTTTGAATTCTGGTCTACACAATAATGAAAAAATATGTTAAATTTTGAAGTATGAAAATATGGACCGTTCTCGATTCTCATACCCATATTTTTCTAATTTTTATGTAGCTCAGAATACATATTATTTCAAGTAGACATTTTTTATGTATATATATTGAATTCTTTTATAGAATTTCTTAAAACTTGTAAAACATGGTTTTAACTTTTTTTGAAAATAAGAGCCCGAGCATTGCATTGCCTGAGAGGCATGTCAGGCTCAATTGTTTGGGCCTGCCAGCATGGCCCGGCCCACCATGGCCAGCAAGAAAAAAAAAAAAAAGAAAAAAATAGCTCTTCGGTGGCGGAGGCAGAGGCAGCATCCACCACTAGCTAGCTGCTCTGCATATCTTCTCCGGCGAGCCCCCCCCTCCCTCGCCGGATGTCGGTGCACCCCGATGCTGACCCCCTCCGCCGGCACCCCGCCGCCCCCTCATCCCGCCTCCCTCTCTAGCCCCACCTCATCCACCTTCCTCCCCTCCCTTCCCCTCCTCCACCCCCGCCGCCGCCGACGATGCCTCCCCGTCCCCAAAGCCGCTGCCTTTCAGCCCCGTCCCAGGCCCCCCGCACCCCGCTCTCCTCGAACATCAACCTCCCCTCCTCCTCAAACCCACCACCTGCACCCTCCCCCTCGCAGCAGCGGCCCTTCTCCGCCGCGGTGCCAACGGAGGACCCGCTGGTCTCCAAGCTCCGGACGCAGTTGGGCGTAATCCACGCGCTCCCGGCCCACCGCCCCTCCCCGCCGTCAGCCGGTCCGTGCTCGGCCTCTTCGCGCTCTTCTTCTTCGTCGGCGCCGCCTTCGACAAGCTGCTCACCCTCCGCCGCCGCCGCCGCGCCGAGCGCGAGGCCAGGCCGCAGGTGCCCACCTCCGGCTTCTCGCTCTTCCTCGAGGACAACCTGGACCTGCAGCGCAAGGAGTCCGTCGAGTGGGTCAACATGGTCCTGGGGAAGCTCTGGAAGGTCTACCGCCCCGGCATCGAGAACTGGATCGTCGGCCTCCTGCAGCCCGTCGTCGACAACCTCCACAAGCCAGACTACGTCAACCGCGTCGAGATCAGGCAGTTCTACCTCGGCGAGGAGCCGCTCTCCGTCCGAAACGTCGAGCGCCGGACCTCCAGACGAGCAAACGACCTGCAGTGAGTCTCTCCTCTTCTTGCTAACAAGTGTCGGACCTGCACTGCACTTAGTTTGTAATTGTCAATTGAATTTTTGCAATTGATTTGGGACAAACCAACCAGAGTATCAACTCATGATATGTTCACACAGATATTGGTGTTAGATGCATTTCAGCTAGTGGGTAATTCGCAATGGAATTTGGTTGCAGAATTCGGAAATTTGTGGATTTACAGTAATGGATCATACATAGTTTTAGTGTCGGCGAGTGCACAAGCACAATTCAGTTAGTGTGCAAGAGAAGAAGTGAGGATCAGTAAGCTGGCATTGTTATTGTCCACCGCTCATAACGTCTTCTAGATAGCTTGAAAGATGCAGAACTAGGCTACCTCACGAACATGATTGATATTACTGAAATGTGGCTCTGTCTGCTAATCTTCAAGCATCTTCATGCTAATTAATTTTTCTCGCTGCTGCCAGAAATGTGTTTATCTCAGTAGTACAAAAAAGAAGTTAGGATTGACTATTTCATTGTGTATTTCAGGTACCAAATCGGCATTCGTTATGCCGGTGATGCACGCATGGCATTGGCCCTCTCCTTAAAGTTCAGCGCCGTGCCAATCGTTGTGCCTGTCTGGGTTCGAGATTTTGATATCGATGGGGAGTTGTGGGTTAAGTTGCGGCTTATACCGACAGAGCCATGGGTGGGAGCTGCGTCCTGGGCATTTGTGTCCCTTCCAAAGATAAAGTTTGAGCTGTCTCTCTTCCGGCTTTTCAATCTTATGGGTATGCAGCTGCTTATGCAACCTTACTGTTCCCATTTGCAACTCGTACCTAAAATCATGATTTCGAGGTCAATTAGCTTGGGCTATTGAAAAACAGAATATGCTTGGCACAGAACCTATTAACAATGTGACTTTCTGAATGCAACACAGGCAGTAGAATTTCAGTTAATCAGTTACTTCAGGTTGGGGTGTGGGACATGTTAGACACAATAGTGAACCATGGGTGGGAGCCGCGTCTTGGGCATTTGTGTCCCTTCCAAAGATAAAGTTTGAGCTGTCTCTGTTCCGGCTTTTCAACCTTATGGGTATGTAGATGCTTATGCAACCTTACTGTTCCCATTTGCAACTCATACCTACAATCGTGATCTTGAGGTCGATTAGCTTGTGCTATTGAAAGACAGAATATGGTTTTCACAGAACCTAAAATCAGCATGACTTCCTGAATGCAACATAAGCTGTAGAATTTCACAATATAAGATTCTTCAGTTACTTAAGATTGGGGCATAGGACATGTTAGGCACAATAGTGAACTGAAGATACATCCTATGGACCTCTCTTCTGCGCATAGGTCTTGTGGTTGTTCCTGCTAGCATTGAGAGGTGAGAGGATAAGTCGTCTCTGGGACTACAGATTTTCTAGGTCTTAAATTTTTGAGTTTCTGCATGTAGAACAATGTCAAAATAGTACACTTTCTACAGCCAGTTATATTGTGTTTATGTTTCCTATTCATAAGCTCTTATTCATACACTGGGGTGATTCCTGTTGAGCCTTTTGTATACTTTTCTGTGTCCCTTTGATGACATGTCCAGCTTTTACTTTGATTCTTTGCTAACAATGTGCTAACAATCTTTGCATGTACATGGTGCTGCCTCCACCAGCAATTCCTGTTCTGTCAATGTAAGCCCTATCATCTAAAATATCTTTGCAGAATCATGGTTACATACTGGTGTTGCTACATTGAGAAATGTCTATCAATGCGTTTATTCACTTTTTTGGTTACTGTTTATGTACTGATAGATAATGTTAATGCACCCTGCCCCCCAACCGACCCATATGTCCACTCTGACCCGCTCATCCCTCAGCTGCTTTCTTGTTTACTGTAGATCTAGGAGGTTAAATAGTGATCCATGTGCACTTAATTGGTGATAAAACATTTGATAGAAATTGGTTCGAGCTTTTTTGGGGGCGAAATAAGTTGGTTTGAGCTCTCAATGGTAGTTTTAATCCCAGCTGCACTTAGTTACTGGTAATTTATTCTCTTCATGAATGTGAATAACAGATTAGTCAATCTGTTATTAGTCATGGTTCATATTTCCAGAACGTAGAGGATGTTTTGATTCAGTGGTAAACATATTTAAGTGAACTCGCTTTACATTTCCTGTATCATGTTTCAGGACAATTTTTATAGTTTATCCCAGATTTAACGGAGAAAAATATCATTTTTTATGATTTGATAGAAAGGTCTTGCATTGATATCCAGTGACCTAACAGGTACTTGTGATCTTTTGCTACTAGATTTCTCACGAAACTTCTAACGGAAGATCTACCACGTCTCTTTGTCCGGCCCAAAAAGATTGTCCTCGATTTTGAAAAGGGGAGAGCTATGGGACCGGTTGCAGGAGATGTTGCAAGTGACATAATTCAAAATGTTGCAAGCGGTATAATGCAAGGCGTTGCTACTGACTTAGCTCAAGATGGGAATAAGGACTTTGTTGGAGAGCTGTCAGTGACACTAGTTGATGCTAGGAAGCTTAGCTTCGTCTTGTTCGGTAAGGACTCCTTGATTTTTTTATGTTCGATTTAGCATCTGTTTATTAGTTAAGAGGTGACATCCAGTTCATTCCTGTGGAGCCGATATTGTACGTTGTTCTGTCAAACAAGAAAGTGTTCTATCAAATTTCTGCAGTTGGAATATGATAGGCCAAGGCCAAACACTTGAGCTGGGTCCAATAAGACTCCTCACCCCCCACCCTCTCTAGGGCTGTAACAGTTAGCTTTGGCCCAGTCTAGTTTGTTTTTTCTGGTTGAGACAGTGTGCCCAGGTCTATGCTGAAGCACCAGTTTACCGGTGGAAAGCGTTTCACAGTTGATCGATGTTCTACTGTGTATGCCTGATTTCAAAAGTCAGCACCAATTAAATTTACTAAAACAACCTGGATTTTCTGGTTGAGACATAGGTTCTGAAGTCTATACTGAAGCACTCGTATATTATCTGGTCGAAGAGTTTCACAGTCGAGTATGCATGTCTCAAGAGTCGGTACCAATAAAATTCATTTACACATTAATTCAATCACATTTCATAAGCTGAAAAATAGGAATACGAAATTAATTCATTTTTCTCACAAACCTCTGTTTCATGTTAACAAAGGTTAGAAACATTTAATTTCACTTGCAGGGAAGACAGATCCATATGTTGCCATGATTCTTGGTGATCAAGTCATAAAGAGCAAGAAGAACAGCCAAACAACCGTGACTGGCCTACCAGGAGAGCCAATCTGGAATCAAGTAAAAGTTCTATCACAGTTCTGCCTCATAGTCACTTGCATTTTACTAAATTCTGTTTCATATATAAACACTTCACATGAAACAGGATTTTCATATGCTAGTTACGAACCCTCGCAAGCAAAAGCTGTGTATTCAAGTGAAAGATTCGGTTGGTCTGACCGACATCACTATCGGTACGGGAGAGGTAAGGTTCAAAGCTTGCTAGTTCAGTATCTCTTCCGGGCATCTTTTTTATAAAGTGGAGTAAGTTTTTCATGTTAATGTTTTTTTCCAGGTTGATCTAAGCTCACTGAAAGACACAGTACCTACTGACAAGATCGTAACGTTATACGGAGGGTGGGGCCTCTTCAGCAAGCGGTCGTCCGGCGAAGTCCTCCTCCGGCTCACGTACAAAGCATATGTCGAGGAGGACGAGGAAGACGAAGGGGTGAAGACCGAGTATGCCACGGGATACATTTCGGACGAGGACGTGATAGACTACGTCCGGATCGATGGCAAGCAGCAGGGCGGTCTCGGTGGCAACGAGAGGGAGACCTTCATGGACCTGCTGGCCGCGCTGCTCGTGAGCGAGGAGTTCCAGGGCATCGTGTCGTCGGCCGAGACCAGGAGCTCGAGAGACGGCGCCGAGCAGGCTGAGGATCCGAAGACCGGTGATGGTTCCCCGGCAGGTGAAACCGCCGTCGTCGATGCGGGGACCACAGTGTCCAGCAGCCCCGAAGGTGAGTAATTTTCCCTCTGAATCCATGTGAGCTTGCTTTTTTCTTTGTGGATGGAGGGACCACTGCGTCCAGTAGCCCCGAAGGTGAACATGTTCTGTTTTCTGAATCCATGGAACTTTGCTTGTTTGCTTTGTGGGTATGTTTATGCTGGCCAGGGGTTGATTTGCAGTTCTTTTTCTTGGCTTTGGTGCTTCAGATAGGGCCCTGGTGTGGCTTGCTGCCATAACCAGCGTGATGCTGCTCGTTTCCTCCAACATCGGCGGCTCAGGCTACTTCAATCCGTAGGATGATCATCATCTGATCAACCTGGAGAGAGACGGCGTCGACCTGTTCTTGACATTGGACCGATGAGCACTTTCTGTTTCTTCTGTTAGCTTTTTTTTTTTTGCGGGGTCTGTTAGCTTCTCCTTCACAGATGTATATTGTGTATAGTCAAGTAATCAAAGCCTTTTGGAGTATTAGTGTATATGTATCTTTTTTTGTATGGAAGTAAATCATGATTGGTAGTTCATGGGATGGGAATTGGTTATCACCTATTGACTTTGTTTATTGCTTAACCATTATTAGTTAGTATTAATTAGATTAATTATTGCTATTTTCATAAGGGGATGTAGCTCAAATGGTAGAGCGCTTACTGCATTCTATGAGGCAGGGGGATCGATACCTCCATCTCCAATATATTTTAATTTTCATTTTATTTGGCGATTTTCTTTTCCTGCATAAAATGGCCGAAATAATATTCTGCTGTGACGCTACTTGGATCTTTCATCGGCCTGTAAGGTGGAGCCCACATTGGAAAATTTGTAAATGGGCTGGATGGTGTAGGCTAGGCCACTTTGGAACAAAATCTGTAATTTGGGAAAGCACACCTGCATCGAAACACAAACATAGTTTAATAATAAATATGCTAGACTACAAAAATGAAATAAATCTGCAAAAATATAGGATAAAGAGGCACATAAAAGTTTCTCATTTAATGTAACAATCAACGGAAAATTATTGCAATATGCGCTACATATAAATAAGGCGTATGAATTTAGTCAAAAGTTAACGGCTTCTAAATTTGACAAATGTTATAGACAAAATTATAAACATTTAAGATACCAAATCAATATCAATATATTGAAAATATCAATGTATTGACTATAAAATATATTTTTATAATACATTTATTTTATACTTTGGTGTTGTTATGTTTTGTATATATTTGGTCAAGCTTAGTAACATTTAAATCTTGACAAAATTTATACGTCTTATCCACTAGAATGAAGATAGCTGAATAACGCACATTAAATATATTATATTTTGATAAGCTAAAGATAGTTAGTACCCAAAATCCCGTTCTTACCATTGAAGAAAATGACCATCCGTTGCAAAAAAAGTTTTTGTTGTGGTTGGAAAACACAGATACGCAAAATAGGCACAAAAGTAGCGATACGATGTCGGCTGGGCTCTCTCTTTCACAATTCACGTATCGGAGAGAATAGATGTGTACAACTATGTTGTCCCTGTCGATGTTATATGGTAGGCGTGTTCGGGTAGGATTCGACATGACTTTTCTAATAGGAGAAGGGACAACGCTATGGGCCAACCCAAATCTTAACACTCTCCATTGAAATGCTGCTTGTAGTATGTCTAATCAAGGGAGAACTCCCAAAACTCCGCTATAGGAAAAAAGTGGAGAAAATGTAGATGCATACTAAGCTTTAATTGCATGAACCGTCTCTTTTAAAAACCATCCACCGAGAAATTTTGGTAAGTTCAGACTAGAGTGTAATCCTTTCTTGGGTATGTGGAGTTTCCTCCCCTGAGTAATGCACTTCTCTAAGTTTCTTTTCTACTAGTATGAATTATGCACTTCTCCACTGGGGTCAATGTACTTGGTGAATTGATTTCCCCATAAACCGTTTCGCATTTGTTCAAAACATGCTATATTATCTTATGGATAACCGTTGGTGCTTATTGGTCATCCAACCCCCACATGATGCCAATGTGGCAATTCAGTTTACAGATCTTGGAAGTGAGGAAGGGGAGTGATCCCAGTTCTTCAGAGTAGAAAAGAAAACGAAAAAAAAATGTAAATTGGGCCTGGAGAGACCGCAACGACGACGACCGGTCATTTCGCTTGCGCGTTTCGTTGACCTTCTTGCTCACTCCATATCAGTACCGCGTCAGAGTTTCTTTCCCCAGGTTCCTTCTCCTCGCCGGACGGGGCGCCGCCGCAACAGCGCAGCTACTCCGCAGCCGGCTGGGCATCCCGCTAGGTATGTACGCCCCTCATCCCATCTCCTGCCGTGCCGCCGGCGCCGTCGCCTTCTCGGATCGCCTCCTTCCCTGTTTAGTAGTACTAAATGGTTCAATTTTCCTCTTTTCAGAGTACCACTGAAGAAAAATCCAGGTTCCCATACCCGTAGGTACGACCCCATCTCCCGCCGCCGCGCTTCCATCACCTCGTATGCCGCCGCCCCGCCCGCGTCGCATTAGCAGTGCAATAATCCTTGCTCTTACTTCCATGAATCCATCCTCTTTTCATCGGGGTGTAGGTTGACGATCGACAGCAAATTTAGCTGTTGTCGGTGTGCATTCCACGGACGGACGAAGCGATGGAGGCGGCGCTGGTGAGTGTCGCGACGGGGGCACTGAAGCCCGTCATGGGGAAGCTCAGCGCTCTGCTGCTCAGCGAAAGGTACAAGCGTTTCAAGCGGGTGCGCGAGGATATCAAATCGCTCACCCACGAACTCGCCGCCATGGACGCCTTCCTCACGAAGATGTCGGAGGAGGAGGATCCCGATGCGCAGGATAAAGTGTGGATGAACGAGGTGCGTGAGCTCTCCTACGACATGGAGGACTGCATCGACGACTTCATGCAAAGTGTTGAAGACAAGGACGCTGAGCCAGAGGGCTTCGTCGAGAAGATCAGGCACTCGCTAGGGAAGTTTGGCAAGATGAAGGCTTGCCGTCGGGTTGCCAATGAGATCCATGATCTGAAGAAACAAATCACTGAGGTTGGCGAGAAGAATGCAAGATACAAGACTGAGGTGGGCAAGAGGAATGCAAGGCACAGGACCGTCCAAGCCTTGTCGGAGACCATCGATGGAACCATTGACACTAGAGCTCTTGTTATCTTTGACCATGTGTCGAAGATTGTCGGAATTGATGAATCCAAGGCTGACATCATCAATTTGTTGTCTGAAGAGGGCGGTCGTGGGTCAACACGGCAACTAAGGGTACGTTTGGTTCCAGGGCAAAAGCCATTATGGCCTTGCTGGGCAAGGTTAAGCGTTTGGTACCAGCAAATAACCTTGCTTTCAGGGGCAAAGTAGCCTCGCCAGGCTAGGAAAATGTTGCTCGCCTGGGAGAGCCGATTTGGCTCGCCCTCGACGGCAAGTCACGATGCGCGGAAGAAATTCAACGCTGAACCGTCAGCTTGCCCCCCAAAGCAACGTACTAATCCAAATAACTAGCCTAACTCTTGCTATCAAAAGCTACGCAACCAAACGCACAGACGAGCAAGATCAGCAGAGTCGAGCTAAGCTAGCTGGGCTAAGCTCAGCTACGCCCGTGTAAGCTAGGCAACCAAACGTACCCTAAAGATTGTATCTATCGTTGGGCCTGGAGGATTGGGCAAAACAACTCTTGCAAATCAAGTGTACCAAGAGCTTAGAAGCGGATTCGTCTGTCAAGCTTTCTTATCCGTGTCGCGAAGTCCAAGCATTATGAACATCTTCAGAACCATATTTAGTAAAGTTAGCAACCGACCTTATGCTGGTACTGAAGAAGGGAGTGCGCAACAACTTGCTATCAACATATACGAGTTCCTAGAAGACAAAAGGTACGCAGGTACCATCTCTCTATGCTTTTTCGGATTCGCTAAAACACAATCGTTAGCTTTTTAGGATGAACACACTCAATATCTCAGTCTTAGGTTTTGCGCATGCTCCTCTCCTCCGCGGCCTGCCACTCGACCAATAGCATTTCTTTAGTTATTGACTGCTTGAGATACAGTTTTTGTTTTTTGTGCAACTAGAACTTGGCCTGCAACATGGCGGGCAACATCTTAATCAATATAAGATATGTTGTGATAAGAATCATGTATATGTGTGGGTGATTGTGATTTCACAGTGAGAAGATATATGTCCATCAACTAGAAAAATAATATCTATGAAATCCATGCTTTTCTCCACATATAGTTCTGGAGACATCCTATTGAGTCTCCCACACCTAGAAGAACAGAAATGCCGTCCATTCCTTTCTACCGTGATATTAAACCGGTATATAATTAAAAATTGCAATTATGTGTCGACAGATCGTTTATGTGATATTAGATCAAGCACACAATACTAAATAAGTCTGAGGAATTACAACCCAACCTAGTCGGCGGTTCCTGAGTCCTGGAGGATCAACGTCGAATTTTTATGTAACATTATACTAGCCGATCATGTGCATGCTCATATCAAATCCCTGGTTCGAAGCTTTATGCTTAGAAATATAGTGAAAAGCAATCACTCATATGTCCTCCTTGGTGAGATTGTCAATCTTCAAGTGGGTGTGAGCCTCCCGTGGCACATGACCGCCCCATGGGTTAGAAAATAACATCTGGGATTTGTGGTTCATCCCGCTCAGCCGACAACCGCATATTCCGTTGCAACTGCAAAATTTCCCGTTGTACCATGATTCCAGCTGCCTTTTTCTTCAGTTGTATACTCTTGCAGCTGATTTAGTTATTTATTTATTGTACTGATTAAATTTGTTGCATACTGGGTGCACGTAAAATTTTCTTTTTAAAACTTGGGTGGCGTCATTCGACAACTAGTCGCGTCCTAAAATATTTATAGCGGCGCTTGTTCTGCCCCTAAAACCCTCCAATTCATAGGCGGAAGTAAATTAGGATTGGAAACGGAAGCACATGGCTGAAGGAGGGATAGAGGGTGGCCCCACCGTGCTAGGTATCATGACTCGCTATCTCCTCTAGATGTATGGCCCTCTTTTTCAGGTGGAACAATCCTCCACCAAGAATTTCTCCATGGTCTTTTTTATGTTGTTTGCAGTTTGCCTCATGGTGAAGTAATTTTTTTCATATATGGCAGCTAATTGGGGGGTTTGTCATTGAATAATCAATTCATGAAAATTCAAAATGAATAGATTACTTTTTAACTTACCACATGCACACTCTCCCAACTCACGAAAATAGTTAACCTATAAAACCTAGTTGTACCAAACAAACATTGACACATAGAATCTAATCAAGTCGGCAACATATTCCATTTCAACAACAATACTATTAAATTTCTTATTTTCTTTTTATGTTATAAGTGTGACAAGCTTCATTTTTTAGTTTGCCTATCTTGTTGTATGTGTTTGATATTAAAGTCCCTCTAATATATCTCACAAACCACGTGCAGGTTACTTTATCGTTGTTGATGATATATGGGATATGGATACATGGGATGTTATTAAGTGCGCATTCCCCATGACAAGTGCTGGTAGTAGAATAATCACCACTACCGCATAAACAGTGTGGCAGAAGCATGTAGTTCATCATTCAATGGCCATATTTATGGTTTAAGGCCTCTTGATATTGTGCACTCCAGACAGTTATTCTATAGAAGACTATTCAACTCCGAAGAACATTGTCCTTCTCATCTTAAGGAAGTTTCTAATCAAATCTTGCAAAAATGTGGCGGCTTGCCTTTGGCGATCATTGCAATAGCTGGTTTGTTGGCTAGCAAACAGAAAACAACAGATATATGGAATGAAGTGAAAGATTCAATCGGCCGTGCACTTGAACGAAATCGTAGTGTTGAAAATGATGCAGATATTGTCACTTAGTTATTTTGATCTTCCTTCTCTTTTAAAAACTTGCCTCTTGTGCTTGAGTATATTTCCAGAAGATACTATTATCGAGAAGAAAGGTCTTATAAGGAGATGGATTGCTGAAGGATTATTTCATAATGAAGGAAGATATACAGTACATGAGTTGGGGGAAATGTGTTTCAATGAGCTTGTCAATAGGAGTTTGGTCCAGCTGGTGATTGATAAACACCATAAGTTGAATACTTGTAGAGTTCATGACACAATTCTCGATTTCATCATATCCAAGTCCATTGAAGATAACTTTGTTACTTTGGTTGGGGTGCCCTTTGTACCAATTAATGTCAAAAGGAAGGTTCGTCGGCTCTCTCTCCAACTTGATATACAGCAAAATGGTATCGTGCCAAAAAGAAGACTGGTATTGTCCCATGCCCGATCACTCAATGTTTTTGGAAATTCAGGGGAAATCTCTCGATTGGATGAGTTTAGGCATTTGCGTATTGTAGATTTTGGAGGATGGCGTTCCTCTTACAACAGAGACATCGAATCAAAGAACATCATATTAAAAGTATAGGGAGGTTGGTTCATCTAAGGTACCTAAACCTCGGGGGAACCAGAATATCTAAGCTCCAGGAAATATCGGGTGTCTACGGTGCCTAGAGATTTTAGATCTAAGAGGCACCTTCATTTGGAAACTGCCAGCAAGTATTGTAAATCTAGGGAAATTGGTGCATCTATTGACTGATTGCAAAGTTACATTTCCTGATGGAATTTGGAAGTTGCAAGCACTTGAGGTGTTGAAATGGGTCAACTTTTCATTGCAAAGTCTTAACTACAAGCAACAACTTGAACAGCTAAGGAATCTGAGGAAGTTGTTCATTGATGTCAATGAACGAGGCGCAAGGAGAGTTCCTGTTTCTTCATTTTGTGACTTTGTCTCGCTGGATAAGCTTCGTTCTCTGAAAATAAAAAATGGGGGTACGTTCTTACCATTGGGAACATTGTGCCCTGTTGCCTTAGCCTCCAGAAGCTGATCTTAATTGATTCGCCACTCCGGCATGTTCCAGAATGGATGCACTCACTTGTCAACCTTCAGGAGTTACGCATTGCAGTGAAGGGAATCACTCAGAGCGATCTCTGCATTCTTGGAGGCTTGCCCACTCTGATCAGGCTGGAACTAGAAGTGAGATACCATAATTCTGTAGATGGAATGTTGACAGTCAGTGGTGAAGTTGGGTTCCCATACTTGAGGAAGTTCCGATATTATGTACACCAAGAAGAAATAAATCTGAAGTTTGCAGTAGGTTCCATGCCCAACCTTGAAATACTTGTGATTGTTATACAGGCGTGTAGAACCGAGGCAATCGCTGATAGTTTTGATTTCGGGATAGAGAATCTGCCCAGACTCGTTACTGTCGATTGTACAGTAGAACAAGGTGACTACAGCAGTTTTAAGGCTGCTATGAAGAGTGCAGGCAGCACACACCCCAACTGCCCTACTGTAATCTTTCGGCACATCGACGAGTATTAACATGCTGCTGGGTTCTTACCATCTACGACACACCCATACTCAGGTACTCCTAGTGTTTTTCTCTCTTGTACCCAACAAGACGTCAAGATCCTCGCTAATTCCCAACTATACATGTTCAGGTTGTCTGTATTCAATTGGTTCGCAGCACAAGCTTTGTGAGGGGACTAATGTGCCACTAGGTCTCTCTTGCAAAGTTTCATCATCTGATGATTCAGTTTAGCACTGTGACAGTACAATCTGGAGCATTTTCTGGCTTTTGTATTCTGCCTTTGAGACCATTTTTTCAGTGAAAATTCAATTGGAAACTTCTTCCCGAGCATTTGAAAAAAAGAGAGTTGCTGCTGGCGCTCCTAGTCTAGCTGTTTAAGGTTTTTTAGTGCGTAGCTTCTCCCTTTAAATGATACTACATTGTACTCGCGGCCACCTCCTGACTGAGATGAATAATGTAAGGAGTTTGTAGCTTAAGTAGCAGATTCTTAATTCTCTCCTTCCCCGTCACATTTTATGCAATGCGAATTTATGATTCATGGATATCTCTTTCATCACATTCGAGATGCTAGTTATGTAAAATATCCAGTGAAAATAGAGTGAGAAAAAGAGCTCTGGAGCGGCAGCAGAGTGGTGGTGGACGCAAGTCTGCCCCTCCACCACTTACTCTGAAGCTCATGTCTATTCTTCTGTTGCTTGATATCCTTTTTAGAGATTGATGTTACCTATCTTGTCTCGCTAAGATACCAAGATAACCACTGATTTCTCCTGCAATATATCTTGTACTTAGTCTGCAGTTGCGCATCGTCGCTTTTACGCATTCATGTCATGTCTTTGGCAAGCCAGACATGCATCAAGCAAGTTTGGCGCCATTGTTACACTTGATATATAAGCTTTTCTCATTAGTTTTCTTGACAATTCAGATGCTGCTTACGGTTGTTTACAGCTGAATATATACCTGGTATGCATCGCTGTTGATTAAATTTTGGTTTTGCAGATCATCTGTCAATTATCGGTCGATTAAAGTACAGTACAGAGTATCCGTGGGATGAAGTAATGCAGCGTGCCAGATCAGGAGACAAGGCACTGTATAAAAGTTTCACCGTCTGGTTTGGTTTTTTGCTGCGCAACTCTTTGAGATGTCTGAGACGTTGTCGTTCAACAAATGCGTACGTCTTTTCTCAATAGATACTTATTCAAATCTATCTCTATTTTCGTTGTTTGTTGTTATGCCCAGCGTCCCAACTTTTAACGGTTGTTAGATACACTAGATGACCCGTTGCGCCAAATGGCGCAAATGATGGAGTTATGCCTGATTTTTTTGGCATAAGAAAAGTATGGTAAGTTACTGCCAAATTCTTTGCTTTCGAAAATAAGAATGGTAAGCAGTCAGATGTAGGTAAGGTCAAGTACATTGTCCTGATTTTGCTGTAAACACCGGCTGCACGTACTCTTCTTATCTTGTAAATGTCTCACAAAGGCTAGCGAAGCGTAACACTACTATTTGCATGGCCTTGTAAGAAAGCAACATATATTGTGCAAATAGATAGCAGTCAATAATCTAACATAAGCGGGATTATATTACAACGCTACATCCTGAAAGTAGATGACGTAGGAATATACATAGAGGCAACGAAGTTACATAAAGGGAGCAGCAAAACACTTAGTTGAGTAGAGGTGTCCACTGCCAGTTTCATCCCATTGGAGGCAAGAGCAACTGGATTGTCTAACGATTTATAAATACTTGCTAGCACGCCCACTTGAACGCTGAAGATCAAAAGCTATTTTCTCAAATAGCCGAAGAGCCATATTTTTCTGTCCATCTGCATCATCTTGGCCTAAAGAACGATTTTGATCCTCAAGGTTGTAGATCCAGTGAGAAACTAAAGGAAGTTCATTTTGAAATACAATCTGCTGGCCGTATTTTATAGCATAATTCAACAAATTTCCAGGGAAATGCATTGACAGCTTTATTAAGACCATGTACTACCAGATTCTAGGGAAATATGATCTTAGTACAAAATGAAAATAATCCACAGTATTATCAGTGTGCTTTGGCTGAGACATAGATGTGCAGCCGGTCTTTTTTCTTTGAATCATTCAGCTAGTGCGGTATACAACGTTTAGTACAACGCCCTGTATGTGGAGCTGTGGACATATTGCAAATGGAAATTACAGGACAAATTGTCTCCCTATGCAAGTATACAATTGTTTTAAGCCTGCAGGCTAGGAATAATGTACAAGACTCTGAGTAATACACTAGGGGGGGTGGGGATGATTGTACTGCCTGATGGCTTCCGGTAGACCAGGGGTTGGGGAGCATTGTACTGCCTGATGGCTTCCGGTAGACGAGAAAGAGATCCAACTTGTCCGAATCTTCTGATTTTGCAAAATTGTTGCCAGTTACGAGTGCCTTTTGCAGGTTGTACAGCGAGCAGCCCAAGCCTATATTGTTTTAGGAGTAAACCTTAGTCGTGTTCAAGAAGATAAACATGGTTCCAAATAATTGCTGCTAAAACAGACAATTAATATTTACGTAATGACATTACCATCCAGTTATTCCAAAGAAAAACATAAAAGTAGTACATGTTCCAACATAAAAAAAAACAGTTTCAGAAGTTTAAGAAAATCTGGATGGGACAGGATGATAATGTTCAGTTGTACCTTAAAACTTAAACTCCAAATTGATCTGTTTGCATCTCGATGCATTTAATTATCATCTTATTTTGTCTCAACCATCTCAATCCAACGGGCAATGAACCTCAGACCTATGTGCAGCAGAGAGGTATTTGTAAGACATGTGAGGTTACAAATGGGAACAGTGAGGTTGCATAAGCGTAGATATAACCCGTAACAAGCAAGACATGTGAGACAAATGCCAAGGACGCGACTCCCACCCATGGATCTGTCAATATAACCTGTAACTTAACCAACAACTCCCCATCGATATCAAAATCTCAAACCCAGACGCTGAACTTTAAGGAGAGGGCCAATGCCACGCCACCCTCCAGACGGTGAAGAGACGCTTAACGAATGGTGGATCGCGGCACGACAGGCCACCCCCAAACCCTTGCGCAAGGGGCTGGCCTCCACGACTCTGCTTGTGCCATGGATGATATGGAAACACAGAAACGACTGTGTCTTCGACAGAGGACAACCATCAGTCCAAGACTTGGCGACGAAGATCAAAGAAGAAGCAGCCCTTTGGGCACACGCCGGCGCTTTAGGCCTTCGTGCTGTTCTCCCACAAACCTGGGACGTACACTGATACAATTGTTTTGCACTGTAATCGCCTCCTAGGAGGATTGTAACAAACTCTACCTTTTCAATAAAATGAAACAAATGCCCAGGACGCGGCTCCCACCCATGGCTCTGTCAGTATAAGCCGCAAATTAACCGACATCTCCCCATCGATATCAAAATCTCGAACCCAGATGCTAAACTTTAAGGCGAGAGGGCCAATGCCACGCGTGCATCACCGGCATAACGAATGCCGATTTGGGACCTGAGATACACAATGAGTTAGTCAATCCTAACTTTGTTTCTGTACCGAGGGCACTACCGAGATAAACAAAATTCTGGCTGCATCCAAGGAACTTGAAGATTAACAGAGGGCCACATTTGAGTAATATCGATCATGTTCATGGGGTACCACATCTTTGAAGCTACCTAACCCTTGGTTTGAGTGGTTGCCTATAAAAATGAGAGTCTATTGTTCTTGGCTTTTTCTCGTGCGCAAAAAAAAATTTATTCTGAGAAAACTAAACCAAATATTCAAAATTACAAACCCATACATTTCTCCCATTCTGCACATAAGTTGTTCTATCATCAATTACAAATCCATAAGTTGAGTAGTTTGTTTCTAGCACCAATGTCTACACAAGTACCATAAGTTGAGGATACAAATGAACTGGAGATGATTGAGTTCTGCACTCGTCAATAGTAACAAGAAATAGTGGCCAAGAAGAGGACAGACAGGACTCACTGCAGGTCGTTGGCCCGGCGCTTCACCGACAAGGGCTCCTCGCCGAGGTAGAACTGCCCCCATGACTCCTCCTTGCGCTGCAGGTCTTCGAGGAAGACCTACGGCCAGGTGCCGTTGACGCGCACCTGGCGGTCGGCGCGGCGGAGCGTGAGCAGCTTGTCGAAGAAGAAGAGCGCGAAGAGGGTGGGGCGGCGGGGCGGGTGGATGACGCCCAGCTGGGTGCGGAGCTTGGATACCAGCGTAGTCACGCGGCGGAGAAGGGCCGCTGCTGCGAGTGGTGGTGGGTTCGAGGGGGAGGGGAGGTTGATGTTGGGGGAGAGCGGGGACCTGGGCGGAAAGACGGCGGCTTTGGGGACGGGGAGGCATCGTCTACGACGGCGGTGGGAAGGGAGGGGGGAGTTGGGGCTAGAGAGGGAGGCGGGAGGAGGAGGAGGCGGCGACATCCGGCGCCGGGCTCGCCGGAGAAGATAGGGAAGCACTCGTGTCTGAAGATGGGGACGGGAGAGTGATCTGTTTTTGTAGTCAAAACAGACTTGGCCAAATTTGGACAAGTACAAATTTAAGGCTTATTTGGATCACAGTACTGTATTGGAAAACAGAGCAGTTGAAAAAACACAGGAATTTAAGAAGATTACAAGTGCAAAACAGATAAATAAAGGAAAAGTGTCCTTTTTTTGTATCGAAGTAAATCATGATTGGTTGTTCATGGGCTGGGAAATCGGTCATTACCTCATGAATTTGTTTAATGCTTAGTTATTATTCGTTTTTAATTAGATGAGTTAACGCAACGTTCATAAAAGGGGATGTAGCTCAAATGGTAGAGCACTTAGACCGTATTCTATGAGGCAGGGGGATCGATACCTCCCATCTCCAAATATATTTTTTCTTTTCAATGGCCGAGAAAAAAACATTGTGTGACGCTAGATGGGCTGCTTCTTGAATCGGCCTGTAAGGTGGAGCCAGTCCACGTGGGAAATAGTCTTTAAATGGGTTGAATGGTGGAGGCTAGGCCACTTTGGAACAAAATCTGTAATTTGGGAAAAGCACACCTGCACCAAGAAATAAATACAATGTACTAATAAATACGCGAAAGATGCCAAATCTGCAAATGTTTTGCGTTAAAATCAATATCAATTCATTGACTATTAAAATATATTTCTAATATATTTATTTAATATTGTAGATGTTGCTATTTGTTTCTATATATTTGATGAAACTTTGTAATATTTCACTTCGGGCTACATTTATTCGTCTTAGTCACTAGAATGGAGGTAGATTTATAATTTGGAGCTTCTTCGAATCGTTCAGTGGGTGAAATTTTTGGAGGCCCTTTTCCAATCTAATTCACTATTTCTCTTAATTTGTCACCTTAATGTAGCACATGAAATAAATGACGTTTTGAGAAGCTAAATAAATGTAGTATGTCCTATCCCTTTCTTACTATTGAAGAAAATGGCCATCTATTGACGAAAAATTGGTCCTTTTTGTTGATGCTTCCGCAAAACACACGTGAAGAGTAGTCACTCCAATACTCAAGAGGTCAAGCTTGGGGATGACAAGCTTGGGGATGTTCAAGTTTGGGGATGCCCACGCATCCTCTTCTTCATCAATAATTATCATGTTGTCTCGTTTGGAACTATATTTTTATTCGTTCACATGATATGTGCTACTCTTGGAGCGTCTTTTACTATTACTAGCAAAAGTGCCCGTGCGTTGCAACGGTTTGAAAATAAATTCAAATGAGCTCACGAATCCGAGAAACAACTTATTATACTTCATCATTCACAATTTCATTTTGGTCACAACTGACAATTATGAATAGTTTCACTGCTCACATGCATAGACGATTCTAGAGTTCAAAAAATCGAGTCGAACGTGTAGCTGAGCTGATAATAAGTAGTTTCAAAGGTCCTTCACGACATTAATCCAATATCGCTCTAGGTAAAGGTCATTCTATTTTCATCACAGTTGTCTATTCTGTTCCCCCGGATACACTCAACACTGAAGCCATATAACTCCAATTCATGGAACAATTACGTTGAAAGATTACTTTGCTTGTTTTAAGCTTGGATCAATTCTCAGAAAGAAAGGAAACCAGGTAGTTGTTTGAGTGCAAATTATATGTGAAGATGAAGTTGGATTACAGGATTCGCCGAACAAAAACATAAACTATACAGGTTCAGATGGAAGTAGGAAAAGATAATTACCACATCATTCCATGTCAAATCACACCTCCAAATCAATCACTTATTGGATCATTATTTCCTTTGTTAGCAACAGTGTGCTGGGGAATGAAACTGCGTACTTCATTAAAGAATTTGTGCGCTAGCTGAAGCTTTGCTCTATATTTTTGACCTTCCGTTCTCTAGCTTGTTCTGTATTCAACAAATGGAGGCCCGATTTTCTTCCTGAGCTCGTCCCTGCTGACTGCTGTTGCTGCTTGTCGCTGCTAGCTAATGCTATGTCCCTGCACAGTTTTAGAACAATCCATCGAATAATCAGCAAACTGGAAGTTGCCGCCGCAGGGCAGGGGCAAGAAGGTCACCTGAAGTCGAGTTCTTTGTGCAGTTGGCGTGCTGCAAGCCTGCAACACGTACCCAATGGCGCCGATGATTGCAGGTTCTGTCCGACTGGCATCCGCCTTGAGCACGCGCCACTGCCTCGTCGTATACTTCATGTGCGAATTGCAGCTTGGTATCCCTCGTCGGCAGCACGCGCTTCACCGTGTTGTTCTCGTCCTCGTCACGCGTAGCCTGACGGCGTAGCTGATCAGGCAGATCCGGAGCATTCCATGGCGTCACAGACCTGGATGGAATCATCGTCGTCGTCGGGGAACTCTGCCTACTCGAGCTGGCCCCGAACCTGGATGGATGTTGCTGCTCACAGACCTGCTTCTGTGCCGCCTCGGAAGACAGAGGCTGGGCAGATCGAGCCGACGACATGGAGGTAATGCGGTTTGCGGAGGGGAGAGTACTACAGGCTGCACGCGGTATGGGTGGCCCACAAGTCTGAGCGAGGTGGCGGCCATGTAGGCGGCCGGCGGCGGAAGTGCAGTGGCGGCCGGCGGCCCATCGCTGGTAGTTTCGACGGAAGCTTGCAAGGATGAGAGGGTCCGATTAGCGAGGGCTCGGGCATGTCCACGATTGGGGTTTTTTTTCATACACGAATATCGAACCGGTAGTTCTCATATGCGGTGGCAAACACCATAATATTTCTAAATCTGTAGGGGTAAAATCGGAAATAAAAATGACGTACCACAAGAAACCTTAATGACTTTATTATTAGGTATAGATTTGCTTCTTCTTGGTTTGGATTTTGTTCTTATTTGGTTATGTTTTCATTTTCGTTTGGTTCTTTATTTGGTTTCTTTTGTTTCTTCTTTTGCTTTCTTTACAAAACAAAAACAAAAAATGATTTTCTTTTCTTTGCCCCGTTTTTGGTTTTCCTTTTGCTTTCTATTTGGTCTTTCTTTTGGAGTTTTTCCTTTCTATTGCTAGAAAGTCTTTATTTTGGTTTTCCTTCTGGGCTTTTTTCTTTTAAAAAATAAAGTACAAAATTTTACCCATTTTTTAATTGATGCTTCTTTAAAAGTGTTTTGCTGTTTCAGCACGTTTCTGTTCACCACACGATTGTTCACATTTAATTGACAGCTCTTAAAATCACGAAAAGAAATCTGAGTTCAGAATCTTTAACCCCCTGCATGCACAAAAATCAGCATAAAATCCTGACATGTTTAAGTGCTCTAAAAAATTACATTTTACAGCTGCTATTCTTCTATACCAGATTCTGTCTTTTGTCGCTCTTGCCGCTGAATGAAATACTGAACCAAGAATGCAGTAGTGGTACTATCCAGTTAAACAACTGTCAACACCCCACATATGCACAATATCTAACTGGAGGCTGAAGCTGCGAGCCTGGATGTCAACTTGGATGCTGCAAAAGCTCAGGAGATTTGAAGTCAACAAAATGTAAAAGAATTGGTTATCAATCCACTCAGCGCATATGCTACATTCAGTAGTCGAACACAACAGTACAAATGGGCTGAGAATGCAAAGACAGGACACAGCTGCGTGAGTTAGCTCACCGCAACAGAACAAAACCTGCTAACATTGAGAACAAGCAAGTGTCCACCCCTTGGACGCCCAGGGGGCCTATCCACGTGGCGCGCGACGTGCCGATAGGGAGGAAAAAAACCGAAAATGCAATTCTCGCGGCGCCGGTGTCTACCGGCGCAGTGAGAACCGTCCATTCCATCGCGATTCGTGCGCACCGCATACGACGGAAGTTGTATAGCGAACGTTATGCGCAGTATCTCAATAAGAAAAGGGTGTATATCCCAGGTATTATTCGCGTGGGCCCAGCTTCTCATTTAACGCGACGTACTGTCATATCAGTTCCCACCGCCCAGTACCTTTCCCAGTTGAAGCGGCGAGGTCTTTCTGGCGAGTACTCATTCTCCACCATCGGAGCCGCCGCCGTCGCGCATTGACGGCGTTCCCAACACCGCCACCGGCACCATCGATCCAGGTATGTGGTGATGTGGGCTTGCGCCTTCTCTACTCGCTCTAGCTATAGGTTGTCTGCTCCATGGCCACACAGGGCAGCGCCGCCGCCGCCGCAAGTAGTCCTGGGCTAGGGTTTTCTGCTGCAGGGCCAAACACGAAAGCGGAGCCGCCGTCGCACCTATTATGCGGCTAGGGTTTCCTCCATCACACTTTTTCGGGATCCTAGAATCGTTGGATTTTTGTGTCTTTAGTGCTTGAGAAATCGCCTGCCGGCACAATCCTAGTATCGTTGGATTTTCTGTGTCTTTGGTGTAGAGGATTGGCTAGTTTGTTGGAGCGCAATTTTGGTTCAAGATCTCAGAATCAACACTGCACTTTCGTTCTTGTCTTAGATACCAGTTTGATGATGAACCATTGGCCTGCAGCAGAAAACTAGAAGGGAACCTACGGATTCATGTTTCTATGGGTATGCATCATACATTTTCAGAGTCTAGTTCGTATCGTACAGGCGTTGTGTTGACATTACGTTAGTGTTGGAACAATATTCCAGAATATTGTGGATCTTATTATTATTCGTACATTATGAACTGCAGGCATAATGGAAGATAAGGACCGTGGATTGGACGGAGTCAATCGCAGGTCCCCTAGGTTCGCCGTTAGGAAGGTTGCGGCAAGGATGACTTCTAATACCTCCACTGAAGAATCAGCCGGTGGCCCTGTTAACAAAAAAAGGAAACGGCTTGGGAAGGAGAGAAACCAACGCAATGGACCAAGTAAAAAGAAGCAGGTTAGAGACTTTCGGAGTAGCATCCTCTGTGTTGTGTATTGTCTTCATGCATGTTGACTAGCTTATCAATTTGTTCTGTTATGTCATAGGTCATTGCGTGGAAATGCTGCCCCCAAATGCTGTATGATTTAATTAAGAGGTTGTCACCGGAACAGAAGAAGTGGGTAGAAGAACTTGGATTCGGTTGTTTGCTGCTGATGAAGGAAGTTAGGATTCCTAAAATTTTGACTCTATGGCTCATAAATCAGGTTGATTGCAAGAAGAAGTGCCTAGTTATAAGAGGAAAACGGTTCAAGATATCTGAATGGATTGCCCGTGCACTGGGGGTGCCAAAAGGTGATCTGAAAGTACCTCTTCCTCGCAGCGGCCGTGGTAAGGCCAAGATTAGGAACCCAACTGAAGAGGAGAAAGAATTCAGAGCTGCTGACGGAGGGCGCGGGATCAAGGTAAAGGACATCATCAACGCGTTGATTGCTGAAAACGATGTCACCAAATTCAAGAAACAGTTCATGTTGGTTGTGCTTTGCATATATTTGGCCCCAACAAGTGGGCATTTCATAAATCGAAGCTACTTAGCTGCATTAGTTAACATTGATCAAGTGAAAGACATGGACTGGTGCGAGTTCATCGCCAGCTACCTTGTAGACGGTATCAGGGAATATTTGGAGTCTCCTGCGGCCAACGTCAATGTTCACGGATGTGTCCACCTTCTCCCGGTTAGTGTCATACTGAATTGTAGTTATCATTTGTTGTTTATGATTGGTCATCATGAAGTATCGACAACTCATTCAGACATTTTTTTTGTAACGTCTCTTATGCAGCTCATGTACATAGCTATTGTACATTCACAGCAACTACAGGTGCCCAATCAGATTCCTCTTATCCAGTGCGTCAGCACTGAACTGCTGGAACTTCTTGAATCTCTGGACATGCAGCACGATGAGTACGGGGAGCCCATATTTGGAAACCTCGAGGTTTGTCAATTTTGTTTTTGTTCAGTACTATCTATTTCAACCATTGTTCAACACAGTTTCGTTGCGGCAAATGACCCGCATCCCCTCTCTTGCAGATAAAACCTGAACTAAAAGACGACGCCATTTCCGATTTCTCAGAAAACGATTCTCCCAGAAAGGCCCCCAGACTGACCAGGCACCCACAGGCACAGATGAAGTTGAAATCGGCTGCGCGTCAAGTATGTCGTAACTTTGAGCCTTCAATGTTTTCCGGACACGCGCATTTGGCAGTTAGCTAGACGCCTAACCTATGACATCTTCTCCTGTTTGTCAGCCTGCCCCAGTGGTATACAACTCAGAAGCAGCCCGCAGGTCGTCAAACTCACCTAAACGGCTGAAGCGAGATACAAAAGAAAAAGACCAGGTGATAAGCCATGTATTCTGATATATGAGTATTCCATACTAGTATATTGGCTGTGCGTTCGCACAGACGATTGTAGCACATACTCGTATACACATTTGAATCGCACAGAAATCTACCACATAGTACTAAAACATTGGAAGCCGCAACTTACCTGTATTGCGCATCGAGATAGTGCCTCAATCATAGCACATTGAAAAATAGTCCTGTAATAAATAATCAGGTACCTAGGAAAAACAGTTGCCTCATGTATAATTATGTGTCCATATAGTAATGCATCGACCTTACATAACGACGTTTATTGAAATATATGGCATTTATGTTTGTTTGGCAATTTGTTGGTTGCATAACTATCCCTATTTGCTGGAATCTTATCACAGATGGCCATGGCCACGACAATCGATGAGGTCGAATCTCAGTACAGTTTGGAGAGGGCGAAAGTATATCAGAGGTGTTTCGACTTGATGAATAAACGTGTTGCTAAGCTTGACATGAAAAGGAAATCGGCAATCCAACGCCTTATGAACCAGAACGGTAAAGTTGAGGAATCTAATCTCAATATCGCCACATCAACCGGCAGAGTTACCGATGAGGCTGCTAAGGTCGATTCCGCGCAGCAACATCCTCTCAATTGAAGGATAGCCTTCATGGGAAATCTTTGGAATCAAGTTATGAATCCGGAGACCATCTATCGTTGGTTCTCCATCTGCATTAAAGACTATCGCAATTGAGGACCGGACACCTGCTGTCTTGTCCGAAATAAATCATATTGGTGTCGATAACCAACTGCACAACACATCCTCATCTGATGGGCATAGTACTGAGCTAGTTGCTGACATGTCTCAACATGATTGTTCTGCTGCTGATGGTGCTTCAACTGAAGTATGCACCTCGACAGACGTTCCCAACAATTCAGCAAACCTCCCCCCGCATGTGGATACGCGTGACCAGATATTGGGCCATCCTGTACAGAATGAATTGTCTGATGGAACAAATCTGCCAGCAGAGATAACTCATGTGTCATCAGCTGGAGGTACAAATGAAACTGAAAAAAACACAGATGCTGTCGGTTGCTTAGGACAAGAAAAAGTTGTCAGCACACACTGTGGCGATGATGTATTGGAAGAGGTAGTGTTGTTGGCTGCTGAGGCCAGTTCAGAAGCGCTACAAATTGCCGTGAACGAGGGATCCAACGTTTGCACTGATGAATCAAACGCGGCAGAGAATTCCACAGAGCAGACACCTGTGTGCTGCAGACCACCTCAGTGTCTTATGTCAACAATCTTCCTGAGGAGAACAAGCAGGACCAGTACGGAGTACCACACGGTCCCGAAGAATCAGTTCGCCACATTGATACTGATAATCAGCAGGAGGTGGTGCCCCACAGTGCCCAACCTGTTCGAACCGTTTCAGCCGGTTCCGGAATGGCGGCATCCGACAATATTGGTCAGAACCTTGACACTACACTGGTGGATGACCATGCAGAAATTCAGTCGATATCGAATCATCTGCTGCAGCAACGGATGTCAACACCGAATATTTGTGTCTCCCAGTAAGATACCATTTTATAGTGCATCTTCTTAGGTGATATGGAAAAAATACTCAGCAAGTTTAAAGTTATCTGTAGCTCATTTTTTTCCCTCTATGATGCAGCCTACACGTGTGAAGAATTGGAGGTGAACGAGACGCCTCAGACCCCCTCGCGTGTTGTGCCAGCCGACATACAAAACCTCACTCCTCTAACATCTGCTATACCGGAAGGTCAGTTTTTTCCGAAGGCCAGAAGCGTTAACACTGCAGTGAAGAATCGGCCAAAACGCATTCAGAAGAATGAGTCCAAAGTTGAAGGAATAGCAGCTTGCGTGAGGAACCCTATGAAGGACAAAGCTCCGCCAGTAGGACATATACCGAGCATGTAGAGAAATGTTACAGATTGGCCGGTGAAGAACAGTCTGGATGTATCAACCCGGAGAGTGGTAATGCTACCAAGATCAGGATTAGAGGATTCCACATATCCGAAAGTGAGTTCGTGCAGGCATTGATTCCAAATGGCGCAATTAGTCAGAACTTCATGTGGCTGTGTTGTGTGGCTATAATGGAAGACTGGGATCAAGAACCAAATTCATCCTCAACCAAACTATTGTGGTAATTCCACAATTTAATTTTTTGCCTCCTTGTACTTTTTGGTACCAAAAAATCGTGCATCTTTGTGCTCAACATGTGACCACTTGCAGAATGAGCTCATGAAAAGCCGTGACAACTGCAACCTAGAGGAACTGACGAGGAGGCTAAGGAAGCTACCGTTGAAGGGTGTTGAACAGGTAATAATAAACTACATTCCAACAATACATAACACAGGTAGTATAATAAAGGGCTGCCATGGCATTTTATGAGCTGAGCAAAGCTTTTCATGAGCAGATATACATTCCGTTGCCATACGACAGTCGATGGATTCTCATAGTTGTCAGCATCATCGGTAAAACTGTTGAGATATACGATTCTATGAGATCCGTGGACAAAGAAGAAGAACCATACAAGACTCTATGGGCCACAGTGGTATGTTTAAACTGCTCCCGTTTGTATTCTTTATGTCATACCTAAATTGTTTGTCCCCTCCTAGTACATGTATGTCATAATAATATGACAGCATTTACAATGGCAATATGTTTAGCCTTTACATAAACCATGTACACCATTTTGTGTCAATGTTAACCGTTTTAACACAATACCCTATACAATCCTCAGGGCCAGAACTTACAAGACACCCTAAGTCCGGCAAGAAGCGAAGAAACTGCCGTTCACGATGAGTACTCCATTGTTTGTGCCCAAATCCCCACGCAACCGAATGCGTAAGCTGTTTTTCATTATATTTAATTTTAATTACCCACAATCAGGATGACACTATAACTTATCCAATCTTACATCTGTAGCGCGGACAGTGGTTTGGAGGTCATCAAGCATTGGATTGCCATAACGGGAAAACTTTAATTGGTTATGGAAAGGTAAAAATGACCAAGGCTACATTTACAAGATAAATATTACTTATATATCACATCACTGGGCTTACGACTTTATTTCATCTGCCAGAAAAACATGTTGGCGTACAGGAAGCAAGTTGCTCACACCCTTGTGTACCACCGCTTCAATGACCTCAACCCTCTCCGGATTGGGAGCAGCGATATCCAAACCGAGGGACCTGTATTGAACTTCCATTGAGTTGCCCTAGAAGAACTTGCATGATTTTTTGATGTTAATCATCATGGGCATCAACAATAACGTCTCATGTTCCTGCAAACTGTAAGGCCAATAAGACAAGTTAGCTAGACGCTTGTGGTGGTAGTATCGTTTGTTTATCCCTGTGTAAGAACAAAGTGTTCGCCTTGTTTAATTCGAATTGACTGTATGTCATGCGATCTCAACCATAGCTATAATGTGATTGGCCTCATATGTTTACCTGTTTTGCCGTGTGTGATCACGTTGTCACATTTTGCCGTGAGTATAGACAATGAGTTGTATGCAGATGGAGTTTGTTTCGTAGGTTTTCATAGAAGGTTATATTGTGTATCATTTATGTATACCGATCGGGTATATTCTTCGCGGGACACGATGAAGCAATTTTATATGAAGTTAATATAAGTAACACATATTAGTATCAATTCAGTATCACCTACACATACCTACTCATCTATCGTCGGTATTACAGAAAACTGGTCAAGGCGGTGTCATATATTTAACGTATCAAGTCAGTATCAATTGCGCGTGTGTACAATCACATCAGTCCAGACGTATCCCGTCTGATAGCATGCGTCGTGCTACCATTTTGGCATAGAACATATTATCAAATTGGTATCAAACTTGACCACCCTCGACGTAATTATGGGTTTTATGCGTGTGCATGTACCGTAAATTCTTTTAGTATCAATTTAGTATCATAATATCGATACGTTTTTTCGTCACCAAGCATGCATCGTGTTACCGTTTTGGCGATGTCAGTATCGTTACCAATCAAATAATACATGGCCACGCAGTGTGGAAGAACGTTTTAAAATGTTGCTTCAATATATTCATCCATACAAGAAAAGTGGTGTTCCACGTAATAATATGATCCTAGTACGGCAACGAAACATATTTGACGTAACCATCTCACTATGCATCAATTGATTCAACAAAACCTTCCGGAACCTTGCCGTAATTCCCTTCAATTGATAGCATTTCGTACATAACCATCTTCTGGAACGCCATTAGGCTCTCCTACAAGCATAAACCAGGCAAGTTGTATATCCGGGGCATACAGTATAGATACATTATCACATATGATTTCATGAATGCACGGTCCATACCTTACTGTGTGCATGTACTAACTTATCTCCATCAAAATCGCGCATTCCAACCATAGTCATTATGCCTTCTGAGACACTGTTAAATACATAAGTTAGTTCCACGTTTAACCGTTTGCATACCACCACCCCTCTGTTATGTTTAGTTGCTTACCCAGTATGGTCAGTACCATTGATGTGAATGTATTTATTCGTAAACTTTGTCCAATCAACAAGCCATCCTTCAAATAAATTCTCAATGCACGTAGACAGGCCTTTCTGCAGCTTGCCAATAATTGTATTATGGAATGCGTCCATCGAGGAAGTATCAGCAAGATCGGCGTGAGGGTCAAATATATGCACATTCATATCTTTCATATCCCAGAAGTATGAGCACCAAGTTGTGTCTAACAATGCGGGGACAATCAACTGCACCGAAAAGGTTGTTTAGCCATACGAAAACACGTACTATAATTGCGAAAAAATAAATGACGTTGCACTTCAATACCATCCTAGTTTCCGACATGTCATAGTACTGGGATGCGTTTGTGAACTGGTCTACTATGGAAACAGTTTGCAAAGGATTGTCGCCTCCGAGCACAACATCCTGACATCTCATAAAAAATAGTCATCAAACTAATGGAAAATATAACTACGACGATCAACAACTATTAAATGTTTAATGAAACTGTACCGCGAAATCAGATTCGAAGGATTTCCTCCAGCACTTGTTCTTCCCAACCCCAAACTCGACTGGTCCAAGTGATTGAACCTCCTAACAGCTATATCGAAAGCGTCGGATGTGAATGCCGTTCGCTTGATAAAGATCGACTTCATATCGAAGCCAGTTAAATCAATGTAACGAGGATTCGAGTGCATGATCCAGTAGCTGATGACATAAAAAGTCACAGTTAACATGGGGTCCGTGAAACTTTTGACACAAAAGTAGGATCAAGATTTATAGGTATCTTACCTTTGAAGAGTTGCTGAAGTGTTATTCTGCAACCACTCATACAAGGTATCTATGGGGCTGTCATGCTGTAGTTCTGGAACAACACCAAACTCCCAAGGACTCTTCGCCATTTTACCCTGTCTGCAAGCTATCTTTTTTTATTAGAACCAAAGAAATCATAATCCATCACACCACTATCAGCACCTATTATTGCTTTCTTGTTTTCATTATGTTCTTGTTTAATATGCTTCGCTGTTGAGAACACCACTTCATCGAACAGGCGTTTTCCTTGTATAGGTGTACTCCAGATTTTCCCACCTGTGTGTTTTACTACACAGTTAGCTTGTAGTAAGAGTAAACACTTTTTTGTACTATCAACTATCTTAACCATGACCGGATGACTCCATTTATACCAGTGGACGATGATGACGCATTGCTGGGACATCTTTTCGCGTTTGCACCATTAATAGTCCCTGTGAATTATCCGTATGTACAGACATTTTAGGAGAGCTCCAGAAATTCTACCTTTTTGTCAATTAACTAAATCAGAACCATACCTGAATTTAGGTCATTGGACACACATTGCATCAACTGTAAGGCAGAGCCTGCAGAAGGAATATATTTTGGTCAGTACGATGTTATGTGCTTGATAATTGGTTTGCTTTTGAATGGACAGTCGCAGCAAAAAACCTAACCTTCATTGCCAGCATCCCTCAGGTTGCAAGATCCTCCGCTAACACGTGCTGTGGAACCACTATCAGCTTGCTGTATACTTCTTGGACATGGGTTGTTTGTTGGTGGCTGTGTAGCCGCTGAGCGAGCCTCAGGTTGTCTTGGTAAATGCTGGCCATTAGAGCTTCCATATGTATGTTTATCACGGAATTAACCGAACCCATGGGGCCAAAGAATTGTTGTCCCTCAGTTAGTAATGATTTGGTTTTGCGGACGTGTAACGTCATCCTTGCGTTGTGCCACTTCAGATCATCTATCTGCTGATTCGAAAGCTGCAAATAATTGGGTTCATGAGCGTATCGGACTTGGATGTATCAGGTTATCAAGTGTATTTATGTGGCCTGCTTTACCTTTTTCCCCCCCCCTTCTTGCAAATAAGCAGTTAGATAGGAAGACACCGCTGGTTTCGAAGAGGTGCACGGCACTGTATTAACAGCAGCAGAATTGACTCCAGCTATATATCCCTGGATAAAATATCAGGTAATGATTTACAAATTCCAAGAATTGCCATTTGTTTGCGGTAGTAGTGACACAAAATTATATCAAATGAGTTGTAACTAACTTTGCTGGTGCTGTTTGAGGAATCTTCACTAGTGCATACTGAATGGGGCTTGGAGTAGCACCCCACTTTGTGTTTGTTTGGAAGAGTGGACGACGCTGGTAGGCCCACCTGAATCTTCACTAGTTCATACCTTTTTGTTTGTTTTGACATATATGGATTATATGAATTATATTGGCCAGTATTACCTCTTGTTCGCTGGCTGAATCTATATAACAAGATGCCCTGTGCCTAGAATGTATCGCCTTCACCATTCTGGTCATCGTTTCACAGTCAAACAGTGCTATGCGAGGTATGGTAGGAGATGGGTAATTTAGCAGGCCAAGGTTGAAGCTGTCAACATACAAAACCTGCCATGCAATAGCATTGTCAGGCTCGGTACGAATGAGTATACAATATTTTGTGCATATTGAACATACCAATACTTTACCTGAAGGCCAAGAGAGCATCCGGAGACATACTTCACGACTTTGTTAGCTTTCAACTCTGCTTGAACCCTTGTAGCTG
This sequence comes from Poa pratensis, assembly GCA_947311845.1. NCBI lineage: Eukaryota > Viridiplantae > Streptophyta > Magnoliopsida > Poales > Poaceae > Poa > Poa pratensis. The sequence continues at coordinate 1,460,888 of CAMZMU010000126.1, read as the reverse complement.
ATTCCATTATCTCATCTATCACCATTGAACAAAAGTTGAACTGGGATATTTTCTTAGTTTCAAGTAATGCGCCCCAATAGTCATCGGAACCATGGTTGATCCTAGACTTTGCTACGAGAAAATGCCCAGTAACAAACACAACGAACGACACTTTGAACCGTTCGGTTTCTTCATGAGTCATACTGTCACCGTAGTCCTTCATCAAAACTTCTTCTGCAGCTTTGAGACATGATGTTTCAGCTGCATCAGTAGTAACCGATCCAATTGCAAACCTAATGAAGTCAGTTTTTTCACTTGGTTCTTTCCCTAAACCAAACAGTTTGTTCCAACCAGCAGGAATTCCTAGAACCCTCTTCATGTCATCATCTTTTATTGGGATAACAATATTATGATTGATCACTATCGATCTGATCGAAACATCGATGTGCCTTAGCAACCAGACCGAAAATCTCCTACAAACCTTGTTATTCTGTGGCATATGTAGCATTCCTCCGAAACCAATATCTCTAACAAGATCCTTCTTAACATTACCAAACTTAGCAATCATAGAAGATATCCGTTTGGCTGAGCTCCGGGATGTGGCGGCATCATATTCTGCAATATCCGCATTCATCCCCCTAGAACTTTTTTTAGTATAACCCTACAATGCATAAATTTCAATTACAAACTCATCCATCCTCAGCAAAGGATACTAGTAGTGTAGCAATATAAAAATAGTTCTCAGCATCATATCAACTTCTTATGAATCCAATATAATTAGAAACTCCGGCCAATATATTTTATCATACCAGGTATGCTAGTAGTGTAGCACCTACTAACGTAACTAAATATTAGATGATGAGCAAAACCATCACTTCCCAGCAGGTAAATGCTATGCCACTGTTTTACGTCTTAGTAAGTGTGCTATTAGTTGCCAACAGGTATTTTTTTAAATTACGTAGTAGGCGTAACTATATTTACTGCTAAGGTGCAACACCAGCACCCTCTGCCGTCGTAGCATCAATCGTATATCAGAACCATATGGCATGATTTTCATTTCCACGTACAATCATAAACAATGCACATATCATTGCATCAGTCGCAACGCTGGATTGACATGTCAATTTGATATAACTAAATTATACGGAACAGCTGAAAATTTTCACGCCCCTAGTCTATGCAACAAGGAAAAAGGTCATGCAAATGAGGTCATGAAACTTACATACCAAATATTTTACAATTGGTTTCTATGTCATATTTGAGATTCGCTACAATACATGTGTATACAACCTACAGCGTCTGTGAAAATTCATCATCATTCCGGCCTAAATGCATTAACTGAAAACAAAACACTATATTGACGGTATTACGGTTAAGTAATTAAAGGAAATACAAAACAAAGGGGGCCAACCTTCCGTTGCTTGAACGCTCACAATATGCACTGATCCTCGGAGATTGAATCGATTCAAGCTCTGTTTTTAGAGGCGGCTCCCGGAACCGAGAAGGAAGAGAGCTTCGGCAGCAGATGAGTGAAACACTAGGCAGCTTGTCCCTCGCTATGGAGCCCTAGCAGGAGTGATGTTTTTTTTTACAGTACCGCCTGTTGTTATATGTATTGATTGGAAGGATTTCTATGTAAAATACCTGCCACCAAGCGTGCTAGATATGGATGGGAGCACTGTGGCAGTGCATAAATCACACAATGCGCACTCCCTTCCGTCTGTTGTGGGCGTTTTGGCAAGGAACACACTCAATATCATGTACCTCCACGGAGCTACCTATCTTGGACAGCAGTAAATGATGCGCCGCACACACCAGTATCACTATGCATTATGCGAGCCAGCACAAATATCTCCAGCCCAACTTGGCGGCTGTTGCTAGGGTTTCATGACAGGCCTCCTATTTGATCGTTTTTCAAATTTCGGATGGAGGGAAAACTAGTAGCACATCTGTTTGGTGCGGATTATATATAAGGGCCATACTCTCCAACCTTCTAGAAACACATTGTCCCATTACTCCAACGAGGGCCGTCACAGGCTCACAGCAATGGAAGATACTGCAAGCACCACCCATGGAGATCTAGCTAACTCGACTTCAAGCACGAAGTGCAGCTCGGTTTCTTCACTGAAGCAAATAGGCCAGGTATGTACCAATTAGAGATGTTTTACATGCTTATTGTGTTTCAATTGCGTATCAACATGTAGCACTGTTGTATACACAATTACCAATTTGTTTTCTGTCAGCCTCGTACAACCTCCTGCGAGGACGATGCTGATTCATCTTCGTTGATATGTATACGCCAACGTTTGCAGCCACCTTTGCATCGCGAGCAGGTTAGTCCTGTTATATGCTTAAAACCAAAAGCCGCATTTCAATATGGTTGCCTATATGACAATAATATGCTGTTCCAGTTTCTGTCCGCTTACTCATTTTAGCTTCATTTTTTAGGGTATGGCTTCACTTTCTGAACTACCTCGTGACACATCCGTCGTAGAAGACAGTGCAAACATATCAGAACTACATGCAACTGTGCAGTTAGACATTGGCGACTCTGTATCAAGAACGTCTACCATAGATATGACTGAAGAGGAAGAGGAGGTTTCCAGTAATCTAAGAGTTCAGAGAGTGGGAGTGATTGGAAGGACATGTAAGCGTAGAAGGATACGAGAGTAGGTGTTTTGTTTATCAAACCGATTTAGGTTCATTCATAAATTATTATTCTATTGCCCCACGAATAAACAGTTTGTGCTGATGTAACTCTGTTGCAACACATGGATTTAGCAATATTAGTCCGGACGAGTTAAACTACTGGAGTGTTATTTTCGATAATATCGACCGCAAGTAATCATACCAACTGGATACACAGTTGGTATGGTTTACAAATGTTTTGCGAATCATAATCGTACCTAGATTAGTATGATATAGAATGCTTTAGAATGCGAATCATAATCGTAATGACGTCAACATACCATATTAGTATGATATAGAATGCTTTAAAAAACACTTCGCGCAGCTACCACTCGACGTAATTGATATGTAATCGATATTAAATTGATAAATAACTAAACTACAACTATGTTGATTATGCTTTTATCCTTCAGTAGCTGAACTATGGGTAGCCGAGATGGTCATCCTCGGCCACCTTGCGCAGGGCTCGCGCGAGTTCGAGCTCATCCACAGCTTCACGTAGACGGGTAGCGGCATCGGGCGCTTCTTGGTCCACTGCGGCCGTCGCGGCAGCGAGCTCGATTTCGGCGTCGCGACTGCGCTGGAAAGCCGGTAGAACATGCTGCATGAACACGTCCCAGCTGCATCCTCCGGTTCCTCTTCCACCCGTAGTGACGACAACTTCGTCTTCACGCATTGGAGGCTGCTCGTCGTCCTCCTCCTCCTCACACGGCGACCTTCCTCGTTGTACAATCTCCGCCTTCAGCATTTCTTCTTTCATCTCGTTTATCTCGAACACGTCCTCTGCGAATCGAGTAATGACATCTTGCCAAACCCACAGGTCGCAACGGAGGTGCTGCACAAAAAAGCATAATGATGACAAGTATTAGAACGGGTCACAACCCATCCCTAGTTGCTACCCATATAGTTTTTGTGAAACGAAAAATAAAACTCACCCTTCTCCACGCTGGGTCTTCTTCCTCGGCTGTGCTATTCTCCACCCATCCATTGCGGCAACGGTAAAACCATCGCCCTTTGTTGGCTCCTGAGCTGCACTTCTTGGAAGCAGCTCTATCACCGCATGAACATAGTAGTGATGGTTCTATCATTTCCTTATGTGGAAGCTCTAGCTTGACTGAAACTGTGACAACCATGTTTGCTTACTGAACCCAAGTTGAGTGATAACAATGGGCCAAGTTTGGTACTAACAAGTAGCCATTGCGTTGCAAATATATAGGGTATTCATATTTTTTCTGCGGTTGCTGTCTGTACATACAAGTAGACTGGATATATCCATATCATATCGGTTCAATACGGTCCCGAGGCCGATACACATTTGACTTCACATCGACATGGTGCGCGGTTCCAGTGTTAAAATCATCATTGCACATTTTGGTTGCAACATTTCATTCGCCTGTGTACACTACAATAATAGCATCTGGTTCACCGGTTTCAAACACAATGAGCATCCTCAACTCATAAAGAACTGTCTTAACTGGGTGAACCTATGGAGGTGACAACTAGTAGGACGTACGCTCGGTAATGCTCTGAGGCGACCAACACTGTACCGTCGCATCACATCATCCATTTATCGCTGCTGACCTACCTCACCACCGCCCAAGCCTGTACTGATCCTTAGCCGCCACCCTTTCTACCATATTGCCCTGCGTATGTTTTGAAACCCTAATTCTTTCACAACGTGCAGTACTCATGATGATACGGTTCAGGTATCCAATATATATCGAACAGATACATATATACTATTCGGTTAGTACTAGTTAATTTCTGGATTGAAATTCGTGCGCAAAAAAAACTCGTGCTCATTTTTGTTCTAGCATATGGAGGAAGCAAACTGTATTTGTGCCAATAACATACCTATATTGAATGATTTAGGGTTTAGGTCTACTGCTTTCAACAACATATCAGGGTAGGTTGTTATGTTTGCCGCAAATCATCTGGCTCCACCTTAAACATCGAGACGACGTGGTTCACCTAGACTGCACGACGTCATAACACTGCACGACGTGATTATTGTACTGATTTCCGCCTAGACGACATAACTCCGTATTAAGCCGAAGTAATGTATTAAGACGACATAACAACGTCAACAAGGAGACAGGTCACCGCGGATGTATGATAGTCGATTCCCATTCAAGTACCTGTTACCCTGAACAGTAAACCACAAACCCTAAAACAAAGGCATAAGCCGTAAAACGTGAACGTCAAAACATTAAACCATGATGTCATACACCGGACGCCTTGTTTACTTATGTCGGGCTGTTTTATTCGCGAAAACACCGCATGACATGCTGGCTTTACTATCTTTCATTTAGACGACATCAGTCCATATTAAGCAAAGATGCTGGCTTTACTATCTTCCGTTCTGTGCGGATACATGGTCCATCCGAATTCTTAAGATTATACTAGTTTTTTCCGATATTTTTATTGACACATTGTTTAGGCCACAAAAAAATTCGGCATTTTATTGATATGTTATGGACACAATATTGAGACCCCATTGCGCGTTCCCACTCCCTGCAACAGTTAACAATTTGATATCTTATTGATACATTCTGACCACCTTTGGACTACTAGACAAAAAATGCAACACTAAAGCCTAACACCATAAATCATAACCCATAAAATCCGAACCCTAGACAAAAAAACACAGAACCCTAAACCAACACTGAACCGTAATCACACGAATCTTTTGATTTTTTTACCATGTCGAGATAGACGGCTCAACATGTAGTGGTTGGTATTACGATATTTCATGTTGTTCTCGGTGCATTGGGATCTTTCGTTTCACGGCACATTACCCACGTCGGCTCGACAGGTTCGGTTTAATACCGGTCGGCAATTTTAGAAAGGTTCGGTTTAATACACGTAGACACGACGATGCGGACAAGTACGATATCAGTCCATACATAAGGCAGGACAGCGTCAACAAGGGCAAAAGCAACAATAGCAGACGGGTAACCGCTATGGAAACCGTAACCGTAATGCATAATCCGTAAAACCCAAGACCCCAACAACAAAAATTGGACGACATGCTGGCATTACTATTTTCCTCCTAGCCGGCAGAACTCCACATTAAGCCGAAGTCATATCTGAATGGTTTGGAGGAGTCGAATCCCAGTAAACAGTCAAATCCCATTCGTGTACCGGATACCCTAAACCGAACAACCTTACCCGTAACCCATAGGACATGAACCTTAGATTGAAAACGCAAAACCATAAACCATCACTATCCCCTAATCACTTAAATCTACGAAATGTCTTTACCATGTCGAAATAGACGGCTCAACATCTAATGGTAGGTATCATGTTATTGCATGTTTTTGTAGGTGCATTGAGATCATTCGTTTCATGAGAAAAACTCCCTACAGTAATACCGGTCGGTGTGTAAGGCATAAAGCGTAAACAATAAACCCAAAACACTGGCTCGCCTTGTTCCTACATAGACGACAGACGTACATACTAAGTCGAAGACATGTCTAAATTGTCTGGAGGACTCGAATCCCAGTAAACAAGTCCAGCATGCATCACAGTCGAAGCCCATCCGTGTACCCGAGACCGTAACACCCTTATCCAACACCCTAAACTGTAACACATGAGTCCCGAACCGTAGATCGAGAACACAAAACCCGAAACCAAACACTAAACCCTAATCACTTAAATCTTTTTGAATTTTGCTACCATGTCGAAATAGTCGTCTCAACATGTAATGGTAGGTAATCCGATAGCGCCTGTTTATGTCAATGCAGTGAGATCTTTCGTTTCACGACACAACTAACTATAGTAAACACCGGCACATATTTTTTATCAAGGTTTAGTCTGATAGCCGTCGTCGCGACCATGCCGACTAATACGTCGTCAGCTCACCGCGCAAAGTCCTTTCGAATATCCCTTGTCCAAACGCCGTCAGCTCACCGCCGACAACGGCTCCGCCTCTATATTGACTTTCAACCGACGAACGACGTAATGGGTATGTTACCAAAACATATATATATAACAACCTCGTTAGCGGGTGAGATGCACATTACATCATAAAATTCGTATACACGAGACACACAATTACGGAGGGACATCTTACTTTTGCAAATCAGATATAAATCTATTTGATATTCGAACCACACATCTTAAGGACGTATTTTTTTTTCTTATTAAAATGGTGGCATGCACATAGTGCTTACTACCATTGCGATGTCAACATAACATGGTAACACAACCATACATTTTCGATATACATCCGATTTTGGCACACCGATGGGTACAATAAGAGTAGGATCCACTCTTCCAGTTAGCCCTCCTCATTCGTCTTCCTCTCACTAGCTAGTACAATCAATGGATGCTGCCAATCCCATCGCTCCTTGCTCCCGTGTGTTCGCCATTAGAGATCTGGTTGGGGAGATAGCCGTGAGAGTTGGTGGTATTAGGTCCATGGTTCGCTGCAGCGTTGTAGATCGCACCTGGCTAGATGCTTGTAGAACACAAAATTTCGCTCGCCAGTTCCTCGAGCGCAACTCCCCCGCCCACATCGGCTTCGTCGTCCAGTTCAAGCATGCTGGAGGAAGGGCCACGAAGGTCGTGTACGGCGAGATCGCCGGAGGCGACGATACTGCTGCAGGTCTCCGCACCAACATCGACGCCTCGGCGGTTGCTTGGGATAGCGTCCTCGCCTCGCGTGATGGTTTGGTGCTCACCGTGGGCTCGCGCCTCGGCCTGCACTCGAACTACTACTTCACCAGCTGCCCCACGGCGCAGATCAGGGTCTTCGCCGAGGCTGCTCCCCTCGTCCCACGACTTCCAGAGAATCCGGCACAGCGGACCAGGAACACTTTCGGCCAGTTCGCGGTGCTGCCGGATGCCGGCCGGTCCGGCATGACTTTCTTTGTTAAGGAAGCAACTGGCATAGCTCCATTCATCTCCACATACCCCGGGGTAAGCTTCGTATCCACTGAAGACATCTACGTGCACGTAGTGGTGTTTTCGGGCAATGCGTGGCATCGCATAGTGTCACCACCCATAGAGTCCCCAGAGGTAGCTTTGTTTCACCGCAATCCTTACTCCGTCATACACGAGGGCAAGGTTTTCATGATGTACGTCGTAGGATTTATCATTTGTTTGGATTTGGATAGCTCAACATTCAGTAGGATAGAGCTCCCTGATGGGTTAGGAAGTAGGGTTCTATCTTGGCATGATTTCCATGCGTGTCATCACAGCCTTGCAGGCCTCGCTCTTGTTGAGTATACGACAACACAGCTCCACACCTGGATCCTTAAGCCCGAGGCTGTTGGCTACTCTTGGGTTTCCGGGTTAACAGCTGATTTAGAGGATCTATTTGGTCCCAGGATAGGTCGTTGGATATGGATCAGAGTGTTAGGAAGAGAGGTGTATCCTATCGGCAGAGACGATTTCTATACCATTCAGGTCAGGGGTGTCTCAGATGAAGCTGCCATGGTGTTCATCACCTTAGGCTTCGCGCTTGGCATGTATGAAGTTGATATGCGGAAGGGAACCCTGACGGAGATGATGAACGAACCACGTGATGGGCTGATTGGGAAGATCTTCCCTCTATGCGAAGAATGGCCTCCAAGGTCACTAGCTGTTTTAGATTAGCAGTGCCACAGTGGTGGCATGTTTAGCTCGTCTTAGTGTTCATTTATGAACTTATGTAAGGATGTCACCCCTTGAAGCATCGTAATCAATGATTTCATCTAATTGTAATCCTGGATATTTACTATTTGTAATATTTGAGACAATTTGTTTGCAATTATTTATGGAATGTACTGCTACCACGATTCAATACTCATAAGATTCAATATTCTGCTTGGTAATATTTTTTCGCCAGCAAAGACAAAAATACAATTTCGATACCGACCTGATATTAAACTGTTATACTATACAACCACCACACGGATGTATTGAAATAGTACTGATACAAAGACAACTTTGCGTGTCCCCACATTTGACCCGACATGTCTGCATTCATAGTGCATACCTGAATCGAAACTAAGGGGTACATTAATACCAATTGCATATCGTATGGATATCGCAAACATGCATATTTCCTGATACCATTACAATTTTTGGCGTGTCACCACCTTTGACCCGGACATGTATGCATTCATTGCGCAGATTTGATTGGAAGCTAAAGGTGTAGAGGAATACCAAATGCATATCATATGTATATCAATCATATGAGATATGTATCAACCTCAACTGTCACTGTACGTATTTTACGTAGCAGAAGTAGCATTATGTAACCATTGTAAATATACCCACTGCCACGTGACATGCAGTGCGGCAGATCCCTTATGTCTGCATTTGGTATAACTATACTGATTACGCTTAAAATAAGTATATAAAGAGATAGTAGCTTATCATTTCCTGATCAACTTTGCATAGCAAGCTCTACTAGTGGCACAATTTTTTTTAGATTTAAAACGAGTAAAACTATGTATGAGTATGTGTCCTCACAACGCAGAGACATAGAGACCTATTGTGGCAACACATTTTTCACACAATGCGCAGCAAGAATAGTAGGTAGTGACACAATGAAAGAAGTTATGAGGGGTAGCAACACCAACACAACTTCCAAGGAGATATGCACACTGTTGTCATTCATGCGCCTTCATTTGCTACCGATACACTGCGAGAGAGAGAGATATGCTAGGTCGTCTCAAAGTACCGTCGATGGGACTAGACTAGGGCGACTAGTGTATGCAGGGTTCATTTATACTTGCTTGACTTTTGTCACACCTCTGCCTGAAGAGATAGGTCTTAGGCTGAGCTAGTTGGTACGCACGCACGTCCGGTTCACCGGAGTAGTTACTCCCACAAAAATGTTGTTGCGGTGTGTCCCTTCGAGTGATTATTTCCATCCCCATAATCCAGTCAATACTTCTAAAGTAAATCCGTTAGCTGCGCTTGTCGTAACATATTAGTTGTATTAGGCATACCAGGGGCAATGGTAAGTAGTGTTTTTTGGCAGGTTAAGTTCCTTTGGAGATAATGCACGTGTCAATTCCATTTCATGCACATGTAAGTACCATACGGACGTCATATACGCAGAATTTGATCGTTCACGGATGCTACTAAGTATTTCACTGGAGTAAGACACAGTTCTAAAAATACCCAAGTACTACATTCAGTGCAATTGAAAAATAGTAATACCCTAAGTAAGGAAGTATGAGCCGTCAGCTCAGCGTCGTATCAACTACATGTCTTTCCACTCGTGCAACAGCGCCCTTGGGCAGGTACGACCGTAATGATGTGGAGTGCAGACCGAGCAGCATGGCATCGTACCATCGCGCACGTCTTATGCCGACCTATTCACTCAATATCCTTGGTGAACGTTTCTGACCTAGAGTTGGCATGCAGATGGCACAGAACCAACAACATACAAAACCCTAACCCGTATCGTATTAATAGGGGTCTCTACCGTCCAAAGAAAGCTTCCCTTCACTCCACACAAACCATCCATCCTGTTATTCCAACCTCTCTTCTCTTCCTACTATGAAACAAGCCCTACACCCAAAGGAAGAAGCAGATCTCTGGTAAGATTAACTGTCGGTTCATGTATCTACTTGATTTCTGTTGTGTATCAGTTTGGTACATGCATCGTGGTACAATCTATATCAACATACTAATCAATGCCATGACAGTGCAGATCATACATCCGGATATATCCCAGCGCCCTTCCATGGAGGATCAAGCGGCTAAGCGAGTTTCGTCGTCCACCAAGAAGGTTTCGGAGCCAGCTCACAAGGTACATGTTCTATATCGTAGTATTACAGCATTTAGTCTCTCCTTGTCTCTTTGTACATCTAGGATTTTGATTTGCAAAATGACCTTTGAATCTCTTATCCACAGGTTGTGACAAGGAGTGTATCCAGGCAAGCAATGTTAGTGTCCAAAGCTGCTTCTGCCGTGTCAAAGATGCTACCACCAACTCGTAATAATCATTTACATACAGTCCATGTGTTATTTGCAAGTTATCTACCCACATACTATAACCCATGTGCAATATCACTATATAGTTATGCTATACTTAGCATGCAACTACTGCATCATTAATGGTCACTATATGCTATATGTAAGAAACCTATGCATTTATAATAAACCACATTATTCTCACACGTGCAATGATACATTAATGATACGGGTACAGTACGGTCACTATATTAGGACTAGCCAGTACACGGTGGAGACCTGTCAGTTATCATATTCATGCCCTAGTGTTGTCAATCTTGCTTTGCCGGACACGGGATTTAGCGCGCTGCGAAATACCATGGTTCCGTGCGGATACATGGTCCATCCGAATTCTTAAGAATCTATTAATTTTTTTGATATATTAGTGATACTTTCTAGAGCCCACGAAATATTCGATATTTGTTCGATATGTTATTGATACATTGTTGACACCCCTGTTAACGTTTTGATATCCTACCACTGTTAACGTTTTGATATGCTATTGATACAGTTTGGACACCACGCTTGGACTATTACACAAATATTTCAATCCATTTTTACGTCCAAGAAATGAATTATTTATTTTTTAAGTACCATTGCCATACCGTGTACATAATTGTTAGTGTATCCACTAGTGATTAGGCACATATCAATAATATATCTGGGGGAATGATATGCGCTGCAAGCATTGGATTATACCGATACCACGTTGTTTCTTTAACATGCTATTATGGTACATCGACTATACTGAATTGGTATCATTACTGGCATGGTCTTGAAATTGTAGACATAGGCACAATTACCACCATACTTGCCTTTCGATATGTTAATGATACATTGTTTAGGCCACACTGATATTCGGCATTTTTTGATATGTTATTGATACATTGTTCAGACCCCATTGCTCGTTCCCACTCCCCTGCATCTGCTCACAATTCGATATGTTATTGATACATTGAGACTACCTTTCGAGTATTGAAATAAAAATTCAACCCCTTTTGTACGTCTAAGAAATGAATTGTATATTTTTAACTACAATTGCCATATTGACTAGATGGTTGACGTGTTACCGAAATATTTGATATTATGCATGTAGGGTTTCCATACAAAAGTTGAATCATTTATGGTACAACAGCTGCCCAATGGGTCATACATTGTTGATACATGTCTGAACTCTTTAGCACAAGGGCATTGGCTATGCTGTCGGTATAGTTCGAAACAATATTATGATGTGGTGTGTTTCTTGACACCCACGTCTACCCCCATTGAGCACAGGTTACGCTTCTCACACTAACTTTATTTGTTAGTGTATCCACTAGGTATTAGGCACGTATCAATAATATATTTTACGGAATGATATAAGCTGCAAGCATTGGATTATACCGATACCACGTTGTTTCTTCAACATGCCATTATGATATATCAGCTATACTGAATTGGTATCATTAGTGGCATGGTCTTGAAGTTGTAGACATAGGCACAATTACCACCATACTTGCCTTAGTGTTGTCAAGCTTGATTTGCCGCACACGGGACTTAGCGTGCTGCGAAATACCATGGTTCTGTGCGGATACATGGTCCATCCGAATTCTTAAGACTCCATTAGATTTTTTCGATATGTTATTGGTACAATGCTTACGCCAAAAAAATATTCGGCATTTTATTGATATAGTGTTGAAATGAACCATGTATTGATATAGTGTTGATATGTTACCCCAAACCGGTAACAATTTCTTATGTTATTATGATACATCGGCTATAATGAACTGGTATAATTACTGGCATGGTCTTGAAATTGTAGACATTGGCGCAATTACCACCATACTTGCCTTAGTGCTGTGAAGCTAACTTTGTCGCACATGGGACTTAGCGCGCTGCGAAATACCATGGTTCTATGCGGATACATGGTCCATCCGAATTCTTAAGACTCTATTAGTTTTTTTTCGATATGTTCATTGATACATTGGTTGGGCCACCCAAAAAGTCGGCATTTTATTGATATGTTATTGACACATTTGTTGATACCCCATTGTGCGTTACCACTCCCTGCAACAGTTAACGATTTGATATCTTATTGATACATTGTGACCACCTTTGGACTACTGGAAAAAAAATTCAACCCCTTTTTACGTCCAAAAAATGAATTGTATACTTTTAAGTACAATTGTTATACAAAGTTGAAACATTCATGGTACATCAGCTGCACAATGGGTCATACTCTGTTGATACTTGCATGAACTATTTAGCACAAGGGCTAAGGTTATGCTGTCGGTATAGTTCGAAACAATATTATGATGTGGTTCTGTTTCTTCACACCCACGTCTACGACATTGAGCACAGGTTACGCTTCTCACACTAACTTTATTTGTTAGTGTATCCACTTGTTATTAGTCACGTAGCAATAATATATCTTGGGGAATGCTATAAGCTGCAAGCATTGGATTATACCGAGACCCGTTGTATCGTCCACATCCTATTATGATACATTGGCTGTACTGGCTTGGTATTAGTTATGGCATTTGCTTGGAATTGTAGACATAGGCACAATTAGCATCATACTGCCTTACTGTTTATTGACTGTGATGCGTCGTCTACTGCCATTCGAAAATTCCTTGCGAGCCCTATGAGATAGATGATGACCGTGTTTGCTTCTGTTAGTTCTGTAGCTGTTATTTGCACCCAAAATTCATAAATTATATTGAAAGTGATTACACTATAAATTGCTAACAAGCAGTTGATGTTCTTTCGTAGGGGAAAACTGTGAGGAAACATTACTCACATACAATGTCCACCTCTAGGCGTGCTGGTGGTGAAAATACAGTCCCTTATTTTCTGGACGAATCTGCATCCAAGGTAACAGTCCTTGGGCATGGTGTGCGGTTTTGCCAGTTGTTCTCCTCATTCGACGCAGAAAAATATCACTTGCTAAGGTCCATCGGGTTGGATGGTCTTTGCCGGCTGCCTCATATAGAGGAATATGACACCAGGCACTACACATGGCTGATGTCTAAGGTTGATGTCAGAACATCATCTATTCTCCTAAGTAATGCAGATGAACTAACCATCCGTGACAGTGATTTCAACCTTGTTTTCGGAATACCATGGCAAGGAGAACCAATAGCCCGTATGGATAAGAAAAAAAGGTCTCATCAGGGATGCACGCCTAGTGCTGAAATTCTTATCACTTGGATACCAACAAGCCAGCCTCACTATTCAGTACGTAGAATCCGTTGTTAGGAGGCAGTATGCTTCGCCTATGACCTTTCATGAAAGGATGGGCTTTAGGGTTGCAGCCATGATCTATGCAATCGCATGTTTCCTTTGTGTCAATGGAGCAGGGATTAGGTTCCCGTTTGAGATCATCCCATACTTAACTGATCCTTCCGAGATTATCAATCTCAATTGGTCTGAGTATGTTAGGAAAAACCTTCTCCAAGAAGCTTTGTCACTAAAGCACCAGATAGTTTCCAGAAGTCCCAAAATATTGCTTGGTGGATGCCCACTATATATCCAGGTGTGTTGTTTATTATCTCCTGGCTACTAGAACGATTGTACACTGCATAACTCATTAGATGTATCAATTAAGATGAACCAACTGTCGATTTTCAGGTTCATGTGTTAGATAGTCTTAATGTTGGGAAACCGATTGTGCCATGTAATATATTCCCGAGAGCTTCAGCTTTCTCCCCTGAGGCTATCAGTTCTATTATATGTTTGGACTCAACTCAAATCAGAAATTCAAACAACCGAATTTTCGGAACTCTGAAGGTCAACCCTCTTGTTTCAACCTAACATAGTGAGATCAATTGACCATGTTATTACCATATTACTTACAGTAACTAACATGTTTGGCATTTCACAGCTTAAACCACCACACGAGACAGGGTATACTAGGCTGAAGCAGTTGGAGAACCCTACAACCGTAGTACAGAACAAGCGTATGAGGGAACCAACCGAAGAGGAAGTATCTGCATATGTAGCTTCTAGAGAAGAGCATTGCAGAAACAAAGGTAATGATGTCCACATTCACATGTTCCAGTGCAACTATGTAGCTGCATTTTTTTCTTGAAATTTTGTATTTCTAACTTTCTTGTTTATCGTGGCAGCTGTATCCTCCAAAGGAAGGAAACTGTCTATAGGAGAACTGGTACTAAAAGCTAGTTCGAAGATGGTGCCCAGAGTTCCCCGCGATAAAAAAGGTACCAAAATAATATGATTGTCATTCCATTAAAAATGGTATATCTATTTCGCGTCTTTTCTTTAGTGTTGACCGTTATTACTTACTTGAATGTCCAGCATCTCCTTCCAAACTATCAAACGGGCAGCAAAGTTCCTCTATCAGTGGGCCCTCACGCGTTGGTAATGTCCCTAGCACAATGTTCGAACGGTACACCTTTTGTTAAGTCCTTGCGCCTTCATTTTGGTTCCTTGTTATTGCAGGAAAGGTAGAAGAGGATGATGACATCAGTGAGTTCGAACTTGAGTATTTACTGTCGCCGTTCGACGTTCTCAACATGCATGAAGACTTTCCTCTGGCCATGTGCCTTCAGTTCCACAAGAAAGTTAGCAATGCCAACAACACAGAACTATCACGGTACTTTCCAACATCAAAAAAATATATACATACCAAAATTGTTTCTACATCACGTCGTCACCTTAACCTTTTGATTTCTGCAGGTTCTGGATCAATCATACCAGTCCTTGGCAAATCAAGATGGATGGAGTTTCGCTCAGGTCAGAAACATTGAGAAAAGGATACTACAGCATTGATTTCTGTGATCTCATTCTTAGGGTGTATACCAAGCGCTGCGACAAGATCTATTTGACTAGGAAGAGGCATACCCACTACATGCCTAATCGTTGGTCGGTGAGTACACTTTTAGTTGGTTCATGTCACACCATTTTTAGTTGTCCACACAGTCCATCATAGCTATATTACTCTTGTTAATGTTTATTTCTTGTAGCATGAGGCACTTAGGGGTCACCAATGTGGCGGTGTGGAGCATACTAGGAAGTTCTTTATGGGTGACTTTTACAAGTATGATCTTGAAGAGATATACAAGGTAAACATTTAACATAATACTACAATATAAACCATCATCAGCCGTAACTACAATCTTGCGTTATGTGTTCTGACAACGCATTCATGTAACAGATAGTTGTGCCGGTGGACATTGACAACAAGAAATCTTGCTATTTTTGGGACATGCGTCTCAGGGAGATCACTGTTTTGGATCCCATGATGATGGGGAAACCAGAGGAAGAAATAAAGGAGGCGCACGAGACAACCGTCAACGACCTGCACCATCTATTATTCGAGTGCATTGAAGAATTTTATCCAAGGTGGGATATATCTAAAGAGAGATGGGGAAGGGTATACAGGAATGACATCTGCGCACCGTGCAAGTGGTATGTGCATCCCGTTCTCATATGAGCATGTTTTCATTTATGTATACTAGTTTTTTTTACCAACTTTAACTTTCATTTCACATGGATGTTGTACTGACACAGGGGCGACACTGGACTGTTCACATGTACTTTGCTGCACATTTTGATGGAGATGAGCTAACAAGGCTAGACGGCCTGGTAAGATAAAATCTATTTCATCCTTAATACATGTATACGTACGATGATTTCCATGTACATGGAAATAATAATACCTGATTCTTTTCACAGGACAATCTCCAAGCTTTAAGGGCTCGTCATCTTTGGGACGCACTCTCGCTGGAGGGAAACTCAGGACAGGTTCCTCATGCGTACACCCTGATAAGATACAATGACCGAAACATCGTATGGGCTTGAAGTGTGAAGCCATATACGCCTGAAGATTTCAATATTCCAAACTTGCCTCTGAGAATATTTTCAAATTCAGACTTTTAGTCCTTATGCCAGCATGTGAAACGGTTATATACCGTTTTTGCGGCCAGACTGTATCAGTTTCATGTCTTCATGTAATGTCACCATTTTCGTACGATCATTTTAATTGCAACTTTCAGCGGCACAACATATCGATTTGGAGACCATACTGGTAGGTGATCGATATCAAACGCGTACCAACAAATAGTTCAGCTACGTTGCTGCGCTGTACTGGAATTATAGCCGTTACTGGTTGTTTAATGGGTTGCTACAATCGTACCAGCAACATAGCCGTTGGAAGATACCAAGCCTTCTTCTATATAAACCACGGCAGCAGTGCCCACTTCGCCTTCTATCCATTGCTTCCTCTTTGCCATCCAGCAGCCATGGATAGTTCCGCATCCAGCTCCAGCGTAGGTTCAAGTTGGAGGCATCGTCGCGAGAAGAAGCTGGCTGCAGCGTTGGCTCAAGAGAGCCAGCCCGTTTTCAGGTGTGCTTGCGGGACGTCGCCAAGAAGTCGACATCTCATACCGAAAGGAATGATGACAGACACTTTCTGCAGTGTGGAGGACTGGTTAGTATTTCATATACTGCATAGGACAATTTCATGGGTGCCACTGTATCAATTTTAATCGTACGTTCGCAAGTATTGTCTTGTAGGGCGCTAGACTGAAGTACATATGCAAGACTTGGATTTGGGAGGACCAGTTAGAGGATTATGTAGCCAGCAGGGTTTTTTTTGAAGGCAAGATGGCAAGGATAGAGCATGCAAAGGCTATAGCAACTATGAAAGCAGATATATGCAAGCTACAGACCAATGAAAGGAAGCTGCAATACTTCGTCAGGCAGTCATCTGTGCGGTGCTAGTCAGCATGATTATTTTCGGCACATCCGACGTGCATTGTGTCCTGTATGCCTTCATAATAGCTATGTATTTTGCATGTTGATTTTGCTTGGTATTAGATGTGTAGTCTTATTGCTTAGTAGTAGCTTATGCTTCAGGTCATTGCTGAAATAATGAAAGTGCAAAGCAGTATTCAGCTTGAAACTACATAAATGTGTGATGTTTCTGATATAATCCAAATCTTATTTGCAAACGAAATAAGACTACAGACATTTGATATCAAACATTGATATTGTTATACGAATTCACCCGGTTCAGTAAACAGTACTAAGCCAATCATAACAATTAACAAACTACTACACTTTCTTTTTTTCCCTTTCCTCCCTGCTCCTTCTTGTTTAGCAGTTGGGCATGTCCTGATGTCGTGCTCAGGGACTTGCACACGCTGCAGAATCTCGTTTGTTGTATCCCAGATCTTCCACCGGGTTTGTGTGGAGTTGCATCTTCTTTTGTCGACTTTTCATTCCTTCTGATGTTGCTGTCGAAATGACCGAATAACCTTCTGTTTGAAGGTCTCCCTGCTCTCTTCCTCACCAAGGGTGCTTTTATTCCAGAAACATCGATACCAATGTTGTTGGACTTATCATAAATCCGCAAACGCTTGGCAGAAAAATCAGTTGAGTCTGCACTGATACTGTTGTCACATTCAGCCGTTGATTTGTCCTGTATATTGAACCCTACTTGGCATGTGGTTGTTATTGAGGACTTGTAAGTAACTATATCTTTGATTGTCTTCTGAATTGCTGACATTGCCATGTCACACGTTTCATCGTCATATTGACCAAGGCCAACCAGTTCTAGAGAAGACATATACAGCTTTTTATGCCTCACAGTTTTAACACTGCATTCCTGTCAACCTTGACGGTATCCTCTTAAACCCGGTAGAGCCATCTCTAGCTAGCTTGGTCCACCGTTTCATTATATGTGAATCTGGAATTTTCCGCACGCCAGTATTTACCAACACCTTGGAACACGAAGTAACAATTCAGTTAGTTACTTGATTATTCGTACTGAATATAAGACACTGGACAGAACTATGGAAGGCAGTAAGCATATATCAAAGTCATACCATTATGATATGGCAGCATATAACACCAAAATGTTCGAATAACCCGCACTCACACCTGTAGTAACCCTTAGCTAGGTTGGCCTGAATCTTGAAATTAACTTTGCACCAAGAGTCCCTGTTTTCTGAATCAACGTGGCTCACCTCATACACATCTTCTCCGTTGAAATGTACTAACACATACGATGCGGACTTCTTTAACTCAATCTTGAATAACCTGAACACACTGCTCGTGTAAATCTCGGCAGCATGTTTCTCTATTGGATACCCAACAAGTATTCAGTTGACCGCTGAAACATAAATTTTTATTAGTCACCACAAAATACTTAATCATCCGTGTGTATGACATAATGATGATGTACTGACCTGTGATAGATTCTTCTCGGCCTCATCATCCGCCTTTTCACGGTCCTCGATAAGCTTGGTATATTGCTTGACAAACATATTGATAGATGATTTGCAAGGCACATATACTTTCAATACATGGTTTGCACTTTCACTCCGTTGAGTGCTAGTCATTCTAGCGCAGAAAACATCAGTGAAATAAGGTTTGGCCCACTTGTCTCTAACCTCATATGCCCTTGTCATGAATGGATTATCAACTAAACCATATTTTAAAGTTACTTCTTTCCATGCTGTTTCAAATTCATCTATAGTAAGCATATGATTGACCAGTTTATTAAAATCAGCAGCAAAGTTTCTGTGTCTCTTATGGACGTGACCCAATGCTTCGTGTGCCCGTCGGAGAACATGCCATTTGCACCATCTATGATTTGTTTGTTTTAAATTTTCTTTTATAGCAATAGCCATTGCTTTGCACTGATCTGGGTAATGTTACGATAAGTTAGAAACGTTATGCAAAAATGTTTTGGTTCACAAACAATGCGTACTAATAGTAACATTACCTGTGAGCATTGTAAGTGGTGCCTTCCCTCCCATCATGGCAATAAATTCTTCGAATGCCCACTTGAAGTCATGGTGGGTTTCGTTGGTGAGCAGTACACCAGCAAATATAACACTCTGGAAATGATTGTTCACCCCAATGAACATACCAAATGGCATCTTGTATATATTAGTCTCATATGTTGTGTCAAATGTAACAGCATCACCAAAGTGATTGTACAATGATCTACTTCTTCCACTGGTCCACATAAGAGATTTCAGTGTATCATCTTCATCTAGTTGGGCAGAGAAAACGAATTTTGGATCGTTTGCTATCATCTCTCTGAAACTCTCCATTGTTTTTTGTACATCGTCTTTCAAAGCATCTGAAGCTATGGAAGAACAAAAACGCCTAAGTGTCTTCTTGCTGAAAGGTACATTTTCCATAGAACCAAAAACACTACCCATGATCAGATTGACTCTGCTAAGGCTGACATTATTTTCTCGCAAGTGCCTTATCCAGTCTTTAGTATGTCTGTCAATATGTCGATGCGATGAAAGATGTTTCTTTTCACCACAACCTTCAACCAAGACATGATTATGATCCGCGTTGAATGCTCTCACATACCAACTGGAGTCATCACTGATTGATAGGCGTATCATAGCTTTACACCCGCACCTCGTGGTCGACAATTTGGTATCCTTGTCAGAACCCTGAAAAAGTTAAGTTTTCGTCAGTACAGAAATGAATGTCGACGTTCACGCTCTATATGTAAATGATATGGCATACGGAATATGGAATATCACCTCTCTTTGACACTTGTACTCCTGTACTGTCCTGAGACCCTTTTTGTTTGTGTAATTGTCCCCACATCGAATACTAAACCCAAACACCCAGGAGTACATATTGTAGAATTTGTAAGCATCTTCACAAGAAGCAAATTTCATTCCAATCTCTGGCTTGAACATATCAGTTGTTTTATCCTCACAGTATCTTCTAAGTGAATCTTCTATAGTGTCTGATACAAGCAAACTGCATGTGTACATATATCCGTATGAAAGGTTGGTCCATACACGAATAATCATGCTATATAAACCATATTGCTGCTGTGGTACTTACTTCTCGGCTGAATTGACTTCTGGGGGTGCTGATTCTGCATCAGAATTATTGAAATTAGAGAAACATCTTGATGTATTTGATGCACTCAACGACTCGGAATCGCTTCTGTTCGAGTAGGTCGTATAGAAAGGATCATTCGGTACAGGTGGCTCTGGAATCAATCCTGCCGTCATCCTGTCTAACGAATCCGGAGGGCTGAACATTCGTAAAGTAACCAGATTAACAGAACAAAATTAGGATCAGTACGGCATCGACATCGTATCAATAATATTGTTTACACGAGTCAACTAGTGACGAGACCGGCAGCATATACGTACAGAGACAATTCCGTGGAGATATCGTTGTCAGCGAGTGCATCGTGATCATCTGGGGAAGGACTGTACACTCGAACGTAAATTATAGAATCATAATAAATCAATTATACTTCCAGTGCCATGACATAGCCGAAAAGCTCTTGCTATGTACGACAGTTTGGTTTACTAAGCATTTATTCTCGCAAGTAAAAACAAACCATCTTCGATGCAGATTGTTGGGGATTGCAGCGAATCGATATAGTACACTGACCTATCGCGAAAGATCGCAGTCTGCTGATGAACTCTAGTAAGAAGCTCCATGTAAGATTCGCCGAAATCTTCAAATCCTGGACTACAACCGTCTTCTCCTGGCAACCTGCGAAGCATATTGGGATGTAATTTGAGAAACGACACGTGGATGCTGAGACGAAAACAAGATGCATACTGCATACCACTGAGAACCAAACGGGATCTCCTGCCTGTCCATGTCGAAGAAAGCTTCCGCTCAAGGTCAGCCGCCAAGACAATGGCTTCTATGTTGGACGCGGAAGCGGAATATTGGTTTCTGCTAGGGCGGCCGGAAACTAGGTCAAATTTACTACCACACACGCGTCACGGAGGTTGTTGAGAGCAGCGGAGACAGATGCGTCATTAAATCGCGTTCGTATAATACCGGGAGCCATCCATATACGCGCAACCGACCGTGCTTTTAAAAACAATACCCGGAGGCAGAGCTATATACAGCGGGGCGAAATCCGAATCGCGAACGAGCCACGGACGGCGGATGCTGGACCGGTAGTCCGCGGCGCCGCTAGAAAAACTGCGTTCGGAAAAAAACAACAAGCACTGCCGCGTCGCGTAGCGAGCCGGAAAGGCCATCCCCATCCGTTCAGAGCCCCGCGTCCATCTCGATCCCCCGATGGAAAGTTTTGGAAACCCTAGCCGCTCGCGTTGTCTCGCTCGCGACCTGGCCCTCCGCCACCTCCTCTCTGCGACGCCACTTCCCTTCTCTCTGCCTCCTCGCTGGGCCACCTCGTCGTCCTCGATGAACCGGATCGAGCGGATGTAGCGCCCCCTTCCTCGCCACCGCTCGGACCCCAGCGGCAACGCGCGAGAGGGAAGGGTGGAGCCACCGCCGTAGCCGCCGGAGGCAAGAAGCTGTAAGTCCCCTACCCTCGGCTGGCGGCTGGACAATTAGGGGCGACCTAGAGCACCAGGTCCGCGCGCTTGCCCACCACACAGCCACAACCCTGCAAGGTAGAGCAGGACGAGGACGAAAACGAAGAAAGGTGCGTGCCTCTGCCTCGTCGGAAGAGATGCAGGCTCTCGAGGAGCAACAGCGCCGGCCAGCCGATGGTTTGGGGCGCCCTCGCCTGATCTGGCCGCCGCCCGTTGATGTCATTGTGTTGGCGTCTTCCTCGCAGCGCATCTCTCCGCCGGCCTCTCCCACGACGTGCTGACACTCCCCGGGGCGAAACCCTAGCAGTGGCGACGGCTTGATGGGGTCTCAGACAACATTTGCCTCAACGGACCATGACGGTGGTGCAGCTTCCTCGTATGTTTGGTCAGGTAAGGATTTCCGGTCCCCTCCTCTTCTTTTGTCTTTATCCTTTGTGTGGAATTCCTTCTGATACAGTTAATTTCTTATTGGTGGACTGCAAAACTGTATCCTGGAAGATGCCTATGCGTTGTGGATGGAGATGGTCAGTGTGGTCTACAGATTGATTGTTTCACATACAGTTGATTGATCCATGCTCATTGCTGCACATTATTAGTGGGGGCGCCTGTAGGGCAATTCATATGACATAGTATTTCTTTTTTCTGGTAAGTGCACCTTTGAACTGTTCATTCGCATTCTTACTTACATGTGGCTGCTAATGGAGCAATGTACTGCTTATGTTTTCTTATATTGATCCATCAGCAAGCAGGGAAAAAATATGCTCGCCAACTCATGCCCATGGGAAAGTATGTACGCATCAGACACAATGTGTAGTGCAGCAGTATGGTGGACCAAAAAATCTTTGGTGAGTATTTGGAAAATTCGAAAAAGAAGCAGGTGAATCTCATTTTCCTTTGTTTCATTTGCATACGCATAATTCTGTAATATCCCTTTTTGATGTATGTGTAAGTTTGACCCTACGTTTCTCTGAATGTTGCTTCAATATTTGTATATTTATTAGATACAACCAAGCTTCTTTTCTACTGAAGTCTAAATTTACCTGCTACCTTCAGTTTTGTAATCATAGAAGTTCTTGGATTTGCTTAATTGAGGTCAGTATTTAAATATGGTGTCCTTCCTGATTGCTTTGCATGAGGCTGTAGATGAACTTGTGGGCTCTGCACTTTATCTCATGAAATTTTATGTTGCCAATTTGTTTTCGAGCATTAGTGGCACCTAATATTTTTCTTGCCACCCATGATATTTTCTGGTTATGTGAAAATAGGCTATGGTCCCATCTTACCCTTACCAATTATCTGCACATCTATATGCTATGTCGCCATTTCAGATTATTGTTTCCTGTTCCGATTGAATATACATTCACTAAGTACCGCTGTAGGTAAATGCACGACATGCCTGTTCTAATGCCAAAGCCTATGAAGTACCTTTGCTTAAATCTTGGAACCAGATGGTTTGCTACAGCATTAAAGTAATCCAGAAATGTTGTGTTTTGCCAATATTGGTCAATAGACAGCTCCATTTTTTCTTGTGTATAGATCTAAATAAACTATCAGGTTCCATTCATTTAGCGTTTCAGCTTAGCGACTTTATAAACGTGGAGTTTATGACTGGTCGTTGTGAATTTGTCATCCTTCGGTATTAGGCCAGTGTCTTTGCAAATGCCATATGTACATGTGCAGTCTTGTAGCTATGAAACTGAGTTTGTTTTGTCAAAAATACATTGCTTAATTCTCTTCTCGAGGTAATTGTATCATGCTTGTTCATTTATGTGCTCTCTTTTGCCAGGTCTACTAAAATGCCTTAAAGAGAATATGCTAAAGTAGAGTCGACTTCTGCTACTGATTGCTTTGCATGAGGCTGTAGATGAACTCATGGGCTCTGCACTTTATCTCATGAAATTTATACGTTGGCAATTTGTCTTCGAGCACCCTTGGCTGCTCTTGTGGACCTTCCAAATTAAGTGTGAGTGCGTTACTGCCTTTGTTCAGAAGAGATGGTGTGCTTGTCTACTTTCCAGACTAGCCGGTTTTATATGCCTATAGGCTAAGTGCAATCTTGCAGCCTGTTTGCCCTTAGTTACGTCTGTGTTATGTGAGAATCCATATTGCTTCTGTCTGTTAATTACTTAATTTATGTGTCCTTATCTGCCATATCGGATTGTTAAAAATCATGTTGATTGTAGTTGCCTTGAAAGCCATGATTCTGTTGAAAATTATGGAAAATATCTTGTGAGCAATTATCTAGCTGATGAATACCTTTGATGAGAACACAAAAAATATTAGCCAGACCATACAGGCATGATATGGGTGGAAAGGGGCTGATGGCCATTGGTCTTAGCATATTGTATTGCGCCTCATCAACGCATGTCCTCTTATTTATAGACTGATTATATGAAGATCTGCGCTTGTTTTTAGTTTAACCTTATGTTTGTTCTTCTCTTATTTTGAAGCGATCTTGGTTCTGGCATAGAATGTGCCTCTGTTTCTGATCATGTGAGATTATATTTCCTTATAACCTTATGTTTGTTGCTAATAAAAAACTCTATTAGGTTATTACAGGTCAGATCAATGGGTACTAACAACAAAAATGAGCGCAATCCTAAGAAGAGGTATTTGTTTTTACTTGTGCTTCTCGTTTTGTTTACCCTAACCTTCTGTGAACTCCTTCCTTTGTCTGAATCATGTTTCTTTCTCTTCAGCAGAAGCTGCCGGTTGATGTGGCCACTGCATGTGCTACCAAACCTTCTTCTGCTGCGCCAGGCAAAAGACCACCCTCGGAAGGAAGTGGAAGCATGAACCTGCTCAGTGAATGATTATTCCTTGATTGTCATCTGTCTTGTTCTTTTGTGCTGTGTGGATGTTAATTTGGGCAATACCTTCTCTTCTTCTAGGTGCCTCTTTTTGTATCTGTGTGCACTTCTCTGCACCGTCACATTCTTTTGCTTCATCTATGAATTGTGCTGGTGACTACCCTTGGTGCACATGTATAATAAATGGTCCAGAACACCAAAGTTAGTATTCTACAAGGCTAGAAGTTTCAATGTGACTTTTAAGTGTATCATTTATTCATCAGGCACAGAATGTCAGTGATTGAGCCTTTCGGCTGTGACATATAAAAAAGAAGAGCAAAGCTAATCTTTAGAACATTTAAAGTTTAAAAAATATTGGGAAGCATTTGATTTCTTATGGTTGTGTTTAGGCAGCACCTGACCGACCAGGAGGCGCCCCGAGGGGCGCCCCAGCCTCTAGTATTGTTACAAAGCTGAAGGCATATCACGATACTAAAAAATACTACTACAACTCGCTTCTCCTCCCGCGACCTGCGTTCGAGCCCGGCTCCGCAGTTTGTGCGCGCCTATAGCTCCTCTTTGCTTAATTTAAAATCCGCAGGGATCCTTCCCTGCTGGACGAGTTTTGGGCCTGCCTCTCCGCGTCCGCGTCGCTCCCAGGGGAGTGACACGGGCGAAACCTGCTCGCGACACTCCCAACTCGCTTCTCCTCCGCCTCCTCGCCGCCGTCAGGCGTAGCTCCGCCGGGCAAAGCCTGGGGGGTAGCCGGCGGCGGCGGGCCCTTCTCCCTCGCGCGCGGGGGTCTCCGGCTGTGGCGGCACGGCGCCCTGGACGGCGTGTGGCTGACGGCGGAGTTGGGCGCCGGGGCGGCGGCCCCGGGCTTCTTCGGCGAGTCGGCGGCCGTGGTGGCTGCGTGGGCAGCGCTACGGCCTGAGCGGGCGGCGGCAGCCTTGAGCTCGCCCGTGCGGGCCAGATCTGGGCCTGATAGGGCCCGATCTGGGCCAGCCATGGGGTTTGGCGAGCCGTGGCTTCAGGGAGGTGCACGGTGGTGTGCGGCGGTGGCCAGCCTCACGACGAGTGCTGCGGCGCTGCATCTTACAGATCCGGTCGCCCTCCTCTCGCGGTCAGATCTTGTGGTGATGCGGCTTGTTCGGCTTGGCGCAGTCAAGGCGGTTGGGTGCCGGGGCGGCGTCCTCGGCCGTGGTGCTGGCCACCGGCATGGTTTGGTCAGTCGGGGATCCCCCTATCCCGGCTGATCTGGAGCGTGGTGGGCGACGACTTCAGTATGCTGGGGCGGCGGCCCCAGATCGACGGTGTCGGGTAGTTCTAGCGTCCCTCGGGCTGGTGTAGCACGTTCGTCGCGGAAGGAGGTGCCGTGGCTGGCGCTGCGCCATCTCGGAGGTTGGTCGTCGTCAGTGGAGCCTGCGTTCTACAACTGTCTGGGTGCAGGCTGGCCGGGGATCTAGCTTCGGGCTCGCCGGCTGGATGTGTTGCGGGTTGCGCGGCAGAGGACCAGATCCCAGTTGGTTTTCGACTTTCATTCTTCTAGCTGCAGCAGATTGCGATCTGGGCCTCACGCCCAGGTTCATAGCCTTGCATGCCGGGGCGGCGGCCCCGGAACGGTGGTGAATTTGGTCTGCCGCGGCTGATGCGGTCGTTGCTGGAGTTGGCGGTTCACCGGCGAGATTCCGCTCCGGCTCGCGTGGCGAGGTCTAGGTGTTCCGGGTGTTCCGGGCGAAAGCCTCGCACCGGTTTTTGTTTGGTGCCGACGATGACGACGCCTCGGCGCGTAGCTACTCCTTCTTGAAGGCATCGTTGTGGAACCCCGGCCCTCTCAACACCTCGAACGCCAAGTTTTCTTCGGGTGAAAACCCAACTCCATTGGAGTGGGCGGTGGCGGCGTCGTCGTCGTTATCTTCTTGAAGACACCGCCTTGAAGTACTTGGTGCTTTGTGGGAGCCCTTGTAGCATAGCTCGTCGGTGAGGTTGGAGGATGCCGGGGCGGCGGCCCCGGACGGTGGTTGTGCGCCGAGGCGGCGGCCTCGGTAGAAGTTTTGTAGCGTTTTGTTTTGAGGCTTTTTTCTCTTAATTTTCTTTTCGGTTATTCTTTTGCCTAAGGGCTGCCTGTACATATTCTACCTACTATTAATCGACAAGCCAGCAATTGCTGGATCTTTCAAAAAAAAAAAATACTACTACAAGCTTGTCCAAGCATTAAAGATGACATATATCCAACCGATCCCTCCAGTCATTTTACAAAGCATTGTCTCTCTCTCTGCACAGCAATCAAGGGTATGAAAGCTGCACTTTAACTTCACCATGGTCGGCACTGCAGATTATTTTTTCATGCTGGTCATGGAAAAATGTTACATCACCTTGGAAAGATATGGTATGGCCCTCGCCATGACGATCATGATTAATTCGAACGCGAACATTCATCTTGATTATCAAGAGCGGCTCCAGGGTAACTGGAACAGCAGCCCAGTTTTGCTGTGTGATCAAGTTAGTTAAGAGGAGGTGCATGCGCGTGGGCTTCTTGCTTGTAGCTGCATGCATCTGGCTAGTGGGCTGAGTGGCCGAGTCATGTGGCCGCATGGCTCAGGAATAGGTCTGTGTTAGCTGTGTGGGTGTGGCTATTTAAGCACTTGTAATCAGCTGAGTTTATTGAGATGAGGAATACAGAAAAGGCACAAGTGCGTGTGCCGCAAAAGCTCATGTGTGTATGTGTTCTTCCTCTCCATTGTGTACAACACGAGAAGTGTAGGTGTGTCCACTCTGTACTCGTGTGCGTATCTATCGATCTTGGGCAAATCCATCAGATCGAGTTCACGGTCTAGGCGCAAAGGCCAGCAGCGAGCTGGGTCATGGCCGATGCAGCGCAGCCCATTGGGGCAGCGGGGCCCGAAGCGAGGCAGCAGGGACCCAAGGCTGAGGCTGGGAGCACTCATGAGAAGGGCTTGTAGTCACCAGAGATGAGATTAACTCAAGAAAAGGGTTTGGTGATGACCTAGGTTTCCTAGGGCTCTAGCGACGGCGGCGGCGATCCCATCTCCGACGGCGGTTATCCTCTGATCCCACGCTCCCACTCCCCTCCATCCTCTCGTCCACTCGGGCTGACCAAGGGGCCAACTTTGTTTGGCTGCCCGGCCATGGGGCACGGCAGGAAGGCAAGGGTTCGAGGTGGGGAGCGATCTTGGAGGTTCTGATCGCCATGGTCGAGACTGCTTGGGTGAGGGAAAGGAAAGCGAAGTTTTTCGTTGTGGACGAACTGCTGACTCTGGGGTTTGTCCATCGCACTGTCTGGAAGAAGTTGGAGAAGGAAGCTGCGGCAGAAGCAAAGCTGCCGAAGAAGCTTGTTGGCACAATTGAGAATAACAAGGCTCAGGTGAACAATTTGGCGGGCTCTGGGGCGGAGTACCGCCGGCAACAATGAGTTGTGCTAGCTGGAACGGCCGTGGCTTGGGCAATGTTGGTGTGCATCGATCGGAACATGTTGGTGTCCGTGTGCAGGAGCGCAGCCATGCGCAAATAGCTGGTTTCTGTGAGATGGTGGATGTATGCGGCTTCCATGACCTAGGTTACGTGGGGCGCAGTTGGACGTATGAGAAGCGGGTGGCTGGAGGCTCCTACTGTCGAGTACGGTTGGATAGGCCACTGGCCAATGCAGATTGGTGCTCAAGATTCCCGCTGGCGTCGGTGCAAAACCTGACGGCGGCTGCCTCGGATCATGGGCCTATATTGCTGACATGGGATCCCCCAAGTCAGTGAGCATAGAGGAGGGCGGCATCAACAGTTGTTCAGGTATGAATTAATGCGGGAATCTCATGCAGAGTTCTCACCCATGATGACCCAAACCTGGCAGAGTGAGGGGGCGGCAACCAATGTGGTGGACCTACAGAAAAAGTTGGCTGCTGTTTCGAACCAGCTTCAAGGTTGGGGACGTGAGACTTTTGGCAACGTTAGGATTGAGCTGCAGCAGCTCAAGAAGGAGCTGGAGAGGTTGCAGGCCGATCCAATAGGACTGGACCTTCGCATGCGGAAATAAAGATCACAGACCGCATTGTGGAACTAAACCACCGTGAGGAGATCATGTGGCAGCAGAGGTCCAGGATTCAGTGGATGAAAGCGGGGACAAAAACACGAGGTTCTTTCATTTGAGAGCTAGTCAGCGCAAGAAAAAGAACAAAATCACCCGGTTGCGGAAACCGGATGGAAGCACAGCCAGTGGCGGAGCCAGGAATTGAGCAAGACCCGGGCCAAAATCTTGGCTAAAAAAAACTTACAGAAAAAACTCTAGTAATGACAACGAAATTTGGCATGATTGCAAATATGAACTCATGTTTTTAACTACAATTCTTAATGGGCCATCAAAAGTACATAAAAGATGACAAAAAGGTCCACCGAAAATACATAAAAGATGACAAAATTCTAAAGAAAGTAGTACAAACGTACACAAGATAGTACGAAGTCAATTGTTTACTTCATCCGAGCCTGCCATTGCCTCATCAATGGTAGAAGAAGGACCAATACCTGAAAAGACAAGAATTGTGTCATAAGAAAAAGCACAAGCATAGATAAAATATTCAATCGTGCATACAAACAGAATACAAATAGAAGAACTTACCAAAACGCCGAGGTAAAATTCCTTTGCGTGACTTATATGCTTGGAAACGATATAAAATATCATCATCATTGACAGTATTGAACACATCTCGTTCAATATAACAAACCATGTTGTAATTCATCCAATCATCACCCATTTTATTTCTCAAATCAGTCTTGATAATTTTCATGGCTGAGAAAGCTCTCTCCACTTGTGCCGTTGCAACCGGTAAGATCAATGCCAACTCAATGAGACGATACATCAAAGGAAAAACAGTGTGTCTGTCAGTTTGAACCATCTTCACAGCAAGATTACCAAGATCATGACAACTCACAAAATCTGGATCAGCTCTCACATCAGCAATGAATGTCTCAAGTTGGTTTCTAAGAACAAAAGAAATCTCATATATGGAGAAGTCATCGGCATACATCTCAGCAAGTTCAACAAGTTTATCTTCATCAAAATTAGCAAATGAGTTCTTTGGATCAAGACAAGCAATGCACCTCAACAATTGAGTAGATTTTTCAGCAAAGCGGTTATTTAACTCAACGATTATCTGATCATGCACAACATTGAATATTTCGTATCTAAAGCGGTGATAGTAAGTTACCATTGTACTACCACGAACCCTTGAGCGACCTCGAGCGGGTATTGTATCATCCATGTTTGGCACTACAATCTTATATTTGATACAAAAGTCAAGTGTCTCCTTCAAGAGTGCATCCCAACCATTTTCTCTTATGCCTTGAAGTTGCTTCAATGTTACGCCAATCAAACTCACCGCACGAACAATGTTCTGATCTTTCTTTTGCAAACAATGTGATAGCTCATTAGTCTTGCCCAATAATTTGATCATAAGATGCAATATGAGAACAAATTCAAAGCTCTCCATCTGAGTAATCAAGCCACCGGCTGTGGTTCTTTGTGTGAAATTTTCTGCATCATCATGAACATTCTCTAATACATGAAGAACAGACTCCCACATCATGATGAATCTACACAAAGTTTTATGGTGTGTGCCCCACCGTGTGTCCCCAGGTTTTACAAGGTTGGTTGCTTGGTTTTTCCCTTTTCCAGAAAAGATTTCCCCAGATTCCAATTGCCTCACCATAGTGTCATGTTGATGTTGGGCTATTTGATCATGTCTTTTACAAGAAGCATTTACAGTGTTGACAATCAAAGCGGTGATGTTGAAGAAATCCAATACAGAGGAACAACACTTGGCAAAATTCCTATCTCCAATATCGGACATAATGGATTTGGTGGTCTCCTCCGCACAAGCCTGGCACAATTCCTTTTGTATCTCATGAGAAGTCATCAAATGATTCCCACCAGCACTACCAAGCAAAGTCCTAGCATTTGAATCTTTTTTCTTGTACCAACTCATCATCTCCAAGAAGTTGCCCTTATTTTTTGAGCTCGAACTCTCATCATGACCACGAAAAGCAAGTGCTTGCAACATAAGAAATCTGATAACACCTAAAATAATGATAAGCCGAGCTTTGTACTCTTCTTCATCCTTTATGCTACCACGCTCCATCACAAGTGTCACAGATTGCCTTTGATTTTTGTATGCCATATAACACTGTCTAGATTTATTGTGAGCACTATCAGATTTACCAACATGAACATCAAGAACACCAGGACCCTCTTTCCAATTTTTAAAGCCCACCTTTGTAAATGATTTAGTGCCAAAATTATGTGCTTTAGGCTGTTTAAAAAGGAAGCAACAGAAACAAAATGCAGCATCTTTAGCAACACTATACTCCAACCAATCACCATGTTTATTGAACCAAGTATCATGGAAGCTTCTAAGTCTACCAGATTTTCCAAAAGCCGACCTCTTATAATTGTGACCATAAGGTTGGCATGGACCCAAATTAACATACTCCCTTCTAGCAACATCTCTAATGTTCGGATCCAAATCCTCAATAGGTGTCCTAAGACCAGGGTCCGAAACAATCACATTCATACCGAGACGACCATTGATAATGGCAACACGATCTGCAAGGTTGGTACTTTCTTCGGTTGAGATTGAAGGTCCACTTTGGGGGGCTGATTGAGTTTGGATAGCATCTTCGGCTTGAGGAGCTTGTTCAGGTTGAAGAGCTTGTTCAACTAGGTTCGGTTTTGAGATGGATGGGTAAAATCTCTTCATCTTTAGTTCCTAAAAAATGAAATCGATGTCAATAGATTCTTAAATACATGCCATTGTAATTTGTAAATCGAATGAGGCAGGCAGGCAGCGAATCTAAACGATTATCTGAGACTGCAAGACGAACTGACAAAGGGAAATTACCTAAAAGGCGAGGATAAATCGATTGAGGGAGCGCTGACCACGAAACCTAGAAGGGGGCAGCCTCGGGGAAGGGGAGATGCGCTGACGAGGGCGCGGATGGGCGGACTTCCGGCGACGGCTGGTCTGCCTGCAGGGGCGCCGGGCCAGGACTGGCCGGGGGGGGGGGGGGCGGGGGGAGCTCCGCTGCTCCGGAGCTGGGCGACGGGCGGGAGCCGCGGGGCTGCGTGGCAGCGCGGTTCCCTGTCGTTCGCGTACTGGTTCGCGTGAGAGAGGAACGAGCGAGAGAGAGGCTGGGCAGCGAGCGAGAGGCAGCAGCGAGGGCAGTAGCGAGAGAGGTTGGGCCTCTGCCTGGGCCAGGCCTGGGCTGTGCCCCGGGCCAATATTTTTTTTTCCTATATGGTAAGTAGAATATTTTGCTGCGACCCGGGCCACGGCCCAGGTTGCCTGGGGCCCAGCTCCGCCTCTGAGCACAGCTGAAGATGAAAGGGAGATGGGTGAAATGGCTACAAATTTCTATAAGGATCTTTATAGGGCCGAGGGAACAAGCAATATGGGAGCAGTGCTTGATACGGTACCTATCAAGGTGTCAGCTGAAATGAACGAGGGCGTTCTCAAACCTTTTGAGGAGAAGGTAGTAAAAGCGGCTTCAGATGTTTCCGACGAAGGCACCAGGGCCGGACGGATTTCCTGCGCATTTCTTCCAGCACCACTGGGAGCTATGTGGGGCCGAGGTGACCTCAGTGGTTCTATGGATTTTACGCGGGGATGATGATCCGAAGGTAATTAACAACACCTTCATTGTTCTAATCCCCAAGGTGGTGAGCCCGGAGGAATTGGGACAGTTTAGACCGATAAGCTTGTGTAATGTGTTGTATAAGATTGCTTCCAAGGTGGTGGCGAACAGGCTTAAGGGTATCCTCCCAGAGATTATTTCGGAGGAGCAGTCCACGTTTGTACCAGGACGTATGATCACGGATAATATTATATCAGCGTTTGAATGCTTGCACTTCATGAAGCGCAAGAGGGCAAAGAAGCTGAGGTGTTGTGCTTTGAAGCTAGAATGCTACACTACCGGGGAAAAGCCTTTCTGTGGCGCACCAAAAATGACTTTCTGTGGCGCATGGTGGCGCGCCACAGAATTGTCGCCACAAAAATGTGAATTCTGTGGCGCACCCCCTAGTGCGCCACAGAAATCCCAACATTCTGTGGCGCACGCTGATCCATGCGCCACAGAAACGTGTTTAGTGGCGCATCCTCAGTGGGTGCGCCACAGAAACGTGTGCGCCACAGAACAAAAAACCATGCGCCACAGAATTTCTGTACAGGTATTTGGAATTTGCTGCTGCCCGCTGTACAAATACAGGTATATTACAGGAATACATGTATATTACAGTATTTATACAGATATAACAGAAAAAATAATATATTTTGACAGGTATATAAAAAAAACATTACTATGTCATCACATTACTTATATCCCGAGATAACATACATGTAGAGTTGACAAGTACGGAATTTTTACACAAATGTTGATACAAAACTTCATCGTTTCACATGTTACAAATGAAGTGTTCACCGTCTACACTAGGATCAAATCGAGTACATCGGTGATGATGGAGAACACGTCTAGCTCCACTGGTAGGATTGAGGCTTCTTCTTGATCGGCTCCAGGAACGGTTTATAGCAGTCTTTCGTCATCCACGTCCTCATGTCATTTTGCCTGTCTAGACGTTCTTGGATCTCCCACTTAGACAACCCTGGAGATGGATTGGGATATATATTTAGGTAATAATATAAATAGAGTATGATTTATTCATCTAATTAAGTGGATAAGTTTATACACTAGTACAGAAAACCTATTCTGTGGCGCACCAAAAACCTATTCTGTGGCGCATGGGTGGTGCGCCACAGAATAGTCGCCACAAAATAAGCTATTCTGTGGCGCACCACCTGGTGCGCCACAGAATAGTGGCTATTCTGTGGCGCACCCAGCCCGGTGCGCCACAGAAGTTTTTCTCCGGATTTAAAAAAAAAATGCGGGCTGCACAGCAGCCACCGCGGTCGGAGGCGTCGAGCGGCTCCTCTGCCTCCAGCCGGTCAACCTCCACCTGCACCGCGAACCGCGCCACCGCGCTCACGAACGGCCGCCGCGACGCCGACAGAGGAGCGTCTTGTTGCGAAGCGTCCGAGTCGGTGGCCGAGACAGCGCCGAGGTCGGAGGGCTGGAGGCAGAGGAGCGGCTTGACGAGGCCCTCGGCGAGCAGCGCGTCCAGAACCTCGCCGCGGCCGTAGTACGCGACACGGAGGACCAGCTCCAGCGCCAGCGCGCGCGCCCGCGTGTCCGCGCCGAAGAGCAGGGACACCAGCCACGGCAGCTCCCCGTCGCCGACCGCGGCGGGGTCCCCGAGCCGCGCCTCGACGGCTGGTTGCTGTGGCCGTCTTCCTCCGCGCCGCCCTCCTCGTCTCTGCACTCCATGGCCGGCACCGCAGCGGAAGCCAACGGGAGCTTCTCGTCGCCGAGGATGGTGCCTGGATGACGGCCGGAGCTGCTTGTCGCCTTGGAAGCCACAGGAGACGCTCGTCGCGGTCGGCATCCGACGACCGGAGTTGCTCGTCGCCGTGGAACCCATGAAGCTGCTCGTCGCGGAGGCATCCGACGGTCGGAGCTGCTCCTCGGCGGAGTTGCTCGTCGGCGTGGAAGCCAAGAGAGCTGCTGCTGCGGAGGCATCCGACAGCCGGAGCTGCTCGTCGCCAGAGTTGCTTGTCGCCGTGGAAGCCATGGGAGCTCCTCGTCGCGTAGGCATGCGACGGCCGGAGCTGCTCGACGCATGCGATTCAAACTAGTACAGACTACAGAGTACAGACTCTGCGGAAATAATTGATGTACGCACATGCGCATGCCAGGCACATGCGAATGCCATGCACAAGTCCATTTGGAATCCCTCTCAACCAATCATGTGTAATCACGCGGATAGTTTGTTTGTTTCGGGACGTTGGGAGCCATCCGATCATGCACGAATCTCGAAGCGGCAACCACCTATTCTCTGGCGCATGGCCGTGGGTGCGCCACAGAATAAGCCT
Source organism: Poa pratensis (assembly GCA_947311845.1). Taxonomy (NCBI): domain Eukaryota; kingdom Viridiplantae; phylum Streptophyta; class Magnoliopsida; order Poales; family Poaceae; genus Poa; species Poa pratensis. The sequence continues at coordinate 1,426,193 of CAMZMU010000126.1, read as the reverse complement.
ATTCTGTGGCGCATCTGACATGTGCGCCACAGAATAGGGCCAAAACTGGCTGACCCGTGCCTGGGTGTGGGGCCCGCACATATTTTGTGGCGCACCGCTACCCGTGCGCCACAGAATAAGGTTATTCTGTGGCGCACCAGGCATAGATGCGCCACAGAATAGGCTTATTCTGTGGCGCACCAGCTAGGGTGCGCCACAGAATCTTATTTTGTGGCGCACGGCTAAATGGTGCGCCACAGAATAAGGAACCATAGAATTGGTTTTTCCTACTAGTGATAATAAATAAAATAAATTAAAGAAGCACTCGCCAAGCCCAGTGGACCTGTAGTACCGGGTGGTCACACGGCCCGGTACTAGAGGCCTTTTTCTGGTTTCTTACTTTTTTTATATCTTTTGATTTACTTGTCTAAATTAAGTAAAAATTGCTTTCATTTTCCTGTTTTCTGTTTTGGTTTAAAATGAAGTATCACATGCGCTTGGTTTTAAATTAAGTACTACATACGCTTAATTTAAAATCAATTCAAAAATTTATAAATCAAGTACTACATGCGCAGTGGATCATTTCACATCACAAAGTTTGATGCTACATCAAAAATTTATAAATTAAGTACTACATTCCGCCACCGCCATACGCTTGATTTCATTGACATGTCTGTCTTGTCCTCCATACTATAAATTATATAAAAGTTTAATAAATTATTACACATCATGAACAACATCCCTATTTAGTCTTCGCTTTTTCTTTTTGTGAGACCCTTTCTTCTGATCGCTCCGTAACCATGGACAAGGGTCTGCATATAACTTGAGACTTGGGTCAGTGGTCACTTTGAAGGGCGGAATTTCATGAAACTTGTCGTAATCTTCTGACATGTCTGTCTTGTCCTCCACTCCCACGATGGTTCTTTTCCCTGAAAGAACTATGTGGCGCTTTGGCTCATCGGCTGATGTATTCACTTCCTTATCTTTTCTTTTTTTTGGCTTGGTAGACATGTCCTTCACATAGAAAACCTGAGCCACATCCTTGGCTAGAACGAATGGTTCGTTGTCGTACGCAACATTCGTGAGATCCACTGTAGTCATTCCGTACAATGGGTCTTCCTTTACCCCGCCGCCTCTCAGGTTGAACCATTTGCACCAGAACAAAGGGACCTTCAAAGAAGGTCCATAGTCAAGTTCCCATATCTGCTCTATGCAACCATAATATGTGACCGTGGCCTCATTCGTGCTCTTATCATCAAAGCGGACACCACTATTTTGGTTGGTGCTCTTTTTATCTTGGGCGTTCGTGTAAAATGTATTCCCGTTTATCTCATACCCTTGGAAAGTCCAAATAGTCGAAGATGGCCCCTTAGACAACAAGAACAGCTCATCTGAGACTGTGTTGTTGTTGTTCAGATGCGTTTCCAACCAACCGCCAAAATTCTCCATGTGTTCCTTTGCAATGGCGGAGTCATCCATCCCCGGGTTGTTAGAGCGTACAATATCCTTGTGCATCTGGATATACGGAGCCACCAAAGTGGAATTATGCAGAACTGTGTAGTGTGCTTTTGTGAAAGAATACCCGTCCCTGCATATGTATGATTTCTTTCCTAGAGTGCCTTTCCACTTAGTCTCCCCTCATGTCGCGATTCAGGAAGACCAATCGACTTAATGCCGGGAATAAAGTCAACACAAAACTCAATGACCTCCTCTGTTCCATACCCTTTGGAGATGCTTCCTTCTGGCCTAGCACGGTTATGAACATACTTCTTCAACACTCCCATGAACCTCTCAAAGGGGAACATATTGTGTAGAAATACAGGACCCAGAATGTGAATCTCGTCGACCAGGTGTACTAGGAGATGTGTCATAATAGTGAAGAAGGATGGTGGGAACACCAACTCAAAACTAACGAGACATTGAGCCACATCCTTCTGTAACCTTAATAGAGTGGTTGGGCTGATTGACTTCTGCGAAATTGCATTGAGGAACGCACATAGCTGAACAATGGATACTCGAACATTTTCCGGTAGAAGCCCCCGCAATGCAACCGGAAGCAGTTGAGTCATCAGCACGTGGCAGTCATGAGACTTTAGGTTCTGGAACTTTTTCTCTGCCATATTTATTATTCCCTTTATATTCGACGAGAAGCCAGACGGGACCTTCATACTGCTCAGGACTTCAAAAAATATCTCCTTCTCTTCTTTGGTAAGAACGTAGCTAGCAGGACGTAGACGTCCTTTATCCGTCCTCATTGGATGCAGGTTCTTTGGGTCTTTCAAAAGTTGCTGGTCCTCTCGTGCTTCCGGAGTATCTTTTGCCTTCCCATACACGCCCAAGAAGCCTAGCAGGTTCACGCAAACATTCTTCGTCACGTGCATCACGTCGATTGCAGAGCGGACCTTTAGGATTTTCCAATAGGGTAGTTCCCAAAATATAGACTTCTTCTTCCACAGGGGAACGTGGTTGTTAGCGTCCTTCGGAACAGACTGTCCGCCAGGACCCTTTCCAAAGATTACATCTAAATCCTTGACCGCATCATATATATCTTCACCACTTTGGAGGGGTGGCTTCGGCCGGCGATCTCCTCACCTTTGAAATGCTGCTGCTTGCTTTTCTTTCTTAGGGGATGCTGAGTTGTAAGAAATCGACGATGACCCGGGTACACATTCTTGTTACCTACATATATACTTTCAGTGCTATCTAAACATGTGTGCATGCATTGTATCCCTTGTTCGACTGTCCTGAAATGTTACTAAGAGCAGGCCAATCATTGATGGTTACAAACAACAACCCTCGTAGGTTAAATTCCGCTTGTTTGTACTCATCCCACACAGGTACCCCTTCATCACGCCACAACTGTAAAAGTTCATCAACTAATGGCCTCAGGTAGACATCAATGTTGTTACCGGGTTGCTTCGGGCCTTGGATGAGCACTGGCATCATAATGAACTTCCGCTTCATGCACAACCAAGGAGGAAGGTTATAGATACATAGAGTCACAGGCCAGGTGCTATGACTGCTGCTCTGCTCCCCAAAAGGATTAAAGCCATCCGTGCTAAGACCAAACCTTAAGTTCCTTGGGTCACGTGCAAATTCCTTGTACTCTGTATCGATTTTTCTCCACTGCGACCCATCAGCCGGGTGTCTCAACATCTCGTCGCTCTTGCGGTCTTCTTTGTGCCATCGCAACAACTTGGCATGCTCTTTGTTTCTGAACAAACGTTTCAACCGTGGTATTATAGGAGCGTACCACATCACCTTGGCAGGAACCTTCTTCCTGGCGGGCAGGCCCTCAACATCGCCAGGGTCATCTGCTCTGATCTTATACCGCAATGCACCGCATACCGGGCATTCATTCAAATTCTCATACTTCTCACCGCGGTAGAGGATGCAGTCATTAATGCATGCATGTATCTTCTGCACATCTAATCCTAGAGGGCAGATAATCTTCTTTGCTTCATACGCACTCTCGGGCAATTCGTTACCAGCCGGCAGCTTGTCCTTCACTATTTTCAGTAAACTCCCAAATCCCTTGTCAGATAAACCATTCGCTGCCTTCCATTGCAATAATTCCAGTGTGGTACCGAGCTTTGTGTTGCCATCTTCGCAAGTTGGGTACAACTTTGTTTTGTGATCCTCTAACATGCGCTCCAACTTCAACTTCTCAAGTGTAGTTTCTGCTAGGGTATGTGCATCAACGATGACCCCACGTAAATCATCATGTATGATGGGATCATCTGGTACCTCTTCATCATCAGCTTCCCCTGTTGGGTTACCAACATATTCAGGGTACATGTAGTTGTCATCGTTCTCTTCTTCTTCGTTATCTTCCATCATAACCCCTTTTTCTCCGTGCTTGGTCCAACAATTATAGCCGGGCATGAAACCAGAAGTTATCAGGTGGAGGTGAATTCTGTCTGTGTTAGGGTAATCCTTCTCATTCCGACATTTTTGCATGGACAACACATAAAACCATTCGGCCCCTTGTTATCCTTAGCCACATTGAGAAAAGATTGCACGCCATCCATGTACTCTTTAGAGCGTCGGTCAGCGTACATCCATGGATGACTCATCTGCAAATCACCGCTAAAACCCATTACGATAAACCAACATAATAGGAAACATATCATATTCATTAATACAAGTTCATCACATTAAAACCAAAGTATAGTAGTGACCAAATGTAATACATAGTTCTCATAAAACATAAATTAATTGAAACTAGAATACAACTATCTAAAGAATTTAAATCCAACAACAAATGCGATCAGAATCGCAACTAAGGTAACTATTGAACCAACAGCATAATGATACCAAGCCTCTTGACTAATGACATATTTTCTAATCTTTTAAGCTTCAAGCGCATTGCATCCATCTTCATCTCGTGAACAGCGACGACGTCGGTAAGCTCGACCCCGTGAGCATCAACGATGTCGGCAATCTTCAAGTCCAATACCATCTTCTCTTCTAGGCATTGGAGACGAAGATCTTCACTTATCTTCAATTTTGCTTTTAAATCGTTGTGCCCTACAACCCGGGACCCGACCTGCGCAGCGTCGGTGCAGCCGGCCCGGTACTAGTTCCCTCCTCTAGTCCGGGTTCGAACCACGCCCGGGACTAGAACCCAACACCCCTCTCCACCAAAGCTCCTGTTTCCACTAGTGTTCACCAAATCGAACTCTCTTTTGATGAGTGCCTTTTCAGATGCAGATTGGGCATGTTGTCTAGATGACAGACGGTCAACTGGAGGATTTGCTCTTTTCTTTGGACCCAATCTTATTTCTTGGAGTGCAAAGAAACAAGCTACAATGTCAAGGTTCAGTACTGAGGCGGAATACAAATCCCTTGCAAATGCTACAGCTAGCAGAAATAATTTGGGTGTGCAATCTCTTCTTGAAGAGTTGGGTATTAAATTGAAGCAATCACCATGCTTGTGGTGTGACAATTTGGGAGCAACATATTTATCAGGAAATCTACTGTTCCATGCAAGAGCTAAACATATAGAGATTGACTTCCACTTTGTCAGAGAAAGAGTTCTAGACAAGCAACTGGATATTCGCTTTGTTCCTTCAAAGGATCAAATTGCTGATGGATTTACAATATGCAGCTTTGAAGAATTCAAGCATAATCTCAACTTGACCAAGTTGTGATTAAGGGAGGGTGTTAAACGTAGTGTTGTAAACTGGATCGGTCAGGTTATAAGACCGATCTAAATATGATTTGGACTCCTCCTGTAATCGCTAGAGCCCACATTGCCTCCACGTATAAATACATACACGCGGCTCGGTCTTTAGCACCGAGTAGAAACGCTTCAATATCGTTCCACAGGGGTGTGTGGTGACCATCCTCGAGAGGAATGCCAAATAACAGACTTGATTCCAAATGATTCTTATGTTTCGTAGCATGCTAAGCCTCTAAGGGGGGCTCGCTCCGGGCAGGTTCGGGTCCGCAGAGCCTTTTAAGAATTCTGTTGGCCAGAGTGCAGAGGCAGGGAACGCTGCCGTGGAGTGCTCTCCAGTTGAATATTTGCACCTTACGTAGTTGCCCCCTCTCTGTGAGGCAACTAAAGTTACTTTCCACCTAGCATTGGAAACTCGAATAAGGGTGTGGTCGATGGTGCAGCCAAGTGTTGTGCCGCACTTCTTCTTCCTGGCTTCCTCTGCCTTTTTCTGGTTAGCAAGTCTCCTGCGGATGAGGGTAAGATGATGATACATATGTGGCTGCATAATTCATTTATTCTTTTGGATTATGATTTGCGCTTCAGACTAGTCCGTTTCTTCTTGTTTATTCATCTACTTCATTTCGTACCTAGCGAATAGATGGTAGTAGTAAATCGGTTGCAATTAACAATTGGTCTTCTCTCTGCTCTGTACGCATGAAATTGACACGTCCGTTTTCTTTTCTTCTAACTCTGCTCTGCAGAGGAAGATAAGGTGACAAAATTCAGCCAGAGTTGTGACTAGCTAGGGAGCTGTGCAGGGCAGATGCCGACCATCATCATCAAGGTAGACCTGGAATGCCGCCGCTGCCACGCCAAGATCAAGAAAGTGCTCGACAGGATCAGAGGTACTGTACTTGCGAGCTGTTGATGTCTCTTAATTGCAAGGAGGGTGACGAAAATCTTGGGTGCAGACAAGGGTGAGTTCGTCATCGACGACATCGAGTACGACGACGAGAAGAAGAACCGGGTGATAGTGTCGGGTCCCTTCGACGCCGACAAGCTCGCCGACAAGCTCTGCTGCAAGGCCTGCAACATCATCAAGGAGATCGAGATCGTCGAGCCGCCCAAGAAAGAGGAGCTCCAGCCTCCGGCGACGGAGGACAAGGTGAAGCCCCCGCCGCCGCCGGCAGAAAAAGCGAAGAAGAAACAGCCGCCACCACCACCGCCGCCTCCGCCGAGCAAGGTCGTAGAGGTGCCATACCCGTGTCCCTACCCCTACCCGTTCCCGGCGTGGCCGTCCGGCTGCTGCTGCCACCACGGACACGGCGGCTGCCACTGCTGCTCCTGCGCTAGGCAGGACACTCCGCCGGCGCCAGCGCCACAGTACCTCATGTTGCCGTCGTATCCGTGCGGCGGCTACATGATGGTCTGCGAGGAGGAGCCGTCCGCCGCCTGCACCATCATGTGACTCATTACGCTGTATCTCCTCTCCTCGGCGGCGCTAGTGAATTCCTCCATCGTACAGACGCACATGTACGAGCATTCCCAGCGAAAAATATGCAATTAATCCACAGCAAGGAGGAAGACAGAAGCAGTGTCGACTCACTGTCGGTGTCAGCTAGCACTCCCGCTTTATTTATGTTGCATTCTGTTACTTTGTTCGGATAATCATGTGGAGTGATAATGCGGCATGCTGCTTTTTCGTACATTAATTTGTGGTGTAAAGATGGGACGAAAGAGACGCTTGATCAGATTGGAGTGAATGAGACTAGACAGAGTTGTACTAAATCAGCGTCGATTAATATGGAACGGAGAAATCATGTGATTTGGACGTGCACAGCCATACACACACTTTCTCCACGTCTGATTTGGACGTGCCACCACCCTCTTTTTGCTTGCCTTCTGCTCTCGTGGCCCTTTTGAGCTTCGCCTGTCCTGACTTCTGCCCACTCAGGCTGTAAGTGGATTCTCCCCGTGGCTGCCCACTTCTGCTCGTGTGAATTAAACAAGATGCCCACTTCTGCCCACTTAAGTTTGTTGCTGTTAAACGACGTCCGCTAGTGTGTAGCTTGAGTCGGCATGACATCATGATGACACATGTAGTGTGTTTGTTAGCCGGTTGAGTCCTTGCATGTACGTGTCTACACACGATGCATGGAAATCTAGATGTTTGCACGTGGTCCTTTTGAGCTTCGCCTGTCCCGACTCCAGGTGATTACAGTGGGACGTTCGACCTTCCGGGGATAATGTGTTTAAAGTACGGTTTCCCTCCATGCAAGCTTGAGCTAACTCGTATGGTCACAATTGGGCAGATTGATGCTTTAAAAATTGAGGAGTTGGCAGTTAAGGAGGAATCAACATGTGGTTTAACATGGCGGACATTCCTCCTTTGATGGCGAAGGATATCGTATTCAGTTCCAGGTGGAGGGCTTGCCGTGTCTTGAACTCCAAGTCATCAGGTGTCGCGCGACAGGCTATCTCCTTAGGGAGCCGGCTCGGGACTTCTCCTGCCGCATGGGCCTTCATCTTTACTTAGCTGCCCAGGGCCGCCCGGTACCACCGCTCGTGGCCCACCCTGGCCTGATTGATTATGTCCATACCGTGGGCCTACCTATTTGGTATTCCCCAACATTAGCCCCCGGAAGGCTTCAAGGTCTTCGGCCATCTCAGTTGAAGTCGAGTTAGTTGAAAACATGTCGGCTCGAATTGCCGACTGAAGATCCTTCAAGTGTTCCTGAAACAAATAAAAGAAGACAAATGATTCGAGTTAACATGAGTCGGCGTCTGGCTTAATCAACAAAACTCATCTCGTCTTTCATTAAGCCGGACTCAGGTCGGGGTCATCCCTTAATAAAATATCTTCAGCAAACCATGCACGAGTCAGCATCCCTGCGAAATGTCACGTCCTCTGTCAGTGATGTGACAGCTCAAAGCAGTGGCGGCGCCAGGAATTGGTGGCTGGGTATTCACCCAATTTTTTTTTTGCTCTAAATCAATATATGAACCAAACATTATGGAAATCTAGGGGAAATTTTTCTTCATCTAGAAAATTTTCATTTAGGAAATTAGATGGTGGCAAGCGCGGGAAATCAAGAACTTGCTGGCTGGTTCTGGTACCTGGCCGCGCGCCGCGGGGAAGAAATTGCTGTTTCAGAGGGGGCCTCAGTCCTCAGGCAGCCGGGCCTCGGGGAGTCAGGGGCGGGGCGGCGGCCGGCAGGCGAGCGCCAGCGAGGTCGGGGGCATGGAGGTAGAGGACGGAGGAAGGACGCGGGCGGGCGAGGGGCGGGGCCGGGGCGCCGCGGGCGGTCGGGCCGGCGGGTCCGTCGGCGTCGCTGGTCCCTGACTGCATCGGCCGGCTAGCGGCGGCAGGTGGCGCTTCTCTGGCTCTCTCTCTGTGTCTCCAGGTCGGGTCGTGCGAGTCGTTCGTGTGCGTCAGTGCGTGCGTGCCGAGCCTGAGCGAGCGAGGGCAGAGAAACTTCCTTCGTGGGCTGGGCTGGGCTGGGCCAAATATATACATATTTTTGTTTGCTGCAAAATCTTGGGTATTCCAGGGAATACAGGGGCATGCCCTGGCTCAAAGTCAAGCTCCTGAGGTGTCCTTGGGACAGCGTGAAAAGGGCGGCACGATTATGGCGTCAGACTTCCCGCGCAAGACCTACGAAGGGTCGCGCGCGCAAGGATTGAGGCCACTTGCCGTAAATTTTGGTGTGTGGCGTGATCTGGCCGCGTGTCACGCGATCCCCGCACTGTCATATAAGAAAAAAATCTCTTCCTCATCTCCCATTCTTGCTCATTTTGCCGCCGCCACGACCCTTCGCTCCACTGCTTCATCTTCTTCCTCGTGACAGCGCTCGGTTTCTCTCTTTTCTTCCTCTGCGAACCTTCACAAGATCCTCGTGGACTCAACTCTCTGACCCCCTCGCTCGCCATCAATGGCCGTGGCGAAGAAAGGCGTGTGGTTGCCGTCGAGGGTAAAGGAAACGGATCTCTTCAATCTGTCCGGCGAAGGATTCCTGCCGCAGCGGAACCGGCTCGCATGGCGCGTGTCTCCTGGAGACGTGCAGCCAAATCCTCAAGGCGACGAGCGGGTGCTCTTCACCACCGCCATCTCGCGCAGGCTCTCGCTGCCCCCTCCAAGTTCTTCAGTCAAGTGCTCAGGCACTAGCACTACGGGCTGCAATTCCAGCACCTGACGCCCAACAACATCCTCCAGCTTAGTGCGTTTGTCGCGCTGTGCGAGGGCTATCTTTGGTGCCAGCCACATTTCAACCTCTGGTGTTACTATTTCAACATAAAGCAGCAGACAGTTAAGTCGAAAGGCGACTTGCGGGAGCGTGAGCTTCATTATCCGGCAAGAGCGATTGTACCCGAAAGTTGATTATATCGACTCGGTAAAGAAATAGCAGGAGACGTTCTTCTACTGCCAGATTACCCAGCTCCTGGTGAGCAAGTCGGCTTGCCGGTTTACACAAGCACCCCACTGGTTCAGAAGCCAAGTTGGGGCGCCTCTGTGTCGACCATCACCTGCTTCAAGAGACCGAGCTCCTGAGGCGGCGTGTAGAGAAGCTGGTGGCCCGGGGGCTAGGTGGAGAATCCAGCCGCTTCAGCACCGAGCTAATCTGATGTGCAAATACACAGGAAACAATGACGAAACTCGGGTTTCGCCGTTCGACTTGCCCCCAGGCAACTTTCCTGGAGCGCCTGAAGAAGCTGATCAAGGACCGGTTTGAGGACCACATCTTCCCGGCCGAGTATGAGATGTATACGGAGGACAACCCGGCTCCCAAAGTAAGTCGTCTCCCATCTTCTTGATCAAGTCTTTTCAAGCTATAAGCTTATTGCTTCATCATCCTTTAGGCATTTAGCATTCTGATTTCTATGCCGCCTTCCAACGAGCAGCTAGAAGATTTGTCGGAGGACGAGCTGGGTCCTCAGACGGATGATGAGGCAGAAACAACGGAGTCAGACGTGGGGCCTGCTGACTCAAGTGCGGCTCCCTTTGGCTCCAACATCGATGACGACGCGGCTAGCGACAAACTGCCAGCTAACCCGCCTTCCAAAAGGAAGGCGTCAATAGAGACGACAACCTCTGTGGCAACTGCCCCGTAGAAGAAGTCGAAGTCAGGTTACTCCTCAGGGAGAAGAGCCAATGGCTTCTATACCATTGACGAACGCTGCAATGGCTCATTTGCCATCAAACATAGCTCCAATGCTCATATACCAAACACAAACAAATTTTACTGCTTATATACCACTGGTAGTTGGTATAGCGTTATCTCAGTGTGATAAGAGGATATAATGACTGCTTTGCCCTCAATGGACAATCAGCAACAATTGTAACAGATGTGTACAACAAAAATGGAATCATCTTGCCTCTATTTTTAGCATTTCAGCAAAACAATACTGACAACATGTATCAATTTCAGCATACTAGTATCAAAAACTATTAAACACATAATAACTTCCCATTTTGGTCAGCTATAGGAAAAAGAGTTTAACTACTCCGTTCATTTGTGCTTCTATTGTCTACATGAGTTCACCGTATCGCCATAATTTGTGTGTACCAAAATATTTTGTGAAGCCCCAGACGACCTGTTCTCATCACTACAGGACACGCCTTATGTGCCGACGGTGATTTACCGTCGGCACAGATACCTTCCCGTCGGCACAGGGCTGTGCCGATGGTGACCGTCGGAACAGGGTCGTCGGCGTAGGTGCCCGTAGGCACAGGTTTTTTGCCCGTCGGCACAGAGTTTTCCTGTCGGCACAGGCGATGCCTACGGGAAAAAATGCCCATCGGCACAAATTCCGTCGGCGTAGGTTCGGTGGGGCCCACCATGGGCGAGCTCGCCTGAGCAGCTGTGCCGACGGTATTACCGTCAGCAAAGGTGTACACGTGGCGTCTCCTGGGACGTCCTGGCTGGGGGGCTGTGCCGACGGTAATACCGTCGGCACAGGCCTGACCATTTGGTCACACGGTCACACCTGTGCCGACGGGAATACCGTCGGCACAGGTTCGTCCCAGTTTTTTTTTGCAATTTGGTTGCAGGCGCTGGTTTTTGCAGCAAAAATAGAAGAAAATAAAATATAAAATCCTGACAATATCATCACAAACAAGATCACACATAGCTCCATATATCATCCCAAAGCAATATCATCAAGCAAAATGCTATATCATCAAGTAGATACACACATAGGACCATCATCATACATAGCTAAATGTCTAGATCATCAAGCCCTAGATCTATTGCGGCGGCGACGGGGTGTACCCCATATCTGCCCGGGTGAGCATAGGCGATCGACGGCTCGGCGCAGCAGTAGAGCCACCAGAAGTAGGCGAAGCACTAGGAGAAGTCGAAGCACCACGCGAAGCACCAGGAGAAGGACCACCGGCATGGACCGGTGTGATGTCACGCGAACCGGGCGAAGCACTAGGCGAACGATCAGCATCAAACCTCACCATCTCACGCGAACCCGGCGAGGCACTAGGAGAAGCACGACCAAAGTGTGGGTTCTCCGACGAGCATCCCGTTCCCTACATGTTTGAGCAAGAGTTAGCAACTTGCGAGGCAAAGGAAAGCGGTAACCAGTGGTTTGGCATCAAACTTACCGGGGTCGATGAGTAGTAGGTGAGAGCGAACTCGTCCTTCGATGGAAACCGTGGAGACGGCCCTGGCTCCGGAGGCTCCTCCATAGAAGGGGGGACCCGCACTCCAGTGGTGAAAAAGTTCAGCACCGACTGCAAGATAGTTTAGATGTTAGACGTTGGCAAAATAAAGGTTCAAACTAGGGAAGTGGGACTTGTCATATTAGACAAAAATAAAGGTTGAAACTTACCTCACGGAACGACTTTTGATACAAGGAGTAGGCTGTATTCATCTCCAGCCACTGGGCATAGGCCACCTGATACTCCGCATGAGCGGTAGCGTAGGCTGCCTCAAGATCGGGCTACAATTTCGAAAATAAGGTATGGAACTGTCAACTTAGCCATGCAGGAACGAATGTCGGAAAGAGGATGAAAATGACAAAAAACTTACATCGGTGGAAGTGGGTCGACGAGGCCGTGGACGAGGCGCGATAAGGGGGCTGCCATCAGGGAGGGTAGCTTTTGCCTGCGTGAAGCTCATGGAAGGCCTGACCACATTCTGAAGAAAGAGATTACGGCCATGCGGCCTTCCATGCCCCGAGAGGACCATCGACCTCTCGTCGATCTCCTGGCTCAAGGGGTCATCCACCTCCGGGTGAAAAGACTGGAACGTCGTGGAGTACCTCTCCGAGTTCTCGTTGGCATTGTTGTAGTACTCAGGAAGCTGGGGCTGAGGCTTCGATAGATCGCGCTTCTTCTCCTTCATCTTCTGCCACGATTGCAACTCAGAGCTTACCTCCCCCCTATCGGCGTCCTGCATCGCGAAAAGAAATGTCATGAGTAGCAAGTAGAAACATGAGGGGAAAATAAATGGAGGTCGTTCCATGTATATACATACCAGCTTTTCCTTGAAGCGGAAGAGGTTGCGGCTTCCCGCACTGTGTGTTCCCTCGGTGTCTCAGTTTGCCTTGTTCCGCTGGCTCACGGCGTCGAACTCGGGGTCTCCCCCGACCCACCTCGTAACCAACGCATCCCATGCGTCTTCTTTGCCGTCGGGCATAACCTGAAAATGTAATTCAAGAAGAGATAATGCAATGGCAGCTTAGCAGCAATATAGAATTTCATTGATAGTTTACTTACCGAAAGGAATTCCTCCCTCGTCATCTTCTGTGCCGTCTTGACATTCTCCTCCTTCTTGGCCCTCTTGCCCGTCTTTTCATACGTGAAAGTATTGGCGGACGTATGCTTTTGGTTGTAGAATTGTTGCCGTGTCAACCTCACACAATGAGCACGCAAAGTGCGAGCCGCCGTCTCTCTATGCTCGTCCGCCAGCCGAAAATGCTTCTACAAGCATGCATAAAAAAATTGTGAGAGTCATGAGTTAGCACGGTGGAGTCATAAACTATGAACGGAACTCGAAAATTATGTCTTACCCAAAACCCGGTGATCACGGCCTCAGCAGCTGTCTCGAAGCCCAGGATAGGGGCAACCTCATAGTGCACCCATTTATAGGCCAACTTCGTCTCACCGTTGGGACCGGCGTCGTACAAGCCCGGCCAATATTTCCTAATAAGAGCTCCAAGCAAGCTCCCAGGAGTGCGAGGAATCTTAGGTGCTGGCCATGTCCATTTGCTGCGCAATAATCAAACATTAGTACATATGCCAAATTGTTATGAACACAATGAAATTACATGTTCAAAATTACAAAATTAGTACACTTACTCAACGCCCATAGGAACAATGAGGGCTTTCGCCTCCTCGCTCGTAGGCTCCAGGGCCTCCTCGGGGACTCCCGCTTCGCCACGCATCCGCGGCCGCTTTGGCGCCAACTCCACCTCGTCCTCCACCTCGTCCTCCACCTCCACCTCGTGTCTAGACTCGGTCTCCGCCTCGTCCTCCACCTCGTGTCTAGACTGGGAAGTCACGTCGCTAGAAGCGGAGGGCAACTCCACTTCGTCCTCCGCCACGTCTCCTCCACCTCGTCCTACTCGCGCACCCTCATTCACGGCGTAACGCGAGGTGGAAGGTCATCCACTCCGTGTAACTCCAGACTTCCGTACCGTCATCTTTCTAATCTTACTAAGCAAGGACGACGACTTTTCCTTGCCTTGGCTCATATTGTTCAATCACCTGCATTGAGAAAGAGAAAACAAGTAAGCATAAAGACATAATAAAATGTAGACAGTAAGCATAAAGATGTAATGCAATGACGAAGCATGTTGAAAGACAAATACTAAAGCATAAAGACATAATAACATGTAGACACCAAGCATAAAGACGTAATGCAATAACATCTGACTCGGGTTACACGACTGACTTGGTGATCTAGACCAAAATAAACCTATGCAGCAAGAGAGGCGAAAGGTTTATACCCTCGAAGCGTGATCGGTGGCGGGAGAAGGTTGAGGAGGTGCTCCGGAAGCAGGGCGACAAAACAGGGGCACCGAGGCGGCCCCTCCTCAGCTGGAGAAGAAGCCCCGCAACGACGCGCGGGACTGACGGTGCTGGCTGACGGGAATCTACGTCATCTGCAAAAGCAAAAAAAAAATGAACATTAGCACAGATGTCTAGCAACATAAATATTCATGAAAATGCTTAAAACAAAAATTATATAGCTAACAACTAAACCTACCCTAACACTAACAGCTAACACTAACAGTAAAACTAAAGCTAACCCTAACCCTAACACTAAAACTAAAGCTAACACTAACCCTAACGCTAACACTAACTAATTCTAACAAAAAATCAGAGGGTGGAGCAGTGCTTACCTCTGGTGGCGCCGATGAAGGTGGGGGCGTCGGGGGCGGCCGCAGCTAGGAGGAGATGGGTAGGGGCCGGGGCCGGAGGTGGGGGCGGCCAGAGCTAGGAGGAGCAGGGCCGGAGGTGGGGGCGTCGTGGAGAGGAGAGGAGAGGCCGGGGCGACGATGGCGGGCTGGGGTGGGTGAGGGCGGGGAAGAGGCGGCGAGGGCGGAGAGGAGATGTGCGGGGCAGCGAGGGCGTGGCGGGGCGGACGGCCGAGGCGTGCCGGGGCATGGCGGCGGCGAGCTTGACGGCGGACGACGTCGGCGGGGCAGGGTGGACGGCCGGGGCGTGGCGGCGGTGTCGGGTAGGTGGTGGGGGTGCGGGAGGGAGCAATGATTAGATTTTTTTTTTGAAATGTTAAGATAAAAAATAAACAGCTGTATTTGTGATGTAATATTTTGAATTAATTTGTGATTATTTGAATATGATCGATTCCGACGCTCCTGAGCCACTCTCCGGCATAGATTCTCTCCGGTTCGCCCGAAGTGGGGGTTTTCACCTATAAGTCCACCAAATCGGTATGGAGAAAGTGATGCCGGTGAACCCGCTCACATCCCGGAGTGGGAACTTGGACATCCACAGCACCCAACACACTTGTACACATATGGTATGGCACAACCTAGGTTTGGGTGGGGTTCCGACGCTCCGAGGCCCCGCTTCGGCGAAACCCTGAATCCGCTGGAAAAACCCTAACGTTTCCGTCTACCCCCATAGACGTGCGTCGAAAGGGGGTAGCCCAGTGGACTTTTTTGCTTGGAGGTCAGGCCATAGGAACATGAGAAACCAAAGTCTACCCCAAATTGACGCAAGATTCCATCCGGTTCGCCCGAAAGGGGAGTTTTCACCTTTAAGTGCACAAAATCGGTGTGGAGAAAGTGATGCCGGTGAACCCGCTCACATCCCGGAGTGGGAACTTGGACATCCACAGCACCCAAGATACTTGTACACATATGGTATGGCACAACCTAGGTTTGGGTGGGGTTCCGACGTTCCGGGGCCCCGCTTCGGCGAAACCCTGAATCCGCTGGAAAAACCCTAACGTTTCCGTCTACCCCCATAGACGTGCGTCGAAAGGGGGTAGCCCAGTGGACTTTTTTGCTTGGTTGTGTTAGGTTAGGTCATAGAAACATAGCAAACCAACTTTGGTGGGGTTCCGATGCTCCGGGGCCCCGCATCGGTGAAACTCTAGACCCGCTGGAAAAAAGTGAAAGTTCCCGTCTACCCCCTTTGAACGGCGTCGAAAATGGGTAGCCCAGTGGAATTTTTTTGCTTGGTTGTGTTAGGTTAGGACATAGCTACATGGAAAACCAATATCCACCCCAACACTTGCAATAATATCTACACACATGCGATAACACAAACCAAGATTCGCATATAATACTTCCGAGAGACAAGATTCGCGACATTATTTTATGTGGGTGGAGACCGCTATTCGGCGTAGCTATATACATATAGAAATGAATAAAAACATATTAAATTTAATTGAGAGTAATAAATAGATACATAAAAATGAAGATTATGGTAAAAAAACATGATGACTTTTTTCCGCGAAACTATATACATATATCTATTCGGTGTATCTATATACATAAAAATGAATATTTTTTAAACATATTAAACTTAATTTACAGAACATTAAAAATGAAGAAAATAGGACTTAAAGAAAAAAAAAGGGGAACCTGTGCCGACGGTAAAACCGTCGGCATATGTTGTTACGTATACACGATTTAAAAGGTGAAAAAATATGGAACCTGTGCCGACGTGGTGACTACGTCACCTTTTCGTTGCCGGGTCCTGTGCCTACGGCTGGATTTGTGCCGACGGTTACCGTCGGGACAGGGCAACTGTGCCGACGGGGCTATCTGTGCCGACGGCCAGCTTGGGTGGCCTCGTAGGCACCTGTGCCGACGGCCCCGATAAAAAACCGTCGGCACAGGTTTTGGCCGTCGGCACAGGTTAGCTCTCCTGTAGTGCATGGAAGTATGTACAATGCAGTTTTATCTTAACTTTACAAATATGTTCGTAATATTGCCTTTGGCGAAGTTTTTAGTAGTGTGGATCATATAATTTGTTTGGACTCAGCGCTCTAGAGTACGTACATATCAACTTATATGATGATTCAGAATAAATATATCATATATGCCCGCATGTCGAGGCATGGGTCAGGCGTTTCCTGGCTTAGATCCCGGCGTGTACATAGTGTAGGTAGCTGCAGGGTGCTTGCTGGCGGCGTTGTGGAGAAGACGGCGACGCTGGAGAAGCTTTTGTGGATGGAGATCCTCTTCTCTGTTCTGGGTCCTCTGCTGGAGGCTCGGGGCAGGTCTGCCGTCCTCGGCGTGCTTGCGGCTCTTCGGAGCTTCGACGCGCCTTCCCTCAAGCCGGCGTTCGTGATGGCGGTGCCGGAGCTCGAAGATCTGGATGAAGGTGATGGCGTTGACCAAGTTGGTGTTGCTCATCGTGCGGGATGGAGGCATAGCGCCGAGGACCGTCGACTTCCTTGCCGCCTGAGGGCTCCTCCCAGTCCAACGTTTGTTGGAGGAGTGGCGGCGGGATCCGCCGGCGGAGCGTGCCGTGCGAACAGGAGGGCATCAGAGCTCAGAAGGACTTTGTGTTTTTTATCTTTGTTTCTGGGTTTATCTGTTGATGCTTGGTTAATGTAATCCTCTTTATCTGCGCAAAAAAAAAAAAAAAAAAAAAACGTTCTAGTGCGTGTAGAGGACAGAGTACGAGTAAGTTTTTTCCCTTGTCTTTTTTCTATTCGAAAGTGAGGGTAACATTGGAATTTTTGGATAGATTGGCAGGAAAAAGGGGACATGCTAACGATTGACTAACGGCAATGCCAAATAAGCACTAGAATTTGTTCGTCTCTGGTATATATGAACTGAACCTTTGTTTGGTGGCAAATGAGCCATTGTGGAGGTTGTCAATGGTATAGAAGCAATTTTCTCCGGGCAGAACCACTGCTGCCTTAGAGGTGCGGAAGAAGAAACAGGCCGAGGTGCCGGACGATGACGAGATCATCGTCCCTCAGGCCAAAAAGTAAGTCGGCTCAAGCTTGACTTTGTAGCATCACTACACTTGCAAGTTAACATGTTATAAATTCATGTTTCACAGGCTTAAACAAACGACGCTTGGCACGAAGCGTCTGGCCAACAGGAGGCTTGGCAAGGCGTCCCAACTCCCAAGCGACGCCTTCGCCCGTAGAAACCTCCAAAGCGGAGAAGGACAGCAGAGCGACCGTCGAAACCTCCAAAGCGGCCACCAAGCCCGCAGAACCTGCCCAGGCACCTGCTGAAGTGGCCACGACTTCTGTTGCCGGCACTACTCTGTCCACGCCATCATCATCTGCAACATAGCAAAATCATGCACTAGCGAAGACGCGGCCCAGCTCCGAAGGAGATAGACGCGGCAACGGCCGGACGCCGGAGTTGGAGAAGACGAAGGATGAACTTGCGATGGAGGGTCTCCAGCGTCAATTGCTTTCCTAGGGATGATCAGGTGGTTGAAGCGGATCGAACGGACAAGAGTACGGGATCGGCGAGGTCTCTAACCACGAGAACGACATACGTCACCTGCGTCGGCGTGAACTGGACGCCGTTTGCGTTCTCCATGCACATGGCTCCGTAAGACCTGGGCGTCGTGCAGCGATTCTGGATCGCTAGACAAAAAATATGTGCAATCCATATATGTGCAATCCATGCATGCTTTCCCCACATGATAGTCCTGGAGACATCCTATCGAGTATGCCACACCTAGAAGAACAGAAGTGTCGACCATTCCTTTCTATTGTGATATTAAACTGGTATATAATTAAAATTGCAATTACGCGTCAACAGATAGTTTATGTGATATTAGATCAAACACACAATACTGACTAAGTGTGAGGAATTGCAACCCGAACTAGCCAGCAGTTCCTGAGTCCTCGAGGATCAACATCGATTTTTTACATAACAATATACTAGCAGAATGTAAACGAATTGGTATTATCATTCCACTCAGCATATGCTACATTCAGTAGTCGAACACAAAAGTACAAATGGGCTGAGAATGCAAAGACTGGACACAGCTGTGTGAGTTAGCTCACCGCAACAGAACATAACCTGCTAACATATTGTTACAAAGCTGAAGGCATATAACGATACTGAAAAATACTACAAGTTTGTCCAAGCATTAAAGATGACATATATCCAACCGATCCATCCAGTCGTTTTACAAAGCACTCTCTCTCTCTCTCTCTCTCTGTGCACAGCAATCAAGGGTATGAAAGCTGCACTTTAACTTCACCATGATCGGCACTGCAGATTATTTTTTCATGCTGGTCATGGAAAAAGGTTACATCACCTTGGAAAGATATGGTATGGCCCTCGCCATGACGATCATGATTAATTCGAACGCGAACATTCATCTTGATTATCAAGAGCGGCTGGAGGGGAACTGGAACGACAGCAGCCCAGTTTCGCGACAGTGGAAGTTGGCCATCAATAACCTCTGCTTTGTCCTCTTCTCTACGAGAAAAAAGCACAACTCTTTCTGTACCGTAGAATAGGTGGTGTGCGGTGATTTCCCCATCGACATAGGCCCCCCTAGTGGTACTTCCAGAGATGAGATCAAGGGTTACTTCCACATTGGCCTTCATAGCAGTGTGCATTGGAATAAAAGTCAAATCTATTTTACGGTTGCGTGCAGTTGATATGGTTCGTCTTATAACATGGTTGCAAGCACGTGGGTCCACTGTGAAGGAGAAATATCCAGCATCATCATCCTCTGGGATTAGGATTTCAAAGTAAAAGTCGTCCTGTAGGGCCGAATCTAGTGTGTGCAGTATCAGATTACCCTGCTCACATATCAGTTAACCGATTCAAGAGAAGATCCTAGAAACAAAAAAATAAAATAAAAGATACCCCGTGAATGCATACCTTTGAATCAATGTTGCAATTTTCCCCTCTTTCGGAGGAGCAGTAGTAGTATAGCGAACGACCATTAGAATCACCGGCATATAAACTCCCGACAAAGTGGAAGCGAGGACGGACGGCCAACAGCTCCACAATGTACCTAGAAGAGATATAAGCTACTCCAGAATATCCAATTCTTTGATTCCGTAAGCGCTCTATGGGATCATCCCTCAAGTACATAGCATAGTCAATGTATCTGTCGTGGTCGTCGTCTTTGTACTCGGCAGCATAGTCGATCACACTGTCCTCGTCCTCGTCTTTGTACTCGGCAGCTAGGGCAGCATAGTCTAACACACTGTCATCGTCGTCGTCCTCCTCGTCGTCTTCGTCGTACTCGGCAGCACAGTCGATCACACTGTCGTTGTGAAGTTCCTGGTTGTAGTCTTCATCATCATCAATAGCAGGAGATTCTTTTTCTGCCGTTCCCGTTCCCTTGACGGTTTCTTTTTCTTTACCCATTACACTTTCCCTTTCCCCTCCGGTTTCTCTATCAAAAATAAGTCGTCGGACAATATGTCGAGTGTGGTAATAAATAATTCTAGCCGGCTCAGTGATACAGGCCTGTTTCAGGAGAGGATGGAATACTGTATATAATTAAAAGGAGAAAAATAATAGTATTGCTTCGATGGTGAAAACTATGACATCTGAATCAAAATAAGAAAAGCAAGTGCAGATGGAATAATTAATACCTGCAGATCCAACAAGATAGCCCTCAAAGATGCTCTTCCAAGGGGGCATCCGGCGGCAACGGACGACGCCATACGTCGACTAGCTAGGTCGGCGGCAGGTAATGAAACCGAATTTGTTGCCGTTCCTGATCGACTATTTATACGGGAGATCCACAATCTTTCTTTTTTTTTTTGGAAAGGGGAGATCCACAATCCTAGTCGGAATTAGTCAGCCCATGCCCATATCGGTCCCGAATAGCTGGCCTTTTCTTAGCCCACAGGCCGATCGAAGTGGTTCGAACAATCCTCTGCCTGAAAGGTCCAGTCGTTAGTCCAAGTCCAACACATCAGTACTACTGCAGCATGGATTGATCGCCATGAACAAATCAGCGAGCGACACTTCGTGCACCCAAAAGCTAACAAACCCACCTTAATCTATCTCTCGTAGCGTGCTCCCAGATATACAGTATAGTTGTATAGTATTGTGGTTTGATAAACTACGCTGTTTCCGAGGAGGAAACATTGTACTTTATATGGCAGCATTTTGCAGATATCTGGTAGGAGAGACACCAACGGAAGAGACGAACGTCTATGATGGGGAGATCTTGAAGATTATCATCTGATCAACCGGGAGGGAGACAGCTGCGAATCGACCGACGAGCTTTTCTTCTTCTATCTTTAGCGTCCCCTCAACAAATGTATATCATGTATAGCCAAGTAATGCATGACCAAAGGAGGACAAAAGGAGTAAACAATGGCATCAGTTCACGCACTACAAATAGTCAGAAATCATGAGCCGGATTATGTCGGAAATTAAGTGAAAAACCCTTGAGACTGCACCTGCATATGAAGTTGCGCTAAACTTAACAAGACAAGTTAACCTGGCCACATTAGACATGTACAGCCAGGTTCCCTGGAAGCCTCATCAGCACACTAACATACAGAAGCTTCGGTTCAGTTTGCCAAGACGAGGAAGCACCATTGGGCTTGATCCATGGCCCTGTGGAAGTAAAACCATGGGCAACCAACAGGAGCAACTTCGCTCTGTCGCACTGCTGCTTTAAAAGAATTTGTTTCTGGAGACAGCCACTGAGAGGTCTGACACATACTACTTGATGAATGCCGAAGCATAATGAAATCATCACATATGCAGAAAGCACACTTCACTACTCGCCACACGAGGTACCAATTAGCAAAATCATGTGGTACCAGCAGTCCTTGCTACATCAGGAAAGTGCAAGAACAAACGGAAAGAAGAGAAAAAAAAGGAAGGAAATACATGTAGAAATTTAGAGATTCCTGTTTCGCAGCGTGAGGTCGGTTCCTGGCAACAACGCGCTCTCGGTCTGTGCGCGTGCCCTACGACGCCAGGGTTGCTGCATATTTTGCGGCGACCTGTTGAGCTCTCGGTCATGTTCGATGTACCTTTATGATCAGGATCCTTGATTGTGGGTGAAGGCAATTTTCTTTTCAAACTTCAAGAAACACTATTCAATCTTTACTACGTGTCAAATTAATAAGAGATCATTTATCATTAATACAAAAATACATATAAATTAGTGTATATGTGAAATCACGATACAAGTTCCTTCTTGTTAGATTACCTGACATTGACAGCACCGCTTTGCTCCTAGGTCAGCCGCCAGAGGCGATCAGCTTTTCCGCCCAATCTCCGCCGGCGAGCGTGCTGGTCCCCTCTCCCTCCGCCTGCTGCACCGGCGGCGGGAGGGAGGGGGGATCCGGTTCCTCCGCTCTGTAGTTAGGGTTTGGTTTTGTAGGTCGTGGTGCGTCGTTGGGGTGGTGGGAGCGACGCCCAGACGAATAAATCTGCCGCAACTCCACTCCCATACCGGCGGTGTCCTTCATGGCGGCATCTCGGAGTTGACGGTATCGTGTGTTTGTCGATCCTTCAGATTGGCGAACTTAGGGTTCATGGATGGTGTCGGCGAGGCGGCGGCGGCGACCCCATCAGGTGTGTTTCTCCTTCTGCTCTGTCCCCGTTGCTGCGGCGTTCTCTCCGACGTCATGGTGGAGCAGGAAGGATGTGTCGTCCAGGAGTACGTGCAGACGGTTGTCTGCGCAGATGACAGCTGGAAGACGGTGTATCCTGTGCTGGGATTGTGGATGGAGGCTGACAGTTCTGGCTTGCCCCTTCGACGTCGTAGTCATATGGGGGTGTCAGTTCTGGAGTTCGATGGCGTGTCCGGGAACATGTTGCCCCGGTCTGATTCGTTCAACGGTAATGGTTTTGCTTCTGGCAAACTACTTTGGAGGTCTGTAAAGCTGTTGATCAACAATGGAGCCGCGTCGAGCTCGGGTGAAGAGGTGATCTGTCTCGCTTCACATTGGTATCTGCTTTGGTGGTGTCGAAGGAGAGGGATAGACGTTGGTTGTTTGTCACATAGAATTATCCTATCTTTACAGATCTGTAAGATCGGTGTGTACGTACTTTGTATCTTGTTCTTTTTTTAATGAGAATGGTATTACCTTGCAAAAAAAAAAAAGATTACCTGACATTGTGCCTGGCAACGATCTGAGCCTCCTAATCTAGATTGTCAAATCCACGTGATCCCTGATTACCCAATAGGTCAATACCCACCCAAAGGGCCAAACCTCCGAACAAAGGAATAAATCAACACATCAGGCAACCCTAAGTTAATTCATCAATTACGTATTGTGAATATCATCCGGAAAGATAAGTCTCCTTCAGATGAATTATATGGAAAGACCTGATGTAGTGGCAATTACAGATTCGTAGAGGAGATGAGTGGTGAAGAGGGACGGCCGCGGCGATCCAGACGAGCAGACTTGTGCTGATCGCAGGACTTCGCAAAAGAAAAAAAGAATACAAGGCGGTGATGACGCGAGCGACCCTCTTGCTAATCGGTCTTGGCGAAGCCGACTGGGACTAATCGGTCTTGCTAAAGACGACTACGTGCCACTCGTCGTTGCTGAAGCCGACAAGCCCACTCAAGGCCTGTCGTTGTCGCCAACACCGATGAGGCGGGCCCAGTCGTCCATGACGAAGCCGACAGGCCCTTGGCCCAGCCTGTGCATGCACTCGACAGGCCTGTCGTCTACGGCGAAGACGACAGGAGGCGAGCTTGCACGATCGATCCGTAGCTGCTGCCATCGGCGAGCTTGCACGCATGAGAGACTGTATCGATCAGTACTTGCCACCGTGTGCGCACCTCGCCGGCGCCCCTGCGTCCGTGCGTGCGCCTCGCCGGCCTTGCGCGTGTGTGCCTCGCCGCCTCGCCGGCCGTCCGTGCGTGCGCCTCGCCGCCTCGCCGGCCGTGCGTGTGTGTGCCTCGCCGGCGGCCCTGCGTCCGTGCGTGCGCCTCGCCGGCTCGCCGGCCGTGCTCGTGTGTGCGCCTCGCCGCCTCGCCGGCTCTCTGGCCGACCGTGCGTGCGTGCGCCTCGCCGGCTGGTCATGCATAGAAGCTGCCGTGCGTGCGTGCGCGTCGTCGGCGGCCGTCGCGAGCGTGCGCGTACAAGCGGCCGTCGCGAGCGTGCGCGTACGATCGATGGCAAGCTAGCTTCCATCGCCTGAATGCTTGCATGCATTCCAGCCTTCCAGGCTTATCGGCTACGCCGTAGACGACAGGCCTGTCAAGTGCATGCACAGGCTGGGCCAAGGGCCTGTCGTCTTCGTCAATGCCGACAGGGGCCTGTCGTCTTCGCCATGGACGATTGGATTCTATATTTGAAAAAAAATAAAAACGCGTATTATTTCCAGAATTAAAAAAAATCATGATCTACTTGTTAACTCAAAACAATTGACAAACATCAAGTTATCCATATTAGTGATCTACAAGATTAAGCAAATTTTTTCTTATACCAATTACCAATGCAACATTTTTGGAACCAACCAAACACCAATCAATTTATTTCATCCACTCTCCAAATAGATATAAGTGAAGCAAGGGAGTACTTTCTACAAAAAAAGCTAATAGCTTTGACAGGAGATACATGAAAACAAGAGCTAAAATCTGAACAGCTCTAGATATGAATACTCAACAAATATAAGTGAAAAATAGGAATATTCTCATGAAAAAGCGGAGCGTGTCTCTCTCCCAATCAAGAATGCTAGGGTCCAGTCAAGCTTATTGAAAATAAAAGACAATACTGAAAATAAAATCACACAGACGCTCCAAGAAAAGCACATATGATGTGAAAGAATTAAAATATAGTTTCACTAGAGATGACCTGATAATTCGACGATGAAGAAGGGATGCCTTGGGCATCCCCAAGCTTAGACGCTTGAGTCTTCTTGAAATATGCTGGGGAGATCCATGGGAGCCTCCCCAAGCTTAATCTCTTCACTCTTCTTAATCCTATTATCACCCTTCTCTCTTGACCCTTGAAAACTTCCGTCACACCAAACTCAAAGTAAATCTCATTAGAGGGTTAGTACTCAAAATTTTAATCCACCGGTTCTGTTGTGACACATTGCAAGAACTCAATAAAACATTAGCTACAGCCCTCCATTAGAGAGCCTTGCCTAAATCCCACAAGAGAAATGCAAAAAACAGAGACAAAATCTGTCAAAACAGAACAACCAGTAAAGATGAATTTTTTCGAGTCACTTATGACGCTCAGATCAAAAACTTTGAACTAATGAAAGATTCAGACATTCATAAAGATTACGCACAAAATTTCAGATTTTTTAACAATCTGGTGATTTTATAATTTTCGTACAGTGAACAGCAAAAATCTGTTTCTGCGCAGCAATCAAAATTAAGCATCATCTTAACATTAGAGGCTACTCTTGGCACAACAATGCGAGAAAATAAAGATACAAAGGAGTTGCTACAGAAGTAAACAAACTCCTTGACAAAACTGAAAATAAAAGATAATGGGTTGCCTCCCAAAAGCGCTTTCTTTAATGCCTTTTAGCTAGGCATAGTGATTTTTATGATGCTCACATAAAGATGAGAGTTGAAACATAAAAGAGAGCATCAAGGAGCATATATAAAACATGTTTAAATCTAACACTCTTCCTATGCATAGGAGTCTTATAAGAAAACAAGTCAATTAAGCACAAAGTGACTAGCATAGGAAGGCAAAACAAGTGCAACTTCAAGACTTTCAACGGACCATTAGGTCTTAAAGCAAAAATCATATAGAAGCAACACAAGAGAAAGCTCAAAACTTTCATCATAAAGAGAGGAAATTTAATAACATGAAGATTTCTATAACCATATTTTCCTCTCTCAAAATAATTTTCAATAGCATCATGAACAAACTCAACAATATAACTATCACATAAAGCATGCTTTTCATGATCTACAAACATAATTTTTATTAAGCTCAAAATAGTGGGGTTATCAAACCCACTTTTGACAATAATAGTATAATTAATATCATTAGGCAATATAGGACCATCATCAAGAGCATTATCATATATAATATTAGGGAGCACATTTTTACTTTCTGCAATTTCCTCTTTTACTGAGTCAAGGAGGATGTTTACTTCAAATTTATCAAAAGGAGATATTTCAATAGAATCATGACATTCAACAATATAGCATTCTTCCTCCTCCAAGCTTGGGGACTAAAAATATCATTTTTATCAAAACCAGCTTCCCCAAGCTTAGAGCTTTCCATGGCATTAGCAATAATGGTGTTCAAAGAATGTATGCTAATAACATTGCTACTATCATGATTGTTATGCAAATAAAGTTCCATAGGCTTTTTAATTTTCTCTTCAAACACTTCATGTCCCAACTCAAGATAAATTTCATAAAGCTCTCTCATGTTGTTTTCAGCCATAGGACTAGTTTCAAGGAAAGTAACCATTGATAGCAAGTAAAGACTAGACATAATAACTAAAACAGGAAACAAAACTAAATGCAAGTAACTAATTTTTTTGTGTTTTTGATAATTGAAAGCAAACAAGATAAAATAAAATAAACTAAGCAAGACAAAAACAAAGTAAAGAGATTGGAAGCGTGAAACTCCCCTTGCAGAAGACTGCTGTCTCCCCGGCAACGGCGCCAGAAAAATAGAGCTGTTGACGGGAGACATAGAGCTTCCTGAAGAACTTCTACTCCCCGGCAACGGCGCCAGAAAAATAGCTTGATGACGTGAAACACACGTTCGTTGGGAGACCCCAAGAGGAAGGTATGATGTAGTTCAGCAGCAAGTTTTCCCTCAGAAAGAAACCAAGGTTATCGAACCAGTAGGAGCAGCAACTCTTCAGAAGGTTGTCAACGGCGCCAGAAAAATAGCTGTTGCAGGGAGTCTGGACTGTTGACGTGGAATCTGCACACAACACAATCAAACTACTTTGCCCCAACGAAACAGTGAGGTTGTCAATCTCACTGGCTTGCTGAAAACAAAGGATTAAACGTATGGTGTGGAAAATGAGTATTAAATTGCAGAGAATAAAAGGAACAGTTTGTAGTTGGTGGTTTAATCAGTGTAAAAGAATGGACCGGGGTCCACAGTTCACTAGTGGTGTCTCTCCATAAAAGATAACTAACATGTTGGGTGAACAAATTACAGCTGGGCAATTGACAAATAGTGAGCGCATGACAATGCATAAATATGACATGATGATTACTATGGTATTTAATTGGGCATTACGACATAATACATAGACCGTTATCCAACAGCATCTATGACTAATAATCCACCGCCGGGTTGTCATCCGAGTCCCCGTTGGTATTAAGTTGCAAGCAACGGATAATTGCATTAAGTAAAGTGCGTAATGTAAACAAACACATATGCCCGTGGACATAGCATCGTTAGGTTATCCCTAGTGGCAACAGCACATCCACAACCTTAGAACTTTCTGTCACTGTCCCAGATTAAACGGAGACATGAACCCACTATCTAGCATAAATACTCTCTCTTGGAGTTACAAGCATCTACTTGGCCAAAGCATCTACGAGTAACGGAAAGCATGCAAGATCTTAAATAACATAGATAGATTGATAATCAACTTGACATAGTATTCAATATTCATCGGATCCCAGCAAACACAACATGTAGCATTACAATAATATGATCTTGATCATGTAGGGCAGCTCACAAGATCTAAACATGATGGCACAAATTGGAGAGACAACCATCTAGCTACTGCTATGGACCCGTAGTCCAAGGATGAACTACTCACGCATCACTCCGGAGGCAGGCATGGCGATGTAGAAGCCTCCGGTGACGATTCCCCTCTCCGGCAGGGTGCCGGGAAGAGGTTCTGAACCCTCCCGAGCTAGGGTTGACGACGGCGGCGTCTCTGGAACTTTTCGTGGATATTGCTCAGGTACTTAGGGTTTTTTCTCGGGGGGAATAAGTAGGCGAAAGGGCGGCGGTGACGACCCCCGTGGGGCCCACACCACCCTAGGGCGCGGCCAAGCACGCCCAGTGGCGTGTGGGGCCTCTGTGGCTCCTCTCCGTTGCTCCTTTGCTCCGTCTGGTGTCTTCTGGTAAAATAGGGACCCCCGTGTAGTTTCGTCCAATTCCGAGAATATTTCCAGACTAGCTTTTCTGGAATACAAAAACAGCAGAAAACAGGAACTGGCACTTCGGCATCTTGTTAATAGGTTAGTCCCAAAAAATGTATAAAAGTGCTAGAAAGTAGATGCAAAACATGTAGCAATTGGTATAAAACAAGCATGGAACATCAAAAATTATAGATACGTTGGAGACGTATCATAGATTCATTCAGTTTAAGGTTATTGGAGTGATAGTTTATCTCAATGCTTGTCTATACGTGAAGATACATCAGATTTTGCATTTGTTTGCCCATAAAGGTTGATATGTTGTTTTAGAGCTATCATCGGTTTTCCGTGTACATGGTCAGCATGTTTCCTCTTAAATTTGTGAAAAGATAAATTGTCTTGTAGAATTAGGTAGTGGTGCAACATATATATGTATAGCTTCAGTCACGACATTAGAAAATGAATTTTCCTGCTGATTTAGTATCGTTTACCTAAATAATGTCCTGTTGAAGATAAATAGTTGGTTGAACCTTTCAGTGAGTTATCTTCTTCTCATGGTTTTAGGACATCACGTGCGGTCTTGCACTAACATCTTATTTAGAATAGTCTATTGTACATTTCTGATATAGTCTATTTTTACCGGTTGGGAACTTCAGTCATATCTTTCCATTCCAATATTTATGTGAGATCTTTGACCTCTAAGCTGTCGCCTTGGATTATTTGTTTGGCAGCCAATCAAAATCTCAAGGCTTCTATTTGTAAGAGCATGATTAGGTAAGGAAGCATATGGAAGTCCCTGTAGTATGAGGATTTTGATGCAACTTTTGACATGTGGTTTGCATTTTCTGTAGAACCATGGATGACCCTGGAGCTTTTGATTTGAAACAAGGAGTTTCCAAAGTTCACTATCTCGGAATTTGGATGAGGTGGTATTCATTGATTCAAGCCTTTGTTTTCTCAGGAAAAATTTTCTGGAGGTTACTCAGAAACTTACTAAAGACACCAGACAAGTTATATTAGCTGAGGATATGAAATGTTATTTACCGGAATGCCATTCTGCATGAGCATGAATAAGGTACTATGCTTCCTCGATGTTCAGTTGATAACTTTTTCTTTGCATCGGCATTTCTTATTGTGTAATTTCCACATAATTGAGCTGGCAGAAAATCAATAACTTTTAAATGAACAATCCAGTTAATATAAAATTGCATTGGCAGAGGATATCTCAATTTTAGACTTGAGACGTAATGACTTCCATCAGGCATTATGTTTTCCTTCGTGCAGCTATCCTTGCAGCTTACATGGTCAGCAAATCTTCATTTTTTTTAATTGTGCGTTCCTCAGAACTTGTACGCCTTGAGAACTCACCACTCTGAAGCATGCACATGTTCTCCTTAACAATGATAGAATGCTATCTATTTGCACAGACCACGGTTTTACCAGATTGCAGATAGTCTTGATAAAATCTCTAACATAGCTATAGTGCATTATTTACACACATACCATGATCAGGATTGATCGCTTCTATTGGATTATTTGCATTTTTTCCTTAACCTTATTTTTTCTTTTTCCACTCTGGTGGAAAGATGATTATGTCTGCTAGCTGCTGCTTCGCCAACTCAGGTTTCCCCCTTCAGTGATATGTTATTGTTGAGTGCCAGGATGATCCCTATGGTTTGTTCTAGAGATTTATTTCTCTTGGTTATTAGCGAATACATTAATATTCTGAACCTTGTTTTTCAGATTGTAGTTCAGCTCAATAAATCTAACTTCTTCTTCTACCTGTAGCACCAAGAGCTGCTCGGCGAGGCACAATCCTTGGTCTTTTTGTATAACTGCTTAATAGGAAGAAATGTCTTTCCTCACCGAGGTTCTTCCATAAGTTTGAGAGGGAAATGTGTATGGTCATCTCTGCTTTTTGTTCCAGCATCCTATTGAGATCAGAAAGTTTTGTAGCTTGTAATTCCATAGAATTTATATCTAAGATGGAGAGGTTATCAGTTATCATGCTTCAGAAATATACCTACAGTTTGTTGTAGAAAAATACGACCACAGAAACCCTTTTCTTCCGAGCTCTTTGCGACTGTAAAGCTGTGATTTTTTTTGTAACTTTATGCAATTGAGGCACCTGGTACAATAGTCATATGTTGTATCATGTCGAAGTGTCAATTTTGCTACTAATTTGTTTGAAAGCATTATTTTGCACAATATGCTTGATGTTCTTGCCTTTTCTTGCATGCAGCTTGTTTTTGCCTCGGTCGTTATCTTACTAAAATTGATGTTTTGCATGTCTTCAGAGGCATCATTTCTTCATACCGTGTACCAACGAAATCACTACTAAATAGGAAGAGAAAACAAATCACAATATTATACGTGCATTGCATGTGCCTAATTACTAGTAGTGAGTAGTAACATTTATGTGGTGTCATACAAAGCCACCTCTCTCTATTTCTTCATTAATTACCTACCACGTCATCTTTTTTTCCTATATGGCATCCATGTTAATAGTGAAATTACTCCCACAACATGGCGCGAAGTTGCACACGGCGTCCTAGGCACGTGGTGCTCATCGACCATGCGTGCCACAGCGGCGATGAGGTCGCGGTCTATAAGGATGGCGACGAAGCATGGTTTGGAATGGTGACACCGCGACCGACATCGGGATGGGGACCTCATTGTGCACGTCGCATATGTTGTGCACACAAATCAACATGGGGAGTTCGTTGATGTGCCTAATGCGCTGCAGCCTGCAGGTTCCTCTGCCCTATGCGCCCAAGCATGCGGAACGCCATGACAAAGATGGCAACACAATGAACAGAGGGACGCAGAGCACTGTCGGATGGCTGTCGCGCTGGGAAGCACTAGGCCCCGCTTGGTTCCCTGTATTCTTAGGCCTCGCTTGGTTCGCTGTTTTGGAGGCCAATACCGCGGCTAAAATACGGACCTGGTTAGGTCCTGTGAAAATTACGGACTAGTTTAGGCAACGTGGCCGGAAATATTTCCCCTCCGTAAAGTAAACCAGCATTCCAAGCGAGGCCTTAATGCATGGAATACCCCCGAAAAATTCTACAGACCTCCTCAGGTCCTCCTAAAAATCCGGCCGATCCTGTAGACAGGACAGGAAAGTTTTACGGAGTGAAAATTTAAAAGACAATCCAGGTGTGCCCTTATGGAGATGCATGGGCGCCTAGTGTTGCATTTCTCTCGGTCATCATGGTCGACATCCTACTACGAACCATGCGGTGTGACATTGTTCAGGATGAGTAACTAGACAGCGAAGCGGCGCCGCATGACAACTGCATTGCCGGGTTCAAACTCGTTGCGGGACTCGTCATCAGAAAGCATTCGACAATGTTGGCAGTTATCACTGCTCCACCCAAAGAGGACGGTATTAGTATAGAAGGCCCTCAATTGCATAGTGCACCATTTTGTTAAAAGCATAACAAAATTGTCATCGCATATCCTTCGATAGAAAAACATATATGGTATTCGAGCAGGTCATATTAAATTATTAATCAAAACATCATTTTAAATGTATGTAATGGTCAAAGGTGGAGTTTTTTGTGAAGCATGTTCAAAGAATATGGTGTGAAATTGCACCAGTCAAATTTTCACACAAAGTATATAAGATTTGATGATGTTCCCTATATATTATAACTTTGAATTGTGCTGATAAGAGCATGTGCGCAGATTAGCATTTTGTGAGCACGATTCTTAATATGGTAACTCCCCACGTACGTCAGTTTTCATGCATACAACAACGGTAGATTCGTTTTAAGTTTGAAATTTTAAAAAGTTTTATCTGTCAATTCCAAATTTACATCCGCTTTCACGGCTGGTATTATGAGATCTTCGAAATTAGATCTCATTTTGATATATTATGATAAATTTTTCCGATCGAAATTGCCAGATTGTAGTCACTTGGTCACCAGGTAGTCAACTAGGTTATCGAGTTAAAATCAATTTTTTGCCAGATTTTTTTAACTTCACTCCTCGTCAATGTTACGATTGCAAAATGCCAATGTCATCTTTTATGTGTTTAACTTGGATCAAATAGTCACCCTCTGGACATGTAGATCATTGCTACAAAAACTAAAATGTAAAAATTATCTAATAACTCTGTATTATTTGGGTTATAACTGTTCATTAGTAATATGGTAGCTACAGTATAATAATCTGGCAACTGAAAAAAAGTTGGTCAATACATGTTCAGATGAGATCATGTTTTAAATTTCTCGTCGAGATGAATCCAACGATGAAGACGGGTCATCAATTGGATTAATGGTTTAATAAATAATTATTTTGAATTTTCCAGTCTTACAAAAGATTCCTTACATATATGTTGTAAGTCATTGGTTGCTCCGCTCTATAAGGGGGCGATGATAACAACAAGCACCGGATGGAGATGGATGGCTGGACACATTCCTTAAGTAGATTAATCGTATTTTTTGTTGGGAAATCTAATGAGAAGCGCCGCATGAGAGGGTTCCAGGATGCGGCGACAGATTGTGTGTGCTTTTCCCTGTAGGGGAGAGCACATGCATGAATGCACAAATCTGTCACCTCATAGTGATGTCATTGCATTAATTACAAAATGTGAAATTTAAATTGATTTTTTTTCTAAACTGTTTATCTGATTATGGATCCATTTATACTGTTAAATTTGTCTCGACTAGGGGTATAACTTTTTACATGTTTTTATACAATTGCAACACATCTACATATCCAGTGTGATGAAATTTTCTCGTCATACAAGTTACCAGATTAAAACACTATGGTTACCAGATTAGCATCAAATTGTTACCATGATAATTATGCATGGTTATGATATTTTTTAAAATCTTTTTTTAACATTGAAATGATGGGAAATTCTAATGAGAAGCGCCGCATGAGAGGGTTCCGAGATGCGGTGGAAGATTGGATGGCAATCAGATTAGCATCAAATAGCTATTCAGATAATTATACATGGTTACTATACGGAAATTCATATTGGAGCCCGGGCTCATATGCTCTCGATATTTTCGGAAGCATAAATTTTTTTGAAAACTTTTCAAAAATTCTGAAAAAAATCATGCACGTACCTGAGTATGGTACGCACCACTGTGACAAATTTTGCACCGAAATGACATCGTATGCACCCTGTGCAAAAATGACAAATTCTGACAGAAAATGAGATCCAAAATTTTGAATTTCTGTCAGAAATTTGTCATTTTTGTACAGGGCGCATACGATGTCATTTCGGTGCGAAATTTCACACGGTGGTGCATACCATACTTAGGTACGTGCATGATTTTTTTCGGAATTTTTTGAAAAGTTTTACAAATTTTTTATGATCCCGAAAATATCGGGAGCATATGAGCCCGGGAGCCAAAACGCTGCTCTCGTTACTATATAAATTTTTACATATTTTCATACGATTGCAACACATCTATATATCCAGTGTGATGAACTTTTTTCGTCACACAAGTTACAAGATTAAAATACTATGGCTACCAGATTAGCATCGAACAATTACCATGATAATTATACATGGTTATCCAGTTTTTTTAAATCCTTTTTTAACCTTAAAATGATATATACCGCTAGAGAGTAAGAGTTCACATGTTTCCAAGATATAAGAGATGCTATTACTGCACACATACTAGTATCATGCAGCCTTAAATTGATGTTGAATAGTATACAGAAACCTAACAACTCAGTTATTAAAATCTGGTAGGTTAGTGATAACAATCTGGTAACTATTAACGGAAAAAAAAGTTGTCAAAATATGGCAACATGGGATCTAGTTTCGTAGATCTCGACGCAACTAAGCCAATGGTGTAAACAAATTTTTAATCGGATTATCGGTTTGAAAGATAAAAGTTTTTTAATTGAATTACCAAAAGGAATCTAAGATGACATCATTGTCACGTCACCGTATGCATGCCTATTAGAAACCACCGCATGAGGCCTCCCGTGGTGCGGCGCCGCTAGTTCCTTTTTTGTTTTCAAGCAATCTTCGAGCATTTAAATGATTTTACGTCTATTCATTGATTTTAATTTGAATTTAAACTTAGTGTATGATAGTTTGCTTTATCGGAGCTTCATCCGAGAGCCACTGAGATATTTAAATATTTGATCCCTTTTTTTATAAATAGCCACGTAGGTTTGTTTGATCTTTCTTGAAAATACTCAAAAAAGAATGTAGAAAACTTAAAAAAATCCTTTTCTAACGGAGTCTTTTTATGTGTACAACTTAAGAGCAATAATATTTATGTGTCCAAAGTGTTTTTTTTTTACTTTAGGAAGGTAGTAATTCGCGGACATATAATCCTAAGCGTGATTTTGAATATTCCATAGAACTAATAAACCTAGTCCGGGAGAGAGAGAGGCTTACTTAATCGTAGGCCAGTACTCCAGTGAGTAGTAGTACGAGGGAGTCGAGTTGAAAGCCCCCAACGACCGAACCAAAGCCCACATCTCTCCACTCGTATTTTCCATTCCGACACCACATCGGGAGCTCCTACTTGTCGGGTTACGCGGAGTAGTAGCTCGCTCCAAATGCAGTCCAATCATATGCACTCTTCTCTTTTTTCTTCTTCTTCTTTTCTATTTTCATCTTTCATTTGAACTTTCATTTTTGTTTTTATAGAAAAAAGTGTTTTGACGTTTTTTTGAGAAAAAAGAAAAGAACAAAAATTGGGGTAAAATCAAAAAGAAATAGTTACGTATGGAAGAAAACTAAAATGACAATAATTAACTTATCTGAAATATTTTCAATAAGGCATATTCATATTACTAGAGCAAATTTTCAAATCCAAATATTTATGTTATTTGAACGATATTTCTTAAAAGAATATTTCTGCGGTTTAACAGTTTTTAAATATGAAAATTTCTGTTACATGAACAATTTTTAGTAAGAATATTTATCTTATATAAACAATTTTTTAAAAATAAGAACATTATTTGAACGAATATTTAGTTTATATGAAAAAATTCCCAAAATACTACTCTCTCCGTCCCAGAAAGGATGTCATTTCTTTCTCTAAATTTGAATGTATCTAGTACATTCAAATTTTGACAAAAAAATGACATCTTTTTTTGGGATGGAGGTAGTATTCATGTTATATATTATTTTGTTTTTAAAAAAATGAACATCACTTGTAGTTGAAGGATATTCAAGATAAAATAATTAATAATGTTTTGTACAACATAAAAACATTTTCTAATACAAAACATAAAATATATAAGGAAAGAAGAGAGAAACAGAATTGAAGGAAAAAAAGAGGAAACGAAAATAGAAAAACCAGAAAAAAATTCGCGATGGAGTTGTGGGCCCGGCCCAATGGGGAGCATCGCGCGGTATACTATACACGGAGAATAGGAATTCCCCACCACAACGCGCCGCCGTCGCCGGCGATGGAGCTGCCCCGACCTTCGCCGTCGCAGTCTCTGTCCGTGCAGCCACCGCGAACAAGCCCCTCCGCGTCGCGCCGGCCCTCGCCTGAAACGCGCTGGAGATCAAGGACGAGCCTTTATTTTCCTTTTGGGCGAGCCTGCAGGTCGGCCACCAGGAAGAATTAAGTTACCATGCATCCGTAATCAATGTTCATTTGCAGCAAACTGTGAGTCTTCAGTCTTGAGCATTCAAGCCTTATGCATTGTCATCCGAGGTTTGTTTTACCAGTTTTGACAGCTTATATAAGGAACAAGATACAAAGTCATATCAGCACACCCTCCAGCCTTATTAATTGTTTATTCCCGAGAAACCGAGCCTAATCACTCTATGTATGTGGGCATGTGGCTGGTTACGTTCAGTGCAAGTTTGTGCAGTAGGGAGTAGACTGATCAATCAGAGTTTAACTTCAAATTCGTGGTACAACTGAACATTGACACCTCGTTCCTCTGAAGATTTGTTAAGCTTCTGCAGCTGTTTCTTATTTGTTGGAACATTTACTAAGCTTTTATTCTGTTCTTTGGAAAGGAAGGATGTCCTTTTTAGCTGCAATTTATTATTTGGGACCATGCTTATGTTCTTCAACACATCTAAGGTTTACTCATGGAAAAAATATTTCATGCAGGGCCCGGTCTGCTTGCTGTACAACCTGCTAAAGCCGGTATATATACACTGGCAACCATTTTGCAAAGGCGGGATATTCATATGACTTGAATCTCTTCCTGGTCAGGAAGCAATCAGGTATATAGTAGAATCCTCCCTTCTCCTGGCCTTTCTAACTTGATGTAGACCTATATCTAACTTATGTATTGTGCTTTTTATCTCTAAGCCCACCTCTCCTGCTTTATCCGGAATCTCCTACAAATCCGAAGGCTAGAAGTAATTATTCAACATAATTTTATCGCTCGAGTTGAAGTTCTTTCTATGGCCTGAGGGTATGCGAAAGTCCAGAGTCACTTCCATGTTCCACTGTCCATTTCTAGTAAGCTTCAGCAGCAATTAATTTCCGGGTGCCACAAATGTGC
Source organism: Poa pratensis (assembly GCA_947311845.1). Lineage (NCBI taxonomy): Eukaryota > Viridiplantae > Streptophyta > Magnoliopsida > Poales > Poaceae > Poa > Poa pratensis. The sequence continues at coordinate 1,390,134 of CAMZMU010000126.1, read as the reverse complement.
TGAAAATAATAATTCTGGGGAAGTTAAGATGTTTGATTAAGAGACTTGATTCAGACTTGATTAACATTCCAATGTTTAAACATGGCACTCTGTTTCGTCCTGGCCGTATTTGGATGCTTTTTACAAGCTTTTATTATGTTCTTTGGAAAGGCAGGATGTCCTTCTTAGCTGCAATTAATTATTTGGGACCATGCTTATGTTCTTCAGCACATCTAAGGTTTACTCATGGAAAATATATTTTGTGCAGGGCCCGGTCTGCTTGCTGTACAACCTGCTAAGGCCGGTATATATACACTGGCAACCATTTAGCAAAGTCGGGATATTCATATGATTTGAATCTCTTCCTGGTCAGGAAGCAATCAGGTAGTAGAATCCTCCCTTCTCCCTGACCTTTTTTCTTCTTTTTTTCTCGCCTTAGAGTATCGTGTTCAATGTCTCTCTTAAGTAATTGATCGGGGCAAAGCTTTTGCCCCTAATTTCGAAAAGAGCAATATTCAGTACATAGGGATAATTCTGTATTGAGTCTCATTCCAGGAGAAATAATAATGTAATATAAATTATAATATTTCAATCTGCAGAAACAAATATATGTTGCACATATTTGCAACTTACATGATACAACAATGTATTGTTGATAAACCTTGAAAATATAAATATAATAAGATACATCTTCTTGTGCTGGCCTTCTTCATACTGGTGGCTTACGGACTAGGAAGGGAGTCCGCGTGGTAGGGAGTTACTTTGGCACTACTAGTTCCACTGACCTCTGTGTTGCTAGGAGTAACATCTATGGTGATATCCCCATTGTTACGCGGAGTTATACTGTTTGGTTTGCCAAACTTTTTGTTTCTCCTAATCATAACAAGTTGTTCGGCCACCTCTGTCATATCTGGCCGATCTTCTATGTCTTCCTGTAGGCAATCCATTGCTAACTTGCCCATTTCTTCAAGGATGACGTTATCCTCTTCAGTTGCAATATCTCTGTCAAACATTGTCCTCCCGCTCTTTTCCTTCTCGTAAACTTTGCGGTACTCAATAATGAGGCTGCATGTTTGGTCATACACATTTCTCTTCCCTGTAACGAGCTCCAGCAGAACTGCTCCAAAGCTGTACACATCACTCTTTTGAGTCAAAAGGCCAGTTTTCATGAATACTGGGTCTATGTAACCCATGCACCCAACAATGGTCTTTGCAAAATATTCTTCTTTAAGCAGCTTGGTCAACCCAAAATCTGAGATCTTTGGTGTTAACTTGTCATCGAGAAGTATGTTGTCTGGCTTGACGTCACCGTGTCTCATGGCTTGAGTTGCATAGCAGTGCATATATTTTAACCCCTCCGCAGACCCAATTGCAATGTCCAATCTTGAGTCCAATGAAAGTATTTTATTTTTCTTGACATGCAGGATGTCTTGGAGGCTCCCATTTGCAGCAAACTCGTACACCAATACAGGAACCTCCACCTCAAGGCAGCAGCCAACGAGCTTGAGGACGTTCTTGTGGATCATATTCGTCTGGATCCCAACTTCCTCAACAAACTCTTCCTTTGTAGCTTCATCTACCTTGATAGAAGCTTTGACTGCCACCATGGTATTGTCAGGAAGAGTTCCTTTGTACACTTTACCAAAGCTTCCATTTCCAAGAAACTCTGCATTATCTCTTGTGATTTTCTTGAGTCCATCTTTTGTGAAAATAGTGAGACCTTGCAAATTCTCAAGCATCTTGCCTCCGTTCTTCTCAAAAAGTTTATCCAGTTTTTTCTTTTGGAGCAAAATGAATGCTACAAGGAGGGCAACAACAAGGAAAAACACTCCTAGACAGATGCCTGCAATTAACAGACCATGCGTCAGTGAATACCCACGAATAACACCTATATATATATTGTGAATTTTTAACTATTTAATTAGTTATTTTGACTCTTACACAGAATTCAAGCATCCTAATGTTAAGTGTCACAAATAAAGGGAATAATGGAAATGAATTTATGATGTGAAATTTAAGAGGCGTGACAGTTATTTTAAGAGTGTTTGTCCGGAAAGGATATTTTTTTTAACTTTGCATAGTTTCAAACTATTTTATATCGTTTTTTGATCTCCAACTTACAATTCCAATCAAAAAACGGGCCATTGTTTCTAAGAAAAATATGTGTTGAGTTTGAAATAATAATTGTGGTACAGCTAGTATATATGATGGCTGAATCTTTCATGTTGATATTTGTATTCTAGAAGCAGACAACGATTGTGATTAGTCAATATATATATATATATGTGAGATTTAATTACCGAGGGCAATGCGTGCAGGCTTAGTGAATGTTGCGATGCATTCTTTTTCCTTTGCATTAGCGCTCTTGTATCCAGCACGGCATTTGCAGTCGTAGTCACCCTCGATGTTGCGACACACACCGTAACATGTGTACGATGAGGAATTGTGACATTCGTTGATATCTGCATGCATGTGTACAGTAGGATATGAGTCTATATGCATGCATGTGATGATAGTAATATTTGTAGCGTAGAGGCGATCGATCGACAATAATATATATATCTGAATTAAGGAAGCACTGTTGCTTACCTGTGCACCCGCCAATCAGGTATGGGTTGCCCTCGTAGCCCTTGTCGCAGCTGCAGGAGTACCCGGGGCCATTTTGGTAGTCGACGCACACGCTGTCTTTGCTGACGCAGGCGTACTCGTCCGGTGTCTTCTTCACCTCGGCGCAGGTCTTGCTGACCTTGGGGTCGGCGTCGCGGAGCGCCCAGTCGAGCACCAGCTGCTTCTTGGCGGTCTTCCCTTTCATCTGCAGGTCCGCCACGGAGAAGTTGTAGGTGCCCTTCTCCACGATGAAGGCGTAGTCGCAGGGGCTGAACTCCATGCCCTTGTGCGTCCAGTAGTCATCCTTGGACGTGGTGTCGAAGAAGGTCATGACGTTGTCGTTGAGGCCCGGCGGGATGTCGACGCGGCAGCATCCGATGCCCGTGCACTCGCCGTCTTGGCGCTGTCCTTGTTGTCGCAGTAGGCCACGCACCCGCTGTAGAAGCCGGAAAGCATGCGGCTCCCCGGCCCGCTGTTGGTGTAGACGAAGGTGTTGCAGCCGAGGACGACGAGCTCGTTCCTGGCGCTGGAGAAGCGGTACACCGCTTTGTCGATGCCCACGCTGCCGTAGAAGTGATCATCTGTTGCGACGTCATGGACGGTCGTGTCGTAGCACTGGTACGCCACGGGCATCTTCACCGTGGCCTCCGGTCGCGGCATCACCGTCAGGCTCAGCACCTCTAGGTCGTACCTGTTGTCCGCCAGATATGGAGTCGGCGTGTCGCCCTCCTTGCGGCAGTCGATCTCGAAGCCCGGCATGAAGCAGTTGGGGCCGATGCCGAAAGGGAACGGGATGTCCACGACGCCGCATCTCCTCTCGCAGCCCTTCTCCAATGGCTGCAACGGCAGGCTATCGGTGGCCACAACAACAAGCAGCACGGGCAGCAAGAATGCCACCCAGCTCCATGCTGGTGATGGAGGACGCATCACCCTCGTCATAGCACACTAACTGCTTGATCTGATCGGATGATAGATGATGGTCGAGCTTACTATGATGTGTGGTATGTTTAGATGAATGGCCTAGGCGTTTAAATAGAGCGGCATGCATGTGTCCAGTATGCCGTTGAATTTGGAATCGAGATTTAATTAACAAGGTCAAACAGGCCGGCTAGAGTCTCTTTGTATTACCAAGTTCATCAAAGGTGCTACATGTGGTGTCTGCACGTTAAGGAACGTTAGAATGTTGAACCAGACTACACGATGGGTGTTAGCCGTGCGGCGACCCTAATCAGCCAACTAGGCGCCTCTAATTATCACCCCGGCCCCATATGCCCGGCAAAGCACGTTCCCAGACCGCAAGTGTGTACGACACAGCAAAGCATCCGATTGTTTCCGAAGACCTGCACTGGCAGTCCTTAAGAAAATATGTGAACTGCTGAAATAGGTACTCTGCTGTCTAGCTAGTAAACTACTCCCCCCGTTTCAAAATAGATGTCATCCATTTGTCCAAAAGTGGATGTATCTAGACATGTTAGGTGTATAGATACGTCCACTTTTTGACAAATGGATGACATCTATTTTGCAACGGAGTGAGTACTACTGTGGCCACCGCTCACAGCTATGTCCATGTTTTTGAGTTTTGCTTATTAATTATTTGCATTGTTGCAACAAATTATATTACCAGGTTCATCGATCATGGGTGGGTGACGACAGCTACATGTGGTGTCGACACGGTAATGAACATTGTTAGTGTTTTCACCGGTTTTTGTCTAATTAAGAAGGTAACTCTTGGAGTACAGCGAATCCCAACTGAACCCCCGCGTCGCCCTCCTCTGGCGACACGGGGGCGACTCCAATCTACAGCCGCCGCCGCCTCTCTCCTCCATTCCCCCCGTCTCGCCCCCGTCTGAGGCGCCTCCGGCAAAGGCTGGACGGGCTCCGGTGATGGCGGTGGCGGGGCTACACCCCTAGGTCACCGTCTCTCCCGCTTTTACCATGGTGATCCCGTCAATCAGAGGAGGATTGCGGGCTCGATCTGGATCTCCGGGGGTGGTGTCCGGGACAGCGACGTCCTCGCCGGGCGTCCTTGCTCGGGGGGTCGTGGCCGATCGGCAAGAAGGCACTTCTCCCTCAACCATGTCCTCCCAGATCCAGCGGCCCTGTGGTGACGCAGAGATCGGCGGGCGATACTGGCGGCGGCCGGGGTGTGCTCGTGTCCCGGTTCCAGGGCATCCTGGGGCTTGGGACTGGTTCTTGTGGCGGAGCAGTTCGCGGGTGAAGTGTTCGGCGGACAAGCCGGTTCGGATCATGGTGGGCGCGTGATGCTGTCGGTGATTACCGGGCTCTGACGGCGGTTGGAGCCATCGACGGCGGCGTCCGTGGAAGTCGTAACCTTGTTGAAGGCGTCGGTGATGCAAGTCGTGTTCCCGCAATGGTCGCTCCGGGGGAAACCCTAGACCTGGTTTCCAGGTCCAACGTTGACGACGCAGATCGTTGTTCTCCCTCTTGAGGGCAGCGTGTGGGAGTTGGACCTGGTTTGTGGGACCAGTGGCAGCTGGTGGTGTTCGTGAGGTGGAGCGGCGTGTCATCATCTGCGTGTCATCATCAAGATAGAAAGAAAGAACGAGGAGATAATTGGGATCGTAAAGCAGCTGCAACAGAATGAAATGCGCGAGCAAGGGCCAACTCAGCAGCTGCATCAAGATAGTCAAGTCGGCCCATCTCAGCGGAGAAGCAGCGTGGCTTCCACGGGGTCGGTGCCGATGAGTCACCGATGCATCGCCACCCCGTGGATTATATCAGTGAGAAGACAAGTTGTGAGCTACATGTGGCACTGAGGAACTTATACATGAAGGCGGCGGACGGCTATGCTTTATCCTGTGAATCTACAGCACTAGTCCTGATTCCAGATGGCTATGCTCGTGTCGGCGGGGATCAAATTTGTCCAGGATATGAATCAATGGATCTTGAAATCCCTGGAGGTGATGATGTGAGGACACTAGGAGACGTCGAGGGTGGTATCATTCTATGGCGCGAGAAATACATCGTGTTTCCAGGCTGGGCGCCAAGGCCACCATCGTCTCCTCCGAGTCACCATTCACCACCTCCAAGTCCACATGATGACGACAGGGACGACGACCAGCACAACACGAGTCCATCTCGATCTCCGCCGCAGCATCAGCTGACTACTCAGCCGACTCCGCCGCCGCGTCAGCCGACTCCTCAGCCGTCTCCGCCGCCTCCGCCCACTAAGCAGGGTCAGGGCCAAAACAGGAAGCAGCAGTACATGGTTTCGTCGATGGGTTTCCGACACGGACTCCGACAGGAGCCCATCCCAAAGTACCGAAGGTTCCTCCCCCGAGAGCTTACGACAGGACTGCAGAGAAAAACACCGCGATCTGCGAAGCCGAGTTGAGAAGTCATTTTGCACCGAAAAAGGCCGAGCGGCATCTTGGTAGACTTCCCGTTCATCTTCAGGTCAGCGTGCAGCAGAGAACTTGTACTTTGTCTTCTCCACTATGAAGGCATAGTCGCAGGGGGCGTAGTCCCTTCCAAGGTGCTTCCTAAAGGGGATATCTTCCTCGGCGTCGAGGAACCTCATGGTGTCGGTGAGGCCGGGCGGGATGTCGACGCGGCAGCAGCCGATGCCCGCGCACTCGCCGTCCTTGGCGTTGTTGCCGTCGCTGCAGTAGGCCAGGCACCCTGTGTAGGTGCTGAACCAGTCTGTGGCCAGCGGACTGCTGTTGGTGTAGCCAAGGGTGTTGCACCCGAGGACGACGAGCTCGTTCCTGGTGTTGGAGATGCGGAACGCATCGTCCAGGCCGACGTAGCCGTTGAAGCTAGGAATCTGGTGTGTTCGTCCCGTCTGCAATGTCGTAGCACTGGAACGCCACGGGAAGCTTCACCGTCACCTCCGGTCGCGGCATCACGGTCAGGTTCAGCACCTCTAGGCCGTTGGTGTTCTTCGCTATAAGAGGCGTCTTGCCGTCGAGGCAGCTGATCTCGAAGCTCTCCATGTGGTGTCTATACGTCAAGGAACATTGTTAGTCATTATTTGGTGCTGAGCATGTTGCTCCTTCCCTGATTATCAGTTAGCGTTGAGCTCCATTAACGCGGCATGATGTACAAATGTCTATCAATGTTATTGTTTCAGAAAAGGCGACGACGACCTCAGTACAAGTGTAGAATAAACACATATAAGTAAATGGGCGACCACTCGCGAATTTCAAAGCCTCTCTGCTTGAACCAACACTTACGAATTTGCTTGGAAGAAAGTTGGCAGTGGCCTCCTGGACTTGGGCAATGAGTCAGGAGCATAGAATACAGTTAGAATGCTTGGGAGCGCTCGCTCTCCTTATCCTCTGCTACAGTGCCCTGAGGCGATAAGGAGGCGACTGCGAGGCGAGCGTTTCGCCGGCGAGTCTGCTGCTCCCCTCCGCCTCCGGCCGCCGGTTTTCGGCGCTGCGAGGTGGGGGGGAGCCTCGGCTCCGTCCGTGTGAGTAGGTTAGGTCCTAGGGGTATAGGTGTGCGTGCCCGCATGGCGTCGCCGGTGACGGTGGTGGTGGCGCTGGTGAATAGGGCGTTGTCCTCCCCCTCCTTCCCGTTCCGGCCTCGTCGCCAGGGAGGCAGTGGAGGTTTTCCGTCGGCGTGGTTCTTCCTCTGTGCTCCTCCGGCCGGCCGAGGCGGCGAGGGGAGGAGCGGGTGGAGGTCGGCGTCCCGTTTTGTTGCAGGTGGCTCTGGTGGTTTGCCTCTTCGACGACTCTGCTCTGGATGGCCATGGTGGACAGGGGAGCGGCGTCAGGGTTGGGGCGGTGGTGGCGGTGGTGGACCTGGTCGACGGCGCATCGGCTGGTGGATGGGCGGAGTCGGGAACCGGGCGCTGTGGTCGTGCTCGTTCAGCGCGTCTCAGCTCCGTCGCGCGGCGGCGGACGGCTCCTGCGGCCGACTACAAGATGTGGCGGCGCTCTCTCCCCGACGGCAAGCGGTACGGCGACCTCGCCGGCGACTAGGTGCTTTGGGGCGGCGACGAGGATCTGATCGTGTTTCTTCCCGGTGGCTTAGGGTGCTTCGTGCACTTTTTCAGGGTCCTTTTGTAATTTCTGTTTCCTTTCTGGACCTGGTTGTAAAAAGTGTGGAGCCTCCTTTTATTTGTATCAGATCCTTTCTCAAAAAAAAAAAAAAAAAATGAGTCAGGAGCATAATACTTTAGTTGTACTAAAATATTTTGTCGATAGAAATCAAAATAGACAAAATCAAGGAGAATATTAATCCATGATGAGAGTAAATGAAATGACTGATTTTTCATAGTTTTCATGATATCTACTAATCAGCCACACGACACAGATACAAGATGAAGAACTAGCGCGGAAGAATATCAACGCATGACACTAACAACCAGAAAAGGTAGCAAAGAGAAAACAAATTATAGCTAAGCCCATGGACATTTACAAAGAAACCTTCAGAGTTTGTAACGGCCTTTTGTTTTCCATTCTTATCATGACGACCCAATGGATCGATGTAATGGAAAAAATGCGATATTATCATAACCTAGCTGCGCAAGCGCGTGGGCCACTCTGCTAGTTCCTATGTAATTAAGAAGACCTAACAGAGTCGTTCTTACAATTAGGCAGGGTCATATATGGTGGTTTGTTTCATTTGTGATTCCTCACTGTCATCCAAATAATGTAACAACGTGCATGGAGCCTTAGACTATACATGTCGTTTCTGTCTCTTCTGCAAATGAGGCTGTATTGTTGCGTACATGCTGGTTAGTAGATTATGTGGCTGTATATAGAATATCCCAGAATGGTTATCTTTAACGTTGGTCCAACGTCGAAACACAGATAACAATAGGATATATAGAAGTACTACAGTCTTATTTCCTCTAGTCTGGATTTATAAATGAGGAGATGTGGGCAAGAAGAGGCGAGCTCATGTATGTGTTTGATGAGTAGCAATTATGTGTGAGCATTGACCCGATTAATACTCCAAATGCTTAATCAAGCCGCGCCATTAAATGCCAACGACAATAGCTAGTCCGGATGAAAAGCTGTCTTAATCAGTGCTTTTTAATGTTATTAATTAGTTAGGGCACTAATCAATGACCTTGAACTGGGAGATGAGACCCCTAATTTAATTTAACCACAAGCTCAGGCTGCTCCTAGTGTTCCATACACACGATGGCATAGCATGCAGTGCGCATCGTAAAGACGTAAAGAAATATTTCGTCGTCAAGTCACTATAATAAAACGAGTATTCCACCCACTGGCTTGCCAGCGTGTCAAGATGCTAACGTTGTGCCGTTCCACGCCACATCACGTTGCTCTCTTGACCCCAAAGACGCGGCTTCACATTTAGTCAAGCAAACTTGATTATCTTAGTTAAACACTCATGTATGACTAAACTACAACATGAACTGGAAAATAGATGCATTTATAAGTTTGGTGTAACTTAAAGTCTACAAGACAAGCTGAAAATACGCATTTGCATAAGCACCCAATGCAAGGACGTTGGATCGAGAACAGAGTTTACACATGGACCTGTCCTGTAAACAAAAACAATCTCGTATATCGGGCGTCATTCAAAATAAACGTAATTGGATCAAATCACGGTCTCAAGATGCACTTTTTTATTGTCCATGGGCTGGCATGCATATTATTAGTACTTCCTCTGTCCCAAATTACCCTCCGTTTTGAATGTAGTCAAAGTCAAAAATTTCAAAGTTTGACCAAACATATAGAGAAAAATATCAACATCTATAATACGAAATAGATATAATACGGTTATAAATTTATTACAATTCCAGTAATATTTATTTTAAATTTTAAATATTGATTTATGTTGTCATATATTTAATCAAAGTTTACGAAGTTTGATTTTGACTAAACCCAGAATGCAGGGTAATTTGGGACAGAGGTAGTATTCAGAGGCCAAATGAGGCTAGTAGTTGTTCATATGGTGTATAAAGACTAGCATAATAACTCTTGCGCTTCCAAGGGAGACTTGACATGTGCATTTCCAATACAGCATTTCCAATACAACAGCAATGTCTCACCAATTAATGTCCAACAAATCAACCATCGTTATAGTAGTTTTGACTACTTAGAGCAAGTATAATAGTGTGCTTATAGCCCGCCTACATGCCATTTTTGTTCATATGGTGTATAAAGACTAGCATAATAACTCTTGCGCTTCCAAGGGAGACTTGACATGTGCATTTCCAATACAACAGCAATGTCTCACCAATTAATGTCCAACAAATCAACCATCGTTATAGTAGTTTTGACTACTTAGAGCAAGTATAATAGTGTGCTTATAGCCCGCCTATGTGGCATTTTTGCCTACGTGGAGGAGAGAGGCATGAAAAAGTAGGGGGGAGTGGGCTCTCATGCAAGAGCCTAGCTCTACGCGTGCTCCTAGGCAAAAGTAATAAATATGATGAGAGAGATAGAGAGAAGGTTATACAAAATACTATTCTGATAGCCAACCTTATAGCCCACCTTACTATATGATGATTTTAGATGATGGCTATAGATGACATGGCAGGCCCATATAGCCAGCAGTCGGCTATACTATTAGCCATGCTCTTACTAGAGAAGTGAAATCATTTATCATGTGGCAGCCAATGCATATGCTATCACATAAAGATAGGCGGCGTCCCTAGAACAAACGACTATTGGATTCACACATACCCCGGGCCAAGCCAGTTGATCCTGGTTTATGGATAACTTAAAAATAAATTCCAATGTTCCAGGGACCATTTCTAGTAGAGGCATCAGTTATTCTTGTTTGATCAGAGCATCCCTAACAAATCTCTTAAAACAGACCGACACTTAAAAGTCGGCCCGATATACGGTTTTAGTGTTTTTTTCACCGAGGTGACACCATATATCGGCCCGTTCCAAAATAATTATGGTCCATTGTAAATTGGGGCACGAGCCATATATGTAGGTTTCTCTGTGGATTTACGATATCAATCCTAAGATAAAATTACCTTGATGCCAACTAGATGCTTAACTTGCCAACACTGAGGCAAACTGGGACCCAACCTACTGACCACGTATCCTCTTCCAATGAAATCGAAGTTGGCCGCTTAGTATCATACCTTCCGGCGCGGTAGAGATAGACTGTGGGGCGGCCGTGGAAGAAGGCGTTGGCTAGCACAGAGGCATCATTGTGAAGTGTACCCTAGGGAGAAACGGCGGCAGCGGGTGTGATGGAGGAGGAGAAGCCATGGCGGTTCAGACCAGGACATTTAACAGCTAAATTAAACTACCACTACTGAAGAAATAAAATCTTCATGCTTTGAGAATTAGCAATGTATCTGACTACTAGTGTTAGGAAAAATTTGAAAAAAACACAAAATAATCATAGAGTTGTTTTTTTTTTTTTTGCTTTGTTGTTCTTATTTATTTTTGCTATTATTTTTTGGTTATTCATAAATTGATATTAAAAATGTCTATACAGTTAAAATGTTCGCAAGGTTTAAAAGATCTTCGTACATTTCAAAAAAAAATATTTGTGAGTTTGAAAAAGTGCCCGTTGGAGAAAAAAATGTTTGCATAATTTAAAAATCGGGACTACAAAAAAATGTTCCAGCTATTTAAAATAATGTTCACACGATTGGAAAATAATCCTAAAGATTTAACGAATTGTGTGAGGGTTGTTAGAGAGGAAAATTTTCTTCAAATAATTAAAAAATCACCAATTAAAAACTGTAATAATTGTTTCTATTAATGTTCATGAGTTTAAACAAATATTCGCACGAGATCAAAATATTTTTTCGGAGTTAAAAAAGTGTACTTAAGAGAGGGTCAAAAAAATTCACATTTATTCACAAATCATGATCGAGATGAAAAGAACTTTCTAACTCTTTAAAATAATGGTCATGAGATTTTTTTAAATCATACCATTCAAAAAAATTGCTTGCCAATTTGAAAAGTGTTGGTCTGAGAGGAATAAAAAGTTCACGAGTTAAAAAAAGGTTCTAACTTTTTATAATAATATTCATGAGACTAAAAAATCCCTATATGTTTCAAAAAGTTGTCTGCGAATCCAAAAAAACGTTTGTCACAGAGGAACAACAATGCTCGCATTCTTTCAAAACACATGAGTTCAAAAAAGTTAACAATTATTTGAAATAATGTTCACGAGATTTCAAAATCTTACAGTTCAAAACATTGTTCTAGGGTTGAAGAAAAAATGATAAGTGACCGGTGCATTTTCATGTGTTTTGTGTTCCGTGGCATACGTGCCATCTGCTTTTATTTTTTGAATCCAACACGGCATTTGCAGCCCGCACGGGTAAACGCAAAGCAGGCCCGCGTTGCTGTGCTTGAGAGGGCCCAAGCGTGAAGTAGCCAGGCGCGTCGACCCCCGTTTCGGCCGAGCCAACGCCTGCCTACCGTTCGGCCGCCCAGATTTAGGAAGAAAATCACCGGGACTTACACACATGACTCTGGTCGATCGATCTCAAACAACATGAAGTATACGTTGAAACAAAGGGCCCACCAGCATGGGAAATGGAGCCAATCTTCCGTGCATGGAGCCCATCCCAACATGCATGGGAGTAGTATGGGAACGTACGTAGCCCTAGGGTGACTGACATGTAATTTTCTTTTCTTCTTTCGTGGCTTGCTTTCATGGTTACACGCTTACACGTACACACGTGTAATCAAGATGCGTGCTCACCTGTCCACTAACAGCTTGTAGACTATCCCTAGTTATGGTACAAAAGCATTTTTTGGCTAGGGTTCAGTCTTATCTAGGAGATCCTTAATTATGTACTCGATCAATGCAACCCTTTATCTAGAATACACTCTAAAATGTGTATCAGATATTTCGCAAGCGTGTCTTTATCGAGCTAATTATCTTAGGGTCATCCGCCATTTGCAAGACGAGTAACTCATTCATCTTAAAAAGATGCAAGGTCAAAAGCTTTGTTTGATTTTTTTGAATGGGGAAGGATTCCGAAGTACCCCGAAGCTGCTATATTAAAGATCGGTGGCCATATATTTTACATTGAAAAACTCTGGGACAACTATTAAAAACATCTTGTCCCTCAAAATATATGAAAAAAAATTACAAAGCAACATAAAAAACAGTCCGGTCCATCTTCTGCTCCAACAATGTTGCGCAGAGACTTCCAGAATCGCATACCCATCTCGTCACATGGAAAGAGGCTACTTGGAGCGAGGTAGGCAAAGATCCTCCCATGGGGCATAGGAAGAAGCGTTGGCGCAATTTTTGGGCCACAACACGTACGGGTTGAGCTATTGCAAGCAAAAAAAAAATTCCAAACATAGCATGCACAAGATCTGACTATGAGATAGGCCAGAGATTTTACCGCCTGACGCACAATTGCGGAATATCAATGGCGCTTTGTTGGGGCAGAGATTTGACCCGGCTTGCTCCGGAAAACTCTCCGGCTCCAGCTAACGGCAAACTCATCTCAGCACCATGTGAGCCGGTACCTCTAGTGGTGTCCACACGTAAAAGGTGGAGCAGTGCCGGCGAGATGCTAGTATCGGTTCGGTGCCACAATATATAAGGTGGAAGCGCTGTGGTGAGAGAAGTGGCACCCCAGATGTACGTGGCTTTCTAGGGCCGTCTCAGGAATTGGGGGGCCCAGTGTGAGGGGAAATTAATTTTTTTTAAATCACATATTCAGTTAATTACAAAATTCAACATTTGTAGTTTCTATTCTGAGAAGACACGATCCTTTCCACGGCGACACTTTGGAATAATTAGGTGCGGTAGATTATGGCCCCTCTTTGGGGGAGGGTTCCTGGTCTGGTTTTTTAAAGTTTCACTATGTTCTTTGGGATGGTATGGTTGTGGTGACCTTCTGAAGTCAGAATAACATCCTTCTAGTTCCGACGGAGGCGCGTGGAGTTGTTTGTGTGCTGGGTAGTCAGAGCATGTCAATTTTTGTGTGTGTTGGTGTGGTTGAATTCAGGATAAATCGATCTGAAATTCATTGGCGCGATGGTTAATACTCTGGCGCGATGGTCCCTTGGGAACTTAGCACGACGAATTCATGTATGGCTACTACAAGATGCTCTAATATGACAAAATTTGTCTGGCTCTGGTGATGTAGGGGCGAGGACGGTGGCGTGCTGCTCGCTTTAGTGCTGCTTCAGTGCTTATAATCGTCACTACATGGTCTAAAGACTTATTTGTCTTTGTTGTGTTTTGTGTCAAATATTGTGTACGTGTTGGGTTACGTTTGGACTTAGAGTGGCCCGGTATAATTAATCAAAAGAAGATGTAAGCTAGCAGTATATTTCACTTGACGTGAACACTAAACATGCACGGCTTTCCGGTCATATTAGCTACTCAACTTGATATATACTCCATGGCATGTAAGCCGTATAGTGCTCCATTCCATGTGATTGAGCTTTTGGACCGTTGAACCCGAGATACTTTTCGTTGTGTTTTTATTCAGAACGGAGCAATCCCCAACAGATTGTCCGATAAGATGGTCCTCGATCTTTCTATCACGGGCTACTCATACAAACTAAAATGCCGCAATGCAACTCTGGACGATCTCAAACAACATGACACAACTAGACTTGGAAAGTAGATGCGCAACAACATGCCGACTAATAGTAATCCTGTCAAACACCTAAGGGATAAGGCTGCAACATGTAAAGACTTCACCAGGAGGAGACAACTTCAGTGTCGGCCGGAATTTGGAACGGCTTCACCAAGAATAGCATCTCTATAGCAATTCTTCGAAATACATCTGCAACCAGCTTGCCTACATGGAATCCAAGTGCAATCTCTCCCACAGGGTATCAGCCGCAATTCCACTCCCTCCTCGGTCACCATGATGATGGTCTCGTTTAAAAGCCGCGGGAAGCGAGCCATGGCTGTCGGGGCTACCGCAAGCTGCAGAACCACCATTGTAGCCATCAAGGCCACCACGCCGATTGCCTTGGTGCTGATCTTCATGCTAATATCCTCTTTTAGCCTAGCCTAGTCTCAGTTGGAAGGTTTGATTTTGTTTGATATGCTCGGCTCCTCCTCAGCACTTGTATAGGCAAGAGGAGCTTCGGGGAGGAAGGATATGATCGGAGCTAGCCTGCGCTGAACCCTATCCAAACAGGCTTAAAATAGCACCATTGCAGTCTTGGAGATACAAGGAAAAGCATGGCACCATGTTCACAATTGTTATTTATTTTTGAGAAGTACCGAGAGATATACAAAACAAACGGCCCATCCTTTCGCGCAGTGCCACCTTCAATGCCAAACGTGGAAGATGGAATAGATCTGGGACGCGTGGAGTCGTATGTGTAACAAGTTTAAAACCTAGCATGGGAGTACGGGCGTTGCTAGGTGGTGATTGACACAGGTATAACTTACAAGCAGGTCGGCATGTGTTGATCATCACCATCAAGAAGGTGCAGATCTCAATGTTTTGTTTGATCAAACCAGAGACACCACACTACTACTCCCTCTATTCATAAAAGAATATCTCAACCTAAACCAAATTTACATGTATTTAGACATAGTTTAGTGTATAGATACATGCAAATTTGGGCTAGGTTGAGACATCTTTTATGAACGGAGGGAGTACTAGATTCTGCTTGTTTAAGGTGTATGCCATATACAAGGGAAACCCACAAATCATATTGGCAAAGTCTTTGTTGAGTCTTACACACGGCAATAATCGTGTTGGCAATTGTCCGAGTGTCAAAATATCGTGCTTGTTGGTATACACTTTTTACCGCCTATTTAGGCGGTACACTCAGCAACGAAAAGTAGATGACGTTCGTCCAATGGAAAAGGCCGTTAGAAGTTTGCCTAGTGTCAGCCCGATTCACGGCAAACGGCGGACCACAGTAAGGCGTTCATGCATCCTACCCTTCGCCGAGTGCATCCATGTATATCTCGGTATAGATGTTTTGCCGAGTGCCTTTGACATACTCATCAGCAACTTCCTTACCAAGTGTCAGCACTCGGCAAAAAGAGTCCAAAGCGAGGTTCGAAGCCCCGCCACTTGACATGCTTTGGCATACATTTTTGTCAACATGCCCTGTCCGCCGAGTACCGTGAGATCGGCATTCAAGTTACCGACACTTGCCGTTTGCTCAGTGTCGCCAAAGGAACTCTCAAGGGCTGTTCCCATCATGCATGCACTTCCTTATCTGTGAAATCTGCAACAAGAATACTATTTCTTCCTCTGCAATAATCTCCTCTTCTTACGCTAGCTGAAATATTGTTTCTTATGAAGCTTCCCATTTGCAATTAGTTAAAAATATTTCTGAAACCACCCGGAAGCTCACCTCGCTCGCCGTCGGATCGTTCGATCTCTCCCCCTCCGGCGGCCGCTCCGGCGGCGGGAGGGTGGGGGATCGACGGTCCACGGCTTGTACATAGTGTAGAGTTTCTAGGTTGCTGGTCGGCGGCGCTCAGGAGGCGGAGGTGTGGCCGATGCGGCGTTTTGGTGGCGGAGCTCTCCCTCTCCGGCGACGGCTCTCTTCGGGCGCTGTGGTCGAGCTCTCCACTTCCCCGAGCTCGTGGGTCTTCGGATCCGTCGAGTTGGGTTCCCCTTCTCCGGCGACGGCGTGGCGGCTGCGTCGGATCTTCGAGCTGAATAAGGAGGAGGTGAGGTGTGGCTTCGCGGTGAAGATGTTGGGCTATGGGGTAGGCTCTCTGGAGCCGGCGACCGGCGACTTCCCGTCCGCGCAAGGGGTGCTCCTGATCCAAGCCATCGAGGGGAGCAACGGCGGCGGCGCGCCACCGGCGGCTTCATGGTCTTCGTCATCGTCATCGGGGTCCAGGGGTTCGTGGTCCTGGGGACCTGTGTGTAATTTCAATCTTGTACTGGACCTGTCTGTAAGACCGAGGCTATAATATCACTTCCTTTTTACCGCAAAAAAAAAAAAAAAAAAAAAAAAAAAAATCGTATTATTCCCACATTCTCGCGCATGTTTCTAACATGCAATTTTTACTTATGTATTTTTGTCGCTTGGTATCACACGTTACAAGCATGGCATATGTATTGTGTTTAAAGACAGTAAAACATGACACAAGTTTCTCAAAGATAGGGCAGAAGCACAACCCAGCTTGCAGATTACACACGTACACATGGCTGGAACAAGCAATCACACGTGTCCTCAAGACGCTACGTGGCATCTCTGCGCACGTCATGCTGCAATGCGACGAGATAAGTACCATGTGCAATACCGATGTATATACAAAATAAAGAACTTGCTCGCGGGGATCTCTTGGAAATGGATCTAAGCGGTGTGGGATCTCCTGAGAGAAGAGGCGATCGTTCACATCTTGTTGGCAACAAATTTGGTCTGTCACTGCTCCGGCGGCACTTGGTACTTTGTAAATGCAGTAGATTATGGTCCCTCAATGTTGAGAGGGTTCTAGTTATTTTTTGTTGCGACCTTCACTATCTTCTTCGGAATCGTGAGGCAGCAGCGACCTACTGAAGTCATACTAAGGACCTCCATGACTCAGGTGGTGCGTCTAACTCCAGCGGAGGCGCGTAGAGTTGTGCATCCGCCTGATATTCAGATATCCTGACGATTTTCATAGTCGTTTGTGTGGTTGTAAGTGAGGCCTTTCGATCTAAATTTCTCATCATTGTCTATGGTTGTTGTTATGTTTACTACAACATGCTCTACAACGACAAACTTTCTGCGGCCCTGTGATTTAGAGGCGAGGACGGTGGCGCGTCTTCGGCTCACTTTAGTGCTTATAACCGTCGCTAGATGGTATAAAGAACCATATTTTTACTTTCCTATTACTTTTGGTGTTTTCTGTGTACTATTAGTGACCAGGGGATATTTTTGTAAAGTCAACAAATCAGTTATTGGTACTATTGACGCTTGGCTTTGTTGGCCAACTTTGGTTCGATGCCTTTTGTACAATGGTTTTGGCACCTCCGATGCTACTAAAGGCGCGGTATAAGTAATCCGAGACAGATGTAGTCTATCCACTTGACATGAACACTACGTACGCAAGCGTGCATGGCTAGCGTGTCCTTGCAGTTATCTGACATGGAACACATGTCAGATAGCTGCTGGATGGGATGAAAGGGAGACACCTTTAGTTGCGTTTTTATTCACTACAGAGCAATCCCCAACAACATGACTCTGGTCGATCACAAACAACATGACACTACTAGATTTGGAAGAAAAAAGCTAGTAAGAAAGTAGACGCGTACGTAACAACATGTATGGCTAACACTAGTCCTTTCGAACAGCCAGGGGACATGTTGGATTGTTCTTCCGCAGCCTCCAGAGCTTGTTGTTCTTCCGCTTTCCTTTCGCACGCAGCGTCGGTCTCCGCCTGTCCCGGACTGCGGCGGTCGTCAGCCATCGTTGGTTAGCGCTTTCGAAGTTGGATCGGGGAATCAGCCGTGTTGTCCCGATCTATATATACACCAGTCGGAGTCCTAGAGACTGGGAGGGAGTCGGAAATCGAGTCCGTCCAGGCTGATGCAACACCCGAAGCCCAGTCAAGGCTTTCAGGCTTCAGCACACTGTCACGGGCTATTCACGGACATGTTCAAGATTGCTCTCATTCAAAAAACAAAATAATACGTACAAGGAAGCACGCTGCAGTCCTTAGCACGCTGCAGCAGAGGTTTGAATTACCAGTTAACAGTTTAATAAACAAGGTACAGTGTCATATCAGCATACTTATGTTCGCGTTGGTTTGTGTAAAGAGCAACTTGTGGCAACCAATGTTCACTCATTGACAAAAAAAAAGTGAGAATTCAGTTCTTCGCACGTTGCAACAACAGAGGTTTGATACTAGTTGACAGTTTTACAAACAATGTACAGTGTACAGTGCCGTATCAGCATACTCATGCGGGGCGTGCTAGCCGACGTGGTTGGCATATGTAGATGAATATTTGGAACCGTTGGTTTAGCAGGGAAGGTTTCTCTGGCCCTGAGTATCCAGTTTTGTACAAGGAGGGCTGGAGCATCATTCCTTTTGCGGATTCAGATATAGGGGAGACAGGCAGTTTGTTCGTTGGTCATCATCAAGAATATGCGATTGTTTATAACTATATGCTGAAACTTTCCTGCCATATGTACTCTTCCATCTGTTATGTAAAGATGAGGTTTCTTTCATCTTTCATCTTTATGTACTCTTCCATCTGTTCTCTTATGCAGGTTATCTACCGGGCTACTGCTACTCTCCGTTCGTGGTCTCAGTTGCAACATGTGGGGCATCGAGACCTATTTATGGAGGTCTGTACAAGACTGGAGGACACGCGGCGAGAGACTTTTTATCCCGACATGGATGGCAGCATAATTTGCGTCTTGACCCTCCACCATCATAGGCGTTTTTACAATTTCTCATTCTGATATGTAATGCGCCTTGTTTTATTTTTGAACTTCAAACTTATTTCGGCTGTTCGCATCTTGGTTATGCAGAGTCTGGGTGTAATACTTAAACCTTTTAATTAATAAAGCTCCCTTTATCTAAAAATTTTGTAAAAAAACTAAATAGAAACTTGTGGTAATCAATGTTCATGTACAACAAAGTTGTGAGTCTTCGGTCCTACTCCGATACTTGTACTCCGGTTTTTTGTGTACTTGTACTCCGTTTTCCCGTAGGGCGCGCTTGGAATGTCGTATACCGTCCGGAAATGGCGGGAAAAAAATATGAACCGGCTAACGTCCGTATAATTTCCGATGATTCTATCGTATTTTAACAGGAGGGTAAAAATAAACGGTAAACCAATCGGGGCCGTATGATTGTTCTCCGACCATAGGCTGCAAAACAAGAATCTCATCAATTGCCTTCGTTTTGTCTCCTCTTTCAATTTGTTCTTGCATGTACTTTCCCGATGTAGCAAGATGGCTGGAGCCTCGTGATTTTGCTATTTGGTATCTCGTGTTCCTATCAGCTAGCTCATGTAATATTTCTGTTTCTTTTGGATAAATGATACAAGTATGGATTAAGAAATATCTTGCTGGCCGGTACGGTCTTGCTGAGAAACAATGCTTGTTTTGGGATGATATCATTATGCCATCGAGTAGTGTGTGTCAGATCTCTCCACAAACCAAATCTCGTCTTGGCGAATTGAACTGTAACTTCTGTATGTCAGTGTGTTGAGTAGGCTGTAGTTCTGTAGATGTATCTGATACGGCCAGGTTATCTCGTCCTATTATGTTGAGGCCAGGGTTCATCACACTAGGGAAAACACGCTACCAATGACGGGCGGGGGCCGTCACTTCATTTCTCACATTGATCCCCAAATTGTGATGTTATTTTCCGTTATGCTGGACCGCTCTCTTTTGTAGGAGACAACCCATCTGGCACAAATGGTTAGATGAGAACGGGTACAGATAATTTGGACTTGCGCAACAAGTATGCACTATCTTGAAGTGTGATTTTCTTTTTAATCTTCAGAGTACTAGGCACTATATCTCATGTGCGATTTCCGGACCCTTGCATCTGTGCCACATTGATTAGCTGCTTGTCGTCAAGTGGTTGAATAGAGCACATTGGGGCATGAGGATTTCATTCTGCTTCTAACAAATGTCTTGGTCCCCGACAGAAAGCTCCAATGGTAATAGTAGTACGACAAGCTGGGCTGCTAGCAATAACAATTCTGCGGTATCTGCGTTTTGAGTGGTCACTGAATGCTGCAGTTTGTAGTTGTAGCAACAATAATGCAGCAGTTTCATGTCCTACGAGCTGGACATACGCCGCTAATCAAGGATTTGGATTTCGGTTTAGGAAATTTACAAGTCCTGAACGAAATGGCCGAAATTCGTGAATTTCGGTAATTTCGGTCAGATCTCGGACGAAAAGTGGGAACCTAAATTTGGATCTTATAACAAAATTGACCAAAATTTTGATTTTCATGCGAATTTCGACCAAACTTCAAACATTAGATTTTTTCAAATAAAATTAACTAAAATTCAGAAGATTTTGTCCCGTAAATTATCTTACCGGTCCTGGACGAAATTGCCGAAATTCAGCCGGAATTCGGATTTTCGGGCCGAAATCCAAATTCTTGCCCCTAATTCGGTATCTTACAGGTCTAGTGAAATAACAGGACACTATTGATGAATACGAAGAATAACAATTGAACAGCTATCAATACAAAATTGCATGTTGCAGAAATATAAGCGTGATCGACATGTTTCTGCGAGCAGGACTGGGTCCATTGTCAATATAAGCGTGATCGACAGGTTTCTGCACTTGAAAGAGTTATTGAAAGCTCAAAGTTTTTGCGTCTCTTCTGTTCAAGACTTTATGATATGCACCTCACTGTCAAATGTGGTAAGTTAAAACACCTTCGCCATATCAGGCTACATAGGATATCACGACACCTGATGCTTTTCTACTGCAATGGCATTATTCGGCAGAATGAAACCAAACAAGTCTTACAAGTGAGATATTTGGGAATTCTTGATCGCTTGCAATATGTATCATATGGATCTTCTCCTAATATGTCTCTTCGATCATATGGATCTCCTAATATGTCTCTTCCTCAAAACCAACGTAGACTTGGTGAATTCTCTGTTGACAGACTCACACATCTTCAGGAGTTGAATAACTACCGGGTAGAAGAAAGCATAGGCAACAAATTAAGTGCAGTCAAGAGCTTAAGAACTCTGCGCACGCTGCAAGTAAGTGGTCTTGAGAAAGTCAAGAATCCTGAAGAAGCTAAGGATGTCAAGTTGAATGAAATTATTTCTCTCAATTCTTTGTCTCTCAGTTGGTCTTCTTCTGCCAATGCAAACAATACTGATGAGTTAGTTTTTAACCACCTTGAGCCACATTGTAATGTTAGGGAATTGGAAATTTCAGGTTACACTGGCATCAAACTTCCATTTTGGATTGAGGATCTCTCTATCAAAAACCTGGTGACACTTACGTTGGATCGTTGCTTAAGCTGGGAACGTCTCCCCTCTCTTGGAATGCTAGTGTGGCTCAGATATATTAAGATTATAGGACTTAGTAAGCTACAGCAGATTGGTAATTTGTCGAGTGATACCTCCATGGAGTTCTTCCTACCTCCAAGGCTGGAAACTCTACAAGTGCATTGGTGTCCAAGGTTAAGAGAACTACCTGTTCTACCTCCAAGCTTGGTGCTATTGAGTGTATCAGGTTTTGGACTGACCAAACTTCCTATGATTGACAGTGAGAGCAGTGAGACTAAGCCATCGCAGTTAATGAAGATTGACGTCCGGAATTGTAATTCTTTAACTTCGCTGGAAGGGAGTCTTTTGGAACAGAAGATATACATGGGAGCTCTCCAGTATTTAGTGATCACAAGATGTGACAATCTGGAGTTTGGGTCCATAGCATTTGAAGGAATGAATAGACTTACAGAAATCAATATCAGGTTCTGTCCAAAGTTTAGCACGATGGAAACTGTCAGAGGAGAGCTCACTTATCTCAAATATCTCGCCCTAGGTGGCTCCTCCGGCCTTGTATCCCTCGCCTCGGCAGATGTGTTCATGAGTTTCAAATCACTACGGCATATGGTGATATATGGATGCGAGAATCTCTCGTCCTTGGGAGGTCTCGGCTCCCTTCAATCCCTCGCTCGCTTAAGTATCGGCGGCTGCGGTAAACTTGTGGAGGTTGGGTCCTCCCTGACTCCACATGCATCATCTGGTGGCGAGAATGATAATCTGGTGCAGATATACTGACTTGAGGTGGATGTCCCATCATAGCTGCTTGTCGAGCCACTCAAGAGACTCCGTTGCACCAGAGTTAAAAATTAGCAATGGTTTACAGATGGAAAGCTTACCTGAGAGATGGCTAATACAGAACCGTCAATTCCTCAGGCGCCTAAAGATATCAGTGGCCAAGTCCTTAAAATCTCTCCCGCTGAGCATGCGGGAACTCTCCTCACTAGAAGACCTCAATATTAAAGCATGCCATACAGAACTGTTGAATGAGATCAGAGAAAATAGCAACTCTGAATCGAGCAAAGTTTCACACATCCGCCGATTGAAAATAGGTACATCCACTGGTCCACTTTCATCCTCGCTTTTCTATTCTGGACTTATTCACAACTTATCAATATCCTCTCTAGGTTTTCTTTTGTCTTTTTTCTTCATGTTGTAATCAATCTTAGCGTTGCTCTCTCCTGTTTGTTGCGAAAACTTTTATTTTGGCTTCTGTCCTGTTGTTTCGTAGTAGAATTTCTCACTATTTCACTAACTGGTAAATCTCGTGGCCCTTGCTTCAACTGTTCCTTCAAATATCAACTAACCTTATTTTTTACTGTTTTGGTAACGAAAAATAAGATAATCAAGTTTTCTCGGCAAAATTAAAATTCTACTGAAGTTGTGCATTCAATACCAGTTTGGAGTGAGGATTATTTTCTGCATCATGATCTCATTGCTCGCCCCAGTAAGAAATTAACTAGATTAGTATAATATCTGCATTAAGTTCAATACCGTAAATTTTACTCTTTTTTTTAGATAGGAGGGCCTCGCCCCAATTTTCATTAAAATGAAAACTGATAATACAACTTCCATAATTCAGTTACACTCACGCCCGGAGGCAAAACTCCCTCGGAAACGCTAAAACCACTACCCAGCACTACACTAACTCCAACCTACTCAGCTCCAGCCTTAAGACTAACTTACAAGAAAACCAACATCAACAGACTAACTTACCGTAAAATTTTACTTGCCTTACTTCATTTATTTACTTTCAACCTCGATGATGATGGACTACGTAACTGTTACAGTAAAATTATCCTATCCTGATGAAGAACGTTGGTTCTCCATCATGGGAAAGGAATGCAGCGAAAGGACTTACGAAAGCCTAAGGTAATGCCCAATCGTTGCAGAACAATAAGCATTTTGATATCCTTGTTCCCTGAACTGCTAAGTACTAATTTGCTATAGATACAGTTTGGCTCTTTTTTTGTGTTCTACCGAGTAAAACTCTTTTTGTTTGAGTGCATAAACAATGTGCACACTGCCAGTCATTGCGTACTTGTTTCTTGCTTGCTTTGTATTTCCTTACACATCTGCTCAATACTATTTACAGGGGAAAATAAGTGCATTTGCTAGACGAAAACAAAAACCATAAAAAAAATAAAGCATATTCAGTGGTGAACTCATGGAAAAACCTTATGAATCCTCTCAAAAATAAAAGTGGCTAGATGTTGTATGAAGCTTGCACTATGATACAGTTAGTCTAAACTACATTAGTAAAACGTTGACATATTTACATATACTTTTGCAATTATTGCCACAGTTTGCTGTCAAATTCCCATCTACTGTTTTTGAATGAGTGAAACGCACCGGAGGTCATCAAGTTGCACGAAAATGAAGGATTGGTCACCAACTTGAAAAAGCTCAAAACGGGGTCACGAAGTTGTGGCTTAGCGTCTTTTGGTCATTCAACCATTATTTATTTATGTTTAATTGCATATCTCAAGTTCTGTTTGTCACAAAAATACAAACTAAAATTCTACAGATAGCTACCGATGTGTAGAAGACAACACAATTTGATTTGGATTAATTGGAGTTACCAAACTCCCTACATAATTGTTTTAATCCAGTAGCTTAATAATCAAGTTTTAGCTACAAATCAAGTTCTGTCGATCCAAAAATTAAATCCTTTTAGGGGTGACTAACCATGACCAAATGTGATCTAACAAAATTGGTTCTAATTCATTTGGGTTAACCAATAAACATCTATAATTGTTTTAGTGCAGAAGGGTGTTCTAATTCCACTTTATGCTAAACAAATATCATTGCATAATTAATTCTACCAAAATTGGGGAAGCTAATAGATCACAGTACCAAGCTAACAAAATTGGTTTGGAATTATTTGGCTTAACAGAGTATCAGAAAAAAACAAGTTTATATTTTAAACCTTCTGTGGTATTTTTAATAATGCATTTTTATTATTTATCTAAATGAAATGAAACCACTTGGGTTGGTTAAACAATTTCATAAGCTTTCCAGAACATTTGGATTTGATTTATTTGGATTTGTAAATCTCTAGATATTGAATTTCCAAGTTGATGTCAGTACGGAATGACCAAAAGACGCTAAGCCACAACTTCGTGACCCCGTTTTGAGCTTTTTCAAGTTGGTGACCAATCCTTCATTTTTGTGCAACTTGATGACCTCCGGTGCGTTTCACTCTTTTTGAATTTTAAACATGTTTATAAGGTATAAGGACATCGATGTACTTACTTCCTGGGTGAACCAAACAAATGATGACGACGGAGTCGAGACATCCTTTCCTTCAGCAGAGCCCTGGTGGAGGAAATACCAGTGTTGTTCGAAGAATGCTTCTTAGCCAAGTGTTGGTCGGCACCATCTGAAAGGTGTTCTAGCATGTTTATTTGCTTACATTTTAACTCCTCTGCATTCAGCCTTTTTTATCCAATGTAATTCCTACTGTCGTCAGATACTGTGTTGCCAATTAGGAAAGTGTTGACGTGATGCCGATGAGGTGGTATAATCATGTCGAAGCCTGAAGCCTGTTGTTTGGCGCACTGTTTGACAAGAAGATGACGAGCTTTGCCAGAAGATGCTCCGTGAACTTACAATCAGTGGTGGAGAGGAATAAATTTTCAACGAGGGGAGAATGGGTGAGAACTGTACTCGGTGCGCCGCCCTGACCTTGCCTAAACATCTGAAATTATCTGCCGTCCTCTAAAGTCCTGGCAAAGAGTGATATGAACAGAGCAGAGCAGAGTAGTGAGCTAATTAGCTAGCACCGGATTGATGGTTCTTTGTGCACACCAATCGATCCTGCTGATACAGGCATGTTTGTACTTTTTGTACTATCTGACAGTTTTCTGGGACTAAGCAAACCTGTGATTTAATTATCAGAGGGATGTGAAGGAAACAAAGGCCGTAGATGAGCATTATTATGATGAGCAAGTGAGCTTTGCTGGGCGGAAAATTGAGATGATGATACCAAAGAAGAATAAGAAGATGATTCTGTTCGCTCAGGTTTGCTAATTTGCCGTATCTCCTAGACACTTAAGCTGCATTTGGTCATCTCAAAATTGTTGTATTTGGTCAGCAATATGCTGGTAATGTCCATATGTTCTGACACACCATGTAGCAATGCACTAAGGATTGCCAGTCCTCTCCTTTGCTGTTGAAGAAGGTTTTGGGCGTTTATTGATGGCGTCAGATTGCCTGTCGGTTATCCAACGTGTGTCCAGCTCAGAGGTGGATCGATCGGCGCTTGGTGCTGTCACTGAAGACATTAAACGTCTAGCTTGCTTGGCTCCCTCCTGTTCCTTTATCCATGTGTTTCGAGGTGCCAATGCTTCAGCACACTACCTAGCTAGAGCTTGTGAGTACTCTGGAGTGGTGTCGCGTGGTGTTGCTCCGGATTGCATCCAGGAGCAGATTTGTAAAGACATTATGGTTATTTGATCAATAAAGGTTCGCGTTGATTTCAAAAAAAAAAAAAAAAGGATTGCCAGGCCGAGTGTTAATTTATCCAAAGGTGAGTTACTAATGTGATTAAAACAATGCAAATTTCTTGTAGTGTGTGCAGCTTATATCGAATTGCAGGTATCAGTCGCACTGTAATGGGATATTATTGTAGGTGAATTTTATAGTACCCTGCACTTCAAAACCGAGAGCTGGAGTACCGGATAAATCTGGCCGTTGCTGAAGGAGAGCATCTTTGAATATTTAGCCTGTCAGTAGGCCAAGTTTTTTTTTCAAAATGGAGGGTGTGCCCCCAGCCTCTGCATTCAAAGGATGCATAAAACCAAGTTTTATTAATAGGGAAAAACAGTAAGCACTAGACTTTACAAAAAAATACATCGATCAAGCAGAAGAACCACCGTCCAGGCGAAAATTCCCTACACCTACAAGCTTGATTAAGGGGGTGGACCAATTGGAGCCAATGCCTTGACCTCACGCATCTACGCACATCATCGAGGCTTCAACCAAGCCGAGCACTAACTGGTCCATCTGATCCTCCATGCACGCCGCATGCGCACAACAGAAGCCGCTGCCACCATCTTCCGCCATCCGAACTTTAGGAGCGATCAACGTGATGACCTTGCAAAGGTCTGCTATCGGCATAGCCACAACGCCAAACAACTTCACCATTTGTAGACCAAGTAACGCACCATCGGGTTAGATTTTTTTCCCAAATCAGATAGTAAGCACGTAGAAACCTCCATTGGGGTTGCCCACCTCGCGCCACCGGCCGAATGAGCGCGCCGCTGTCCTGTCAAGCTTGCCGACGCCGCGTGAGCCTGGAGGAGCTGCGACAAACGCGAGCAGAGGGCATGATTGTGGAGGACGGTATGCAGGATGGGTGTGTGGTGTCCTCCGAATCCTCTTCAGCGGCGGCAGCCAGGTGGCACGTGGAAGGGTGTGCGGTGCTCTTCCTCACATTCCTTGTCAGCGGTGGCCGCCATGGCGGGCGATGGCGCACAGACAGGTGCGTAGTGATCCTCTTCCAATTACTCGACGGTGGCGGCAGCCAAGGCGAGGGGCAGCCTTCTCTTACTCCTGCCCCAACTTCAACACTGTTGGAAATAGGCTTGTATACCGGGTTGATTCGTCAGGAGAGTTGACATGTTGCCTACTTGGGGAGTGTCCCGAGTGAAGTCGTCGTACTTGTGTCATCAAGTCGGAGTCTGTTCCGACTAGGTGGTAGATAGACCTGTGAGTCGGCAGGTCAGGTCGTCACTCCCAGAACAGCATACATAGTAGGTAGATAGTACGTGCTAGACGTCACTTACAGTGGTTCTGAGTTAGTGGAGTCATCCATAGTAGATTCGACACTTATAGTGGTTCTGAGTTAGTGGAGTCATCCATAGTAGATGCGAGTCAGTAACACCGTCAACAGTGGCGGTGAGTCATGACGTCATAGGTCCCGTCACATAGATTCGGATGTGACGGTTTAGTTGACTTTGTAACTAGTTCCGGCCCCTATTTAAAGAGAGCAATTGAAGAAGAGAAAATTTAGTCAAACCAAAACTCTTTGGCACACACGCCCTCTTTCTTTCTACTCTCTTAACTAGTTCGGGGCAACAAACACTCCTCTGTCAGTGGGCTGACTGTCACTACCGCGCAGTGCCTCGTCTCGGCCGGACGGCTCCTCCGCCGTGTCACTATTACTCCCTCCGTATCAAAATATAAGACCGTGCATGTTGGGCCCAAATGCACCTAGACATGTTTTAGTGCAAGATTCATGTTAAGTTTTGCACTAAAACATTTCTAGATGCATTTGGGCCCAACCTGCACAAAGTCTGATAATTTGATACGGAGTACAACATAACAAACCTTTTACAAAAATATTGCAGTAATAATCTAAGATGCGAAAAGGTCCAATTACCCCTCTGATATGGGTACTCCTTGAATTTTGCCCCGGAAATACATATCGAGTCATGGGTGTAGATGCACCCACTGCTCAAAACATAATTTTCAAAATGTCAAAAAATTTAAATATAAATTTCAGATATACTTGAATAAATTTTATGTTAGTACAAAAGTTTCACAAAGAAAAGACATTTTTTGTGACCTGTGCAAAAGAGACAAATCTGGGCGATTCAAAATGACTTTGTACGAGACCTTTTTTTGTCTTTTTTTGCACGGGTCACAAAAAATACCTTTTCTCCGCGAAACTTTTTATGCGAACACAAAATGTCATTATGTATATTTGAATTTGTTTTGAATTTTTTTTTTACATTTTAAATATTTTAGAAAATGTTTTACACAATGCACCCGTGACCCAAAACGCTGTGTCCATTTTGCCCGAGTTATTGAGTGAGTACTCCGTGGACTAACTGTGGACCAGACCACTGGAGCCATTGGATGGCTTAAAACAAATGAACGGTTACTATTGGACCGAGTAGCAGACGTTGCTACAGGTGAAAAACTAAGATACCTACCTCTTCTTTCTGGCCTGATTTTGTCTATAGACAGGAGCCAAGAAATATCCTGCTTTTTAGAGAGAAATAATTTGATTGTAATCAGGAAGGGAGCATATTCCTATATCTGCAGGAAAAAGAGGTATGAAGCTGTCGTCTCCTCATCACGCCTGGACTATTGACGCATCATAGACGGAAGAAAACAGACGACAGAGAGGAGCACCACAGTGACATGAGTCGGAGACGTGATTTTCGTTCGCATAGCGTGAGACTTAACGCCGGCGATGACCAGTCGGTGGGCATGGTTCGAGGTTCATAGAATTAGGCCAGTTTCTGTAGTTGCTGTCCTCTGAATCAAAATTGTTTCTTTTGATACAGAGTCACAAGTTTCTGACAAGGAAAAGGAATGATTCAAATGGAGCTACTAGCAAGATAAGTGCACAGGCTTGAGTTAAAAGTTCTGTTGATTCATTGCTGTTATGGTGACAAAATATAGAGGGAAATTACATTTGTAATTGTTGTCATTTTAATTATGTTGACATTGGTGTCATGGATCCTGGTGATACAACTTAATGCTTGCAGTTCCCCACCAAACATAAACTTCAAGCTTCAGTACACCAAATACCAACAAGTTATCAACACTTATAGACTCGTTGCAAAAGGCGACACTCAGCCTCCCGTGCATATGTGTACGATCTAGCTATAAGTTATCAACACTTATAGACATTCAAAGGTTCAGTGGTCTCGACATAGGCGAATGTCCGGCGACGGTGGGAAGAGGCATGGATCTCCGCCACCGCCATCCCCTGGTTCCTTTCGTCGATCTCTATCACGTCAGGCCGTGTCTTCTTTCCGTCATTTCTCAAGGTATGTTTGTACAAGATAGAGAATCCTCATGAATAGTTCCATCTCATCGTCAGGACGTGCTCGCCATCATGAGTAAAGTATGGTTGCGTGAGCTCATGTTGTCCTAGATTCCATTGTTGTGGCTTCTGCATTCGTATGTTGTACTGGCATGTCCACTTATGTTGTCCCGCCCTGGCATGCTCCATGACCCACACCTCTATTTTGCCTGACGCCGATGACTCGTCGCAGAAGGCGACGCTCAGCCTCCCGTGCACATGCGTAAGGTGCCAGCTGCTGGACAACACGTTCGGCAACGGCCTGATGGATTCGATGTGCTCGCTGTCGACGTCAAAGGACATGACGACCTTCGCTTCCATAATGCTATACACCGCCCAGTACACCGCACCGTCGATGCTGACAATGCCCTTGCGGAGGTCATAATAACTCTCTTTTGGGCAGCTCGTGGCGATGTCTCGCCACAATGCAGGTGACTCCCCGAAGGTGAATACCAAGATCTTTTCATCGAAACGATGGGGAACGTACACGATCTTATACCGCCCCGTCATGGGGTGGTAGGCAAAGCTGTACCCTAGGTACGAGTAGAAAGGGACATCCATCAGAGGCGGCGGCAGGTGTATGCACCTGTATGCCAATGCATACCCAAGATTTCAGCAAAAAAAAATTAAGTATAGATTTTCAGCCCAGCCCACGAAGGAGGAAGCGCACATGCAGCCCAGCTTAGCACGCACGAGGCCACGAGTCGCTCCAGGAGTCCAGCCTCCAGATTCGCTCGCGCTCGGTGAGTCTCGCACGCACGCACGACTGCTCTCCTGACCTGTTCCTCTGCTCGACTGCTCTCTGCCCTGTTCGTCGAGACTGGACGCATCGCCGCCAGCGGCCAGCGAGCTGATGTCAACCGCCCCCCGCGCCGCCGGCGCCCGGCCGCCCCCCCCCCCCCCCCCCCCCCCCCCCCCGACCGCCCGCCCTGCCTATTCGCCCCCGCTCAACGGCATCGAAGCAAAAGGTATGCCCTTGCTCGCCCCCAATTTGGGAATTTCTTGATTTTGCTCTAAATTAACAGATGCAAGTAGCCAAGTAGTCGATCTAGTTTCTAGATGCAAGTATTTAAATTTCTGTTCCTCTTGTTTTCCCAACGTAGATGAAGAAAAGTGGAGTTGTTGGCAGTAGCATATTTAACATGTGGGAAAAGGTTTCAAAGGCAAGGAAAACAGATGAAGTATCCACACCGAATCAGACAACTGCTGCAACCAGTAGCTGTACTTCTCCTGTTCATCTTGAGAGCAATTTGCAGTTGGTGTTATGGCAAGAACCGGAGAGTAGAGGAGAAACCTCAACACCTCATGAAGAAGATGATGAATCTGTTGATGAAGATGATGAACCGATGCAAGCAGATTTGGAGGCACTTGAACATGATCCTGGGAAGCGAATCCCCATCTCAGTGTATGCCGTCAATGACCAAGATAAAGTAAGAAGGAGATATATTGAGATGGGGCCATGTCAACCAAAGAATCATAAGTTTGAGTTTACACATAAAGGTGGAAGAGATCGTCGCTTTTGTCGTGTTTGGTTTAAAATTTCCATGGATTGAGTATAGTGTGGAAAACGATAGAGCATTCTGCTTTGTTTGCTATTTGTTCAAGGATAAAACAAGATGTCCCGGTGGAGATGCTTTTGTGAATAAGGGATTTAATAATTGGAACTTGAAGACGAGATTGAAGAAACATGAAGGTGAGGTTAGTAGTGCTCATGCTGAAGCTCAAGAAAAGTTTGATAGGTTCAATACACCCCAAACATCAATTCGGGAGTCTATTGCTTCAAACACCTCACAATACAAAGCTTTGTATAAACAACGTTTGACATGGACACTCAAGTGTGTGAGATTTCTATTGCGCCAAGGCTTGGCATTTAGAGGACATGATGAAAGTGAAAACTCACTAAACAAAGGAAATTTTCTTGAGCTTTTAAATTGGCTAGCCGGAAACTTTGAGGAGGTTGCAAGGGTTGTTCTCAAGAATGCTCCATGGAACTGTAGGATGATTCACCATGATATACAACAAGAGGTGATAAAATGTTGTGCACAGGAGACTACTAAACTAGTCATTAAAGAACTTGATGGTGGTCATTTTGCAATACTTGCAGATGAGTCTAGTGATGTGTATCAGAATGAACAGTTGGCTGTTTGCTTGCGTTATGTTGATAAGAAAGGCAGGGTGGTTGTAAGATTTCTTGGTCTTGCTCATGTTGAAGATACTACCTCTTTGACACTAAAAGATGCAATTCAGAAAATGCTTATGACGTATAATTTGACCTTTGCAATGGCTCGTGGGCAAGGATATGATGGAGCTAGTAACATGAAAGGTAATGCAAATGGCCTAAAAAAACTGATAATGGATGAGTCCCCTTCTGCCCATTATGTTCATTGTTTTGCCCATCAACTACAGTTAACTCTTGTTGCTGTTGCTAAGGAGAGTGGTGATTGTACTTGGTTCTTTCAGCAGCTTGCACACTTGTTAAATGCTCTTGGCATGTCTTGTAAAAAGATGAGAATGTTTCGGATAGCTCAGGCTGAAGAACTCATTGCTGCATTGGAATTGGAAGAAGTAGAAACATGGAGTGGGCTGAATCAAGAAATGGGTTTGGGAAGGCCATGTGATACACGTTGGGGCTCTCACTTCAAAACTGTGAACCATGTCATCTCTATGTATGGTGCACTACGACGAGTCCTGAAAAAGATTGGAGACGAGTACAATAGTGCGGAGGCGCAAGCGGCTCTAACCATAGAGACAACATTTCTATCATTTGAGTTTGTTTTCATGGCACACTTGATGCAAGAAATATTTGGATACACAGATGAGTTGTGTAGAGTTTTGCAAAAGCAAGATGAAGATATTGTTCATGCTATTCAGGTTCTCGATGACACAAAGTTTTGCTTGGAGGCTTTGCGGTCTGATCCCGGATGGGATGATTTTCTCACAAAGGTCACATCTTTTTGAACAAAGCATAAGATCAAAGTTGTTGATATGGAGGGTCCTTACTTCCCCGTTGGCCGGCCTAGAAGAGGTTTATGCAATGGTGTGATCAATTACCACCGCTTCAAGGTTGATATGTTTGTGTCTGTCACTGATAGGCAAATTGGTGAGCTGAATGACAGATTTGATGAGGTAAACACAGAGCTACTTATTTGCATGGCAGCATTCAGTCCACTTCATCTATTTGCTGCTTATGATCAAGATAAGTTGGTTAAGCTTGCTACAAAGTTTTATGCTTCTGATTTTACAAGTGAGGAACTAGCAAGGCTTCCATGGCAACTAAACATGTATGTTGCTAATTTGCGTAGAGATGAAAAGTTTCAAAACTTGAAAAATCTATGTGAGCTTTCGGTTATGCTTGTCAAGACAAAGAAGTATGAACACTATCATATTGTTTACAAGCTTCTTAAGTTGGTATTGATTCTGCCAGTAGCCACTGCTAGTGTTGAAAGGATGTTCTCTTCAATGAGCTATTTGAAGAATAAGCTAAGGAACAAAATGGGTGATGCCTATTTGAACAATTGTATGGTTACATTTGTTGACAGAGAATTATTCGATCAAGTAAAGGATGAGGATGTCATCAATCTCTTTCAAAAAGGTGACCGCAAAGTTATATTGTAAGATGGGATATCATCAATTTATCAATCAAAAGGTACTTATGTATTCATGTCGTTATGGTCTGATACACTAAAATATTGATATTGCTGTTACGCTAGTGTTTTTTATTCATATATTGCTTGTGTTCTGTTGTTTGGTTCATTTATTACATTTAGAGCAAAAAAAAATTTTTTGGGGATGCATACCCAGCCTTCAGTTCCTGGCGCCGCCACTGACCTCCATGTATGTCAGCGGGGGCGGCGGTATGGCTAGCGTCTCGCCTGTGACCGGATTTGCCAGGAGGAGGGGCCTGTAGTTGCGCATGCTGTCGGCCATGCAGATCAGTCCGTTGCAGGTGCCGATGACGCTCATGCCTTTGTAGACGCTGCCGGTGCATAGCTCTATAGCGCTAGGAGCACTGCTGTCCGATGACGATGATGGTGGTAGGTCCGCGATAAGATGCACCGTGGTGGCTGTGGTGATGAGCGTCTTTGGACGGCTACTCATCTCGGACGTGCACGTGTCTACGGTGTCACGCCAGAGCCGGCAGACGAGGCGGGATCGTCGACGGGAGCTCGTCGGGAGACGCAGCAGGATCTCGACGAGGACGTCCGTGGAGATCAACTCCCAGATGTTGCTGTCACACTACGGGAAACGCACAATACGCCGACGGCACGCTCGTATGCCGTCGGCGTACACATACGCCAATGGCGGCCGTCGGCGTATGGTCGTCGGCGTAGCGGCCCGTCGGCGTAGCCACTCTGCCGTCGGCGTATCCATTGCCGTCGGCGCCGTCGGCGCCGTCGGCGTATGAATGCAATTTTTTTAATTATTTTGAACTTTTTTTAAAGTTTTTTCTATTTCGAAATTTCTAACTCAGCTACGTACTAAATCTCTAATTACACATTTAATCATAGGTCAAAGTACTTACGCTGGTCAAAGTTCCCGTTCAGTCACCTATCCTCAAATTGCTCCAGCCCTAGCACGCTTAACCTTTGAGTTCCTTCATTGTTAGCTTCCAAATGAGAAATGAGAACTTACTGATACTTATATCATATCAATCATGTTAACCCCTGATTTAGGATGTTACACTTTTTCATTGTTTAAATTTAGAAAATTCATTTGAATAAGTAACAATGATTGTAAAATAGTATATATTTTTAATAAATGAAAAAATGAAATTATTTTTACTTTTATTTCCTTTTTACATTTAATATGGAATAATTCATATCTTTAATTCCGTTAATCGAAATTTGAAAAAAAAATGTCTATGTCAATTAGAAAAATGAGAGGAATTCAAATATGACATCCATATCATCATTGTTGCCAAAAACAAATTCCAAATTATTTTTATTAATATCATTTTTCATTTTTTAAGTGTAAAAAATGACTTTTTCATTAAGCAAGTAACAAACATATGTTACAAAATGTCATGTGCACGGTGAAAAAGATTTTATGGGTGTCATATTTGGACTCCTCTCATTTTTCTAATCGATTTAGACATTTAATTTGTTAAATTCCGATTTACGGATTTAAAGATATGAATTATACCGTCGGCGTATCAAATGTAAAAAATTGAAAAAGTGTACGCCGACGGCTGCCGTCGGCGTATCAAATGTAGAAAATTGAAAAAGTATACGCCGACGGCAAAAATCTACGCCGACGGCCAAAATCTCTAGGCCGACGGCAATGCCGTCGGCGTAGATAAAAAAAGAAAAAAAGATCTCGGTTGGCCTGGTCGGGGTATACGCCGACGGCCCCGACATTTGGCCGTTGGTGTATGTCCTGGCCGTCGGCGTTTTGTGAATTTCCCGTAGTGTCACCATCGGCCATGGATGGATGGAATCTCTTCATCTTCTATTCCTCCGTAGCCTGCCGGCGGCCTTTCTTTTCTTTTATTCCTTCGATCGGGGGTTTACACGTACGTGTATGTTTATAGCAGCTAATTAAGCTAGATGACTACGATATGGACTAGGAGATGGAAACCTACTCGATCTACAGTTCGTCGATTCGATCTTACTGTTGGGTAAGGAGTGCAACTAATATAGGGACGATGGACGGAGAGATATATGGATCGTGGCAAAGCGAGTTTCGGCTTTCCGCGATGATCCTTTTGGGATCAGATTCGTAATTCATTAACTGGGCAAACCCTGATCGATTCGCGCGAGTCCCGCGCGCCCGCACCGGCAAAGCAAAGCAGGCCCAGGCTGCTAGCAACAATTTTTTGATGGAAACTGCTAGCAACAATAATTTTGCAGTTTCTACCTTTTGACTGGTCACTGAATGCTTCAGTTTCTCGCATCTTTCTTCATGTCCTATGAGCTGATGAGGTCACTGTTGCGGCGGACATGCTAATTCAATATCTTACACTTAGAGTCAAATAGCTAGACACTATCGATGATAAAGAAGAATAACTAACAATTGAACGGCTTGTTTAGCCCTATCAATACGAAATTGCATGTTGCAAAAAAAAAAGCGTGATTGAGACGTTGTCGACTACTTGTAACTAGTAGACGTGCACGCGCAATGCGCGTTTTCATTTCAGTCACTACAGGTTCGACAAAACATGTGATAGATGTCAAGGAAGCATTTTTGTGTGTTATTGCAGGTGCTTCTGCACAGTATCAGTAAAGGCACCGTCTCTTCCAAATGCTTACAGAGAAAGGTCTGTGTAAATCTTATTATTGTAGTTCTAATTAAATTTTAACTACGGATGATTTTTTTGATGTCTTGAATCCTCGGCATCCTTTTTTAACAACTTGAATCATCTAAGCCCTGACCATGATCAGTGGCCTGAATTTTACTTTGCATGTACATATGTGAAGGTACAAGGAAATCATCATCTAGAAACATTGATTGTTTTGTATTGACAAATTATCACCTATACATCCGTATATAAGACAGAACGCTCAATGTATACTCGTATATGGAGTATAATCCTAATTACAAAGACAAGGTAGTATACAAAGTTTGATACAGTTTTTAAGATTTTGCTGAAATTGAAAAGGAAAACAGGTACGTTTTGAAGATGGTAATAATCTGAATCTCTTCAACTTTTTGCAAGATTGAATAAAGCAATTTCGTAACTCTAGCATCCAGATTATTGATGGTTAGACTACTTATACAGTCCGACAATCTAATTGAGCCAATATTCACCAGCAATTGACAAAATAATTAAGCCAACATTCACCGGCAATTGATCAACTGAGCAAAATTGACTGCAAGTCATTGTTCTGTCTGAATGCCAAAAGACCAGAAACCAACCTTGAGCGGAGGATATTGCTAGGATGTCAGTCCATCCGGCTGTACAGGGGACGTGCAACACGGCGCTGGTGTCGGCATATCGGCGTTCAGGCCAGCCTCGCTTCCGGGCGTGGAGATCTGCCACGTTTGGCCGGCCGGCCGGCGAGGAGGACGGCGTGACCCTCTCGTGCAGGCCGTCGCTGAACTCGATTGGGTCCCGTGCAGGACGGCCCTCCAGCGAGTCGTTGGCGATGGGAGTCTAGCAGGGATGAAGACCCTGGGCTGCGACGGCGTGAGGAGTGCGGCAACAGGGCGGGCGTCCTCTCACGCGGACCGGC
This sequence comes from Poa pratensis, assembly GCA_947311845.1. Classification (NCBI taxonomy): domain Eukaryota; kingdom Viridiplantae; phylum Streptophyta; class Magnoliopsida; order Poales; family Poaceae; genus Poa; species Poa pratensis. The sequence goes on along the minus strand of CAMZMU010000126.1, from coordinate 1,353,703 downwards.
GGCGGCAGCGGCAACGGTATGACTGCGTCGGTAGGGCTGGCGGCCTGGCGTGAGAGGCGCTTCCGTTTCGTGTGCTGGAGGTGGAGCAGGGTCTATCCGCCGCCTTTACTCCCAGTCACCATGGCCAGGCCGGAACCGGTGCCGGAGTGGAGACGTGTTGACAAGAGGAGGCCTATCTCAGTCCATGGCAGATCCCGCTTCGCGTTGTGCATAGGGTGGGGCAGGGCGTTTACTCAGGCGATGTTGGCGAGCAGGCGCGTCGTGGAGACGGAGATGGGGGCCAGCCGGCGGCGGCCGTGCATCTCCTGCCGGATGCCGGCTGTCGGCGGACGGGCGCGTCTTCCGTTTGATCGGGCCGCATCGAGCCGGAGGTGCCTGAACTCGGCGGTAGAGAGGGCGGCGGCGGCCCAGTTTTCTTTTGCGATGCGAATAACGTTTCGCTAACTCAACACAGACTAACTCAACACGGACCAAACAATCTCGTCCGTTGATCAAAAATCGGACGCGTAATATTTAATGTATCCGGCGAAGTTTGCTCTTTTAATAGTAGTATAGATTAGCTATAACTCTCTTATCGGCCGACAGGTCGACGGTGAACTGCAAACTAAATATGTACATAAATACATTATTACTTTTCACGGTTTGGATGGGTGGACCTACACGCTATTGGTTTGGAAGTGCACAAGTCGTTTCTGCCAGCAGGACCGAGTCCTTTGTCAACTCTTCTGTCGATAGAACCCCTAGTTGATGCTTCACAATCATGTAGCAAGTGTATTTTCGGTTTGTTTTTTGCTGACCGTCTGTTAGGCTACAACTGACGCTTCACAATAACCTATCTCCACTTGGATTCTACATTTGCATCAAGATGTGAATATACTAGACACTTGCATTAAGAAAAAAGAGCATGCTGGCTGGATGTTGGGCCGACTGCCTCCACTTGGCTGCAGTAGTCACACGGAAAATATCTAGTGATTCCACGCCTTAGATGATACTATGATACCAATCTCTAAAATTTAAATTTACAACTGTCAAAAAATTCCGAAACTAACGGTGGATGTTCAGAAGATGTGTGCTTACATTTCGTAAAATTTTCAGAACCAAATTAAACATAAATACAGAGAAACAAAAAGACAAACGGCTATGTGAATAGCGTCATTTTGTCTTTGGTGACACTATTCATGTGGGATTTGTCTTTTTTTGTTTCTATGCGTATATATTGAATTTCGTTCTGCAAATTCTAAGAACCGTAAACACTCGACTTGTGAACATCCTCATTTTTTGGATTTTTTTGAAACTTAAAAGTTTGAATTTTTAGCAGTGATATCATGGTATCATATGAGGGGTGGGATCAGTGGATATGCACTCGTAGTCACACATCGTACGTGGGAAAGACGGGGACACATCATATTTCCTACAGTAGTTTACGGTCTTTTTTTACGGAAGACAGCAGGACTCTACTGCATGTGTTTCATTAATTTTTAATATATAGTACTCTCTCCGTTTCAAAAAGGATGACTTTCATTTGTACAAAAGTGGATGTATCTAGCTATATAAATGTCTAGGTATATCCACTTTTGCACAAATGAAAGTCATCCTTTTTGAAACAGAGGGAGTAGCAGGGTCGTCTTATTGAGTTGGCGTTTCTTTTTTATCGGTGGTGATGGAAACAAATGGAAAGGCCTTATCCGCTACAAAGGTCATCGAAACCGAGTTGCATAACAAGGTGTCTGATGGCTAGCTTAATGACTTAGCGGCGTGCTTTATAAAGGTTGGCCATACTGAGAAGAATCCAGCTGGCTGTTTATGCGATAGAGGTAATTGTGAGTACGCACTGGAGTTGCGAGCACGGAGGCTCGAACCCAGGCGGGCAGGAACGCATCAGCCCGTTCCTACCATCCCGGCTATGCCGCGGTTCTCTAGCGGCGTGCTTTATCGAGCGATAGAGTTTTGTCATTGCCTAATACGTCTTAGTGACATTAAACCTTCATTGCCGTTAAATTGCCGTTATGTTTGCAAGTCTACTTCTCTTTAAATATATTGTTATTTTTTCTGTACTCTATGATTACACTTAGATAATACAAAGGTGTGTCGAATTAGTTTTGGTTTTCTGCATGAACTTTTATGTGCTTTAAATTTCACCCAACATTAAATTTTTGTTCATGCTTTGCCACAACTTGTGGTGTGCAGGACGGATATGGTCGTAATTTATTTCACTTATTTTATTAGTTTGATGCTGCGAGGCTCCACTCTCGGAAATCCTCTTTGGCTCCACGGGTCACACGGGCGGGCAAATAGTTCCTGTGCGACGTTTTTCCAGCGAAATGGATGTAGAGAGACGTCGTTGGCAGGAATACCGGTGGTGCGACATATCCGTGAGCACAAATTGCTCTGCTGCGAGATGGCCTTAATCGCAATGTGTTAGGATTATTTGGAGCCGGGTGGGACCCACAACTTATCCACGTCAGTAATGACCGTTATATTCTCCTCCCCTGCGCGCGCATCCTCCCGAGCCCTGTCTTCTTCTTCTCCGGCGACGCATCGCGGCAACGCCGGCGAGAGATGTCGAGCTCCGCTTGAGGCAAACAGATGCAAACAGATAAAATTAAGTGCACCCTAAACATACCCATATTACACACGGAGTTCGTCAACGGCTCATCGGATCAAAAGCACCCAAGCCACACGGAGTAAAACTAATTACATAGGGGGACATCAACCGCAAGCTCCTACCCCTAATCTGGATCCAAAATTGGGCTAAACCGGAGCCCCAGGGGTGCGGCGGCAACGAGGCGGCGGCCCGCGCAGCTCAGTCGGAGTCGGAGTCGAAGAACCCGTCAGAGTCCGAGCTGGAGCTGAGCTCGATGACGGGGTGGAGGGATTCTTGGATCGCGGCCTAGACGCGGCGTTCCTCAAGCTCCCTCTACATCTGACGGCGCACCTCCTCCTCCTGCTGCTGCTGCTTGCTGCGCTGGATCACCTCCTCGTTGATCTAGGGCAGGTCCTCGTCATCGGCGAAGTCCCCGGGCAGGAGGCCGCGGCGCGGTGGGCGGTCCTGCTCCTCCTCCACCCTCTTCGGTGGCGACAGCAGTGCCGCCATGGAGGAGCTTCCATGCTCGTAGCGGCTGCGGCCGGCGGCGGCCGCAAACTCCATGCGGTGGTCGCACTCGACCACCTCGCGGCAGGCGAACGCAGGCGGCGCCGTGGCGCCGTGGTTGGTGTACCTGCGCGCGCCGCGTTTCCGACCGCCGTCGGAAGCTGCGCAGCGCGCCCGAGCGGGGTCAGAGGGGGCCGCCGCTTCCGCCCGTTGCGCTCCTCGTCGGAGCGGTTTCCGCCACCGGAATGGCCACCGCGGCCGGTGATTGAACCTCCCCTCCTAAACATCGGCGGTCGGTGGGGCTGGATCTTTTGGCGTAGGTCGATTTGATCGCCGGCGGCGAGCAAATGGGAGCGGCGGCGAGTGTGGGAAATGGGGGAAAATAGCTAGGTTCGTGGATAAGAAGGGGAACGGGAGACGGTCGGAACAGAAAAAAAATTTGGGCCATGGCGTTGGGCCATGGAGTTGGGCCATGGCGGCGTTCGGCCGTGGCTAGGCGGTCGGAAAAGGAAAAAAAAACACCGGTTGGGCCATAGTTGGTTGGGCCGTGGCCTATGCGCGTTTGAAACTACTTCAAAAAAAATTTGACATGCTATATAGATAAAACACAAATTTGACATGCTATTTGGAAGTTGCAATGATTTCCAAACTATGGTAAACTTGTTTGTTCTAACTTGGTCGTCAATCCGAGCATTTTTGCGAAGTAAACTCATATTCATGAAAAAAGTGCTGAAAAGGAGCTCCAAAGGTTGGGTAAACGACCTCATTTCTAAGCAAGCTATTTTCGACCTTGTCTAAATCAGACAAATAACTGTTCTACAAATCTATTTTGTATATAAGGAGACTATGTGCGCAGGTTTTTTCATTTTTTGAATTTTTTATGCTCATTTGAATTTTGGTCAAACCTTTTTGCTCATTTGAAATTCTTCAGTTAACACTTGAGTCAACAGTTCTGTTTTCAGTAAAAAAAAAAGTTCACCTTGTCACTCTAATGTTCCTATTGTTCTAATGGTAGAATTGTAACTATTACCTCCTAATGGTGGTAGATTTGTCGCAAACATAGGCATAGCCTAGTGTCCAAGGGTTGATGGCTCCCTTTGCCCACCCAAGTTCGAGTCCCCATGCTCCCAATTTAGGTGTTGCACATTATTCCCGGTCCACTGGCTTCGTGGGTCGGGCAACTAACTATTATAGATTAAAAATCTATAATAGTGAGTTGTCCCATCTACTAAGATGCTGCACTGGGACAATTTTTTTGAATTAATATTTATTTTCTTCTCATTTTTTGTCCCATCTGAATTCAATTTTGAACCAAAATTCAAATTTACATGGTATTTCACACTAGATACATGCATTTTTTGTTTTGAATCTATGTAGACCTTGTTTATCAACTTGAGTTGTTAGTACATGACATACTAAGACTATGTGCACAGGTTTTCCATTTTTTTGATGTTTTTTGAAATTTTTATGCTTATTTTCGAATCGGTCAAACCTAAGTTTGACCAACATTTAAACAATTTTATAACATGAAAATGAAAAACTAAGCCTGATCCTTCTTAGTCACTCCAAAATGAAGATTTGGTGAGTTTTTGGAAAATCTCATGTTGCAAATCCAAAACCACTCCTCTTCAACCTTAGACTTCATAGTTCGAGTTTTGAGATTTCACACTAGATACATGCATTTTTGGTTTTGAATCTATGTAGACCTTGTTTATCAGCTTGAGTTGTTAGTATATGACATACTAAGACTATGTGCACAGGATTTACATTTTTTTGATTTTTTTTTAATTTTTTATGCTTATTTTGAAATTGGTCAAACCTAAGTTTGACCAACATTTAAACAAGTTTAAAACATGAAAATGAAAAACTAAGCCTGGATCCTTCTTAGTCACTCCAAAATGAAGCTTTGGCGTGTTTTTGGAAAATTTCATGTTGCAAATCCAAAACCACTCCTTTTTCAACCTTAGACTTCATAGTTTGAGTTTTGAGATTTCACACTAGATACATGCATTTTTGGTTTTGAATCTATGTAGAACTTGTTTATCAGCTTGAGTTGTTAGTATATGACATACTAAGACTGTGTGCACATGTTTTCAATTTTTTTGATGTTTTTTGAATTTTGTATGCTTATTTTGAAATCGGTCAAACCTAAGTTTGACCAACATTTAAACAAGTTTAAAACATGAAAATGAAAAACTAAGCATGGATCCTTTTTAGTCACTCCAAAATGAAGCTTTGGTGAATTTTTTGGAAAATTTCATGTTGCCAATCCAAAACCACCTCACTTTACTCTTGATTTCATACGACATAGTGTGAGATATCACACTCGTTATGTGCATTTCTTCGTTTGAATATATGCAGACCTTGTTTATCAACTTGAATGGTTAGTATATGTCATAAGGAGACTATGTGCGCAGGTTTTTTCATTTTTTGATTTTTTTTTAATTTGTTATGCTCATTTCAAAATTTGGTCAAACCTTCTAGAAGGAATCTGCGGGCACTGTCCGATCTAACCAAGCCTTCTAGAAGGTAACTGCAGCCGTCCGATTCAACATTCTAGAAGGAATCTCCGCGATCCGCGAGAGACCTCATACTGCAATCTGATTGGCTGGACTATTTTTTTTCTGAACGCGGATTGGGTCCCGAGTGGGCACGGTAGATGGACTGTTGGGCCGTGTCAATTCCAAGTGGGCCCGGGATGCGAGCACGTTGGCATGCATGCGCGAGAAACGACGGCGTTTGCATGCATGCGCGCCTGCTTGACTCGCCACGCCGATTCAGATGAACCGCTTGATTTAGAGCCATTAAACACGCTTGATTCAGATGCCGCAGTGATTCAGATGCCACGCCCCTTCGTTGCAATGTGAAATGGCAACGGATACACGCCCTGGATACACACCCGCCTCCTCGTTTCATTGGAAACCCTCAGCACCGTTCTAGCCTATTTAAGCACAGCACGCACCCCCTCTTCCTCTCCCACCCAAGGCAGAGCCACACCATGCATCCAAGTGAGCTCTCCACCTTCCTCTTCCTCTCCCATTCAAGATGCAGTTCAACGGACCAACCTTCGAGCGGCCGCCTACCGTGCCGGAGCGGCGCCACCTGCCGGGCGTCCGCGTCGAGAGCACGCTCCGTGTGTGGGTGCAGTCCAGGTACAGGGGGGGCGAAATGCTCACGCGCGACTTCCTCGACGCCGGCTATGTCCATCTCCCACCGGGCTCGCCGGTGATGTACGAGCTCGACATCAGTATGGACGACTTCGCCATCAGGATGATCACGGTCACCTTCACCAACCCGTTCGATGCGCAGCATCTCCTCGGCCAAGTTTTTTGGTGCGGCTGCGAGTCAATCTTCTTCACCGTCTGGAACGCCTTTACCAACTGCGAGAGCATCTTCCCCCACCCAAACCATATGCACTCCCTCCTCTACGAGGAGGACTGAAGTTGAAGACGGTGGTGAAGAGGCGGCCAAGGTGGAAGAAAGTTCAAGATGCTGTTCGTGAAGCGAGCCCGGCCGGAGAGAAGTTGTTTATTTTGTTTTAGTTCTATCTTGTTTATTTTGTTTTCTGTGTTTTCTGTGTCGTGTAGTGTCCCTGTGGACTTATCTATGTAACGGTGGTACTCGTCTTTATCTCGTGTTCGTTTGCATCTTATTTATCTCGTCTTTATATGTGTTAAAAAATATTCGTGCCCAAAGATCATTCTGGGCATTCTATGCTGGATCATTCTGGGTTTTCATGGAGCAAGTGGTTAAGCAAAAAAAACAAGATGTTTCATAAAACAATGTGTGTTGAAAGATAAAACTACACAAGTGGTTAATCAACTATAGGTACCTTTCTTCCCTAGGCCAGTCAATATCATTCCTTTCGCTTCACCGGTTACCAGCGCCGCGCTTCACGCCACTGTCCCACGCGGTCTTGGGTTCGAGTCCCAGCCGCCCCCATCTTTCCTTTTCTTTCTTCATTTTCCACCGTTTTTTTAGAAAAAATCCACACTTACTGGGCCTAATTGGATGGAGTTGGCCCATTCGTCTAGCCGACACTAGGCTCTCAGAACTGAGATAGCCCACAGTGAAACCTTCTATTTTTCTCGAAAAAAAAGAGACAGAGGAAGATCGATCTGCATCACCGGAATCTCGATCCGCGAGGTGGCGCGGGAGCTAGAAGACGACATGGAGCTCGATTAACGACCACCCGGAGCAGAAAGGGATCTCAACGCCTCCGCGCACGGCCCCTGTATCTGTAGCACACGGCTGCGTCCTCCACAGCAATATTCCGACCGTCAGCGGCGCTCCCCGTCGCGACACCGTCCTCTCGGTCGCCCGCGCCCGGCACCCGCACCTTACTACCAACAGGGGTCGCCGCCCACCTCTACGCGTGGCCGCCTCCAACCCCATCTCCCGCTCGGATGATTCCTGCTCACCGCTGCGAGCTCCACTGCAGGCGTTGCTGCGCTGTCGCCGGAGAAGAAGGGGGACGAGGGGATGGCTCTGTTTTCTATCAGCTGGTGAGGTGGATCCCGCGCTCAGAGGTGCTCATGTGGGTCCTCCGCTGATGTGGATAAGTTGGGGGTCCCACCAGGCACACATAATTCCAATCCCTAACCTGTCCCTTGCGGTTAAGCCCTACTGTCGCATAGGAGCTATTCAAACCACGAGATGTTTCGCACGAGAGCCATTTCAGCCAACAACGTCGCGTCCTGGACAATTCCCCTCAACGACGTCGCACAGGAGCTATTCACCCCACACGGGCTGCAGAACCCCCACCCCCACTTTTTCCAGTTCTCCTTCTACATTCATACCGTCACTAGTGCAGGTGGGTGCCGCCGAGCAATATCCGGGCGGGCCGTTGCGATGGGCAACATAATTCATTATCTTACAGTTCTAGTCAATAATTGCACAAGGTTAATCAAAAAGAACAATAACAAAAAAGTATAGGCTTGATCGAGGATAGGTGTGGATACTTCTGTATAACTAGTGTGTTGCCTCTCCAGCTAACCAACACATATATGTTTGAATTAGGAACAACTACTTTGGTGCCTGATCGATTTTAATCATCTGGTGGGTGATCGGGCTACAAAGGAAAATATGCATAAATATATTACTTTTCACGCGTCATGGTGCAAGTTGCATGCAGGGGCTGATGGAGACACGTAGGTCATCAGTTCGAAAATGCACAGGTTGTTTCTTTCATCGGAACAAGTCCTTGGTCAACTATCCTAAAAAAAGAAGGTCCTTAGTCAACTCAACAGGATTCATTGTATACTTCACCAATACGATCAGGCGAGTGGTTTGAATATGTTTTACAGATTATTAGTAACACACGGCAAGGATGGATGGAAACAAACACCACTGGTATAGGAAACAAAAATTGTTTCCGTCAGAAGAACTAGTCATTTTCCAAGTTGAGACAACATACTTATTAGTTTCACTTATTAATAATAGAACATTATTGCCTAGTAATCAGCAAAAAACCAGGCGAAGAACATCACAACCGTTCTCATACAAGACAGTGTCGAGTGTCTGCTTCTGCCAGATGTTTTTTCAGAGCACTCGGCCTAAAACTCGTTGTTGCCAAATGCCCTCGGCAAACTCGGTGGCAGTGGGCAACAAGGCTGATTCCGCTAGGGATTTGCAATTTGGTTTTGCAGAATGCAGAGTGTTATTTGCAACCAAATTATGTGAAACAAAGTCGAATTTGGTAGCTCCTTAATTACTTGCTTCAGTTTCCATGCTAATCTTATTTAAATGCTACGTGGACGGGCACATGCATTATTGGTTTAGAAACCGTGAGAAGAACAAGTCCCTCGTCAACTCTGTTGTAGTATAAGGGAACTTCCCGGGTGCTTCATAGTTTTCAGTGTGTGTTAGTTACAAAAACTTAGTTGAGCCTAAATACTCCCTCCGTGACGCAGTTGCTGCTCCTGCTACCTGTTCCCGTGATAAATATGGCTCAGCCAGCAGCAAGAAGCGAGATCGCCGTGACGCTGTTGCTGCTCCTGCTCTTGCTGCCAGAGGCGGCGGCGGCAGCGGTGGTGGGGGCAATCGGCTCGCCAAAGAGAAAGGTCGGGAACATTGTCACCAAAGATGTAACATCCGCCGGCTTGTCCGCTCTGATGAAGGCGCTCGGTGGCTCCAGCAAGGGCGGCCAGCTGGGCGGCGATGCCGCTGACAAGGCCGGCATCATACTTACAACGTATCCGTCGGGCAACAGACCATCACTGGAAGGGTCGATATCTTCAGCGACTTCCTCTGGGTGAAGTGCCCGGCGGCTCCGGCGGCGCCAGCCAAGGTCCCTTGCAACAGCCCCACGTGCTTTAGCGCGCTCAACACGACAGCTGACACCTGCGCCGCCAGAAACAGAACCGACTGCAGGTACGTCTACGTGTACGGGTCAAGAGCAAAGGGGACCAATAGCACCGGCTACCTCGCCAATGAGAAGATCATCGTCGGAGGCGGCACCGGGACGCCGCCCATCTCCGGGAGCATGGTGTTCGGCTGCAGCACCAGGACGACGGTGAAGTTCGACGGCGGCATCGGGCTCAACAAGGGCGGCCTTTCCATCCTGTCACAGCTACACATCTCCAGGTTCCCATTATAATGCATCTTAAGAATTACTCGTAGATAGATAGATTCATTGTGAATACATGCATGGGAAATGCTCCACCAATCATTGTTGGCCCCCCATGCTATCTCAGCCGTACGTCAGTTTAATCACTTTATTGGAGATGCGTCCAAAGAATTTTACAGAACAATACTTCCACATATGTTCAATCATTTTATAGAACAATCATCAGCTTTGCACGTTTGACATTTTCGCCTTTGTTTCTCTCCTCTCATTAATAAACATCAATGCATTTTAGTTTCAACCTGAATTAAACTTTAATAGTTTTCACACAATATTTTTTCAATAATATTCAACTAATATTTTTCTTTCAAAAGTATTCAACAATATTTAATTGTGTATTTTTTCTCATAAGAATATTCAAGAAAGACATTTTCAACAAACAATTTACAGATTTATTTGGCGAAATGAGCACAGTTGCACAACATTTTTTACAAAGATTTTAATTCAAACTTGATAGGACATTCAAACTCAAGATTCAAACCAATATTTTTTTTCAACCAGAAAAATATAGCCAAACAATAGTAATCCAACTCCCAATAATATTTTTTGCTGAATTTTCTACTGATGTTTCACATCAGATTGTTACGTGCGGCAGTATAATTCATACAAGATCCATAATTCATACTACATACTAATCAAGGTTCATACCCATCCAAAATTCATACATTCTAATCAAGATTCATACCCACAACATTACACATTTCATTAAAGATTTATTACAGATTTGACTCATGGACCAGCACCGTTTTTTTTTTCCTTTTCGGGCATTAGCACTCGAACTTTGCTAGCATCTCATATTAATAAATAAAAAACATGAAATATGATGCCAAAAGTTTGCTACCATCTCATACAAAGATAAGAAAAAATTCCTAACAGAACACATAAAACAAAAAGAAGAAATAGTCGTACAAGTCTTTTCACATAATTTGCAATGCCTCATGTCCATAAAAATTTCATAAAACATTCAGTACAATTGCATACATGATCCAATTCATATCCATACAAATTTTATTCATAGAACATTTTTCCAGAATATTTTCTTCCAAGAATATTCAACAATATTTCATATATGGTTTTTCAAGAAACTAACTTCTACTTCACTTAAATTGATGAAACTAGAGTTTCATTGTTGTTTTCACCGCAACGAATTAACTGAAATTTCAAAGGATCTCCAATGAAACAAAAAATAAATTGCAAGTTATTTGGATCCATACAAGTTAAATACGGGTTCAGCCATAGTTTAATTTTCAAGGTTTCAAGCTTCAGCAGATCTATAAATCTTGAAATAATATAAATAATCTTGACTGGACTCAAGGAATCCTCACTATGTTTTTTGTTAGAATAATTTCCAAAGATTTACAGGGGATTTTACAGCGGATCCACACAAGATTCAAATGGTATCAAGAAAAATACATGTAAGATCCACATTGAAAAGATCCACACAAGATTTTCTAAAAAACATAATACACTCAAGATCCAACATATACATACAATGAAACTCGAAAGATCCACAAGATTCAACAAGAAATAGTAATGATCCCTCAAGCAAAGAACAATAACAAACTACAACAAAATCTGGTGCAGTGGTAGTTGTCGGCGTGCCAATCTTGAGATGGGGGTGAGATTGGGACAGGGGGCTTCACGGGCCAATATGCAACTTACTGGAGGAGGGGTCAGTGGATCTGCTCCGATCCACATTACGTTCACGCGCATGGCTAAGCGGAGGTGGGAGGTTCCCCAATCCTCCCTCCCTCCTTCATGGCCTGGCAGCGCATATTGGAGGCCGTGGCGACGCGGTTTGTTGGCGACGGCGGGAGGATGAGATTCAGGGCCTCTTTGGATTGAAGTAATTTCATCGAAATTTTGGAGGATTCCAATCCATAGGTACTTTTCCTATGGAATGCCTTTGGATAATAGGATTGAGCCCACCAAATTTCTAAGGAATCCATTCCTATGCCCCCTATTCCATAGGAATCTCAAAATAAGCTCAAGCCTCATTTTATGTTTCCTTTTCAAAGTCCAATGCACTCACACTCTATCTTTGTCTAGTCTCTCTCTCCCCATTCATGTGAAATTCCCGTGTTTGTTTCTAGTGCACCATCCAAAGGCATGGTTTACAAAATTCTTGTGTTTTGAAATCGTGTAGGAATTGAAGTGTATGAAATCTCAATTCTTTATTTTTCCTATTTCTACATTTTTAAAATCCTGTGATCCAAAGCGGCCCTCGGTCACGGGGAAAGGGTGAGGGGTGAGCTTCGTGGGTGGGTAGGTCCGGTGCGGTGGCGTAGGTATGGGAGGGCGTCGGTGGGCAGTGGCGGAACTAGGGGGACCAGCAGGGGCCTTGGCCCCCCTAAGACATGCTACAACAAGCTAATTTGCATACATAAGCCATGGTTAGAAATATGTTTTAGAGAAAAATACTATGATTGGCCCCCCAATACATTATTAGCACGTTTGGCCCCCACTGAGCTATATTCCTGGTTTCGCCCCTGTCGGTGGGGAGGAATCTAGACTAGGGGCAGAGGCGGTAGGGAGAGGTGGCAGCTGGATAGATAGGGTGAGGTTCTGGGAATGAGTGGTTCGAGCCAACAAAGTCCGTCGTCGTTATGGCTGCCAATTAATGCAGAAACATGATTTTAATGAACTTTGTCCTTTGCTTCCTGCAGGTTCTCCTACTTGCTCACACCTGATGACTCCAATAGCTCTGGTTCCACCAGCGTCGTCCTCTTGGGCGACCAAGCCGTGCCGCAGACGAAACACAGCCGCTCCACGCCATTGCTACGGAGTAACACCTTCCCAAAATTGTACTACGTTAATCTCACCAGAATAAAGGTTGACGGTGAGTCACTAACTGGCATCCCGGTTGGAGCGTTCGACTTTGCAGCGGACGGCAAAACCGGCGGGGTGGCCCTGAGCACCACCTTCCCCATCACCTGGCTCCAGAGTGATGCCTACAATGCCGTGAGGCAAGCTCTAGTGAGCAAGATAATGTCAAACCCCGTGAATAGCTCGGGGACCAAACAAGACGGGTTTGACCTATGCTACAACATGAAGTCTGTGGCCGAGCTGAAGTTCCCCAAGATAACTCTTGTATTTGATGGTGTGGACTCACCGGAGATGGATCTCACAACGGTGCACTACTTTTACAAGGACAACATCACCGGACTGCAGTGCCTCACCATGCTACCAATGCCGGCAGATTATCGTATAGGCTCCATCCTAGGAAGCATGCTGCAGTCAGGCACCAACATGATCTACGATGTCGCTGGAGGCCAGCTGACATTTGAGACGGGAGCGGCGGCTCCGGTGCCCTCCCAGGTGCCACTCATGGCAATAGTCTCTCTTGTCCTTGTATGGGTGTTACTCTTCTAGATCGTATGACAGCGCTCGTTCCTCCTGATTTTAATGTTTTTCGGTCCCTAAGACTAGAGAACGGTACGTTCCTAGACCATAGTACAAAACTGTCTAAGCTTAAAGTTAATTATGGTTGTGCCTATAAACAATATGCAGACTAGTTGTGTTTATGTATGGTTAAATAAGGCTATATATAATTAATTAAAACTAGCAGGGTGGCCCTCGCAAATGCGAGGGCATCATCTCTAATTGATTGAAAGTGTTCAAAAAATAAAAATATGGTTTGACTGATACATTATTTTCAATTATTATGACAATATACAAAATTGTTCAACAACTACCGTAAACGTTTGGGTAAGCAGTCACTTATGCGAGTAACATCTTTGGCAATCTGAATTTCGTGGTGATTATAATGCCATATGTTGAAACATCCATGTAACATGATATTGGATCTGTATGATAGGTTAGTTATCTTTGATTCAAAAATTGTGGAACTAAGATAAATTTGTTTATCCTCCTTGATAGGCCACACTAAATATCGAGAATTATCTTTTTCTGAGGTTTCTTCCTCCTATGTACTCACTCCATGTCACAATGTGCAACACTTTACTAACATGTACATGGTGAAACTTCCTATATTATTTTTATATGAATATGTTGCTATAAGGATAAATTATTTCGTTCTAAGCTTATTTGGTAACATGTTTATACATCAATATTTTTATTTATTGCTACATGTTCCGTCAAACTTTATAAAAAAAACTCCTAACCTTTCGTACTGTGCATGTATTCCAGCCAAGTTACGTACTGCATGCTAATGGAAAATTGTAGCATGTGGACCATATGACCTATTTTCCATAATGACACGTTTATATTTCTAGTAAAATAAGAAGAGAGGACTTGCATGGACATGCTATTCAAAATCCATCGGATGGATCCACAGGATAGATTTTTTGAGATGAGACATACGTCTCTTGACATCACCTTCCGACAGTCTTTTCGGACCGAAGGGCGTATCAGTTTGGAACTCATCTTTCTCGCCGAGCCAGCAGCAGGCAACTCATCGTGATGTCATCCATGCAATTTAACGAATCATACGGCAACTTGCATGCATGTATACGTGCTAGAGTTGCATTGGAAGTGCGTAATCAATTGGTGCATCTATATTGGATTACTACTTGTATTCACGTGAGCTCTATTATTTGTAGTTGCACGTGACTTGGTTTTTCACGAATCGATCAACGATCAATGCCACCCAGCAGTTCGTGTCGCGATTGGTTTCGTTAGGCCAGCTGGCTCGGACGGCCGGAACGTGCTCGACCGGCTTATATAGTTAGTTAGTTTGTACGTGTCAGCGTTCAACTTAATTGTACATGTACATAAAGTTTTAAATCTTTCGTCCAATCCTAGCCCTTTGTTTTAGATCTAACCACTATAATTAATCTAGATGATGTGGATTAATGTGGTGGCTCTATTAGCTAACTCATTTTGCTTTTAGTATATAATAGATGTCCATGTTGGATGCTTGTTTCGAGATATTAGTATATTGTCAACATATTATCCCTAGCTTATTAGTGAAGCGGGAAGGTGTATACAGCTCACGCAGAACACCCTTAGTAACTTCCTCGAAGACAACCTCCTCCTCATCGTCCCCTCCGTGCCCGTCGCTTGCTCCGACGACGAGGCCATGCCGCTTGCTGTCCTTGTCGACGCGCTCCTTGCTGCCACCGACCATGCCATGCGTGCAAGCTTGTGCTGCAGGCAGATCAATCAAGTTCAAGTTTGAGGTACAACTGAACATTATCACCGTGTCCTCTCCGGATTGTCTTCAACTTCTGAAGCTGTTTTTTGCTCTATGGAAAGGCAGGACGGCTGGATGATATTGTCATTGTGGAATTACTTAATGGTCCTTTTGAGCAGCAATTGTTTGGAACAATGCTTATGCTCACTCTGTTGGTTTCGGAGCAATCAACTTGTGGTAACCAATGTTCATTCACAAAAAAATTGTGAGTATCCAGTCCTTAGCACGCTGCAGCAGAGGTTTGAAATACCAGTTAACAGTTTAATAAACAAGGTACAGTGTCATATCAGCACACTTCTGTTCGCGTTGGTTTGTGTAAAGAGCAACTTGTGGCAACTTCTGTTCACGTTGGTTTGATACTAGTTGACAGTTTTACAAACAAGGTACAGTGTACAGTACCATATCAGCATACTCATGCGGGGCGTGCTAGCCGACGTGCTTGGCATATGTTGATATGACTATTTGGAACCGTTGGTTTAGCAGGGAAGGTTCACTAGTAGAAAAGGGGCAATAGGTTTCGACCATTAGTACCGGTTCCCTTAGGAACCGGTACTAGTGCGATCGAATTCACTGTTTTTAACGGCTAGAGCCCGCGTCCCGGTTCGAAAGGGACCTTTAGTCCCGGTTCCAGACACGAACCGGGACTAAAGGTCCACCACACGCCGCCGCAGAGGCCGGGACCCGCGCAGGAACCTTTAGTCCCGGTTCTAGCTGGAACCGGGACCAAAGGTAGACCTTTAGTCTCGGTTCTTTTCTAGAACCGGGACTAAAGATCTTTCCTATATCATCTTCCTCCACGAGCCATCAGCTTCATTTCTGCAGCTCGGGTTTCATCTCCATTTTCTCTCCATTTCCCTTCCCTAGGTCAAGTTCATCCCCATTTTGTTCATCATTTGTCAAGATTTCACCCCGAGGTTAGCACAGCTTCATCCATTCTTCCGGCGCTCGTTTTGTTGCTTGTTTAGCTCATTTAGCTCATTTCACATTTCTAGTGCTAGCTAGGTGTTTGATGAAATGTCTAAGTTAGGGATTTGTTTTGTTTTATATGCAATTTGAGCTCAATTAAACTAAATTATGATTTGTAGGTTTTAGTGTCGTCCCGTCCCCGTCCTCACCGCCGTCGATAGCCCGCGCCGTCTTGTCATCTCGGTGAGCCTCTTTTTTATCTTTTATTTTAAAAAAATTACTTGTATGATTTAAATGCATAGTTATTTCCTGTATAATTTTCTTATGTTTTTTTATATGTATAGTGTCATGGTTTTGATATCCGTCCCCGTCGGCCCTCGTCCGGTCTATGATTCGGATGTGGTATATTTTTATAACTATTTGTTTCGTTTCGTGTTTATCACAATCATGCCGACCAACTTGACATAGATATATTTCTATTTAGGAGGTAGTTGAACCGGAAATTCCAGCCGACCCTATTGTCGAGTTTTTTGAAAAAGAAAACAACGATTTAAAACAAAATTGAAGATAAGTGAAGATCTTCGTCTCCAATGCCTAGAAGAGAAGATGGTATTGGAATTGAAGATTGCCGACATCGTTGATGCTCACGGGGTCAAGCTTGCCGACGTCGTCGCTGCTAACGAGAGGAAGATGGATGCAATGCGCGTCAAGCTTAAAAAGATTAGAAAATATGCCATTAGTCAGGAGGCTTGGTATCATTATGCTGTTGGTTCAATAATTACCTTAGTTGCGATTCTGATCGCATTTGTTGTTGGATTTAAATTCTTTAGATAATTGTATGTTAGTTTCAATTGATGTATGTTTATGAGAACTATGTATTAGATTTGGTCACTACTCTACTTTGCTTGATGAACTTGTATTAATTAATTTGGTCACTTATCTATTCATGATCGATGTAGTATATATATATAATGGTTTTTGATATACTTATATAATGCAGATGAGACGGCAATGGATGTACGGTGACCGACGCTGTCCCGAGTTCATTAATGGCATGCATGATTTTCTCCGTGTGGCTGAGACAAACAAGCGGACAAATGGTTTTATATGTTGTCCATGCAGTCTTTGTAAGAATATTAAGGATCACTCTTGCTCATCAGTTATTCACGGCCACCTGTTGCGGAATGGTTTCATGCTTGGTTATTATTGTTGGACCAAGCACGGAGAAAGAGGGGTTATAATGGAAGACAATGAAGAAGAAGAGGATAATGACAACTATCCTATGTTCGATGAACACGGTGATAGGGAAGACGAAGTTGAAGAAGATCCCATTGTTGATGAGCCCGACGATGATCTTCGTCGGGCCATTCGTGATGCACAAATGGACTGTGGAAGTGAAAACGAGAGGTTGAAGTTGGAGCGCATGTTAGCTGATCACACCAAATTGCTGTATCCAAATTGCGAAAATGGCCAGAAAAAGTTGGGTAGCACACTGGAATTGCTACAATGGAAGGCAGAGAATGGTACTTCTGACAAGGGATTTGAAAATTTGCTGAAAATATTTAAGAAGATGCTTCCAAAGGATAACGAATTGCCCTCTAGTACGTACGAAGCAAAGAAGGTGGTCTGCCCTCTAGGATTAGAGGTGCAGAAGATACATGCATGCATTAATGACTGCATCCTCTACCGCGGTGAGTACGCAAATTTGAATGCTTGTCCTGTATGCGGTGCATTGCGGTATAAGATTGGGCGAGATGACCCTGGTGATGTTGAGGGCGAGCACGGTTGTCCAAGGAAGAGGGTTCCTGCCAAGGTGATGTGGTATGCTCCTATAATACCACGGTTGAAACGTTTGTTTCAAAACAAAGAGCATGCCAAGTTGTTGCGATGGCACAAAGAAGACCGTAAGAAAGACTCTGGTGAGACACCCCGCTGATGGGTCGCAGTGGAGAAAAATCGACAGAGAGTTCCCGACATTTTCAGATGACGCAAGGAACTTAAGATTTGGTCTAAGTACAGATGGATTTAATCCTTTTGGAGAGCAGAGCTCCAGTCATAGCACTTGGCCTGTGACTCTATGTATCTATAACCTTCCTCCTTGGCTGTGCATGAAGCGGAAGTTCATTATGATGCCAGTGCTCATCCAAGGCCCGAAGCAACCTGGCAACGACATCGATGTGTACCTGAGGCCATTGGTTGAAGAACTTTTACAGTTGTGGCGTGAAGAAGGTGTGCGTGTGTGGGATGAGCACAAACAAGAGGAATTTGACCTACGAGCGCTGTTGTTTGTAACCATCAATGATTGGCCTGCTCTTAGTAACATTTCAGGACAGTCAAACAAGGGATACAATGCATGCACGCACTGTTTAGGTGAGACTGAAAGTATACATTTAGGTAACAAGAATGTGTACCTGGGCCATCGTCGATTTCTTGTAAACAACCATCCCTTAGAAAGAAAGGCAACATTTCAAAGGTGAGGCAGATCGTCGGCCGAAGCCTACCCGCCCTTAGGTTCTGTTATACATGATATGGTCAAGGATTTAAAAGTAATCTTTGGGAAGGGTCCTGGCGGTCTATCTGTTCCGAATGACGCTCTCAACCACGTACCCATGTGGAAGAAGAAATCTATATTTTGGGAGCTGCCCTATTGGATAATGCTAGAGGTTCACTCTGCAATCGACGTGATGCATGTGACAAAAAATCTTTGCTTGAACCTGCTAAACTTCTTGGGCGTGTATGGGAAGTCAAAAGATACACCGAAGCAAGGCAGGCCCATCAACGTATGATGGAACGAGACGGCGCTCATTCAGAGAATCATCAAGGTCCTGCGAGCTACGCTCTTACGAAAGAAGAGAAGAAAATATTTTTGAATGTCTTAGCAGTATGAAGGTTCCATCTGGCTTCTCGTCGAATATAAAGGGAATAATAACATGGCAGAGCTAAAATTTCAAAACCTAAAGTCTCATGACTGCCACGTGATTATGACACAATTACTTCCGGTTGCATTGAGGGGGCTTCTACCAGAAAATGTTCGAGTACCCATTGTGAAGCTATGTGCATTCCTCAATGCAATTTCTCAGAAGGTGATCAATCCACTTTCTCTACCAAATTTACAGAAGGATGTGGTCCAATGTCTTGTCAGCTTCGAGTTGGTGTTCCCACCAACCTTCTTCAATATTATGACGCACCTCATAGTTCACCTAGTCGAAGAGATTTTCGTTCTCGGTCCTGTATTTCTACACAACATGTTCCCCTTTGAGAGGTTCATGGGAGTCTTAAAGAAATACGTTCATAACCGTGCTAGGCCAGAAGGAAGCATCTCCAAGGGCTATGGAACGGAGGAGGTCATTGAGTTTTGTGTTGACTTTATTCCTGATCTAAAGCCGATTGGTGTTCCTCAATCGCGCATGAGGGGAGACTGCGTGGAAAAGGCACGCTAGGAAAAAAGCAACACTATGTCAAGACGGGATTTCTTTCACTCGAGCACACTACACAGTTCTACATAATTCCAGCTTGGTGGCTCCGTATATCGTGGAACACAGGAATATTTTACGCTCCAAATACCCAGAGCAACCTGAAGATTGTATTGATGGAGAACACATGAAGACTTTCGGCGGTTGGTTACAAAGACGTCTCATTAATGACACCAATGTTGGAGAACAGCTATACTTGTTGGCCAAGCAACCATCTTCGACTATATTGACTTTTCAAGGGTACGAGATAAATGGAAATACATTTTACACGGTCGACCAAGATAAAAAGAGCACCAACCAAAACAGTGGTGTCCGCTTTGATGCAACAAACTGCAATGGGCAAAAGGAAACATATTATGGTTACATAGAGCAGATATGGGAACTTGACTATGGACCTTCTTTTAAGGTCCCTTTGTTCAAGTGCAAATGGTTCAACCTACAAGGCGGGGTAGAGGTAGACCCACGGTACGGAATGACTACAGTGGATCTCAAGAATCTTGAGTACGAGAACGAACCATTCGTCCTAGCCAGTGAAGTGGCTCAGGTTTTCTATGTGAAGGACATGTCTACCCTACCAAAAAAAGAAAAGATAAGCAAGCGAATACATCATACGATGAGCCAAAGCGCCACATAGTTCTTTCAGGGAAAAGAAACATCGTGGGAGTGGAGGACAAGACAGACATGTCAGAAGATTACGATAAGTTTCATGAAATTCCGCCCTTCAAAGTGAAAATTGACCCAAGCATCAAGTTAAATGAAGAAGATTGTCCTTGGTTACGGCGCAATCAGAAGAAAGGGACACACACGAAGAACAAGTGAACACTAGATAGGGATGTTGTTGGTGATGTGTAATAATGTATTCAACTTTTATGAAACTGTGTAATAATGTATACATCACGAATAATATCACTAACTTTTGCCGGTCCTAATGTATACATCACGAAACCGGAAGCTTGCGCATCCGTCTCGCGTCGTCGTGAGCAGCAAATCGACCTTCGATCCACAGCGGCAAGACGTCTCTGATGATCTACGACCGCCCCAAAAAGTGTTGGGAATGTCGCAGATCATCAGAGCGCCTTGCCGCTGCTTGGATCGGACCGAGGGGCATGGCTACCACTTCCACCACCACCACCACTCCCACCTCCTCGGCAATTCATCATTACATCACCCTAATCCAGTGGCTGGATTCAACCTACCTGAGGGCTTGTGTTTCCAACAGCGTCGTTGTGTTGTCATTGTTCACCGTCCTACAGAGGTGGCTCCAATGGCTGGCCGATGAACAATGACGAACACAATAATGCCAGGGAACATGCCAGCAGGTAGGCTAAATCCAGCCATTGGATTCGGTGGCGAAGGTAGACGCTCGTTGTGTGCCGTTCGCTGCAGGGACGCCGCTATTTATAGGCGATTAGAAAGTGTACCTGTGGATGAGGTGGGAGTGGTGGTGGTGGTGGGAGTGCTTATCCAACAGCTCACAAGCCCTCAAAAGAAACACACCCCTGATCCAACGGCTCACAAGCGCTTGAAAGAAACACACGATCCGTGTGCTTCTTTAGTCCCGGCTGGTAACACCAACCGGGACTAAAGGCGGGCTTCGCGGTCATGACTCGTGTCAGTCACACGTGTCCACCCCTGATCCAACGGCTCACAAGCCCTCAAAAGAAACACACCCCTGATCCAACGGCTCACAAGCGCTTGAAAGAAACACACGATCCGTGTGCTTCTTTAGTCCCGGCTGGTAACACCAACCGAGACTAAAGACGGGCTTCGCGGTCACGACTCGTGTCAGTCACACGTGTCCACCCCTGATCCAACGGCTCACAAGCCCTCAAAAGAAACACACCCCTGATCCAACGGCTCACAAGCGCTTGAAAAAAAGGGCGGGAAAGAATTTGGCGGGAGAGAAGAAAAAAATCAAAAGCCCAACAGAAAAAAGAAAAAGAAACTAGGAAATATGTACATAATTTGTTGATTGAAATTTTTTGGCATTTTGGCACAAATATTTTATTTAACTTCATAATCCGAGGAATTACATTATGATTATATCAAAATATTCACCAATTTGAGCATTTATTAAATTTGACTGCATATTTGGAGAGAGTTCAGTTATATTATCTCTAAATATGAACCATTTTGAAATGATATAATATGTTTGCATTTATATTCAGAGGGAATACATAATCAGAGGGAATACATTATTAGTAAACAAAAAGGAAAAGGAAACAAAAGGAAACAAAAGGAAAAGGAAACAAAAAAAACAGGAAAAAGACCTTTAGTCGCGGTTCTATCCACGAACCGCGACTAAAGGCCCGTGGGCTTGGCGCGCTAATTTGGGCGGTCCAAATTTGACCTTTAGTCGCGGTTCCAGCCACGAACCGCGACTAAAGGGTCTTTAGTCGCGGTTCGTGGCTGGAACCGCGACTAAAGGTCTGTTTCGCGGCGTTTTCTGTGGCCGGGGCCGAAATCTCGCCATTTTCCCCCAAATCGAAGAACAGAGACAAAGCGCTCCCCGACGGCGAAGCGCTGCTCGATCCGCCGCGCCGCCGTGCCCCTCCCCTGCCTCGCGCCGCCGTGCCCCTCCGCCGTCGCGCCAGAGGTAGGTGCCTCCCCTGCCTCCCCAGCCCCTCCCCTACCTCGCCCCTCCCCTGCCCCTCCCCTGCCTCGCCGTGCTGGCGTGGCCGTGGCCGTGCTGGTGTGGCCAGTGGCCGTGCTGGGGTGGCGTGGCCATGGCCGTGCTTGCCTCTCGCGCCACCGTGCTCGACACGGCCGTGCTCATCCTCTCGAGCACACATTGCACTAGAGTGAGTGTGTGGGGTGAGAGGTAGTGCTAGGTGTGACATAGAGTGGTGTTTGAATCACCAATTTGAACCAATTCAAATTTCGGCCAAAACTGACAGATTCAGAAAATTCAGTTTAGGACTTGTGAAAAATTCTAAGTCACTGAATTCTGTTAACAAGTAGCTATGTTCAACAGAGACAAACAAGGTCTAGGAAATTCCAATTTGAGTGAGATGATTTTTATAAATCAGTACTCACCACAAATATGGATGACAAGCAAGAAATGCATCCAGAAAAGGAATCTAGATAGGAAAATTAAATAGAGAGAAAAGGTATCTTTTAACTGTTTTAGGACTTAGTGAAATTTTATAGTAGCAATTTTGTAGATGCAAATTTATAGATGCAATTTTATAGTAGCAATTTTATAGTTAGCAAATTTAGAAAATTTAGCAAATTGTTGTGTAGTAATTTTATAGATGCAAATTTTATAGATTGCAAATTTGACAAGTTAGCAAAGTTAGAAAATTTAGCAATTTTTGTGTACCAATGTTATAATGCAAATTTTATAGATTTTTGTGTAGCAATTTTATAGATGCAAATTTTATTGATTGCAGGGACATTGAGCTATGGATCCTAACTATGTGCGAGATGAGGAGAATGAAGACGTAATTATGCAACAGATATATGGGGATGCCAATCCAATTGATCCCGATCGAGAAGATGCCGGTGGAGAAGATGCCGGTGGAGAAGATGTCGGCGGTGGAACCGATGCCGGTGGAGAAGATGATGAGGATTTCACCTCACAATTTCTGATGGACTCTGGTGAGGGAATTGAGTCGGAAGAAAGAAGAGCCGACGAGGTCGAGATTTGTATTGCACTTATTAACGCATTATTAAGGCTATTTTGTTGATCACTACATTCATTAATTGATTTGTATTGCACTTATTAACGCATTATTTTTCTTTTAGCCCTCCGGATCGAGCAAATCTGCTAATAAGTTTAAACCTCGAGGCGGCACGAAAAGGATGTCGAGCGATCAGCCAAAGTTACCGATCTATGTAATTGCTGATAACGGCGACCCGCTGGAACCCAAAGAGAACCGCCGTAAATTCATAAATCAAGCTGGAGCTATTGTTAGGGACATGCTCCCGATCACCATACCAGAATGGCATAAGCCGGCGGCCGCAAACGACGATGACCCCTGCTATGTCCACCAGATTACAAAAGATTTGATATATGACACACTCTTGTCACATTTTAACCTCCCGGAAGATGTCTCTGAAATCAAGAAGGAGAAACTCAAGCAGTGGACTCTCTCGAAGATGGCCGAACAATTCCGGAACTGGAAGAAAACAATATGGAAAACATATGAAAATGAAGATCCAGATTTCAGTGGAAGTTCCGGAACTGCCCGAACACTAGTGAAGATACAAGATGACTGGGCCGCGTTTAAGGCGTATAAGAAATCGGCTACGGCTATGGCCCGATCGGAGAAAAATAAGGCAAATGCTGCGAAGAAGAAATACCACCATAGGTTGGGGACAGGTGGCTACAGGTCCGCCATTCCTAAGTGGTTAGCCGCTGAAGACAGACTGCTTGCTAAAGGGATCACTCCACAGACACTACACTGGCCCGAGAGGTCCAAATTCTGGATGTTCGCGCATGGTGCATTTTTGGACGAGCAAACAGGGCTAATTGTTGCAGTCGGAAGATGGAAGGAAAAACTAGAAACAATCCTCCCGAAGCTTATAGTTGATAGATGAAGCTCGCCGGGGTGTGTACAAACCCGATAGAGAGGACGACGAGCTGACACAGGCCCTGGGTAATCCTGAACACGTTGGACGATTACGAGGCCAACCCGGCGGTGTCACCGTGAAGACTGGGTTTTCGGAGTGCGCTGATAGTTATAGAAGCCGTGCAAGAAAGAAGAAGAAGGGTGAAGAACGGCTATCGGAATTGGAACTAAAGGTGCAGCAGCTCATGGAGTCACTTAATCAGCCAAGGCCGTCTCAACAACAACTAGAAGATCCTCAAGCCAATGCCGACCGATCTCAGCTTAAAAGCAGCGTTGGTTCACGCAAGTAGAACTCGATGCTCACTACGCCGTGGATGATGTCACGGAGAGGATAGATTGTGAGCTACATATGCCATTTACCAAATGGACCCGAAGCAAGCTACCATACTGGTGACATTCCAGCGGCTATGCTCGTGTCGGGGTGGATGAAATTATGCCGGGTATGCACACATTGTCTCTTGAGATTCCTGGAGGTGACGGTGAGACGACATTGGGAAAAGTCAAGAGTGGTTTTGCCCTGTGGAACAAGAAATACATCGTCTTGCCAAGGACATCGACTCCTCCTTGTAGCAGTCCACCTCATCAGTAAAGCCCAGAACTCCTAGACAGGGACGTCATGAGAGCGAGTCCATCTCGATCTCCGCCGCGTGAGGAATAGCCTGTTAAGTTTCTCCCGAGAAAGCGCAAGGTCGGTTCGCCGATTAGGAGGAGACCTAGAAAGCAGAAAACACCGCCGCCTCCTGAGAAGTTACCATGGGATAAAACTGTCGAGGAAAACGCCGCCGCCGTGAAGGCCTATAATGCAGCATTCTTTGCACCGAAAGTGCCCGAGCCAAAATTTACCGCCGACGTCGCTCCGGAGGCGTGTCATCGAACCGTCGATAACCTATATAACCCTCCACCATCGCCGCCATCAGACTATGAGCGTTATATTACCAAGTCATATGACGATCCGATGGAGGTCCCGCCGCCGAAAAAAGGTAAAGAAGTTCCCCAGCTCGGAAAACAAGAAGTGCAATCGGTCCCCCCCCCCCCCCTCAAGGTGTTTGACGAAAAAGAAATACACCGTATTGCCGCGGAAGCGCAATGTACTCCACAACAAATAGCTTCGTCAACCGATTACCCCATCGCTGAACTAGCAAGACAATATGTTCCCGGGGAAAATTTGGTCGACGGCAAGTTATCAACAAAAATGCGTGAGTTGCATACCTAGTACAAGAAAGCCGTAAATGAGGGGAATGTCAGTCTGCTGGTGGGGGTTAAGGAAGAGCACTACTGCCAACTACAATACGCTGTGTCCGTTGAATTTACCGAACTTTTTCAGTTATACAATATCCGGGCCCTCGACAAATCTATCATCAGTTCCTTTTGTCTGTAAGTGATTTATTTCTGTAATTTAAGTCTTTACCTCAGCTCGTTCATTGTCTGTAATTATCCTCACTATAATCTTTTGTGCGCTATATTTTGCAGAATGAAGATGCTCGACTTGAAAAGGAAAAAAAACAAGGATTTTGGGTGGATTGACCCCGATAAATATCATGAAGTCACCATAGAAGATCCCTTGTATAACAAGGGCACACCGGGGGATTTGCTAAGGTATTTCAAGCAACACCGTGACAAAAAGACTATATTATGGCCTTACAACTTCAAGTGAGTGTTACTGTCTCTTCTACATATTCTATTTTGCTCACCCGATGTTAAGTTTAACTGACGAGTTATGCATGACTGTGTATATAAACATGTGCAGGTTCCACTTTATTCTTCTCGTCATTAAAATTCACGATGGAGAAATTCATGTCCTTGACTCATTAAGGAAAAATCCTGTAGATTACAAGACATGTTTTGATATGCTCACAAAGTAATTTCATTTCTTATCGCCTCTTTCGTTCATTTCCTGATATCAAGTCATTAATAACTCCTTTGTTAATTTTATTTGTCGGGCAGCGTTTGGAAAGAGTTCATCAAGGAAGAACCCGGTCAATGGACACCGAAGCTGACATGGCGTCTGAACCAGGTAAGTAGTACTACCTAGCTCCACGCACCATTGTCATACTTGATTATTATTTGATTGAATTCTATTCTTGTATAGTCTTGCGCGGTACAGCCACCGGGAACTGATTACTGTGGATACTTCGTCTGCGAGTACATACAAGTTCTGACCTGCGAGAAATTCGAGGGCAAAAGAAGTAAAGAGGTACGTAAACATTATTCACAGCGTTATTGTTTTACCATCAGTTGTGCTGAGTTTCATTCATTTCATATATATATGTATACACACACAACTCATGTATTTATTTTGATCTTATTCTTTTAAAGTTGGCAAAAAAGCGCTGCAAGCTACCATTGGAGACCCGCTTCAAAGCCATTGCGGAGGAGTTGGCGGGATTTTACCTTGCGGAGGTCATACCTGATACAGGAGAGTACCACTGTAATACATAATTAGTATGCCTCCATGTAATACTGATCCGCATGTAATTAAGTACCTGGAACCGGGAAAACTTGATCTTCATGTAATTAATTTGTTTGTGTCATCAACGTGATCTTCATGTAATTTTTATGTGTTAAATATATATGACTTCATCTTCGTGTTTTTGGCGCATCGACTTGATCCCTGTACGGTGGAAACCATCCGATACCCCTAAACCCCCTCCTAAAACCCTAAATACAGAAAATTAATCGAAATAGGAAAAAAAAAGGAAACACACTAGTCCCGGTTCGTGTTACGAACCGGGACTAAAGGTTCCAGCCCCACGCGCCTGTGCCGAGCCCACGTGGATGGGCATCTAGTCCCGGTTCGGAACCAAGCGAGACTAAAGAGCAGGGGCCTCTAGTCCCGCTTTGCTAGTCTCGGTTGGCTAACCGGGACTAGAAGCCCTCTGGAACCGGGACTAGAGCCCATTTTTCCGCTAGTGGTTTCTCTGGCCCAGATCAGTGTCCAGTTTTGTACAATGAGGGCTGGAGCATCGTTCTTTTTGCGGATTCAGATATAGGGGAGAGGGTAATTTGTTCGTTGGTCAACATCAAGAATATGCGATTGTTTATATGCTGAAACTAAAGTTCCTGTCATATGTTACTCTTCCACCTGTTATGTAAAGATGAGGTTTCTTTCGTCTTGATCTTTTTTTTTGCGGGGGGGTTCTTTCGTCTTGATATGAAAAAAACTAAAGAGAAACTTGTGTTAATTAATCAATGTTCATGTGCAACAAAGTTGTGAGTCTACGGTCCTACTCCGATACATGTACAAATCCACACTGTCAATTTTTTCTATTTTACTTTGTACTCTACAAGAGAAAAAGAGAAAAAAAAAGTATCCGAGATCATCTCGTGCGTAGGCTCTTGCTTGTGCGGCCTGCTCGCCTTAGGACTTTTTTTAACAACTCGCGCGGCGGAACTAGCATGTGTCAGCCTTGGAGACCTTTTCTCCTTTCCGATAGTGATACTCCCTCCGTGAACTAATTGTAGTTATTTTAGAGTTTTCTTAATTCAAATGTATCTGGTCTTATTATCACTACAAGAAATATGTCAACTAGTGACTCCCAAATTTGGTCACTAAAAGGTCATAATTTTTCATCTATGACCTTTTTATGACCAAAATCTGAAGGTCACATACGGAGCGTCTCAAATGATCAAATGTGACCTTTTTTTTTGAAATGGCCATACCCATCTATGACCAAATCAGAGGGTCATAACTGTTATGAACAATTTTTTTGGTCATACGGTGGCTGCCGTGGCCACGTCACATCCTACGTGGTCAATCCTACGTGGCAAAATTGTGACCAAATTAGAAGGTCATGGATCAGAATCAGCCCAGTTCGGTGTTTTACATGGGCCGAGCCCAACAATTCAGCATATTTATATCTTTTTCCTGTCAATTTTGGTCAGCACCATGGGCCAAGCCCAACATTTTGGCCTTTTTAATGGGCCGTGGCCTTTTCAGGTCCACTAGTCAGACAGGTCCCATTTGTCAGGTTCTATCAAGTGGGTCCCTATTGTCAGGTTCTAGCAAGTGGGTCCCATTTGTCAGGTTCTAGCAAGTGGGTCCTAGTCATCAGGTTTTAGCAAGTGGGTCCGAATTATCTGGTCCATAATTTTCATATTGCAATTTTCAGTAATTATATAACCAATATTTAAATCAGAACAGACAGAACACAATATTTCAAACAGAGCAAACCACCAAGCTTAACACATTACAATCAAACATGGTTCACATCAGTTTACGACCATACATCGTTGACATCAGGTAACAACTAAATACAGAAAAATACAACTAGCTATCGAAGTATAACAAGCTCCAATGAGATGCTACTCCCCGACTTCTTCGTCCTCAGCTCGCATGAAACATGAAAGGAGGCAAGCATCTGCAAGATATAAAACAATATAGTTAGGAACAAAATAAAAGGAAATCTAACAACATGTTGACTATTAGGCAGTATGTGTATACAAATAGTAGTATAGAAAGCAAAACAAGACATACTGTCAGTCATAACATAGCATCTCTAGATCTGTTGTTGTTTGCATATTACACCAGTCACCAGCAGTCACCAGCATGGTTCAAAAAGCATAGCATGGAAAATATGTTACAATGAACATGTTCATCTTCAATTGGTATAGCATTTCAAATATTCATGTACGTGTGGTTTTGACATTTCAGATTCAAGAGTCAAACCAGTGTAATTCAACTACACATTTCACATTGCATTGGTTACATTAATCTTCAAAGACTAGATGGCAAGAGCCTGGATATGCCCTACTCAGCGGATGGACAATCAAACAATCAGTGAAGCATCACAGATACACAAATAAATGGAAACTATGTTTTCTTTTTCTTGAAAGAGGGTAATAGATCAGCGGATGGACAATCAAACAATCAGTAAAGCATCACAGATACAGAAAAATAAATGAAAACTATGTTTTCTTTTTCTTGAAACTGAAATTAAATTCAGAATCAATACTAGTTAAGTTATGTCCTTGTTTCCGCTAATCTGTATTAAGGGCGTCTTGGTCAAACACCACCTCTTGCTAAGGTGCCATATATGATCTATGTTGAGTTCAAAGACAGAGGATGAAGATAGAAAAAGCTACCTCCCCTGCCTCAAAACAACAGCTGTAGCCCAGCTCCCTTCACCTGGAGGATGGAGATAGAAAAAACACCCTTAGCCCAGCTCCAGCTGCTACTTGGCACAGACGAATCTCTTCACTTAACCCGGATGGCGGCGGACTCGGAACTGAGCTTGTTGAGTGGCCCAGACGGCTGCGCGGCCTCCAGTGTCGTCACAACCGCCACCGCATAGACCCGAAGAGCCGGAAAGGAGCACGGGACCTGAGAGGTAAATTCCTCATCAGAGATAAATACCTGCAGGTAACATAACCAGGCTCAACAGTAGCAAAATATTAAATAGCACCATCCAGCCAGTGCCATGAAAAACTACCAAATTTAGCATGAAATTAAAGATTTATAGCAGAGTGCAATATATCCAATCTATAAGCCAGCTCTAAAACTGTACCCAAGCAGTATGTAGATAAGAATGTCAAATTAATCCCACATAAGAGTGGACCTGGGATGCCTTCTCTGAAATCCTCTTCTAAAATATTATGTACAAAGAATAATAAATGTAGTAATGGCAAGCGATTCACTTGATTTGATCATGCATAAAAAAACTACAATGCTGTAGTTATCCAATAAAATTTGGATATACGATAAGATTGCAAACTTGACATGAAAACAAGGACATTTACAACCACTACTTGACATACTAATTTGCTCGGAGAGATTTCACGCAACTAGTGAGGCATTCATTCAGTGCAACGATTCAAGAGTAGCCTGATTAGATCAATAGAGTAGAAATTAGTTCATGACCTAGCTTGCCTACCACCTCGAGCATTGTGCCCCTGGAAGTCACAAGAACCGTACTTGTAGCATAAGCATATAGATACAAAAGTACGAACAAATTTACTTGGCAGTGTACACTTCCCACTCTGTTGACTGGTAATATTACTTCATGATTCATATATTAATTCGTCACTTCTCTTATTCCATTAATTTCAGAATTCTAATCTAGCAATCAGGAGATGTTACCAGAATTCTACTAGTCCTAATCAAAAGTCCCAGCTACTAGTGCAGCCATGGCTCGATGGCAAGCTGAGAAGACAAAAAGGGAGGAATAAGGGACTTGCCTACAGCATGGAGACGAAGAAGAGAGCCGGCACGAATGTGTCATATGGAGCAGGAGGGTTTTGAGGTCGTGGAGAACTGAAGACCATGCCGATGGAGATGCGGTGCTTACCAGGGAGCTCCTCCTTGCAGAAACAAATCAACACTGATACCTAAATTAGTACACCACAGAAACGGCAAAAATGAATCACGAACCAACGAATCTGGGGCTTACATGAAGATGAAGAACGTGGGCTTGTTAGGTTCTGAGGCTCTCATCTCGTCTCCACCGCCGATGGAATCTGAGGCTCCCAAGCGGCTAGATCAGCGGTCAACGAGACCAGCAAAGAGGAGAACGCGTCCTCGTCAGGAGGGAGCACCGACCGCGGCTCCTCCTATGCTTCCGGCCGCGCCGCCATGGGAGGGAGAGGGAGGCGATGATCTCCTCCGCACTGCCAGCCGGCTGGGGAGGGAGAGGCGTGGACGATGGTGTACTGGATAGGGAGAGTGGGATAGATTGGAGGCAGAGAGGAATGGGTCACTAGAGTTGGCTGGGAGCCACGCACAAAGAGGAAGAAGTCCTTCGCGGTGTCGAGGAAGAGGTCCTGTGTGGCATCGTTCCAGGCGGCGGCAGCCACCGGGCTGCAGCGCGGACGACGAGGACGTAGCAGTGACCCCATCCCCACGCTCTGCTTGGCACGAGGAGGCTCCGGACGGAGGCAAGCTCGGCCCTCTCTCACGGTGCGGCGGCCGGGAAGGGAGGAGCTAGGGTTTGTGGGTGGGGAATTGGGGATGCTGTGGAATATGTGGACGAGAAGATGCGTGGGTGGGTGGGTGGGACTTTACGGAAATGCCCTGAGCATTTTCACTTTTGGTGGGTCGTTTGTGTCATTTCAGCAAAAATTCAGATGGGAGGGAGGCAAATGGGAGGGAAATTTGGTGGTTTTAGATGGAAAATGGGAGGGAAATTTTAGCATTACCATTTTGCGGTTTCGTTGTCCAAACTAAATATAATTAAAGTGTGCTTATAATTGGTATATTATTATTTATGGTTTATTATTATGTGTATCTTGGAATGGCGCACAATGTTGCCAAAAAAGTTTCATTTTCTTGGAACAGAAAATTTGTTTTTCATTTTCCGAATGTAAAAAATGGTGTTTTTTTGTGAAGGACCTACAAAATATATGTTGCAAACATGTGTTTTTGTAAAAAAAAATGGTGTTTTTTCATTTTTCATGACATAGTTTGTCGAAATGTGCCCAAATTAGGCACATGTGTTCATTGTGGGATGGCAAGCAATGTTGTCGAACAAATATTTCGACATGTTTCACAAAAAACCCCACTTTTCATTTTTCAAGTGCTTAAAATAGCGTTTTTTATGAATCGGCTACCGAGAAACTCGTCCAAAATGGCACCGATACATATTCTACTCAATGTAGATATCATTGTATGTACAATCACAAAAAGGCATGCATTTCTGAGCTCTCTGCCTATTTCCAGCCATTTAAACGGCTTCCTGCCGATTCAGCTAGAAATGGCTAGATTTTGAACTGCAGCTGCCACGTAGCTTGCCCGTTATTTTTCCTAAATTTCATTTTTAGGTTCACAAGTATCCATTTCATCGGAGTTACATAAAAAAATATCCACATGATTCAAACAATAGACATGAACGGTCACGGCGGCGACTTCGACTAGATTTTCAAATGAGCATACGAAATTCGAAAAAAAAATGGAAAACCTTCACGTAGCATCATGATATGTGACCTAGTTATCAGAAAAAATATATAAACTTGCTTTGCGGAAGTTTTACTGTAAAAGTGTTCCCAGAAACTTGCTATCACGAACGAACATTCATAGCATTCAAGACAAACGAGCAATGTTTTGGCCACATTCATAACATAGTTTGTCGAAATGTGCCCAAATTTGGCACATGTGTTCATTGTGGGATGGCAAGCGATGTTGCCGAACAAATATTTCGACATGTTTCACAAAGAAACCCCACTTTTCATTTTTCAAGTGCTTAAAATAGCATTTTTTGTGAAGCAGCTACCGAGAAACTCGTCCAAAATGGCACCGATACATATTCTACACAAAGTAGACATCATTTTATGTACAGTCACCAAAAGGCATGCACTTCCGAGCTCTCTGCCTATTTCTAGCCATTTAAATGGCTTCCTGCCGATTCAGCCGGAAACGGCTAGATTTTGAACTGCAGCTGCCACATAGCTTGCCCGTTATTTTTCCTAAATTTCATTTTTAGGTTCACAAGTATCCATTTTATCAGAGTTACATTAAAATATCCACATGATTCAAACACTAGAATGATCATATCTGCAGTTTTAACCGTATTTTGAAATAGTCATATGGAATAAAAAAATCAACAAAAAAGAAAACTTCGCATTATTGCATCATTATATGTGATCTAGTTAACGATAAAAATAATTAACTTGGAATACGGGAAATATATTGAAAAAGTTTTCTTAGAAATATATTGAATTTAATAGAATAATCCAAAAAATATATTTTAAATTCTTCAAAACCATATGTAAAGCAATATATAAGTTAGTCATATTTTGTTATTTTATTTTGAACAAAAAAAGTCCCTAATATTCTATAATTATAGAGTACAACTTTACAAAAATACAAAATTTATTTGGTTGAAATTGGAGTTCAAAATCAAAAGTTATAAAAGAAAACATAAAAGAATAATAAAAAGGAACAAAAAAAAAAAGAACTGGGCTGGCCGGCCCATAACCTTGCCTCACCTCGCATGGAATCCTGGCTTTATTCCTGCATGGGCCAAGGCCCACTGTGTGCACGAAAAAAAAAAGGGTGCCAAGTCCAGTCGGGTGAATAGAATAAGTAGGCCTGATGTGATCTATTATCACATAACTTGCGATGGGCTAGTGATTAGCTCTGGCCAACTATAGGGAGAGGTCTAGAGTTCGACTCCCAGGTTCGATTTTTGCGTCGAATTATTCCGAATTTGTCTCTGTGTGTGCTGGTCCATGTGTTAGGTGGGGCAGTGGCGGGACCCACATGTCATGTGGGCTGGGTGGGTCCTGCATGTCATGCCAAGAGGTGGGGCAAGGTGGGTCCCGCATGTCATGCGAAGTGGGAGCGGGCCCCACTTGTCATGTCGGGTGGGATCCGGACCCACATGTCACGTGGGCGTGGTGGGTCCCGCATGTCATGCGAGGTGGGAGTGGGTCCCACTGTCAGGTGGGGCCGGGCAGTCCCACATGTCATATTTGCGGGTCCCACTTGACAGATTTGTTAACAGTCAACACCTCCTGTCAACAGGTCCCACATGTCAATGTGGTGACACGTAAGCACAAATGACACATAGGCGGTGACATGTAGGCGCGATGAAGTGACATGTAGGTGAGACCGCTGAGGTGTCAGTCCAGTCATACCAACACATCTTGGTAATGGCTCCCACCTGTCAGCGAGTTCACCATGACTGAATATGGACACGTAAGCGACATATGTCTGCCACGTGGGCATGATTGATGAGGTGGCTGTCCAGTCGTTCCTCATGACCAATCAGAATGGTCGTAAATAAGGTCATACGCAACTGCTGTCTACATTATGACCAATTTGTGTAAATAGATTATGACTTTTTTGACCAAATTGGTCGTTAATTTTTTGATTAGGACCCTACAAACCAGCTCATGACCAAGTGGGTTAAAATGGTCATAGATCTATGGCCAATATTTTGAAAGTCACTAGTTGACATATTTCTTGTAGTGTATATAATAATATACGTTTACTCATTTTAGTATGTACGTAGTTAAAATTAGAATGGTAGGTCCAATGACATTAGTCTTAGTGAATTGAGGGAATACTATTTTACAGAGAAGAAAAGGAGATGCTTCTAGCTGAGTTATTGGCCCGTGCATCTTTATACTGGATTTGGCTGCCAAATATGCAGTCTCCCAGGCACGCGCACAGATCCCGAGCGCGGGACTGACCACACGCTGCAAAACAAGAATCTCATCAATTGCCTTCCTTTTGTCTCCTCTTTCAGTTTGTTCTTGCATGTACTTTCCTGATGTAGCAAGACGGCTGGTGCCTCGTGATTTTACTAATTGGTATCTTGTGGAGGAAGGGCGCTTTGGCTCCCAGTTTTTTCGAACAAAATTCAAAAATTGAAAACTTATCAAAAAATTCCGAAAACAATCATGCACGTACCTGAGCATGGTACGCACCACCGTGAAAAATTTCGCACCGAAATGTCATCGTATGCGCCCTGGGCAAAAATGACAAAATTCTGACAGAAAATGAGATCCCAAAATTTGAATTTTCTGTCAGAATTTTGTCATTTTTTCCAGGGCGCATACGATGACATTTCGGTGTGAAATTTCACACGATGGTGCGTGCCATGCTCAGGTACGTGCATGATTTTTTTCGAAATTTTTTGATAAGTTTTTCAAAAAAAATTATACTACCGGAAATACCGGGAGCATTTGCTCCCGGGAGCCAAAGAGAATTTCCGTATCTTATGTGCCTATCTGCTCATGTAATATTTCTGTTTCTTTTGGAGAAATGATACAAGTATGGATTAAGAAATATCGGGCTGGCCGGTACGGTGTTGCTGAGAAACAATGCTGGTTTCGGGATGATATCACTATGCCATCGAGCAGTGTGTACTCCGATACTCAGATCTCTCCATAAACCAAATCTCGTCTTGGCGAATTGAACTGTAACTTCTGTATGTCAGTGTGCTGAGGAGGCTGTAGTGCTGTAGATGTATCTGATACGGCCAGGTTATCTCGTCCTGTTATGTTGAGGCCAGGGTTCATCACTTCATTGCTCATATTGATCCCAAAATTGTGATGTTATTTTCCGGTATGCCGGCCTGCTCTCTTTGTAGGAGACAACCCATCTGGCACACATGGTTGGATGAGAACGGGTACAGATAATTTGTTCTTGCGCAACAAGTATGCACAATCTTGCAGTGTGATTTTCCTTTTAATCTTCAGGAGTACTAGGAGTATGTCTCAAGTGCGATTTCCGGACCCTTGCATTTGTGCCACATTGATTAGCCACTTGTCGTCCAGTTGTTGATAAGAGCACATTGGGGCATGATGATTTTCATTCTGCTTGTAACAAATGTCTTGGTCCCCGACAGAAAGCTCCAATGGCAATACAGTACTACAAGCTAGGCTGCTAGCATTAACAAATAACAATTCTGCGGTATCTACGTTTTGAGTGGTCACTGAATGCTGCAGTTTGTAGTTGTAGCAGACGCGGCTTGCCTGCGCCCACCACGTGCGACCATCGGTGCGGCCGTGTACGTGGCGTCCATCAGGCGCTTCCGCTAATTAAGCATCTCTTTCGTATTTTGCAGTTGAAACCAGATACGGGGTACGAAGAATCCCAAGCGTAGTAATGCAGCAGTTTCATATCCTACGAGCTGGACATACGCCGCTAATTCGGTATCTTACAGGTCTAGTCAAATAACAGGACACTATCGATGAATACGAAGAATAACAATTGAACAGCTATCAATACAAAATTGCATGTTGCAGAAATAGAAGCGTGATCGACATGTTTCTGCCAGCAGTACCGGGTCCTTTGTCAACTCTGTGTCGATATAGAACCTTTATTTGATGCTTCACTATCATCTAGCTAGTGTATTTTCAGTTTGTTTTACCGACCGTCTGTTAGGGCGAACCTATATATCTTGACTTGGATTATACACTGGCCCGTCCTCGTCGGCTCGTCTACACGTCATATGTGGACAGATCGATGAGAACAGTTGTTGGCGGTAGCGTGACCTCCTAGGCTCAAGGTCAAAGGGAGCCGACGGGCAACGCCACAACGGCGCATGAATAGATGGAAGGTGCTCGCAGCGACTCGGTTTGTTGGACTTTGATCCAGAACGGAACCTGACTTTGTTGGCGTTGCTTATATCGGTGCTGACGGCAATCCTTGAAAGGGTATCCTCCGCTATGAAGATCATCAAACCTGTTAAAAGGCTGATGCCGAGCAAAGCCCGGGCGGTGTCGTGCGAGCTGCCCGCTGCGGAGGACACGCTAATTAAGTACAGTTCTAGTGAATAATTGCACAATGTCAATGAAAATGTAGAATAGCAAAAATGCATGCGTGATCGAGGATACGCGTGGATCCATATAACTATTGTACGTGTTGCTTATCTATCTAACCAACACATATACATTTGAATTAGGACCGGCGACTTTGCTGCATGATTTTAATCAGCCGGTGAGTAATTGAGCCACGAACTTAAAATATACATAAATATATATAATTTTCACTCGTCATGCATGGTGCAACTTGCAGGGGCTGACGGAGACACGTAGGTCATCAGTTCGCAAATGCACAAGTCCTTTGTCAACTTGTTTCTTTCAGCCGAACAAGTCCTTTGTCAACTCAAGAGGATTCATTGCATACGAATCTGTTCTACAGATTATGAGTCACAACAAACTTATATTTTCAATCTTACCACATATTTCCATTTGCACGAGTTGATTATCATTACTATTGATACCAAAGCATGTCCGTTTCCAGAACTGCAAAAGTGATACCGCCAACAAGAAATTTTCTCTCATCTACACTTTAATTTGTTGCCTTCATCTAAATTCATCTAATAAAATGCTTTAAATATTTTGAAACCATAAATTTATTTATCCAACAGTTTAACACTTAAGTTCATGTCCTCACATTGCCGTGGACCACCGTGCTCATTTATTCTAAAATAAAAAACTTGTTTCCTGACAAACATTATGCCATCGGCTTTTGTGGTTACGGCCCGTAAATCTGGTTACCGATGGGGCGATGGGTAAACAAGTTTTCCGACAACTTGCTTACCAGTCAAAAATCACATTATTTTTTGATTTTTTTGAATTTAAACATCAAACTACGTTAAATAAAGCGTCTTCTTGTTTCATGATTAATTCCATATGTATGTTTTGACAATTATTCCCGTGGTGTAAATTTAATTTCCGTAATTATGGAAAAAAAATGTTCAAAGGTTAGAAAAGCACCTGATACCTAACATGAGCGTATGCTACCGAGAGACGAGTATACCGTTGCGCTACTTGCAAGATCGTGTTCAGTTAGAGTTTAGAAGAGATTTCACTCTTAAATTAATCCGGTAACCATCCGTGATTTCTTGGTTACGGCGGTGACTGGGAATCCCAAGCCCCTCGGGAGATTTATTTTTCTGCGACCAAAACAAACCACTCGGCATAGGTCCTCCACACCCCGAGTTGCGACGTTAGGATGCCATGTTGCCATGCTTTGTTGCCAAACTCCTCAGCTTTGTTGATTGCAACACTCGGCATCGTTTTTTGTATGTCCGAGTTTGTTTTTTTCTAATGTTGCCCGTAATTTTTGGGTGTCTGTTTTTGCCGGGTGTTTTTTCGCGATGCTCGGCCTAAAACTCGTTGCTGCAGAGTGCCTGATAAATTACACTCGGTGAAAACTCGGTGGCACTGGCCAACAAGGCTGATTCCGCTAGGGATTGCAACATTTTATTGCAGAGTGTTACGTATAACATGGAACTTATCTGTGAAAGTCTAGGTCCTTTTTTAAAGGCTACATGGACGGGCACATTCATTAGAACTTACATGTGAAAGTCTAGGTCCTTATTTAAAGGCTAATATTATTTGATGGCTACATGGACGGGCACATTCATTATTGGTTTAGAAACCGTGAGAAGAACAAGTCCCTTGTCAACTCTGTTGTACTATAAGAGAACTTCCCGGGTGCTTCATATGTGCAACAGTTTTCAGTGTGTGTTAGTAACACAAAAATAAGTTCCAAATATGGCTCGCCCCGCAGCAAGAAGCGCGATCGCCATGACTCTGCTGCTGCTACTGGTCCTGCCTGCGCCGGCGGCGGCGATAGTGGGGCCAATCCCCAAGCCTGGAAACGAAAAGATGGGGACCCTTATCATCAAAAAGGTAAAAGCCGCCGGCGTGTCCGCTCTTGCGGGTGCGCTCGACAGCTCCAACAACGGCGGGCTGCTGGGCCGTGATGCCGCCGACAACGCCAGCAGCATACTCTTCAGCGTATCCATCGGGCAACAGAACGTCTCCGGAAGTGTCGACATCTCCAGCGACTTCTTCTGGGTGCAGTGCCCGGCCGCTGCGCCAGCCAAGGTCCCCTGCGACAGCCCGACGTGCTTTAAGACGCTTAACACGACGGCTGCCAACTGCGACGGGAGAATCGACTGTGACTATGTCTACGGGTCCGACACCGGCTACATCGCCAACGAGAAGATCACCATTGGTGCTGGGACCGGGAAGCCCATCTCCGGGAAAGTGGTGTTCGGCTGCAGCACCGAGACGAACGTGATGCAGGATGCTTCCATCGGGCTCAGCAAGGGCAGCCTCTCCATCCTGTCACAGCTAAACATCTCCAGGTTCCCATTCACATCTTCAGAATTAGATAGATTCATTCATTGTGAATATAGTATGTGTGTGTTTCTTAGTGAACCAGGTAGCGACGCCCCATGCATGTACATCGTTTTTGTTTTCTGATATAACCAAAATCTGTATTTATTTGGTATTGTCATGTATGTTGATATACCTGATAAACCTCGGTTAAACTTCATAGAAGTTTCTGAAATAAAGGCTGTCTTTTGCATCTTGCAGGTTCTCCTACTTCCTGACACCCGATGACTCCAACAGCTCCAGTTCCACGAGTGTCGTCCTCCTGGGCGACCAAGCCATGCCGCAGACGAAACATAGCAGCTCCACGCCATTATTACGAAGCAACGTGTACCCGACCTTGTACTACGTTAATCTCACCGGAATAAAGGTTGACGGTGAGTCACTAACTGGCATCCCGGTCGGAGCGTTCGACTTCGCGGCGGATGGCAACTCCGGCGGGGTGACCCTCAGCACCACCATCCCCATCACCTGGCTCCAGAGTGACGCCTACACTGCCGTGAGGAAAGCGCTAGTGAGCAAGATAACGTCAACACCCGTGAGTACCTTGGGGACCATCATGGAGGGGTACTTCGACCTATGCTACAACATGAAGGCTGTGGCCGAGCTGAAGTTCCCGAAGATAACTCTAGTGTTTGATGGCGTGGACTCGCCGGGGATGGACCTCACAACGGTGCACTACTTCTACAAGAACAACGACAGTGGGCTGCAGTGCCTCACCATGATGCCAATGCCGGTGGATTATCCTATAGGCTCCATCCTAGGAAGCATGCTGCAAGCAGGCACCAACATGATCTACGATATCGGTGGCGGCCAACTATCGTTCGAGAAGGGGGCGGCGGCTCCACTGCTCTCACAGGTGCCACTCATGGGGATGGTCTCTCTGATCCTTGTGTGGGTGCTACTCTGATAGACCATCTTTAATTTTCCTCCTTTTGCTATCGATCATATGTCGGCACTCAATTCTCCTGATTTTATTGCCTCCAAGTGTTTGTACCCTAGTACAAAATCGTCTAAGCTTGAAGTTAATTAAGTTTGTGCTGATATATAGGAGTATGCATACATTTTTTTGCTTAGGCCATGATATTAAGGCCAGTTGTGCGTTTATGTATGGTTAATTAAGGACATAATGAGTATAAATGTCCATGTAAGATGCTTGCCTCGAGATATGAGTATATTGTGAACATATTATCATGTGTTGCCTTTTTAGTGAAACATGATGAAGCATAAAGCTCACCATCAAAAAATGATGTACTATGATTGTCCATCGAGCCAAGTCTTAACTGTGCGCAGAGCCATGGGTTGGACGGAACGCCAAACGCTGATAAATTCCTACAGTCGCCCATGTACAACAACACACTCTACTTACAATAGGGCAATGCTAATCCATGTTTCTTAGCATAGTTTCATATATATCTTGCTGATGCGGCATGATAATTAGTAAGGAGAGAGTATGAGTCTGTATCTTATCTAACATACAACCTTTCCACGTGGTCATAAGTAAAATTGTCCCTAGCCCAATTATATGTATGTATGAGCATCAAATCATTTAATTAGATACAACTTATAAGAGACAATACATTGTACAAGTTGTCTCTAAAATTTGTAATGCTTCTATGATAATGTGCCAAGAGACGATGTATTGACACAAACCTTAGTACCATCATGCCACTGTACGCTGATCACCAAGAGCCTCTTCCGCATTGCTCGCTCCGTTCACAAAAGGATGTCTCAACTTTACCTAAAATTGGATGTATCTATACATAAAACATGTCTAAATACATTCATTTTTTAGCAAACTTGAGACATCTTTTTGTGAACAGAGGGAGTAGATGCCAACGACCATAGCTTAGTCTCTATGAAAGGTTGTCTTAATCAGTTCGCATCCTTAGATGCCAACGGCCATAGCTTAGTCTCTGTGAAAGGCTGTCTTAATCAGTGTTTTTCAGTTTTATTAGTTAGAGCACTCATCAATGACCTGGAACTGGGAGACGAGGTCCATAATTTAATTTAGGTACAAGCTCTGGCTGCTCCTAGTGTTCCATACACACGACGGCATGGCTTGCAGTGCCCGTCGTAAACAAATAGTTCGTCGTCGAGTCACTATATAAATAAAACGAGTATTCCACCCCACTCGCTTTGCCAGCATGCATGTAGCTAAGATGCTAACGTCATGACATTAAGATAACCGTAATCATCAATTCATCTAGCTCAGATCTGTTCAAAGGCATGCCACACCACGTTGCTCTCTTGACCCGAAAGACGCGCGCGGCTTCACATGCTAGTCAGGCAAACTTGATTTTCCTAGTTAAGCACTTATGTATTATAAGTTTGGTGTAACTTAAGTCCATAAAACAAGCTGAGAATACGCATTTTCATAAACATCCAAGGGGTGTTGGATCGAAAACAGAGTTTACATATGGACCTGTTGTGTAAGCAAAAGCAACGTGTATATCCGGCGCCATTCAAAATAAACGTAATTGGAACAAATCGGCATTGAAAGTAAACGCGATTGATCGAGTCATGATCTCAAGCGGCACCCTTTTATTATCCATGGGCTGGCATGCATGCATATAAGTCTAGGTCCTTATTTAAAAGCCTAATATTATTTTAAAGGCTACATGGACGGGCACATTCATTATTGGTTTAGAACCGTGAGAAGAACAAGTCCCTTGTCAACTCTGTTGTAGTATAAGAGAACTTCCCGGGTGCTTCATATGCGCAACAGTTTTCAGTGTGTGTTAGTAACACAAATATAAGTTCCAAATATGGCTCGCCCAGCAGCAAGAAGCGCGATCGCCATGACTCTGCTGCTGCTACTGGTCCTGCCTGCGCCGGCGGCGGCGATAGTGGGGCCAATCCCCAAGCCTGGAAACAAAAAGATCGGGAACATTATCATCAAACAGGTAGTAACCGCCGGCGCGTCCGCTCTTGGAAGGCGCTCGACGACTCCAACAACAACAACGGCGGGCAGCTGGGCGGTGATGCTGCCGACAACGCCGGCACCATACTCTTCAACGTATCCATCGGGCAACAGACCGTCTTGGGAACTGTCGACATCACCAACGACTTTTTCTGGGTGCAGTGCCCGGCCGCTGCGCCAGCCAAGGTCCCCTGCGACAGCCCGACGTGCTTTAAGGCGCTTAACACGACGGTTGCCACCTGCGGCGTGAGAACCGACTGTGACTACCTCTACAGCGACGGCAACGGCTACATCGCCAATGAGAAGATCACCCTCGGTGGCGGGACCGGGAAGCCCATCTCCGGGAACGTGGTGTTCGGCTGCAGCACCAACACCTTTGTGCAGCTTGACGGCGTCATCGGGCTCAACAAGGGCGCCCTCTCCATCCTGTCACAGCTAAACATCTCCAGGTTCCCATTCTCATCTTCAGAATTAGATAGGACCATTCATTGTGAATATATATCTGTGTTTCTTAGTGAAACAGGACGACGCCCATGCACAGCGTTTTTGTTTTCTGAAATAAAAATAAAAAACAAAAATCCGTATTTATTTGGTATTATTATGGATGTTGATATACTTATAAACCTTGGTCAAATTTCGCAAAAGTTTCTGACATAAAGGCCGTCTCTTGCATCCTGCAGGTTCTCCTACTTCCTGACACCCGATGACTCCAACAGCTCCAGTTCCACGAGCGTTGTCCTCCTGGGTGACCAAGCCGTGCCGCAGACGAAGCATAGCAGTTCCACGCCATTACTACGAAGCAACAAGTACCAGAACTTCTACTACGTTAATCTCACCGGAATAAAGGTTGACGGTGAGTCACTAAGCATCCCGGCCGGAGCATTAGATTTCAAGGCGGATGGCAACTCCGGCGGGGTGACCCTGAGCACCACCATCGCCATCACCTGGCTCCAGAGTGACGCCTACACTGCCGTGAGGAAAGCGTTAGTGAGCAAGATAATGTCAACCCCCGTGAGTAGCTCGGGGACCAACATGGAGGGGTTCGACCTATGCTACAACATGAAGTCTGTGGCCGAGCTGAAGTTCCCGAAGATAACTCTGGTATTTGATGGTGCGGACTCACCAGGGATGGACCTCACAACGGTGCACTACTTCTACAAGAACAACGTCAGCGGGCTGCAGTGCCTCACCATGATGCCAATGCCGGCGGATTATCCTACTGCAGGCTCCATCCTAGGAAGCATGCTGCAAGCGGGCACCAACATGATTTATGATATCGGTGGCGGCCAACTTACATTCGAGAAGGGGGCGGCGGGTCCGCTGCTCTCACAGGTGCCACTCATGGGGATGGTCTCGCTGCTCCTTGTGTGGGTGCTACACTTGTAGACCATATAGTTTCATCTCTTTGCTCATTGATCATGTGTCGGATGCTCCTGATTTTATTGTGTCGAAGTGTTTGTACCCTAGTACAAAACTGTCTAAGCTTAAAGTTAATTAAGGTTGTGGTGATATGTAGTATGCAT
Source organism: Poa pratensis (assembly GCA_947311845.1). NCBI lineage: Eukaryota > Viridiplantae > Streptophyta > Magnoliopsida > Poales > Poaceae > Poa > Poa pratensis. Next base: position 1,310,862 of record CAMZMU010000126.1, on the reverse strand, counting down.
ATATTCTTGCTTAGTTGTGTGTTTATGTTATGGTTAATTAAGGACATTTTTTGAAGTATAAAGAAGTCGTATTGCCATTCGATTAGGTAGAAAGAGTATTTACAGAGCCCCAAAGGGCAAACGGAAAAGGCCGAAGCCAAAGAAGCTAGCTACAGCTATGGCATTGTGACGTCTCCTCCTGGATCATCGAAAAAAGCGAGAGAGCGCTGCGCAATCTCAACCCTAATTATACGGACCACCTCCGGCACTTGTAGTGCGCAATGTTTGTGAAGACTCTCCGGTTCCGTTCCTTCCAAATTCCCCAAATGGTGTAGATGATGATGCCACTCGCTTTGTGTCTTTTGTCCGCCGGCATCGCTGCGATGAAATAAGGACATAATGAATGTAAATGGCGATGTAAAATCCTTGCATCCATATATGACTATATTGTGAACATTATCCTCCGTTGCCTTTTTAGTGAAACATGACGATGCATAAAGCTCGCCATTAAGAAAAAGACGGAATATGAACGTGCGTCGAACAGAGTCTTGACTGTGCAAAACTACGGATGGGGGTGGACGGAACGCCAAGCGCTGATAAATTCCTGCAGGTGCCGAGGCAGTAAGGCGCGGCCAAGGTCCTAGACCCAGGTGTCATTTTAGCGGGCTGCCTGATACACCGATAAACAAAATATTTCTTCTAGAGTGCCAAATGTAGTATATCTATGAAATTTTTTAGGTATGGACATCACTTCTTGATTTAATTACCTATGTGAATTCGTGTCATATTTTCTAAAACTTGAGAATATTATTTTCCAATTTTAAGTTTGGGGCTACAGTAAACCCGTGAGCTTACTCTAGTTTGTTTGCCTGTCACTGGCCGTTGATAACTAAGAGCAACTCTTTCACAGTTAACTCTGTCCTCTGTTTCTCAACGTGGCAGGATTTCCAAACGTGTAGAGATATTTTTCAACTAGAGTTTAGTTAAATGATTTCAGAGTATATAACATTAGATCATTCACTCGTAGAGGGCAATTCTTGTTTTCAAAACGAGAAGCCAAGGAGAATTGAGACGATGGATAAGGATTCACCATGTACTTTTAGCCCATGTACAACAACACACTCTACTTACAATAGCAATGCTAATCCATGTTTCTTAGCGTGGTTTCATATATATTTTGGTAATGTGGCATGGTAGTTAATGAGTAGAGAGTGTGAAGTTCTATCTTAGCTAACATACACCATTTTCACGTTGCCATAGGTAAAAATTGTTCCTAGCCCAATTATATGTATGCATGAGCATCAAATCATTTAATTAAATACAATTTATAAGAAAAAATACATTGTACAAGTTGTCTCTTAAATTTATAATGCTTCTATGATATGCCAAGAGATGATGCATTGACACAAACTTATAAGAGATAATATATTGTACAAGTTGTCTCTTATAAGAGGTGATGCATTGAAATTGACCTTACTATCATGCCACCGTACGCTGATAACGAAGAGGCTCCTCGCCATCCAATGATGCTTAATCAGTTCGCATCATTAGATGCCAACGACCATTGATTAGTCTCTATGAAAGACTGTCTTAATCAGTGTTTTTTAGTTTTTTATTAGTTAGAGCACTCATCAATTAATGACCTGGAACTAGGAGACGAGGTCCATAATTTAATTTAGCTACAAGCTCAAGCTGCTCCTAGGGTTCCAGACACACGGTGGCATGGCTTGCAGCGCCCTTCATAAACAAATAGTTCGTCGTCAAGTCACTATAATAAAACTGAGTATTCCACCCACTCGCTTGCCAGCATGTAGCTAAGATGCTAACGTCATGTCGTTCCACGTCCATCGATATGCTGACATTAAGTCAACCGTAATCATCAATTCATTTAGCTCAGATCTGTTCAAACGCATGCCACACCACGTTGCTCTCTTGACCCGAAAGACGCGGCTTCACATGTTAGTCAGGCAAACTTGATTTTCCTAGTTAAGCACTTATGTATTACTAGTAATCTTGCACGCGCAATGCGCGTCTAACATATGTGTCCTTATGAGACAATCTCAGTCTAATAAATCCATATCCACAACACTGCTAAATTCGTTTAGCAATTTTTATCTAAATAATAATGTTAGAGTACACATTTTTATCCAAAGTCAAAATCACAAAACATCCCAGATATTTCTTCAATAAACACTGCAATTTCCCACACTTCCCTGCAACAATGGTTCAGCATAGACCATATCTCTCCAAAAACTGTGACATCTTGACAGCAAAAGTATACAAAAAATTGCACACAACCCTGCAATTACATCTTTCTTCGTCATTCCCCTTGTTCTTACTCTTCACGCCATTCCGCTTCACAATCAAGTAATCACATTAGTCATCATGTCTTTCTCTCTCAAACTTCATTCGTCCATAGTCAACTTAGAGTCTGGAGTAAAAAAAAGATATATAACTTGCATACTATAACATGATAAAGTCGGTGCTATCAATTAAAAGAACAAGCACGCTCCTAACGTGATATCATTAGCACAGAAGTTTCACGGGAACATAGCTACGCATCCTGATATTGAGACAAAAATGGAACTTGGCACTTGTTCATTACAAGATTGCAATAAGTAGTGCAAGAATGAACCTTGCGGATTAATCTAAGGTCTTTTGCTGCTAACGACTTGAATGAGTGAAACATAGAGGAATGTCATTACCTTGAGGAACAAGCAGAAAAACTCATAAGCTATTCCGCATTTCATGGCTAGAAAATTAATGTTGGAAATTGGATGGGCATATTCAAGTAGTAGTCCGAGAAGTACAAAGAGTGTCACAATTCAGGGACGGTTAAACAGCTAAACTGTCCACTTTTGCATTGTCACAGGAATTCATGTTGCAATCCTAACAAAGTGGAAAACAAGGTCGCATCAATATACCACAAACAACAAATATGTCCAAAGTCATGACTTTAACCATGATAAGAAAAAAGTGACAATGATAACTAAAAGTAGAGTATAAGGTTAGTATCCTTACTTCTGGATTTCTATCATCAGAATAAGAGAAAGCAAGAGTCTCATCAGTTCAAAAACAACACATGAACTCCAATTGTGCTACAAAGGCTGTCACATGCTTGGCCGAGGTAATCAGAAAACATGTATTCACCGCAAATCTGAAAAATCTACATGTACGGAGTAGGTTACAGAATATACCGGACATTAGTTAATATTGTACGGAGTAGGTTACAGAATATACCGGACATTAGTTAATATGTTCGAAGTCTCTGAGATGGAAGGAAAAGGAGAACAAAGTGCGGACAGAATAGGTTGTATTTGTATTTTTGAAAAAGCATTGCGTATCTTTAAAACCTAAACACAGTCAGTAGCTAGGTAAACTGAATTAACACTGTCCCATTGTGGAAACGAAAATGCAATTGACATTTCACATACTCAATGTATAGATCCTGGTGTCAATGGTGACCAATTGAACCCTGAAAATATACAATTTACATTGAGTGCTCTAATGAAATACTACTAAGCATCAACAAGCGCGGATATTTGTTCATGTTTCTCACCGGCAACATGGAAACTGATGGAAAATATATATAGTCTGTACCCTATTTCAAATCAGATTTGATTGGGTAAAATAAGATGCACGTAACCAATTTCTTCTGTTAACTTGCACGGTATAGTATATAAATTCGATATACCACAGTGAATGTAACTACTATTTGACCCTGCAGAATATATGCAAAATATAAATTGGCAATACCAGAACTATTCTGTAGAGTACCTGCGGTTGAAGCAACAAATCAAATAACATATTTGTTGTATATACTAATGTGCAAGCAGCAAATACAATGCATTGAGGAGTGTATAGTGGTACAATCAGAAACCTGCGTTCAGCTGTACAACGGAAGGGCAGTTTAGCAGGCAGAGCAATATGTGTTTCAGTGCTGGAACCTCTAGAGTGTTACCGGCGTCGTAAGTGCCGGCGTGTGCAGCGGCGGCGGGCTCGCCTGCAGGGCATCGGCGGTGGGTAGGCTAACTGCCAAGTTCGCGCAGGGCGGCGATGGCCGACGGGTAGGCTCGCGGCGGCGGCGATGTGTCAGAGAGACGGCGCCGACGGGCAGGCTCGCGGTGGCGGCGGTGTGGTAGAGAGGCGGCGTGCTGTGCGTGATGGGATCAGGGGAAAGAAGGGATGCGGGGTGGGGATTGATTTACCACTAATCACGGTCATGGATGGTTTTAATTGGGTCGTGCGGGGTCCCGCGTGACGGACACTGTTTTACCACAAATCAAGGGAGCAATGTTGAACGTTGATCGCAAGGCTGTATGGTCAGGATGTCTTGGATCTGCCCCCTCTCGCTCTTTTTATATTGGTATAGATAAGTTTGGTGTAACTTAAAGTCCATAAAACAAGCTGAGAATATATAGGCATTTTCATAAGCATCCAAGGGAGGTTGGATCAATAACAGAGTTTACATATGGACCTGTTCTTTATATTTAAACAAAAACAACGTATATCTGGCGCCATTCAAAATAAACGTAATTGGAAAGAATCGTCGTTAAAATTATACGCAATTGATCGAATCATGATCTCAAGAGGTACTTTTTTTATTATCCATGGGCTGGCATGCATGCATATAAGTATTCAGACGCCAAAGGAGACTAGTTGTTCATATGGTGTATAAGACTAGCATAATAACTCCGCGCTTCCAAAGGAGAGTTGACATGTGCATTTCGAAAGCAACAACAATGTCTGGCCAATTAATGTACTGCAAAATAACCACCGTCATAGCAGTTTGACATATTTTTCATGAGATTTAAATATCTTACAGTTCAAAAACATTGTTCTTGAGTTCAAAAGGTGTTGGTTGCAGAGGAAAGAAATGTTCGCATAATTTAACAATGTTCACAAGGTTTTGTAAATATTTGTACGGTTTGAAAAGAATTGCAAGTTCAAAAAATTGTTTGTCAAAAGGATCAAAAATTTACACATTCGTTAAAAAATCGCACGACCAAAAAAAATTCCAAATTTTTGAAACAATGCTCATGAGATTTTAAAAATATTGAAATGTTCAATGAATTGTTCGCAAGTTCCAATGTGTTGGTAACAAGTGCATTTTCATGTGTATGGTTGTTCCGTGGAAACGCATGGGTACATTAAACTAGAGTAGTATTTTAGAAATTTAAATTAACCAATATTATATATGGAAAATGTGAGCTTATAACACGTTAGCATTTTTCTAAACGATGTGCGAACACTTGTATTCGTATACATGCATGTGAACGCATAGGTCGATGTACAAAACAGACCACAACAAAAAAACAAAAGAGGAAAACATAGCAAGAAAATAAACAGACAAACGGTATCTGGGCCTGGTAGGTCACTAAACGATACTAAACGCATCATATAATAAATGCGCTTGCCAATTCACGATCTAAATATTCTGAGCCTTTTTTCTGTAACGACTGCAGCTGCCAATTACATAATTGCCGCTCCTGTTTTCTTCCGCCTCATGTGTTCTTCAGTAGAACTTCTTCTTCCCCTCTTCTTAATATATTTTCATATTGTTAACGCCATGCATGCATGGAGCGGAGGTTTTTCACATGATTGTCTCATGCATGTGTATAGAGTAGCTAATAATACGCGTATCATTTCTCTAGGTGTTCAAGCCTTGCAACCTTGATCCACAACTGAAATGCACATAGATCTATGTGAGGTGATATATGAGAAGCCCGTACTTCTATAAAACATGCACAATCAACATTATATAATCAATATTTTATATTTTCAATTGTTGACAAGAAAATTTTCCATGCGGTCGAAGTCACAGCAATTAACTATCGCCCTCGTAATAGTGTATCAGAATCCAAGTGCTTTTAGTTCCCAACAAATAAATGAATTTACATTATTTTCACTTTCATTTATGTGGGTCACTACATAATCAATTTTGGGATACATGTAGAAGGAACATGTGTGCAACAGAAGAGTTACAAACCAGTATAGATATGGCCAAGAAGATGTAACTATATATGTAACTAAAATGTTACCATGCAATACGGACATTGCCCCTTATTACGTTGCCGCCCCTTCTTTACCAACCTAACATCAAGGTTGTATCCATCCAAAGACAGTTCGTTGAGCGCATCTAGAGCATCTTCAAGATTTGCATGCAACGTAGACATGGTTACGAGGGCAATACCCTGCGACCGTTTTGTCTTCTTATAGCAGAGTACCTCGGTGCTAGACACTTTGCCATGTTCGCTCAAAAAGAGTTGTAGCTGAGAGCTCTTCGCCGTGAGAGGAAGATTACGCACCGTCACTGTGAAACAAGGCTCGTAATGTCTCTGGATGTTAATGCTGACTGCTGGATTCATCACTAGAGTTGTCTCTTGCAGCCCCCGTTGATTCACTTCTCGAGCCTTCATTAGGTCCTGATATATACAACATACTTAGTACTACACTATTAGCACTAAATTGACTTTAGCTGCTTATGTAGAATCCAACTTTTAACACAGTATAATAAATAAATATTATGTTGTGAAAACAATAAAAAAATAAACAAAAAATCAATTTGGGGTGTTTTATTCTTGTTACCTGAATTGGAGCAATAGTGGGTTGAATGACATGCCACGTGCACCGCTCGTTCTTCCATCCCCGAGGTAGGCGTTCAAGAAAGTTGGCCTTGTTGGAGACGAGGTTGTAGCTGAACACACCAACTTTTTCATACGACAAGGCCTTATTGTCGTGGTAGACAAAGAAGGCACACCCACCGTGTCGACCGCCAAGTTTTGAAGTGTCCACGGCGAAACTATTGGGTGTTCCAAGGAAAAAGACGACATTAGCAAGGCTACAAGCATCTTTCCTCACCCACCGCATCTTGTTTTTCCGTGCCATTGCCTCCACCTCTAGTGCGTGCACCGTCATCGAGACCTTGCGTTCTAATTTCTCATGACAAGCATAAGAGCTTATAGAGATCTTGACGGACGCCCACAGCAGCTCGCCGCGAGACTCAAGGACGTAGCTGTACTCGCGCGAGTAGTATTGTCGCTCCTCCCGCCACGCCAAATCCGGCCTCGGGACAAGCACATCGCTCGCATGATCGCCACCCTCCGGGGTGACGATGCGCCATAGGGTAGCCTCCACGGTGAGCATGATCTTCCCGCCGTGGTAGGCGGCGCAGAACTGGCCGTACCTGGGTGCCTGAAGGGTCCTCTCGACAACGGTCCACGTGTCGCTGCCCGGACGCAAGAGAGCCGCCCTGAATCTGGCCGTGTGGTCATCGTCGCCTACAATACAGATGCTGTACAGGAAGGTCGTGCCGTCGCCGTAGATGACACCGCGGGGATTCTCCTCCTCCCACCGGGCGATGACGTCCGGTAAAACAGGGAGGTGGGTGAGTTCTCCCGTGAAAGGCTCGTGAAGGGCATGGCGGTGGTAATCCAGGGTAAGGTATCGGACGGATGTGCCATCGGCGCCGGAAACCCAGTTCCGAGCCACCGCCGGCACCTTCGGTGGCGGCATCACATGGTAGCTGGACTTGGAGAAGATGCATCTGTACCTGGCGTGGATGGATTCTTTGTCATCCGGCGGCGAGGAGCCATGGCAAGAACTGGTTCGTCGTCGTCCTCCGGGACAGCACGTCGCGGGAGGCGCGCCATGCCATGCATACGACGTGGAAGTAGACGAATCCGGCCGGCACGTAGATACGGCTCGAGATCTCACGGAGAATGTCTGCCGGGAGGTCCGACCACGGCCTCCCGTCCATGGCGGCCGGATCAAGATGGGATAGATCGTCAAGGATACGTTTGCTCTAATTTGGCGTTGATAGCTGCATGCGTAGACGTAGGCTGAATATTGGCCGCTTATCGGTGTGGGTTTGACCATCAAACCCAGTTTTGGCCCAATCTCTATCTCATCTCTACTATCTAATCTATATCTATACTATCTAAAAAGCAATTTTTGTTCCTTAGCCTGCCACTCTGCCTTTTGTTTCGTCCAACTTTCCTAATCCCGCACGGTTTTCACATTAATGACACGCTCAATCAGCGGAAACTCAGCCCTAATAGCAGCAAGTACTCGCTCGTGTACCGTCAGGCCATCGACGGCGCGGCGTTGGAGCTGACTGGCCGTGCGCTCCCCCCGGCTTCGCCCGAGGAGGCCAGCATCCTCCACGTCCGCGACCCCACGGCGCCGCTGGCATACACGAGCTCGGAGCGCGTCTCAGCGGCTGAGAGCTGAGGGGATGCCGTTGAGGCAGTTCCCGCGGAGGTCAAGCGCGCGGAGAGCTTCGAGATGGGTGAGCGGGTGGAGGGAGCCGCGCAGGTCGGCCTCCAGTGCGGCGAGCTCAGGCACGGCGAGCAGCCGGCTTCCAGCGGGGCGAGGAAGCCTCGGCTTCCTGCCTTGCGAGCACCGCCGCGGCGAGAAGCGCGAGCACGGCGAGCACCCGGCCTCCGTCCCGGCGAGCAGCCCCGTCCTCCTTTCTTGCGAGCGCGGCGAGCAGCCGGCCTCAAGCACGGCGAGCACCCGGCCACCAGCGCGGCGACCACCCCGTCCTCCTGTCTTGAGAGCGCGGCGACCAGCCCGTCCTACGGCGAGTGCGGCAACCAGCCGGTCGAGCAGCGTGGCCACGGCGAGCAGAAATCCACTCACGAAGGGAAGAATGTGGAGGGAAAGTGCAAGAGAGAGAGGAGAAAAGATGACTCGCCGTTGTCGATTCCTTGGGAAGAAACCGAGGTGCTGCTGGGTTTCTCGATTCTCTCTTGGCGATTTATGAGGAGATGATTAAGTTATGCACAATGAGCGTTGACAAACTGACTCGTATGATTTCTAAAATTCTCTCTTGGCTGTCGTTTTTAGTTACAATGCTTGTAGGCCTTTCTTATATCACAATGAACAATAAGTCTAAAAAAAAAAGATTCTGAACAACTTGTAGTACTAAAGTTTGACCAGTGATCGTACAGCTATTTTATTTATTCTATATGAAATTAGGACATACCATTTTCAAAATAAGTAGAGCAACTACCAAATTATTTTCTTCTTACTAAAGGATAAAACTGTCTCAAGTGTCCTATGTTCTGCTAATATGGTTGATATGCTATCTTGTGAATGTTTGTCCACAGAAATAAGAAGCATAGATGAAGAGGTATCAAGATAAGAGGACTCAGGATAGTTCTGAATTTCTAGGCCCTTAGTACAGGTGCTTATTATTCTGCTTTGTTGAAGATGATCTTGTACTTTATTCTTAAGTACCACAAATCTCCTGCCATGTGCCTATTTGTTTTTTTAAATTTTGAACACGATGTGATTGTTCTATGGTTATATGAGCACTTGGATAGAGAGAATCCAATTTATGTGACAAACAGTTAGTTTAGCATAATCAAATCAGTATCTTGCTAAAATGACTACTGAAGGCAGATAACCAAAATAGCATAGTACGGTACCCCCAGGAGTGCTTGTGTCACTAAACATGGACTTGGAGAGTTGGAGTTGGTCTACGGTCATCATGTTCTGTACATTTACTGGTCTACAGTTATCAGGTTTTGTACATTTAATTCATATAGGTCTGTTAGTTATCTTCTAAGTTCTAACTGAGGACACAAGTGTGTGCTTGCTCATACAAACAGTTGTCAGGTGCAAGCACGAGCTTGGGGTTACTATCTTTGAAGTAAGGAGGCTGTTAGCGGAGGCTAATCTACAGTGAAAGCTCATGGTAGCCTACTGCTCAAGCTTTGCCCCTCAGCTTGTATGGCATGCAGAATGGAAGAAGTTCTCCAGGACGGTACATCTCCAGCGGGACCATTGCGGCTGGCCGCCACGGTCTGCTTGAATGAGTGCGGGACAGCGCGGCGGCCCGCATCATCCTGCATACACCCGCAAGGCACAATGCTAGGATTGCTAGCTGAAGCCTGAAGCATGTCCATTTCAGATCCGTCCAAGGAACAAGTATACGATACAGAAAAAATTACGAACTGCCCATTTTGGTCATGTACACCAGTACAAGCATCGCAGAAGCAAATTAATCACACGAAAAACAATAATGTTTAGATAGAAATCGAAAAATGAACCAATCAGATCTATTACAACCACCGTATCCCTGCATGAAGCCAATCCAGGGCAACTCCAATACAGGATCTGAACCATGTACCCACAAAATCTCTGGCAAAAAACTCTGGAACAGCAAGAATAAAACGCGATTTTTTCAGCTAGAAACGCAATTTCAGCAATCCTTGAAAGGTAAAAAAAGGAGAAGCAAGGTGCAGATTAGGGGTAGCTCGTCGCGTCGCAGCCGACGAGGTCCAGGTCTCTGCGCCCCGACGAGATCCAGGTCGCCACGCCGCCAACGACGACGAGGGCCAGGTATCCGAGCCGCCGCCGACAAGGTCCAGGTATCCGAGCCGCCGCCGACGAGGTCCAGGTCGCCACCGACGAGGGCCGGGTCGCCGCGCCGCCCGCGAAGCGGAGGAGCTCGATGTAGCTCCATCGCCAGGGGAGATGATTCCATGTTTTTTAGCGGAGGGAGAGGATTCGACGTGTTTTGCGGGCGAGTTAAATGCACGGGCGGTCCCAATTCTTTCGCCGAAGTGTCAAGTAGGTCCTAAATCTTTCAAAAGGCACATCGCAGTCCCATATATTTTTAAGTCGTTCATCGGAGGTCCTATTTTGACCTGACTAGCGTTGACCTGCTCGCGTGGCGCTTTGACCTACGATGAACGACTTAGAAAGATATGGGACTGCGTTGTGCATTTTGAAAGTTTTAGGACTTACCTGGCACTTCGGCGAAAGAATTAGGACCGCCCGTGCATTTAACTCTTTGCGGGCCGATCCAGATGTGCGGCAGGTTGGTGAACCGTACACGGAGTGGGTAAACCGGTGATATTTATCACCGCTTATTTGAAGAGCTTATGAATAAAACAACCGTGAATCAATACAAAATGCATCTGAATATTTTTGTTGTGTTCCCGTAGCAACGCACGGTCATATTGCTAGTATAACAAAACATGAGTTCAGAAAGGATCTCTATAGCCAGGTTGTGTCGTGTAATTGAAGTCTTGTGGACTAAGCACCAGTAACTAAAAACAAGTTTGGTTAGCTTCAACGTTGCTTCTCCGTCCACTCTAAACCACGAAACACACGCTGCCGGCTATCACTAACAGGAGCTTGCAAGATGATACTTATCTTCAGAGTCTAACCGGTCTTCAAACATGACCATCTGAAAGTACCAGTTTTGTTTGAAGAAATGCTTCTTAGTACCAGTGTTGATTGCGAGAATGTTGAACGGCGCAATATGAAAGGTCTTCTAGCCTCTTCATTTTCTTTACAGTTTAACTCCGCATTCAGATATCTGAGACTCTTAATCTACTATGATTCCTCATGTCGTCAGATATGAGGAATCATAGTAGATTAAAATTACGGCACTTTTCTGCTTTATTACTCTATTTGTTCAGAGATATTGCCACGCGCTATCCCAAGATCGATGCTTGCACCGGTACAATATAGGCAGACATGCCAATTAATAAGCTTGTAAAAATAGATAGTAAGGTTACAGTGAGTTGCAAATCACACTTTGTTGTCGTTCAGCATAGGAAAATCCGGCGATACATGACAAATAGAGACAGAGCATCTGTTTTGTGTCTTAGCTTGATGATTCCAGGGCAGCAGCAGCAGCAGTGGCAACATCATCGTGTTCCTCTTCGTGCGGGGGGTAGGGTTCACCGCGGAACAGGCCGACGGCGTCCATGCCGCACGATTCGCCGCCGGCGGTGTTGAGGCCGCTGAGGTCGACGTTTGCAAAGATATTTGTACATATTTTGTCGAGCTCGGCCATGGTAGCCTCGTTGCCTTCCTCCTCTAGGTCATCATCGTCGTCGTCCGGCGCAAGCAGGTCGTTGTAGAGCCTGTACATTCGGGCGACGTTCTCGTAGTGTCTCTTCTTCTGGTCCTCGATCCACTCGGGCGTCATTAGATTCTGCTTGGCCATCTGGTTCAGGGTCCAAATGACGTGGTCTTCTGCCTGGGCGAAAGTCTAACTTGGCGGCTTTGGTCGTTGACCACGGGGACGCCCGCGGGCGCCGCTCCCTCCTTGAAGGCATGGTCTTGGGCTGACCGTGATGCCCCTTTTCGGTGCCGGGGGAAACCCTAGGTCTGGGTTACCGGACCGGGCGGCCGCGGCGCCTCGGCGTCGTTCCCTTCATGAAGGTGTTGCCTAGGCTGCGAGGGGTACCTAATGACGCACTTGGAGGCGGCGGCCTCGCCGGTCTCACCGGCGAGCGTTGTGGTGGTGCTTCGTTGCTGATGTCTCCTACCCAAGGCATGGGTCTCCGAGGCGCTATGTACGTTGTCCCCAACATTGCCCAGTCGACAACCTCCCCAAGCTTGGTTGGATCCTGCCTCTGCTCGCCGATCCTCTAGGCACATGAGTAGGGTATGTTGGTCCGTCGCAGACTAGGAGTCGTAGTCGTGCTATATGTTGGTGTCTTCGTGATGCGGCCTTGAGGCCTGGTTCCCCGCCTCTTCGCCATTCTTGGCTCGAGGTAGGGCAAGGCGAGGTTTGTTGTCTGGATGTTGTAGGAGTGTGTTGTAGCCGGATCTTGGGTGTGTGTGGTGTTGTAGCCATTCTTTGGTGTTGGTTCTCTTAAGCTTAATAAAGAAACACGCAGCTCTTTCTGCGGGTTCTCGAAAAAAAGATGGCGTGGTGGTCGTCGTTCTCATCCGGAGCCACCGTGTCGTCGGTGTTGGATTGTTCTGCCGCAGCCTCCAGAGCTTGTCGTTCTTCCGCCTTCCTTTTGCACGCCGCGTCGGCCTCCGCCTCCTGACCCGGACTGCGGCGGTCGTCAGCCATCGGTGGTTAGCGCTTTCGAAGTTGGATCGGGGCATCAGCGGTGTCGTCCCGATCTATATATACACCAGTCGGAGTCCTAGAGACTGGGAGGGAGTCGGAAATCGAGTCCGTCCAGGCTGATGCAACACCCGAAGCCCAGTCAGGCTTTCAGGCTTCAGCACACTGTCACGAGCTATTCACGGACATGTTCAAGATTGCTCTCGTTCAAAAAACAAAATAATACGTACAAGGAAGCCTAGACGACGCCGCCGTGACATCCCCTGCACCCGTCGGCCGCCGACAGCTCAACTTTCTTCAGGCCGACGTCTTCCTTTGCATCTTGAGCTGTACCAATGTTACAAAAGGCCTCTGTACAATCTAGCGACAATTTGCTTGCATTATTCCTTAATAATCATAAGATTCTATAAATGTAGTGGGTTCAAGACGTGTTGTGACTTGTGAAGCAATGAGTAAACACTTGCAGACTTTTGCATGACAAGGGGCAGTGATGAATCAAGCCCTTGCTTTGGCTGGCTGAATGGTCTTTAGTCATGCAATTTAAGAAGATAAACAAAAATTATGGAACTTTCACATGAAACTGATTTAAAACTCTACTTCATCAACACCTCACTGGCATGTCCAGAAAAGGCTTGCACCTCTACAAAATTTGGAGATTCCAGGATGAGGAGAAAGAAACTAGCAGTAAGAATTTTAAATTCACCAACAAAGAGCAAACAACATCACAGAAACAGTGCACTGGTGCCTGGAGCAAATAATACATAACACATGGACTGAACCAGTACACAGCATACAGAGAGTACTTCTGCTGCCTGGAGCGCATAACACATAACACACATCATAGCTAGTCTATTTGGGTTCCGTTTCATTCCACTTTAAGTTGATGCCCCTCCCCATCAAATTCAGCTTTGTAGTAGTAGCTTTGAACCGTGTACTGAATGAAACCAAGCACGGCACCGGTACAGCCATACTTCAATGTAGCACGACGTATCGCTCGAGAAACTTGGGAATATCTTTCAGAAACTTGGCTTCAAAAACGAATAGAGAAATAACGTAAGATAAAGGTACATTTATCTCATTCCAGATTCAAGGAAGGAAAATTCAATGGCACGATACTTAATTAGACATCATGCCCCAAGGGAGCTGAACCGAACGATAATAATCTGTAAACCCTACTTACCTTAGGATTTCTCTAGTTTCCTCACAACGTTGAGCTATCAAGGCCCCACTGGAGCGAAGTTCCTTGGCTTCAGCAGTTTGGATCTTGTCTTTTACACGAAGGGCATTTTCGAGATCACCCTGCAAATAAAATAGTGGAACAAAACGAAGCTGAGATGAAACTATCAACTGACAGACTTAAATGTAACCCTAGCGTTGGGTAAGTTCCTAGCTTGCTAATTCTTCCAATTCCAGATAGAGCATCACACTGGGCATACACCGCCAAATTGTCTGCCAATTTTGGTCTCGATCGGCGATTCGAAATTGGGGGAAACGACGAGTATTTGGAGGCCTAGTGCTGCGTAATCCGGTGGACTAACTATTCACTTAAGCGCAGCGTGGGAGACGGACGGGCCATTACCTTTGGCGGAGGAGGAAGAGTAGGAAGGGGATTGACGGACAGAGGCCGCGGACCACGGAACGTGGAAGCGATGGGGATCCGGATCTTGGTGACCAAGTTGCGTAGCGCCGCCACCGCCATAGTTCGTCGGGACGAGAGATCGATCTGGAATAGGATGCGTTTTTGCACGGCGTGGCCACTTTGATGTATGTATTGGTGTTTTTGTTTGGATGTAAAGCGTTGTTAGCGGTTTGTTTGATTGCAAAGTTAAGCCCTATCTCTCTCCTAATCTGAAAGAAGAGTTTCGTTCCCTCGCCAGAACCTTTCGTCTCCAATACAGCGCAATGGGTACAGGCAAGCGATACAACGAATGGGTACGGGCAAGCGAATGCGTACACAACCAAAATCTGAATCGGATACTCGCCAGATTGGGGCAGATACTCGCCAGATCGGGGCGGCAAAAATTGAATCGATCGGCGAAGAGAGCTCACCGTCATCCTCGCGATCCTCGCCATCAAGAGCACCGTCAAGGATCCTCGCCATCAGGAGGTCGCCAGCACCTCAACGCCCCACTACCCCAGCGGCTTGCACCCCACCAGTACCTCGCCGCCCCAGTGCCTGATCTCCTCAGCATCAGATCAATCTCACACTGCACGCAGCAGGAGCAGAGCACCGGCCATCAGGGACGGAGCCAGGGGGTGCGAGCTGGGGCCATGGCCCACCCTGTGCTGCAAATTTTGCTGAAAACCCCCCTATATAACATGTAGATTGATCCCTAACTTTGGTAAAAATTGACTAAATGGCCCCCTCCAAACAATTTTGTGTATCATTGACCCCCTCCTCTTACCATTCCTGGCTCCATCCCTGCCGGCCATGGGAGCAGAGCGCCGGCTCCCACCCAGCAGAAACAGCACGCCGGCTGCGCTTCGACGCCGACAAAGGTCGCTTCGATTCCGTCCCCAGGGCAGCACCTCCATCTGCCCGGCTACGCCATGGCTCCGGGAAGGCACGGCTGCGGCACGACACTGCTCCAGGCGACCAGGCCGGCACTGCACCTGCAAGAGTTGGTGTTCAACATGTCTGAACAATGGACATGCGGGTGGAGTTCAATTAGGTAAAGAATGAACAAAGCATATTGCTACCAGAAAATTAAGTGAAATTCAGTTAATTCAGCCAATAAGCCGGAGTGCAGTAAGCTGTTCGATAGTAGGCTTCTCTATGAACCTACTCACAAGCCCAACGGAGTGAGCTATATCTGGACGTGTAATCGTGTATGGATAAGTACCGTAGGCTGCCCACGATGCTTCGGTATTGAGTACTATCCACAAGAGGGTTTGAGCTCACCTTGCTCAACTTCGCTCGTGGATCCATGGAATTAGAGTTGGGTTACAATCGTTCATCCCACACTTGTTCAGCACCTTCGTTGCATATGCCGATTGACTCAAGGAAATTGTGCCAGAGTTTTGACGCACTTCAATACCTAGGTAATAGCTGAGCAAACCAAGGTCGGTCATGCTAAACATCTGCTTCATCTCGTTTTTGAAGGCTTCAATCTATATAGTACTTCCTCCGGTGATGATTAAATCATGCACATACACCCCAACCAAGAGTCGATCTCTTTTTCAGCTTCTCTTGTACACAACATAGTATGTTCAACTGCACATCCATCGACATATCCGCGATGGAGCCGGAACAGTTTAGGCCATCTCATAGTCAGTAGAATGTGGAAACCTTTGAAATCCTCCTGCCACGGAGACGTCGTTAGATCAGTCAGGAACACGCTCGAGAAGGTCAGGGAGCATGGAATTCTAAACTCGATAAGTCACTCGTTGCTCTTGGTTTTGAGAATTGTCCGTTGGAGCATGCGGCTGGAATGTTGCTACACGACGCGGCCGGGTTGCTCCCCCCTATCAGTGGCACTTTGTTTAACAGTTAGTATTAAACTCACACACACTAGTCACTTCACGGAGTCGATCGAGACAACCATTAGTCTGAAATTGTTTAATGTTGCTGTCAACGAAGCATAACATGATGTGGGGATACATGTAACAAGCCAAATTTGGTTGCGTACGTGCGCGGGAAAAGGATACCCAACTTGTTTTCTCTCCCGCGCTGCCTAGCCTCGCCCCGCCGCTTTTTCACTAGGGTCGCATATGCCCCGCGGCGAGCAGGCCCACTAGCATCCATTTTTCGTCTCTCTCTATACTACTACTAGTAGTACTCCTATTCCTCCTTTCTTTTTCTTCCTTGGCTGGTCCAGTCCAATGCGTTGGGATTGGGGAACAGGTTGCCTTTTGCGAAAGCTACTTTACTGATCTCGGAACGACCTGGTCTTTGGATGCTGGACCCGAAACCACCTTCTGGTGGACCAAGCTCGCCTACCGTAGGCGAGCGCACATTCATCAGGGGCAGTGGGCACGTCTCCACGACAGGGAAGCCCAAAGATTTATATCTCCTTTTTATACTAAACATTTTTACATGTTTATATCTTCACATATCATTTAATCTTAATTTAGTTCAAGTTTTGCAATGCAATACAATATAATGTTTTTATCTTATATTTGAAAACATAATAATGTGCACTTTATTCGTGATATGAAATACAAAGGTACATCATCACCTAATTTAGTATTCCATCTCCATACAATTATTCAAATATAATCTTATACATGCAAGGAATTTATATTTAATTACATTTTTTGTTTATGTTTTCATTTGGATTCAATTTAAATTTTGAAAAATCATAAGAGAAAAATCACAATCATCTACTAATCAATTCCCACCACATATATGTATAGTGTTTGCAAATTCTAGATGTTTCTCAATGCAGTAGAGACTACTAAATATACTAACAAAGGTGTGCAAAGTAGGATGCTTAGCTTTTTATAAAAAGTGGGAAAAAATTAGTGTGGTATGCTATTGATCCCGAATGACCTCCTCTCTCCCTCTCGCCCGACACATGACACGATAGGCGAAGCTTGTGCATCGGGTTCATCCTAGCGTCTTGGTGCCATATATCCTACAATAGAATTATAAAATCAAACAATTTCCCATAATGTTCCTTTGATCAAATGGGCCAAATAGCCTCCTATTTCATTCAACGTTGTGATTCACGCTTGATCCCAGCACACCAGGCACAACAAATTGCAAATTCATAAGGCATTATTTTGAATCTGGTCTAGTTTTTATTGCTCCCTCCGTTTACTATTGTAAGACCGTTTTTATAGCAAAATTGATTAGGTGGAACTCCACATTGGTGGGTGTCATGGTGGCAAAAGCTTTTTCATTCATGAGTCACCATTTCCTCCCCTCCATCTGAATCCAAAACGGATGTGCTCCAGTTAATTATGTAAACATGTTTACGATTCAAATCTGATTGATTACAGCGTAAAACATGGTTACCATTGTATGGAATTAATGTATCATTATTCATTCATCTATCTATATCTTACACTAGCACCGTGCAGGGCTGTAGTACTTGGAATTACTGGATTACATATGCACGTTGCATCCGTTTGGTGGCGCACTTAACTCTGAAAGTGTGATCGACTCTGTCGAGTAGTTTCGGCTGGATCACTTGTAGATCCACTCGTCAGGAGCGCGCCGCCGGTGATGTCCATGTCGATGAAGATGCTGACGGCCTTGCCGATGCGGGGCCGCTCCCTGACCTTCTCGAGCGTGTTCCGGACGTGCGCGACGGCGCCCCAGCAGCGGAGCGTGTTGGCGACGTCGTCGAGGGCAGCAGGTACTCCTCCTCGGTGAGCGGGAAGGAGCGCTGCTCCCGGTACTTCCACATCACGTTCATGGCCAGCAGGTTCCGCCCCATGAACTCCTTCGGATGAGGGTCACGTCGTAGGAGCGGCCGTAGCGCTTCCGGATGAGCGTGGCGAGGTCCAGGCCGCTGAAGCTCGCGTCGTCGTCGCTGCCCACCAGCCGCTCGAGGTCTGCCTCGACGACGGCGTGGATGAGACCTCCTTGTTCTTCTTTTTCTCTTCTTCATCGTCGTCATCGTCGTCGTCTTTGCCGCTGCTTGATTCGCCACCACCGTCGATGACTTCTTTGACGGCCAGCTATCTATCTGACGCTCAGCCAATGAGCCGTCCAGAATTTTGGACGCTCATAATCGCCTAGACTATATGCATGTCGTCGGTATCAACAATGGAAACTATAGAGCGGCCGTACGCTTCCTTCCATCCGACCCGCATTCCACCACTTGTCGCTGCTGCAGGGCCTGGGTCGGCTGCTACCTCACCGTCGCCGACCCATGCCAGCGCTTCTCCGACGGCTACACCCACGGAGCCCGACCCTGTCACGCCATGTACGCCGCCGCCCACTGCGTCGGCGTTTGCGGATGGGGTCACTCCGTCCCGACATAGCCAGAGGTTCGAGGTGACTCCGGACGGGGCATCTGCGACGGATGAAGACTCCATGAAGAAGGTCATGCGTCGCAAGGCTGTGCGCAACTTGAACTACCGCGGTACGGATTTAAATTCAAAGTCGTTTCTCTCTTTTTCTGCAAGTTCAATTAATTCAAAACTTTCTAGCGTAGGTTTTAATCATGGTAGTAGTAAAAAAAGTAGATATATCAAATAAAGTCTTGAGGCACATGGAATTTGACCGTCTTACAGTTATTCCTAAAGCTTCGACTGGGTTGACAGCCACCTATATGGATGAAGAAGAAGAGAATGCCACATCAGATGGTCAGCTTCTTTCTCATCTAATTGGCGAAGTGTTGGAGGGTGGTTTGGATGACGACTGTTTGAGCTCATTGTATGAGTTAAAAGCATCCGGTCGGAAATCCAAATCTACCACCAACAAGTCGTCCCGCAAACGGGCAAAGGTATCCAAATCCCCCACAGTTTCCCAATGAATGGCATGTTCGCAAATAGCAGAGGTTCTGGTGACTTGGCTAAATATTTGCACTTCGTTGGTTCCATTCGGGACCATAATTTAGACTTCTTATCTATTTCTAAGACGGGAAGACGTGAGTTCTCGCAATCTCTAATGAACCGATTTTCAGGCGGTATAGAATTTGATTGGTACTCGCGTCCTCCCCATGGCCGCTCCGGAGGCATTTTACTAGGTATTAGGACGGATACCATGAAAGTGTTGGATGTTCACTACAAGAAATGTGCTAACTAGTGACTTTTTGATAGTGACCCTGAAAAAATTGGTCATAGATCTATGACCAATCTGAACCAGTTGGTCACTCGCTGCTCTGGAGGGTCTAAACCCGAAAATATAACGACCAAATCTGTCAGAAAGGTCATAATCTTCTTCCATGGATTGGTCATAATGCAAATAACACTAATTTAATATATTTTTTCTAGCCGGTTACGACCAATTTAAATGGTCATTCGCATGAGTTGACAGCCAACTCATCAGTCTCGCCTACGTGTCACTGATTAGGTGTCATTTTCGCTTACGTGTCACTCTGACTGGACATCCAACTCATCAGTCCCGCCTATGTGTTATGTCATTTTCGCTTAGGTGTCACTCTTTGGTAGGACCCAATGTCAGCTGACTCACCTGACCGGTGGGACCCACCCAACCTTGTACCCCATCCTATACATGTGGGTCCAGCACTCAGCCTACCTTACATGTGGGACCCGCAGCCACCCTTCCTGACATGTGGGTCCTACCCCACCATTGACATGTGGGTCCCGCACCCACCCTTCATGACATGTGGGTCCTACCCCACCATTGACATGTGGGTCCCGCACCCAGATTACCTGACATGTGGGACCCAACCCCCCCCCCCATTGACATGTGGGACCCGCACCCACCCTACTTGATATGTGGGTCCCACACCCTGACACGTGGATACCACACCCTAACACATAGGTCCCGCACCCCCTGACATGTGGGTGCCGACCCCGCCCCCACACCACTGACATGTGCGTGTCGCCCCGCCCAAACCCAGTCAAATATTTCCCGCCCAAACCCAGTTAAATATTTCGCAAAAATATTGCTCTACCCGGGGACTCGAACTCCCGACCTCAAAGCACACCATTTCCACTCCGTACCGCTGGGCTGTCACGGTGCTGATGTTTGGTTTGCGAAGCGTATGTATATAGAGTAGGAATTCCGTGTGGGTTCAGAAATGGGCCTTGGCCACTGCGGTAAGGTAATGGGCCGGCTCGGGTGTTTTTTTTGTATCTTTTTATTATTCTTTTATGTTTTCTTTTATTACTTTTGATTTTGAACTCCAATTTAAACCAAATAAATTTTGCATTGTTTGCAAAGATGCACTCTATAATTATAGAATATTATGGACTGTTTCTTTTCAAAATAAAATAACAAAATACCACTAACCTTATATATTGCATTACATAGTGTTTTGAAGAATTTGAAATATTTTTTTTTGGATTATTCTTTTAAATTCAATATATTTCTAAGAAAACTTTTTCAATATATTTCCCATGTTCCGAGTTAATTATTTTGATCGTTAAATAGATCACATATAATGATACAACACAAAGGTTCCCATTTGTTTGATTGTTTTTTGAATTTCGTATGCCGGTTTCAATATACGGTCAACTCGGGGGACATGACCGTTCTTAACTAGGGGTTAAATCTTGCGAAACTTTTGTTATATCTCTGATGAAATAGGTACTTGTGTACCTAAATATGATTTTTTCAAAAAATCATGAGAAAACTACGAGGCAATTGTAGTTCAAATTTGACCCGCTTCCTGCTGAATCGGCAGAAATTTGTCTTTTTCACGAGAGGTGAATGGAAACACTTTGAGACGCAACATTGGATATTTGTAGATACAATGTGGTATTGTATTTTTAGAAAATTTATTGCTCCAATTTTGCAACATATTTTTGGTAGTTACTTCACAAAATAACCCATTTTTGGCATTCGGAAATAGAAAATTGATTTTTTTGTGAAAGGAAATTGAAAAGTTTCTTCGGCAACATTGTTCACGGTTCCAAGATACACTTTTATGCCCAATACGGGTATATTTAAGCAAACTATATAATGAATGTGGACATAACACTCGTCATTTGGCCCTAAAGCCATTAATCTTCATAGATGATACCTCATTTCTGAGAACACTTTTTTAAGAAAATTGTCGTATTCCAAGTTTATAATTTTTTATGGATATTAGGACACATATAATGACACCACGCGAAGGTTTTCCATTTATTTGATTTTTTTTAATTTCGTATGCTGGTTTCAATATACGGTCAACTCGGGGGACATGACCGTTCGTATCTAGGGGTTAAATCTTGCAAAACTTTTGTTGTATCTCTGATGAAATAGGTACTTGTGTACCTAAATATGATTTTTTCAAAAAATCATGAGAAAATTATGAGGCACCTGTAGTTCAAATTTGACCCGCTTCCTACTGAATCGGCAGAAATTTGTCTTTTTCACGAGAGGTAGATAGAAACTGTTTAACACACAACCATTTGGTTATTTGTACATATTATGTGGTATAGTAGTGTTAGAAAATGTATTTCCCCTATCTTACCACATATTTTCGGTAGTTGCTTCACAAAATAACCCATTTTTCGCATTCAGAAATAGAAAAATGATTTTTTTGTGCAAGAAAAATAAAAACTTTCTTCGGCAACATTGTTCACGGTTCCAAGATACATGTTTGTGCCCAATACGGGCATATTTGAACAAACTATGCCATGAATGTGGCCATAACATTCGTCATTTGGCCCGAAAGCCATGAATCTTCATAGATGATAGCTCATTTCTGAGAACACTTTTCCAAGAAAATTGCCGTATTCCAAGTTTATATTTTTTTGTGCTAACTAGGTCACATATCATGACACCACGCGAAGGTTTTCCATTTATTTGATTTTTTTTGAATTTTGTATGACGATTTCAAGATACGGTCGAAACGACGGACATGACCGTTTGTAGCTAGGGGTTGAATCTTGCAAAACAAATGTTGTGTCTCTGATGAAATAGGTACTTGTGTATCTAAAAATGATTTTTTCCAAAAATCTTGAGCATACTACGAGGCACATGTAGTTCAAATTTAACCCGATTCCTACTGATTTGGCAGAAACTTGTCTTTTTTACGAGAGGTGGTTGGAAACCGTTTAGCACACAACAATTTAGTTTTTTGTGCGTTATATGTGGTCTACTATTTTGAGAAAATGCATTGGTCAAATTTTGCAACATATTTTTGGTAAGTGCTTCACAAAAAAACCCATTTTTCGCACTCGGAAATTGAAAAATAATTTTTCCGTGAAAGGAAAATGAAAAGTTTCTTCGGCAACATTGTTGACGGTTCCAAGATACACGTATGTGCCCAATATGGGCATATTTAAGCAAACTATACCATGAATGTGGACATAACATTCGTCATGTGGCCCTAAAGCCATGAATCTTCGTAGATGATAGCTCATTTCTGAGAACACTTTCTTAATAAAATTGCCGTATTCCAAGTTTATGATTTTTAATGGATACTAGGGCACATATAATGACACCACGCGAAGGTTTTCCATTTATTTGATTTTTTTTAATTTCGTATGCCGGTTTCAAAATACGGTCAACTCGGGGGACATGACCGTTCGTAGCTAGGGGTTAAATCTCGTGAAACTTTTGTTGTATCTCTGATGAAATAGGTACTTGTGTACCTAAATATGATTTTTGAAATAATTCATGAGAAAACTACGAGACACCTGTAGTTCAAATTTGACCCCGTTCCAGCTGAATCGACATGAATTTGTCTTTTTTACGAGAGATAGATGGAAACGGTTTGACACGTGACCATTTGGTTATTTTTAAATTCAATGTGATCTAGTATTTTCAAATAATTTAGCGCTCCTATTTTACGACATATTTTTGGTAGTTGCTTCACAAAATAACCCATTTTTCGCATTCGGAAATAGAAAAATGATTTTTTCATGGAAGGAAAATGAAAAGTTTCTTCGGCAACATTGTTCACGGTTCCAAGATACACGTTTGTGCCCAATACGGGTATATTTAAGCAAACTATACCATGAATGTTGACATAACATTCGTCATTTGGCCCTAAAGCCGTGAATCTTCATAGATGATACCTCATTTCTGAGAACACTTTCTTAAGAAAATTGATGTATTCCAATTTTATGATTTTTTATGGATACTAGGACATATATAATGACACCACGCGAAGGTTTTCTACTTATTTGATTTTTTTAAAATTTCGTATGCCGGTTTCAAAATACGGTCAACTCGGGGGGCATGAATTTGTCTTTTTTACGAAAGGTAGATGGAAATTTTTTGACACACAACCATTTGGTTATTTCTAAATTCAATGTGGTCTAGTATTTTCAAATAATGTTGTGCTCCTATTTTACAACATATTTTGGTAGTTGCTTCACAACTACCAAAAACTTGCTTATATGAGCTCAATGTTTTTTTCTGTCATTATTATTCTGCCCAACTGGGCCGAAACTGTTCCAACCTCTGATTCCCTTCTGGGCTTTTGGCCCGTTGGACAGGAGCTGGAACACCACCACCGTCCGATGCAATCTGACGGTCGCGAGCTCCCACGTCCGCGATATAAGCAGCGAGTCGCCGCCGGACCCTGCAAACCCTACCTCCTCTCGAAACCCTACTTACTCGTGAGTCGCGACGGCGGCGTTGCCCTGACCGCGCAAATCCGACCAGGGCGGCGGCGGCTTCACTGCCTCTCTCCCGCTTCCCCACGCCGCCGCAACAATGGTTCGTTTCCTCGCTCCCTCTCACAGCCTTCCCGCAGTGTCCCGGTTCTCTAGATCTTTCTTCTGATCTGTGCTATTCTATTTTTGCAAGCCGCCGGCTAGCCCTCGCAACAAGCCGTGGCCGTCGCTTCTGCCCGCCATGGCGTACATCCTGCACGCCGGAGATCCACGCGAGCGCCGGCCTTGATCTGCTTCACGGCCCCTTCATCGAATGGCTCTGCGGCGTCCTCTGCGAGGCGACGGCGCCCGAGCAGGTGTGCCCGCGGCGGCGTCGACCACCGGCGACATTTTCGGCACCGCAGCAGGCCTCTTATCCGACAAGGCCGCCGCCGGATCCCCTTCTCTCCGACAAGGCCGCCGCCGGATCTACTTCTCCATCTTCTTCTCTCGTTTGTGCACATCAGAGACGGCCCAGATCTGACATTTTTGTTATCTTACTGGTGTTTTAGGGCGCGGGTCTTGCAGTGGCCAAGAGAACACGCTCGGGAACGTCTACTAGGGTGGCAGCCGTGGCCGTCGGCGGCGGCTACTTAATCTACAAGGACCACAAGCTCGCCCGTGACATATAGATGGTGTTCAAGAACAACGACAAGCTCTACATCGTCCTCTGTCGGCCAGACACCGACTCCCAAACGGTGCGAGTCGCTCCCCCCTCCCCCTCTTTGCCTCTGATTTCTTATGGCGTATTAGGGTTTCGATGCATCAATAACTATTACTGGGCGCGGGTCTTGTAGTGGCCACAAGAAAATTTGCTTGCGTTATTATACTCCATGCATGCTTTTGACATAAAGTTGTTGTTCCAAATAGTTTTTAAAGATAATTGCTTAAGAAGTTAACCCAAAATTGTTGTAGCTTACAAGTCTAATTCACTGTGCTATTACTGTTTAAAGATAACTCTTTGAGCAAGTTAACCCAATACTGTATTGTTACAACTTGATGCTTCTCTGCAAAAAATTAGCATGTCAATTACTATAACATATGCTCCAAGCTTTGTATTCAGATTTTATCTCAAGCATTGTAGTTCTGTATTTGTTTCCGTGGACACCTATTCTATTAAATATTAATTCATGAAAGGTAGTTCACTGCTTTAGCTAGGACCAGTAACCCCCACTAGCACCTTATTGATGATATGTATTCTTTCATTGTTTGCTGTTAATTACCTAAGTTTGGACGTGATGTTAACAATAACCTGAGAACACCTGCTTATCATACAACCTGAATTATTTGATATATCCCAATGAACTCCTTAGATGTACTGTTGTGGTATGCTAAACTACATGTATCACTTGTGTTTCTAACTCTGCTACCTCTCTGTCTTTACTAGTTTTCGGTTTCTGCCTGCTCGTGTTTGTTGGTGTGATTTACATGTTACATGCTAATAACACACTTTCAGTTTACCGTGTTCTAAGAATGACTCTGTTATTTAAACCCTGGCCTGCATGTGTATATGTTAATTATCATCTCACTGTTGACGAAGCCCTACACGTCTCTGGCAGGGTGCTACAAGGCCAAGCACAACGGGGAGAAGATCATGTGGCTACATCATCAAGCACACCGTGGAGATCATCCACCTTCTGACTGACGCCAACCCCATCCAGATCATTAACTGGCTGTATCTCATTTAATTCATTAAGAACACAGACCATCCATTGGTTGGAGAGGATGGACAGGACCCAGATAAACCACTTGATATTACGGTGATCAGTATTATGAGGCACTCCAGGGCAATGAACAAGCTTAAGAAGGTTGCTTTCAAGGTACTTACCGTAACTTTAAGCTCCACATGTCATACTTAGATTTGAAACTTATGTTTGATGTAAATTTTGCTATCAGTTCTCAGTTTTGGTGCCTCTGGTTGATGCAGGTACACATGAGTGTTGTTGTGGACATGGTCTCCTTTTTGGCATGCCCAAGTAACCGGTGGTGCTCGCCTACATATATGGTTACCGCCGAGCTGCAGTTCAGGTTTGGCGCTCGAGCTCTACCTTGCGATTCCTTTCATTGAAGCCTACACTTGGTGTATGCTACTTGTGACTAGGATGTATCTGTTGTTCGATTTGGTCCATCATCTTTCCTACTATGCTTCTACATATGTTGTTGTAAACTGCTTGAACACTAACTACTTGATATTGCATTCTGTTCATGTAGGTGAATGTAACTTCCAATGCCCAAGAGTGTGGCTAGAACTTGGTTGACGACTTGTGCCCATGTTGAAGATCATGTTCCAGCGTTATCCAAGAGTGTTTTCTTTGTAGAGTGCCATGTTTGTTATTCTTTGTCATTCTAGTTGTGATGTGAACTGTTTGGAGTTTCTGTGTTCTCTATCTGATCCGACTAGAATATTGTAATAAAAAGTGATTTGGCAGTTCATTGAATATTTATGTTTTCTTTTTACTTCAGTTTTGACATATATTAATAAGCTGTGAGAACTTACAGCCTGAGAATCGGGACCCACTTACATAAACCTGACAGTTGGGACCCACTGACCCAAACCTGATTGCTGGGACCCACGGAAAAGAACCTGTCAGCCGGGACCCATATACCAGAATCTGACAGTTGGGACCCACTTGAAAATATGAAAATAGTTTTAATGCCAAAAAATAATAAAGGCCAAAATATTGGGCTTGGCCCATGTAGTTGATAAGAATTAATAGGAAAAAAAAATTCAAATTGTTGGGCTCGGCCCATGTAAAGCACAGAATTGGACCGGGCTGATTCTGCTACATGACCATATCAATTGGTCACAATCTTGCCATGTCAGCAGTGCCACGGTGGATCTGACGTGGCTTGGCTGGATAGCTAGTGACCAAAACGATTGGTCACAAACATCCATGACGAATGCACCCAAATGGTCACGAAGGTTCATTGCTGACCGCCAGCTTTCGACCAACTGTTTTTGGTCATAAGAAGGTCACAGATAAAAATAGGTGACCATTCAGTGACCAATATGAAGGGTCACCAGTTAGCATATTTCTTGCAGTGGTTACGGATGGTGGTTTTCACATAAAAATGCACATCTGTAATAAGACCGACAATTTCATTTGGAGTCTTGTTACCGTGTATGGGCCGGCCCAGGAGGTGGCTAAGACGGCTTTTCTCTGTGAAATGATAAACTTGGCAAAAGATAACCCAAATCCTTTGATCATTGGAGGGGATTTCAACCTGCTTCATTTTCTATTTGAGAAAAGTAGGGGTCGGTTCGACAACCGTTGGCCTCTTTTGTACAATGCGGTCATCGACAGCTTGAACTTAAGAGAGATAACAATGGTCGGGAGACAGTTTACTTGGGCTAATTCTCTCCCTGAACCCACATACGAAAAGCTAGATCGTGTACTGATGGATACTGATTGGAAATCAAGGTTCCCATTGGTGTCGGTACGGGCTCTAGAACGTATTGAGGGATTGTCAGACCATACTCTCATTCTTTTGACCACTAGCATGCCTAGACCACATTGTAAACCACGTTTCAAGTTTGAACTTGGGTGGTTGCATCGTGAGGGGTTCCATGAGATGGTTAAAAGAATTTCGGAAAGACCGGTTGCTGGTGATACACCGATCCAGAGGTGGAACAATCAGATTCATGCTTTACGCACACACCTCGTTGGTTGGGCTTGTCATACTACTGGTTTACTTAAAAAAGAAAAGCTTCGGCTATTCTCGATAATTGATGCTCTAGAGGCATTAGCAGAAGTTCGACTGTTATCCGCGCAAAAGATTGAGTTAAAGAGTCAATCCAATGCACAGATAGCGAAACTACTGCGTGAGGAGGAGTTAAAATGGTATTAAAGATCCAAAGCCCAATTTAACCTAGAAGGGGATTCAAATACTCGTTATTTCCATAGTATTGCCAATGGCAGACACAGGAAAAAGCGTATTCATTCTCTAGTACAGGAGGAGAGAACGATTGAGGGTCATGAACAACTAAAGTCGTATATTACAAATTACTATAAAGACCTGTTCGGAGCCCCAGAGGAAGGAAACTTCACACTGGATGAGTCTCGAACTAAGGATATATCCCAGGTTTCTGATGAGGAAAATAGTCTACGTACTAACCTATATTCAGAGGATGAGGTGAGAAAGGCAGTTTTCCAAATGAAATATAATAAAGCACCTGGACCTGATGCCTTCCCGGCTGAGTTCTATCAGAACTTTTGGGATGTTATCAAGTCTGATTTATTACAACTGTTCGCATGTCTTCATGATGGACAACTAGAGTTGTTTCGTCTCAATTTTGGTGAGATAATTTTATTACCTAAGATTACTGAGGCAGAAAGTATTCAACAATACAGACCTATATGCCTCCTTAACGTAAGTTTTAAAATATTTACCAAAATTGCTACGATTCGATTGAACAGTATGGCAGATCATGTGGTTCGTCCGTCTCACACAGCTTTTGTGCAAGGTCGTAACATCCTGGATGGGTTGGCGATCTTACATGAAACAGTTCACGAACTACATAGGAAAAAGCTAAGTGGGGTAATTCTTAAAATTGATTTTGAGAAAGTTTATGATAAATTCAATTGGTCTTTTCTTCAGCAGATTCTCAGAATGAAAGGTTTTTCTACTGAGTGGAGAGCGTTAATAGATAGCTTTGTTTCGGGAGGAAGTGTAGCCATTAAAGTGAATAATGACACTGGCAAATTCTTCCAAACGAAAAAAGGCCTTAGACAAGGTGACCCGCTATCGCCAATACTATTTAATATAGTGGCTGATATGCTGGCTATCTTGATCGAACGTGCTAAAATTGAGGGCCAAATTGAAGGTGTTATTCCACATCATTTCGACGGTGGTTTATCGATTCTTCAATATGCCG
The DNA here is from genome assembly GCA_947311845.1 of Poa pratensis. Classification (NCBI taxonomy): domain Eukaryota; kingdom Viridiplantae; phylum Streptophyta; class Magnoliopsida; order Poales; family Poaceae; genus Poa; species Poa pratensis. Next base: position 1,282,003 of record CAMZMU010000126.1, on the reverse strand, counting down.
ATGACACAATTCTTTTTATGGAACGTGACATCGAAAAAGCTCGTAACTTAAACCTGATTTTGTCAACATTCGAGCAACTTTCGGGTCTTAAGATTAATTTCCATAAAAGTGAACTGTTTTGCTTTGGCGAGGCTCAAGAAAACGCCGCCTTGTATGCTGAACTTTTCGGCTGTGAGTAAGGACAATTTACTATCAACTATTTGGGTATTCCAATTCATTATCGGAGACTTACAAATGCTGAGTGGAAAAAGGTGGAGCAAAGACTTCAAATACGTTTTAATACCTAGAAAGGCAAACTCTTATTCCTGGGTGGAACATTGGTTCTCATAAACTCGGTACTAACAAACATGGTACTGTATATGATTTCATTCTTCCAACTACTCAAAGGAGTCTTAAAACGATTGGATTATTTCCAGTCCAGATTCTTTTGGCAAGGGGATTGTGAGAAGAATAAATATCGGCTTACTAAGTGGAGTGTGGTTTGCTGCCCTAAAGACCAAGGAGGGCTCGGAGTTCATGACCTTGAGGTCAAGAACAGAGCTTTGCTGGGAAAATGGCTCTTCAAACTTCTTTCTAAAGATGGGGTTTGGCAAACCCTGCTTACGAGAAAGTACGTGGGATATCAAGCTGTATCTCAGGTTCTTTGGAAACCTGGCGATTCGTAATTCTGGGCAGGCCTTGGATGGATTGGAAATTCGCTTCTGGGGGGATAAATTGCTAGGCCAATCCACTCTTAGAGAACAACATCCGACTATGTATGCTATTGTACAAAACAAGAGCGACACGATCGTTAAGGTGTTGGGTACCTCCCCACCAAATGTTTCGTTTAGGAGAAGTTTACTTGGAACAAGACAAGCATCCTGGAATGCTTTGCTCATCCGACTGGATTCCATCCATCTGTCGGTAGGTCCAGATAAATTTTAATGGAATCTTACGAAGAATGATAAATTCTCGGTTGATTCTATGTATTTAACATTAATCTTACCTGAAGTACCAGTCGATATTAAAGATAATAAAAAAATTTGGAAGATGAAGATCCCGCTAAAAACTAAGTTGTTTGCGTGGTATCTCCGTCGAGGTGTAATTCTTACAAAAGACCTTGCCAAACACAACTGGCACGGAAGTAAAAAGTGCGTCTTCTGTCAACATGACGAGACTATTACATACTTATTCTTTCAGTGCGAGTTCGCCGGGTCTATATGGTCAGCCATCGAGATAGGTTGTACCTTACAGCTAGGCGACTAGGAGCAGCAACTCTTTTGGCTTTTTTTCAAATGGTAGGGCAGAATTTCCACTTGAATTCTCACTGAAAAATTGGTCAAAGAGGCAGAGTACAAAAGACAGAGAAGGCTCCGGATGACACTGGCGGTAAATTGGTCTTGTGTATAGCTGGCCAAACGTGCCGGCACGGCACGGCACGGCACGCCCGGCGACGGCACGGCCCGCGGACGGCACGGCACGCGAGCGGCACGGTTGCATTCGTGCCGTGCCGTGCCGGCACACGGGCTCCAACTCCGGGAGAAGCACGGCACGGCGGCACGGCGGCACGGCAATGGCACGGCGGGCACGGCACGGCACGTTCGGCACGGCACAGCTCCGGCGACGGCGCAGCACAGCTCCGGCGAGTTCCTCGGCCGTGGAGGAGAGGCGGGGTGAGCTGGCCGCCGGCTTCCTCGGCCATGGAGGAGGCGGGCGTGGCCGTGGAGGAGCCTGTGGAGGAGGCGGGCGTGGCCGGCGGCGGCGTGGAGTAGAGGCGCGGGAGGCCGGCGGCGGCGTGGTGTGTGCGTTGAAGAAGATAAGGCAGAGGAAGGAGAGCACGCTAGCGGCACGGTTCTAATCGTGCCGTGCCGGGCCGGCCCGCGTGCCCCAGCTCGGAGCTGGGCACGAGCACTAATGGGCCTCGTGCCGGCACGGCACGATTCGGGGCGTGCCGGGCCGTTCTTGGGCCGGGCCAAAAACAGCGTGCCTCGTGCCGGCCCATTTGGCCCGGCCCGTTTGGCCAGCTATAGTCTTGTGCTGGGAACGAAGAGAAGGGAGACAACCTGACCATACGGGACACGGAATAAAGATAGATCATATATGATGTTGGGAATTAGAAAAACACTAACACCAGAGTGAGCACCCAGGCATGTATCACGCAGAGATTCACCGAAAGTGCACCGTAGGGCGGTTGGGATGTGTGCTGACTGCACATTCTACACTCTTCATAGCAGCCTGATAACGGCTCGATTTTTGACTTACTCTACATATGAGAGTAACGAGCTTGGGGATGTTCTTTATCCAGAAATAATTATCAGCCTCAGGTAATCTTGGCTCCAAAATAATATCGAGTACTTCTAGCTTGGGCATGGAACCTGCTGCAAACTTCAGCTCTGTTCCACGACGCTTTATACCATACGTAAACTTTGTCAAGTATGGGAACCCAACATCACCGTTGATTATCAGTGCTCTATCTTGAAAATAATAGTGCATTGCTTCTAGTTTCAGTTTGAGCAGGGCGGGTAAGCTTCCAAGAATGCAAAGATCATTCAGCGTGATTCCCTTCAATTCAATGTGTAACTCTTGGAGGTTGACGAGTGAGGACATCCATTTCGGAACCTTCTTGAATGGCGTATCATGTAAGATAAGTGTATGGAGGCTAAGCGGAACAGGGCATAATGTTCCCAATGGTGATAAGAAGCTGGTCCCTTTATTAACTTTAAGATAACAAAGATTGTCACCGAGAGAAGAAGCCATGACTTTCTCGCGCTCCATAGCATCAGGTCCAATTTGAGGTAGAAGAATATATTCATTGAAATCAATAACCAGGTGCCTCAAATTTCTTAGCTGTCCAATTTCTTGCGTGATGTTAAATGCATGCCTGAAGACGCTGACCCGTTTCAACATCTCAAGTGCTTGCAACTTCACAATTCCATCAGGAAATGTAACTTCACGATCAGTCAATAGATGAGTCAATTTCTTGAGATTTAATATACTTGCCGGGAGTTCAAGTAGTAGTGTTCCTCTTAGGTCCAGCATCTCTAGGCATCGTAGACGACCAATATCTTCTCGAAGGATACATACTCTTGTGTTCCTTAGGTTCAGGTACCTCAGATGAAGCAACCTCCCTATATTTTCAATATGATGGTTTCTGAATTTGCCAGGACCCTCCAGATCTAAAATACGCAAATGCTTGAACTTATCTAATCGAGGAATATCTACTGAATTTCCAAAAGCACTGAGTGACCGTGCATGTGACAATACCAGGCCTTTGGTGCCTTTGGTTGGCACGATAGAATTTCCATGTGTATTAACTTGGAGAGAGAGCCGACGAACTTTCCTTTCGACATTAATTGGTACAAAGGGAACACCAACCAAAGTGACAAAGTTATTCTCAATGGACTTCGATATGATGAAATCAAGAATTGTGTCATGCACTCTACAAGTATTCCTCTTATTGTCATTCACCAGTTGGACCAAACTTCTATTGACAAGCTCATTGAAACACATCTCTCCCAACTCATGTACAGTATATCTTCCTTCTTTATGAATCAATCCTTCAGCAATCCATCTCCTTATAAGACTTTTCTTCTTGATAATAGTATCTTCTGGGTATATACCGAGGCACAAGAGACAAGTTTTTAGACGAGGAGGAAGATCAAAGTAACTAAGCGACAAAATCTTCATCATACTTTCAACACTACGATTTCTTTCAAGTGCACGACCAATTGAATCTTTCACTTCATTCCATATATCTGTTGTTTTCTGTTTGTTAGCCAGCAGACCAGATATACCAATGATCGCCAAAGGCAAGCCACCACATTTTTGCAAGATTTGATTAGAAACTTCTTTAAGGTGAGAAGGGCAATGTTGCTCAGAGTCGAATAGTCTTCTATAGAATAACTGTCTAGAGTGCACAATATCAAGAGGCCTTATACCATAAATATGGCCATCGAATGATAAACTGCATGCTTCTGCCACACTGTTTATACGAGTAGTGGTGATTATTCTGCTGCGAGCACTGGTCATGGGGAATGCACACTTAATAACATCCCATGTATCCATATCCCATATATCATCAACGACGATAAAGTAGCTGCACATGGATGTGTAAGATATATTAGCAGGGCTTCAATATCAAACATGGACAACATAGGAAAATTTAAAAATAAAGCTTACCACTCTCACACAATGAAAAGATAAATAAGAAAGCATACTGCTGTTATTGAAATGGCATAAGTCGCCTACTTAATTAGCTTTTGGGTGTCAATGTTTGTTTGGTACACTACAATAGTGCACCTAGTATAGAAGATCAGTGTTTAATTTGTTTGGTGATTAACTGGTTAATACAACTAGGTTTTACATGTTAATTATTTTCGTGTGTTGGGAGAGTGTCCATGTGGTAAGTTGAAAACATATCTCTTCATTTTGAATTTTAATGAATTGATTAGTCAGTGACTAACCTGCTAATTAGCTGCCATACATGAGCATATTTTCGTTTTTGTTCCAGCATGAGGGGAACGTCAAACAACATATGAACCCACGGGGGGAATTGCAGTGTTCCAAGGGAAGGAGTAGGACAAAACTATGAATGTTTTAGGACGCGACTAGCTACCAGATGACATCACCAAAATTTAAAAAAAAAATCGGTTGCACCCAGTATGCAACTCGACTTAATCAGTTGCAACCAACTGAAGAAAATCAGTAGCAACCATGATACAACTGGAGAATGTGCAGTTGCAACTAGAGAGAATTCCTTATATGACACTACCTAAAAATCTGATTCCTTATTTGACACTGAAAAACTTTTTCTTCCCTATATGACCCCTGATCTAAATTTGTTTCCTTATTTGACATCGCCGTCCAGTGCGTTACCGTCTACCGTTAATGTTTTCGTTCCTGGACCAAAATACCCCTTCGTATGCAAGGCTAAAGAAAAGAACTAAACGCAGTCACTCCCGTCCGTCTCTGTGCCTGTACCCGGCTCAATCTGATAAGGAATCCTACAGACGGCGGCGCATAGTAGCGGCGGTGAGGTCTATGGGATACCGGGGGTTGGCTGCAGAGGGCGGCGCTAGGCAGGGCTGCCAGATTAGGGTCGAGGCTCCGCACGGCGACCCCAAGGCCAAGGCGGAGGGAAGGCAACGCGCGGCAACACAGTCACGGTGGTCGGCGACGATGGGAGAAGCCGATCGGAGCGGCCGCCCGCCTGAACTCGGTGGCGTAGAGCTGCACGGCGAACTGCCGTCTCACCCCGGAGGCCTACTGTACTGTGCCGGCATCGCCAGGGCCTACAGCGAGCGTCTTCTGGTCCTCCAGTTCTGTCCCCTTTCTAGTTCTTGCTTCTGTGATTTGCTTTTCGGTCCGGATTCATATAGTCTTTGTCCGTGTTGCAGAATATGTATGAATACCGAATCTGTCGATTTGTTCACATGAATATTCCAAATCTGCTTCGATACCTACAACCTACAAAAATCTGGGTACTATGTATGATATGAAACTAAATGAATCTGGTTACCGGCTATGATACAGTCTTGTTTTTATTTACTGGATTTGCATGTATCAATTTTCTTCAAGGATTATTGCGTGGATCTTTGTATGGATGTATTTCTGAATATTTCTGTTGGCTATGGCGTCAAATTACCGTGGACGTTTTCCCCATATTTTTTTCATTTTTTGAACCAAAATATGAAGACGGAATTTATCAATTAGGCGGATCAGTGAGCAAACGTACAAATCTAATTTGGTCGTCTAACCATCGAACAAATATATGGCATGGTACTGTTACTTTTGTCTTGTATACAAAAAATTTGTCAGATAATGCATAGGGGCAAAAGCGTCTTTTCATGTCCCTATTTAACACCATTAGTGATCAAAATGAACTAAAGTGTCATATAAGGAAACAAATTTAGACCTGGGGTCATATAGGGAAGAAAAACTTTTTCAGTGTAAAATAAGGAATTAGATTTTTAGGTAGTGTCATATAAGGAATTCTCTCTTGCAACTATGGTGCAACTCAAGAAAATTTTAGTTGCACCCAAACCAGCACGAATCTCGGAGCAACATCCAGCGGATAAGGAGTTGACTGTGGTTAATTAAGCAATTTCTCATCTGGTCACGACAATTAGCAAAATCAGTAGGAACCATGATACAACTGGAGAATTTGCAGTTGCAACTATTGTGCAACTCAAGAAAATTTTAGTTGCACCCAAACCAGCACAAATCTCGGAGCAACATCCAGCGGATAAGGAGTTGACCAAGGTTAAGCTAATTCTCATCAGTCAGGACAATTAGCAATCCTTACAATTTAAACAAAGCGTCATCACTATTTGCATAAACAGCGTATCGTAGCAGGGTGTAAGTGGAGAGTGGATTTTGTGCACCTGGGAGCATTTGCTCCTTTTTTTTCTAAAAAATATACAAATTGAAAACTTATCAAAATATTCCGAAAAAAATCACATGCATGTACCTGAGCATGGAAAGCACCATCTGCAAATTTCGCGACTAAGTGACATCGTGGCCGCCCTGTGCAAAAATGACAAATCACAGATCTGAAAATTCAAAAATTTGGATGCTATTTCTATCCGAATTTTGTCATTTTGCCCAGGGCGGCCGCGATGTCATTTAGTCACGAGATTTTACACGATGGTGCTTTCCATGCTCAGGTACGTGCATTATTTGTTTCGGAATATTTTGATAAGTTTTCAATTTTTTCGATTTTTCCGAAAAAAAACAGGAGCAAATGCTCCCAGGTGCACCTTGGAGTTTCCCGGTGTAAGTGGGACAAATAACTAGCTTCCCGCATGGGTTATGCGAGTGAAGCACATTTGTCTACTACTCGAGGCCCTCATAGCCACATAGTCTTGCCAACATGTCTGATATGTGTTGGATCTAGTATGCTAGATTGGATACAAATTAATTTTCTCTTAACTGAAATTAACCTAATAACAAATAGGGATACACATAGCTAATTAACCTCGCTATGTAAGGATAGATAAATATCTACCGCTCATTTATTAATAATACACTAATCTTTGTACCTACGAACATGGTTTTTAAGGCGTCGCCTTAAGGGCACTCGGGAGTTTAGGCATCGCTTACGCGTCAATGTAGGGGTTTTGATCAACTAATGACACCTTACTGCCTAAATTTTTTGTATGCATACCACTGTTGCATAAGAATATGAATCGGCCAGTGAAACATTCAACAACTGATATAGTCAGAACATGAGCAGAGAGCAAAATGTCCATGGCGAAATGTTCATGTTTATGCTCAAATTTTACTTCGATGTTAAATCTGCAAGATGCCGGCGGTAGAGGCGGATTGGTTCATCATATGCACGGAACATGCGGGACAAGTGGGATTGGTTGTGGGCTGAGACTGATGACACACAAATCCCATATATTTTGTCTTCTAACCTGCAGGCATCCACGTACTATCTTATGTGAAGTGGGTCATGCGGCGCCGCGGGAGACTCACTCCCACTCGAAAACTGACAATCTCGCCAAGGACACATGAGTGATTAACCTTCTTACTATATTTCTAAGCACAAAGCTTAGAACCAGGGATTATATATGAGCATACAAATGAGTATAATGTTACGTACAAATTCGATCCTGCTCCAGAAGGAGTTAGGAACCGCCAGATGGGTTGGGCTGTAAAGTACACACACTTATGCAATATGGAACGTGTGTTGTTTGATACAATATCACATAAGAACGATAGGGTGACTCATAATTGAAATTCTAATTGTATACCGGTGGTTGAATATCACAGTAGAAAGGATGGTCGATACTTCCGTTCTTCTAGGTGTGGCAGACTCGATAGGATGTCTCTAGAACTATATGTAGGGAAAGCATGGATTGGGCATATATCATTTCTCTGGTATAGTTGATGGACATATATTTATCATTGTGAAATAACAATAATCCACACATCTATACTTTTTATAAAGTAAAACCCTACTAAGTGTAATTAGTATTTTCTATCTCCACATGAAAGATATCCACATCAGTTGCTCTTTTAGCCAATCAATTGTCCATGTCATCACACTAAAATTTATTAATTATTTTCTATATCTAAATGCAAGCATCCGCATCATATTTTTTGAGACCACCAAATCGTCAACATCATTTTTTGAATGATAAGATCACACCAGGTCGGTATGTAGTTACACAAATAAATCATGTGCAAGTAGAACACCGAAATTAGTTTTATTCATGAATTGTTTACCAATTATTTTCAGTGATGAGAATCATATATATGGTTGTTATTCGAAAATATGGGATCTTCTATATGTATTCACTCAAAAAGTTTCTAGAAATGTTATGCAGCAATGTTCATGTCATATTCATGCAAGCCTTTCACAACATCCGTTTCTTCAACCCATTTATATAACCATATCAACATAAATCAGACACACCCCTAAACCATAACAATCTTTAAATTATAAACCACATGTACACTCGATGTCGAATTTTTTTTGCCTCTTGACTGCTATGATTAACTAAATCTTTCATATTTCTTTTGATCAACTTCAGTTTTCATATGTTTGTTAAAAAAAAGATACCCGCTGCAATGCGCGGGGTGTGATATTTACAGTTTTTAGAACACTATATCTACGATATTATAATGTCGCCCCCACAAGTTGCAGGCCACTTTCTAGTGGCACAGAAAGCGAAAAATCTAATTCAAGCACTCAACAACACAAGAAGTGCTATTGGTCTGCTGGCACTCGCAGGCCACTGAGGAAAGAAGTGTGCGCAAATCCAATGACTAAAATATGGACTATGTTTCAACTGAAAAGCTAGCGACTGTGTTTTAACGAATCCACAAAAAGCATAGACATCGTAAGTACGTACCTTTTGTCTTTTAGAAACTCTTTTATCTTCATAGCAAGTTGTTGTGCGCTCCCTTCTTCAGTACCAGCAAAAGGCATGTTGTTAACTTGACTACGTATGGTTCTCAGGATGTTCATAATGTTTGGACTTCGCGACACAGATAAGAAAGCATGACACTTGAATTCTCTTCTAAGCTCTTCATATACTTGATTTGCAAGAGTTGTTTTGCCTATTCCTGCAGACCCAACGATAGATACTATCTTCAGTTGCCATGTTGACCCACGCCGGTCCTCTTCGGTCAGCAAATTGATAATTTCAGTCTTCGATTTATCAATTCCTACAATCTTCGACACATGGTCAAAGATAACAAGAGCTCTAGTGTCAATGGTTCCATTGATGGTATCCGAGAAGGCTTGGACAGTCTTGTACCTTGCATTGCTTTTGCCCAGCACACTCTTGTACCTTTCATTTCTCTCGCCCACTTCAGTGATATGTCTTTTCAGATCATGGATCTCCTTGCCAATTCGGCGGCGAGCCTTCATCTTACCCAGCGAGTGCTTGATCTTCTCTATTACGCCATCTGGCTTTGCGTCCTTGTCATCAACACATTGTATGAAGTCATCGATGCAGTCCTCCAGGTCGTAGGACAGCTCACGTACTTCACTCATCCAAACTTTATCCTGCACATCGGGATCCTCCTCCTCCAACATCTTCATGAGAAACGCGTCCATGGCTGCGAGCTCGTGGGTGAGGGACTTGATCTCCTTGCGCACCCCCTTGAAACGCTTGTACTTGTCTCCCAATAGAGCGCCGAGCTTCCCCAAGACGGGTTTCAGGGCCCCCGTCGCCACGCTCACGATAGCCGCCTCCATGGGTTGCAGGAAGTGCTTGCTCAGTCAACTTCTTTGTGCAGATCGTCAAATGTCGTCACAAACACAATCGTAATTTTGCGTCGTCCCTACAAGACAAGCATTGAACCAATAATTACTCAATTCGTATTTAGTTTCTATGTACAGAATTATATGCCCGAAAGTATAGTCTGAAATACAGGGATGACATCATGACAACATTAATCTTAGTAACATACTTCCTGTCGTGATGAGATGGGGTGGTACCTGCCGGGATCTTGCCGTGGAAGCCGGCCGGATGGGCTGGAGATGGCAAAGGAGACGTCAAGCGGACACCGGCGACGCCCGATGGAATGAACTGACTAGTGAAGGTCAACGAGTAAGAGAAGAGGTGGTTTACTAGATATCCAATTAAACACGCCAAAGACCAACAGCCGCCTTGGACTTGTCTTCCGATCCACACGTCAGTTGTGTGGCTGCTAATTTCGGGTCACGTGGAGCTTGTCTAGACCATCCGTGTGCCAATCATCCAGATAGCGTGTTTCCGCGAAATAACCACTGAAAGACATGCATTTTCAAACCAGAACGAAGAACACTCCGAACATACTCTTTATTCTTAAATATAAATATTTTATCTATTCACATGTTTACTAGAGACGGACAATGAGTGATGCTACCATAACACGTCTATATACATATAAATGTATGTAGATCTGGCAAAAGACTAAAAAAAGTTATATTTAGAAACGAACGAGTAGTAATTACCCGTAGAATAGTCTCCAAACTCCACACACAGGGTCAGGCTCGATTTTTTCTTTACAGAAATATGTTAGAAGTCGGACTTGCAACGTGGAGGAAGAAGTCAGACTTGCAGCCTGGTAGGTAATTAGTAATACCCCGAATTTTATTGGATATTTTCATCGAGGTTCTTGTCATCACCGTTGAAGATCATTTTATCTGTCATTCTTGAATTTCAAATCATAGACGACAGTCCAGGACATCTCTCCGAGACATCCGATCATGGAGTACTCTTTATTCTAAGATATTATTGTGAAATTATCTCCTCCATGGCCATCTTCATGTGATCTCTCAACACAAGCCTCTTCTTAAAGATCCGACTCCATGATTGAGTCGGACTCGTCAAGCTAGTCGAAATTGACTACTCATTTTCCCAAATCGAACTCCGAATGTATCATCTACGGTTTACTCAATTTGAAGGGTTGAGATAATACGAAATTCCTATTTATTTTGATAAAGAAAAAGGCATGTACTTATCCTGGACAGGGGATGCGGTCAGGGGAGGCAAAACCTGATCCATTCTTTCATCTCCCCTCGTGTGCTCTCCTCCATGACAAAAGGGAAGCCATGGCCAGCGGATCCCTATCCTCATCCGACCCTTTTCCCTAGTCCATCTGCCGCCCTCGCCGCCACAACATCAAGCTCATGCTGAATCGCCGGCGGCCGGCCGGAGCCTTGCCGGAGCACAGCTCCGCTGTACCGAAGGCCACCCCAAGCTATAGGTGTGAGGATTTCCAGCGCCGATCTTAATTCTTCTATTGAACATCGAGGTTAAGTCAAGTGCATGACGAACCTCACCTCTTTATACTTGGTTGTGCTGTTTGTTGTGCTTCCCGTGTGGTGGTTCTCATTTGATGTTCCGTCGATTCAATATTCTTCTTCTAAACTTCATGTGTTCGCAGATTGGTAAATTCCGAGCCAATACTGTGGCAAATTGGTAAATTCCGAGCCAATACTGCGGCAGGTCGGTAAATTCCGAGCCGACACGTTGGTAAATTCCGAGCCAACACTGCCTTCACATGATGATTAATTCGCCGTCACATGTGCTAAAACCCGCAGTGCAGTTTTCAGTAAAATTGTGTGATACCGAGTGAAGTTCAATGATGTTCATATTCCAATGTATTTATGGTTGCACATTGTACTTGCTGAGTATTTTTATACTCATTCTTGTGTTTCATTTGGTTTCAGGTACTAATAAGCGACAAATATGGGATATGGGCGTAGCACCTCACATAACTTCAAATACTAATCAGTGGCTTTCTACTTGGTTGAGCCGTTTTGTACATCTCCAGACTTCCACAACTTTTATGAGTTGTGTGGATGTTTCTTTCAAGCCGTGACATGTGTTTAGTCATCAGATTCGTATCAACTCTTGTCCAGGATACCCTTACTTACAGGGAAAACTTTATCAAATTTTCAAATGTGTTCCGTACTTTGTAGATCTAGTTGTACTACGGTAGCATCTCAGGTAGGGTTTCTACCTGGGGTGTTAGATAATTAGTAGTGCCACAACTGTATTCTCTATTGCTCAAGTCATCTTGATTTCACGCAGATCCCGATTTCTAGCGAGCACAGAAGCCCCACTACAAGGCTTCTCCCCGCTTGAGCTAATGTCCTCCCCTTTTTCTATTTTTTTAGCCATTAAGCTCTTATTTGCGAAAACAAGCTAGAAAAACTCGTGAAAATTATCATCAAGGGTATTCGCAAGAGGCAACAGTAGTTTTTTAGAGACAATAAGCAAAGACTACTCGGGTGTTGATAATAGTCATGTTCATCATGAAAAACTGAAACTAGTAGGTATCAATAGAGGAAACCATGAAGGCCACACATATCAGCCTATATTCCAGTGTTGAAAAAATGTTAGTACCAATCATAAAAAATATTGAGCAGGGGTCAAGTTTAGACATTAGTAGTAATGGAAAATCTAAGAAACAACTGAAGAGGTTTAAAGATATAGAGGGACACCTACAGCGACCTCCAAGAACGGAAATAACCAGAGATAATACAGGATGTTAGTGTCATGTTCATCATATATAGAAAACGATGGCGTGGTCAAAGAACACACCCTAACCCTAACGGCGACCTCATCGTCCTGGTCCTACCACTCGCGTCACCCTCCACGGCATGGGGCGGGAGGAGAAGAAGGGTGTGAGATCTAGGGAATCAGAGCAGAAAACAAGCTTGAGGACACCGCTGCAGGTCGTAGACGCTTGGAAGAAAATGTATTATAGCTGGGAGCAATGTGTGTGTAAAGGGGGAAACGCCATAAGAGAGAAAGGCAGGACCAGTGGCTTGTGAAATGTGTATCATTATAGGTTCCAACAATTCTAACTAATTTATATTAAACAATTTTACCTTTTTATAACTCATCATATCACTCAATCTTAAATTTTCCTAGTTTACATACAATCTCAATTTTTTCCTCTTGTCTATAAAATATTATAATACATGTCTTTGTTTGTAATATTACATACACACGTACATCATCACATAATTCAGTAGGCCATCTCTATAACATTCTTAAAATATAATCTTATTTGGATAAGGGGGTTATATTAAATTACATTTTTGTTTAATTTTATTCATTTGGATTCAATTTAAGTACAGTGAAATCATAAGAGACAGCGAAATCACAGTCACCTATTAATCACTTCCAATACGATTGATGTATAAGTATTTAAAGTTCTAGATGTTTCTAAATGCGTGACGCAAATAAATATCCTAAAAGAGGTTTGCAAATTAGGATGTTCAAATTTTATACCAAGTGAAAAAACATCTATATTATTGTGATAAATATTTGGGTTACTACCCCTCTTGTAGTATATATGGATCATTGATCCAGGAGTAATCTCACGCGCGCTACAGTCACAAAGTTTTGGCAAAAGGATCTGGTCATGATATTGGAAAGTACATAGTACTCCCAATCTTTTATGTACTACATGTTAAAGTCTGGCTAGAAAGTTCACATAAAATTTGGTTTTGACATATTAGTACAAGATATGTAAAAGGATAAATTCTACTACAGATGAGGATTTTGGATAGGCCCTTGGAGAGGAGGATGATGAGGGGGGTGGGGCTAGAGTGAGGACCGGGTGTGGAATGCGATCTTTCGGGTAGTAGGAGATGGGACCATCGAGGGGCTTAGCTACATAGATTGTGAGGCATAGTATATAGAGCACAAGGTGTAACACTTGTGAAAACAGGAACTATAACATGAGTTTATTATTTGATACAAAGGATGTACATAAATTCAATGTCCATATGATATGTGAATTTGCAAAGCAAGTAGGCTAGTGCAACTAACATTGATCCATACAAGATATTAAATACTGAAGCATGTTGGGTATGTTGTCAGTTGGATTCAAAAGTTGCAGTCTCCCCATCCGTGTGGGCTTGGGGCCAGAAGCATTATCCTCCTCATCTTCATCTACATCTAGTCTCACAATCTAATATGCATCCTCTTCGTCATCGTCATCAGATCAACAAACTTCAGATGCGTAAACCACAAGCTATATGAAACGCCGGCTCTCCCACAACACCCTATCCTACTCGTCATACTCCTCCTCGTCGACCTCAACCTATCCCGTCTTGCTTTGATCTCTTGGGATTTGGGCCTGCTTGTCACAACTCGATCTTGTTCTCATCCTTACATCTGACGATATGTAGGTGCCTATGTGGCAAGTTTTTTGCCAGGTCAGCCCTAAGGTGTGAACCCGATTGTTGGTTTGAGCATCATAAGTAAAAAAAAAGGGGGTTGTGTGGGCATCAACCCTAACAAACAGGCTAGTTTGGACGTTGTACTCGTAATTAGCCATATAGTTGTGGTTTGATGTTGAAATGTCCAAGAGTGATGGTATCATGGTAATATGATATAAGAGGAAAACATGTAAAAATAGAATGGACTAGAAGAAAACAAAAAACCATGAAACCGAAAGTAGCAAAAAAAAAGGCACAAAAAGAAAAAAGATACAAAATTATGGAAAAAAATATAATTAATACAAAACAAATAAAATAAAGAGAAACACCCTTATCTGGATATAACAAGCTAGCAGTAGGACAAGTTAGTGGACGCAGCATACATATTGTTTTTATTTTGTACTACCTCCTATCGGATTTAACTATGGTGGGTTTAGGCAAAGTTTTGCCTAAGTTTTCCCTAAATCTGCGCCAATTAAATCGGACGGGAGGGAGTACTAGGAGTAACTAGGATTAGGCATCGATTAGCATTAGTTGTGCAGGGCTACACTTGGATATAACAAGCTAGCAGTACGTTCATATACACATTGCATTCGTGCAGTTTTGCAGTGTTACTAGCTATAGATCACTTGTAGATCCACTCGTCGGAGCGCGCCCCGCCGGTGGTGTCCATGTCGATGAAGATGCTGACGGCCTTGCCGATGCGGGGGCGCTCCCTGACCTTCTCGAGCGAGTTCCGGACGTGCGCGACGGCGCCCCAGCAGCTTTGCGAAATAATAAATGTAAGAAAGTAAAAGTTAGTGCTGCAGCAATAAAGTACACTAAGTAACCATATACTAACAGTACCATGAGTGTGAAAAAGTGGTGGTAATTGTGGTGGCTTTGTCCAAGATTAATTAGTGATGGTACTTGGTTCATTTTTCTCGATGCAGTTTTCTATGTGGGAGAGGCTAAATATACATGCACTCCACTATTTGGAATTACAAGTACTATATGATTGAATTGTTAGCAAGCATCCGCAAATACTAACAATGCATTAAGATTTTCACAACCATAACCTTAAGTTCATGGTCCTCTTACTCACATACGTACAACTAATCGGTTCGCGTTCTCATGTTTCTGTCACTCCGGCAGAACTTCCCCCGCTTCGTTTACAAATACTACCAACCCTAGCGTGTTTGATCCATGCGCGCACAAATATAATGGACACCAAAGGACAGTACCATATAGACATACAACTCTAATGAACCTCATGCATTCAACTAAGCAATCAAAAGACAAATAAACTACGGAAACATGATTTAAATCATAGGATAAATATTATAGCATCAAACACCATGTTTACATGGGACGGTACAGAGGTTTATGGGAGGATGAACCACTGAATACAAGGAGGAGATGGTGATGGAGATGGCGGTGAAGACGGCGGAGAGGGCAGCGAGGAGCGCAGGGCGGCGGCGGCGCGGGGAACTCCTTCCCCGCCGCCGGCATCATGGGGGAGCGCCGCCCCTTAGCCTCCCTTCTTCATGGCTTCTTGGGAGCCCTCCCCCATGGAGATGGGATCCATGGGGAGGCAAAAACGTGCCTTTTGGTGGCTGAAATACGTGGGTGGAGGATTCCTCCACGAATTAGGTTTCCTCCCTTTATATATCTTCTCGGATTCCCATCTAGGGCTTCCCTAAATCGGGCTTTTCTCCACGGTCCGGACTCCGATTGGGCCGAATTTTAATTCTAAAATTATTAGGAGAAAATTCCCTGCAACTTTCGCGACTAGACTTTTTCCATTTGACGTTATCTTCGGGCTAAAACGGGTCGATCTTTGAAAATAGTTTTCAGACAGATTTCAGGAAAGTCCAAATTCGACTCCAACAATGTTTCCTCTTGTATTCTTGATAATTTCTACACATCAAATAGTAAAACAAGAACATTGTGCACTTTTGCAACTATTAGTAGGTTAGTCCAAATAAATATAAACTTAATATAAAAACAAGTGCTAAAAGCATAAAAATGGCATGAAACAATCAAAAATTATAGATACGTTTTGGACGTATCACCCCGCATCAGGCCGACTGGAGTTCACGATTTGGTCGACGGCCGGCGGACTGCAGATGCAATGACGTCAGGTAAGTCTCCTCCCGTGAAGAGAGCTTCCCGTTCCATGCCTGTAGAATCGAGAATCTAGCATACAGGGTAGTTGAACCTTGGTGGAGTACCGACTCTCACGGAACGCGTTCCGGTGACCGAATCGTATCGTCCCGCCTATCGTTCCTGAACCTCGATTCGGGACGACGAATCCGGTTCACGGGACGGGGCATCGTTCCCCGTTCCCGGCTACTACGGTGGGCACGTCTCCACGACAGGGAAGCCCAAAGATTTATATCTCCTTTTTATACTAAACATTTTTACATGTTTATATCTTCACATATCATTTGATCTTAATTTAGTTCAAGTTTTGCAACGCAATACAATATTAATGTTTTTATCTTATATTTGAAAACATAATAATGTGCACCTTTGTTCGTGATATGAAATACAAAGGTACATCATCGCCTAATATAAAATCCCATCTCCATACAATTATTCAAATATATAATCGTATATATGCAAGGAGTTTATATCTAATTACATTTTTTCATTTGGATCCAATTCAATTTAGGAAAATCGTAAGAGAAAACAAAATCACAATCATCTACGAATAAATTCCCACCACATATATGTATAATGTTTGCAAATTCTAGATGTTTCACAATACACTAGAGACTACTAAATATATATACTAACAAACATTTACAAAGGAGGATGCTTAGTATAACAAGTGGGGAAAAATAGTGTGGTGTGATGTTATCCCTATCGAACTCGAAAAAGCAATTCTAACGGAGCCGCGCCCTACCGGGCATGCACGGCCATGCATGCGACCAGTCACGAGCTGCCACGTGTGTTCGTATTCAAATACGTATACATGTATTTCACTCGTATTTTAACATATATGTAATATATTATATAAAAAATACATTTTATTAATATTTTTAGAATAATTTTTACTAAATTTTCACAATATTTTTGAAATAAATATAAAATTTCTTATTTTTCGGCGATGTGCTATTTTTATGAAAAAGTTTAGAAATTTCAAAAAAAAATCATAGAAGTTTCAGCTATTTCAGAAACATTCCACGTAGATTGCGCATATGTCAATAGATTTGTATAAGGTATGTTTAAAACATGACATAAACTCCTTATATGTGCAAAATCTTGATGAAATATATGTTGTGTCACAAGAAACTTTTTTGAAATTTGCATGAAACCTATATTATACTCGAACATATGTCATATCGAAGTGAAACATCTCAAATATCGTAGTGAAATTTGCGTGAAACCTTCATTTCAGTTTCATTACATTTTCATAGTCGAAATTTAAACTTTTTCAAAATGTGTCCAATATTGATCTTATTTTGAAGTTCTCATCGTCGGGAACTCAAATATAAAAAAATATCATAAATCGGACATTTGGTTCAAAACCTATGATCCATACAAATTTGAGAAACAAAATAAAAAGGATGGGTGGGTGGGCAGCAAAACTACACTTTTCACCCCAAAAGTACCTGCCTGTCATTTACATGTGGGACACAAACTGTTGGTACCCACATGTCATAGAGGTGAGAACGTAGGTGAGTGAATGGTGGTATTTAATAGATACACTATACACCTAAAAATCTGCCTAGTTTTGTATCAGAGAAGGAATGCAAAATACCCAAAAATAAAGCACGAATCACGATGCACAAACCAGTGGTGCATGCATACCCGGTAGGGCACGGCTCCGTTAGAAAAATCGCGTTGCCTCTCTCCCTCTCGCTCATAAAACAACTGGAAAAAAACATGATTACATCGTAAAACATGTTTACCATAGATTTGTATGGAATTAATATATCATTCATCTATCTATATCTTACATTAGCACTGTGCAGGGCTGTAGTACTTGAATAACAAGTACTTGGAATTACATGGATTACATATGCACGTTGCATCCGTTTGGTGGCGCACTTAACTCTGAAAGTGTGACTCGAGTAGTTTCCGTTGGATTTGGATCACTTGTAGATCCACTCGTCGGAGCGCGCGCCGCCGGTGGTGTCCATGTCGATGAAGATGTTGACGGCCTTGCCGATGCGCGGGCGCTCCCTGACCTTCTCGAGCGTGTTCCGGACGTGCGCGACGGCGCCCCAGCAGCGGAGCGTGTTGGCGACGTCGTCGAGGCGCAGCAGGTACTCCTCCTCGGTGAGCGGGAAGGAGCGCTGCTCCCGGTACTTCCACATCACGTTCATGGCCAGCAGGTTCCGCCCCATGAACTCCTTCCGGATGAGCGTCACGTCGTAGGAGCGGCCGTAGCGCTTCCGGATGAGCGTGGCCAGGTCCAGGCCGCTGAAGCTCGCGTCGTCGTCGCTGCCCACCAGCCGCTCCAGGTCCGACCTGTTTTTGCTCGACGACGGCGAGGACGAGACATCCTTGTCCTTCTTCTTTTTCGCTTCTTCTTCGTCATCGTCGTCGTCTTTGCCGCTGCTTGATTCGCCACCGCCGTCGATGACTGCTTTGACTGCGACGCCTCGGCGGCGGGACAAGTTACAAGCTGGACTCCTCATCCTTGTGCTCGGTTCGGAGCTGACCGCGAGCTGGCCTGAACTGCTCCTGCTCCGTAGGGGTAATGTGTCGTGGTGATGGTGGTGGATGCGCAGCTGAGCGTACTGGCGGTGGCCAGAGAGCACATTCATCATGGATTATTTAGAAGGACAGATGGATCGAAGCTGCCTGCAAAGAACCAGGAGGCAATCATTTATCAGGCCAAAGAACGATGCGGTGTTTCGTTACAGTCAAAGTCTCTGTGTTGTTTCGTCGTAGTAAGAAACAGAGTATTTTGTTGATGAATCAATCGTGAATATTTATTCCAGAATACAGAAAAATACATATAAATAGGGTCTTGCAAAAAGTTAAAGCAATTCAGGGCATTTGGTCTAGTGGTATGATTCTCGCTTAGGGTGCGAGAGGTCCCGAGTTCAATTCTCGGAATGCCCCTTCATTTTTTCTTACATTTTTTTCTCCATATCCACGCCTAAACACCTGCAGATTGATTGCTGAATTCTGCATCCACAGAAGCAGAGAATCTATCTATCTACAGAAGAACCCACTAGTTCTGTTTCTATGTGCCAACTGATACTAGAATTGGGCTATGGACTTTTCCAAAAGGGTAATTAAGCTAGATAGCGAGAAAATTAGCACCTTGGAAGCTGCTGTGATCCCCGTCCGGCCGGCCGGCCGGCCTCGTCGTCGATACTCTCTTGCTCGCTAGCTAGCTATCTATCCAGGGGAAGAAGAAGAACTCTTGGACGATGGAAGAGAAGCAGAGGAAAAGAAAGGCTGCTTGCCGGCCGTCTCCGTTTCTGGTAGGCTCGCGTGACGCCACCAAACTGAGACAAGCTAGACGAGTGGTACCAAGGCGAAGAGGAGCAGGAGATACTCTCCACCACGAACATTTTAATCTTTCTTTTCTTTTTTTCTTTCCCGTCTCTCTACCAGCAAGCAGAGTAAATCATTTCGCCCAATTTTATATTTTTAAAATTTTCTTATTTATTAGTTCAGTCATTTCCTTGCAATAAATACAAGTTTTAAGGTGGTTAGCATTTTTAATAACCGTTCATCCACGGCGATCTAACGGTGTTAAAAGTGTCGGAACCAGACTAACGGAACCCAACGGTTCCACGGAACCGAAATTTGCATGGGACCGGAACCAAATTTTTGTGGGACCGGGTACAAAAACTGTGGGGCCGATAACACATATATGTGGGACCTAATTTTATTTCCCAAATGATAAAGAGCGCAGCTGCGCTATTTTTTTTTGCCATCACCACGTACTGTTAAACATAGGCACCTTTCCTTCTTGGTTGATCTCTAGAAACCACTCGGGCTTGTTGCTGAGGTCGACGAGCTTCGTCTGGTAGGGCTCCTTCTTCTCCTCCAGCGTGAGCAGCACCCTCTGGGCAAACGGACAGTCGCCGGGCGTGTCGGGGCTCCCGGCGGCGGCCTTGACCAACACCTCCACAGTCATGGCGACGGCGACGGTGACGGAATCCTAGTAGTCCTGAGAGAGCGAGTGAGTGTTGACGAATCCGCGGCGAGGTTTGGGCGATGTGGGGGCTGATGATAGGCTGCGGGTGGGTGCGTATTTATCTGGGAGCACGGCGTGGTGGCTCGCCGGAGGCCGACGGGCAGCTGCGCTATTTTGTTGAACTGAGCGCACCTCCCCACCTGGGAGAAAACCGACCCACGCGAGTAGCTCCTTCCACTGATCCTCGCTGCCGTGGCCGGCAACCCCTCGCACGGCGCCCAACCATCGGCCTTCCCCCACCGGCGCACCTCCCCCGACACGCGCCCGACCCTCACCGGGCCCGCTTCTCCCCACGGCAGAAGCGGCACCAACTGCGCGGCCATGGACCTTTCCAGCGCCATGTCACCATGACCACTCCAGCGAGCGGGCTTTGACGCCGCATCGTCTTCTGCTATATGGGTGGTAGTGTCGTCCTCGTCACCAGCGCTCCAGTAAGAGGCGGAAGCATCCTTGGCGGCGCCGCCGCACATGGGAAAGACGACGCCTAAGCCCAGCCTTGGCGCGGAGGCTGCCGTCGTTCTTCCTTCAAATCGACCAATGGAGGAGGCTAGTGCCTTCCCCTGTGCTCCATCTCCGGCGGCACACAGCCAGTGCTCGCTGCAGCTTGGCTTCAGTAGAGGCGGCGGTCGGTCACACGATAGAACAGGGGGGTACGGGATTAACTGGTTGCGATTTTTTTCGAAGGAACTACATCGATTTTTAATCAACGGGCTAACATAAATCGGGTCTTAATCAATGGCTAAGAAAAATCATAACCGATGGTACTGACGGAACCGAGAGTTCCATGCCAATCACCGTAAAAGAGCTCACAACAAACAATGACCACTTCCAGATCCACACATGATTTTTTAATTGTACACTAGTTGCCATGTACGTGCAACGCACGTTTTAACAATTAAAAAGGGCAATTTAAAAGTAAGAAATATTAAACTTGCAACACACGCATCAAAATGCAATACAGATTAGAATTTGCTTCGAAAGGGACAATGGAAATTTCCCAACAAATTGATTTTATGATCAACAATGATTAAATATTGAGAATTACCGGCATTTGTACTTCAGGATGTTCTACATGAATAGCATACTGACTATTAGATCATTTCGGTCTGTCCATGTGAAGATAACAACTACAATTTCTTGAGAATCCTAAATAAACACACAAATCTAATGCAAATTTCGTTCAGTTTATCTACTCCGTTCATATGGTAAGGCAGAAGTGTACGGCACAAAATCCTTGAAGCATCAAGTATCAGGCCAATTCGGTGGCTTCTAGTTCCTGCTCCACAGCTGAACCCTGCATGCCCTGCCCTCTCTGTTCTAATAAAAAACTTGTGCCTTCACGTTACTGATCACCGATAGACTGTGGCCCGTAAACATAGTAAAAAGAGAGCTAATGACAGCCACCCAGCTAGCGCTGCCAATATCATTTGCAACTTTTCTCCCCAGATTTATAGTTTCGATTTGCATTGTATTCACGGTTGAAATCTGAAGAACGTGCTCGCTGCAATCAACAGCTTGGTGTTTTGTTTCGCGTGTGCTAGCAGTAGATCGATCAAGTCCTCCCAGGAAGAAACGATCAGGTAGCAAGCGCATCGTGCGGCATCGAATCAATCAGGCCAATTTTGATAGCTTGATTACGGGGAAATCAACTGAGCGCTAAGCCACATTACCTCGCCTAAACGCCTGGAGGATTCAACGAACTGGGGCCTGCGCCACCAGGCGAGGGATCCGAGCGCGCGATTCCCGACGCCGTCGCACTGTTTTTGGAGAGGGGATAAGGACCCCGCGTACGCCTTTCCTTCGCCCTAATCCTCTGGACAGTCCTCGTACAAAGTCACACGAATCTAGAATGAAAACAGAGAAGAGACAGAACGAAGAAACGCATCCAACCAAAGCAAAGCTGGCTCCGCCCTTATCGTATTGCTCGTTGTGTGCCACCCACCGCCGCTGCTGGAGCAAGGCAATCAGGTGCTTGGAGTCAATTTCTCAGGTAGCTGCAGCCAGCACCCTCCTCGCACGGACGCCGCAGCTGCTGCCCGTCTCGGATGCCAGCACAAGAAAGGAGCGGCGCTGCGAGCAGGTGCGTCGGCTGCTCCTGCATCCACTTCAGCCCCAGCCACTCGCGCGTCGAGCTGCCGCCCGCCGGCTGCCTTCGTGACGACGTACATCAGCCGATGCCCCGGTCACTTGCGCGTCGAGCTGCCGCGGTGCCGCCCTCCGGCTGCCTTCGCGGGGACGTCTCTGGCGCTAGCTGATCCCCGCGCGAGGACAGATGGCCGTGGATGCGTGGCGTGGTTGGGCCCACACGTGGCCGTCTCGGGCGTGAGTGCCTGCACGGTGGCACGGGGATGCGAGGAGAGGTGGCTGGTGTACCTCCGACGCTTCAACGTCCATGGTGGCAGCAACGGCGGATCGGAATAGAGGACGGATGTGTGCGTGTCCTTTTCTAACGTTTTTTCAGTCGGTGGCAATCCCTGTAATTATCATGAAGTTGAAAAGGTGTGTTGAGTTGTGGCAATTTGGTCGTATTATGTGATTTGGTGGGAGGGCAAAACGGTCCAAACTGGACAATGTTGAGTTGTCAAACATTGGAACGATCTGGGCCGTTTGATTGTATATTGAACGGTTCAGATTTAAAGTATCCCAAACAACAAGTTTGCTCTTTTAATAGTAGTATAGATACATACACGGATGTAAATATTATCCATAAATCAAACATAACTGGGCTAGTGGGCCAGTGGTATTGGGTGCTGGCCCATATATGAAGTCTGGGCATCGCATGGTTACATAATTTAACCCTTTAAAATGTGTTTCCTGCCCTTCATCTTTTAAAAAAAGTTTGTAATATTCTCAAAAGAATAGATATTTTTAAATAAAATATTCGACAACCTGGCACGGGCGTGCAACTGTCCAACTTGTACGTCGGCACTGACAAGTGGTAGGCCGTGGTCAGTGTCTGGACAGCTATGCATGCATGGAGGTCAAGGTGCCGGGCTGCAGCATGGTTGTGGTCAACGGCGACGCCTCCTCGTTTGCCGCCGGCGACTGAATAATGGCCATGGTCAGGGAGAGCAGCTAGTGGCAAATATATGAATCATCTGCCGGTGCAAATGCAAGCATGTTAATAGGACACGATCTCTGTACGAAGCTACAGTCCAAGCTGGTGTAGGTTTAGAGTCCGTACGTGTTATTGTAGACACACACACCCCTAAAGCCTACCGTTCCCGTCCCAAGTACAACACGTAATGCATCTCGTGCCTTTTATAAGCAGGAAAACGGCAAACCCGAACACATCGTTTCTTCATCGACCCACAAGCTAAATCAACAGCAGATCCATCCATGGCCGACGGTGACAACAACCTCTGGGAGTTACTCCCCATGGACGTCCTCGGCGAGGTCTTGTTGCGCCTCCCAACGAGCTCCCGGCGGCGGTTCCGTCTCGCATGTTGGCTCTGGCGCGACATCATTGACACGCGCACCACCGAGATGCGAAGCCGCCCCAAGATGCTCGTCGCCACCCTAGATTCCGTACACCTTGTCGAGGACCTACGATCATCGCAATGGGCCGGCGCCGCCTACGATGGCATGAGCCTTGTTGGCACCTGCAACGGCCTCATTTGCATGTTCGACAGCCAGAAGCCTGGCGGGGCGGTCACCCTGGCGAATCGGGTCACCGGCGAGACGCTGGCTATACCGTCGCCGCCACCGCTGACACACACAACAAAGGCCGCTTCGGACTCACGTCTGACGTTCACCTTTGCATACCACCCCACGACGGGGGCAGTATAAGGTTTTGCACGTCCCGTGTAGCTTCGACAGGGTTTGGGTGTTCACTCTCGGGGAGAAGCTCTGGCGAGACTGGGTTAGCCACGAGTCGTCGACGTCGGACAAAACAGAGGTGTGGGTCATGGACCATGCCATGGCGGGACGGCGTAGGTGGAGCCGCTGGTACATCATAATAATGCAGATCGAAGCCACGAAATCTACTGGTGCACCAGCATCATCTCACACTACCAAACTTTACCACTCACGAGAGCCAGTACGTCCTGACGATGAGATGGGCCACTCACGAAGGTTATGTCTTGTACAAACACAAGCCGGAGAATGACTTAAAGAATGCACGACACGGCGTGGTACGGATCAGCGAGTGGTACCGTGGCACTGAGGTTGCCGTTATCCCAACTGACTACATCCGCCCCCGGACCTTCACCTACGTGGAGACCACGGAACCTTTGGGTGTTTATAGGTGTCGGTGACTTGTTGGTATTTGGTTATCCTTGGAAGTGTTAATTTGTTTACGGGTCTTTCCATGAGGAACGTTATATTTTCAATAGATAATAAGCATGAATTGATTTAAGGATGACGATTTTGACCATGAGTATGGGTAGTAACCGTACCCTACACGTTAAGTATCGTGGGTAGGGCACGGCTATAGTGTTATACCCATCGAGCTCAAAGGCCTTCCGCCGTGCGCGTGGCGCCTGTACGTGGTTAGGCGTCTCTTAGACCGCTGTTGTGCTCTCCAACGCTTCGACGACAATGGCACAATTGATCAAGCATTCTTGTCCTCTATGTGGGCCTAAAACGGACACGAGTTTCTACCTAATGTAATATGGCTTAACATTGCCTACAAGACATAAGAAGGATTATCTTCGCTGCTGCTCCGACCTGTAAGCTCCGGACCCACTTCAACTAACGCCACCAGACGGAATGCAGTTCAAAATCGCCGTTTGTCCTCGCCATAGCATCTGCGCACGAAGTGAGGGCAAAACTGAGCACGCTTCGCAGCTAGGGGCAAAACTGAGCTGACCGTGCCCTCTAAGGGCAATTCGATAATTAACCCTTTACTTTTAGTTCCATCTCAATGCAAACCTTCTCCGCAGACATGATTGCACGAGACGGACCGATTAAGTGCAGAAAAGGATCCTGTAAGCATCACCAGCACCCATCAATCACCGCAATAAAGATCTAGAAAAAATAAAATCATGATAGTAGCATACATACATACATTATGTTTCAGTTCTTGGGCTTCGTTAATATAGCGATAGAAGAGAAGGTTTCGGTTGCGATCCACGATGTCTCGAACCGCAACCACACCGTACACAGACAACGGAAATTGAAGGCCACCATCAATTCCTGTGAGTTTGATGGAGAAGATCTGCAAGGGTTGCATGGTTGAACGGTTGTATGAATTTTGTGTGTAGTTTGTAAACTGCATGGAACTCAGAACAGCTGCAGCCAAGAAAGTGGAAGCACGTGTTAGAGAGTAACATGCATGAACTAGCACCAGATAATTAAGCAGAAAATTAAGTAGCCTGATCCCTTCCTCAAGTTTCATCAATTAAAAAAGAGAAAATCCCTTCCACTTATAAATAAATAAAAGGGACATGACCATCGGTTACACAAGAGAGAAGGTTTGTTAGTTGCTCACTTCGTTGTGTGAATAAATATATTTTTTTTGTTTCATGATGGACTAAGTGCACCACTGCCATGGCACGTAGCTGAAGTGACGACTGTTATTTTTTTTATAAATTATTGTTTTTCTGCTGTAATTCCTTTCCAGTCGTAATCACTGACTCGTTTCCGTTGACCAATTCTTTTTTTTTTTTTTTTTGGGCCAACAGATTCCGGCTCCGATTCAATCATCCAAGTTGGTGTAGGTTTAGAGTCCGTCTTCTTTTAGGCCACAAACCTACCGTTTCTGCCTCTTATATACTACGGACCACAAGAAACCACAAGGCAGGGACGGATCGATTGTTCAGAAACCACAAGCAAAACAATGGCGGCATCGCCTGATAAGTTCGCCACGGAGATGACGGAGATCTGCTCCTACGTGCCGGCCAAGTCCATCGGCCGATTCCGCGACCTGTTGAGTCGGTTGTGCGACGAGCTCTCGTCGCCGTCTTTCGTCCAGCTCCACCTTCGGCGAGCCAACAAGCCACGTGAGTTCAAGGTTTTCTTCAGCCTGGCCGCGAAAGAAGAAGGATCTAGCCACGACGACAGTACCTCGGAAGAAGAAGAATCCGACGACGACAACAAAAACTCGGACGAAGAAGAAAAAGAAGAAGAAGAAGAATCCTACTTTTATGCCTGGCAGCCCAGTGGTGCGGCCACCAAGCTCACGCCCAACAATTTCTGGCTGCCCACTCCTCTCACCAGGCCCCTCCATGGCCTCGTCCTCATCCGCGACTTCGGCTACCACGTCTTCAACCCTTGCACCGGTGCATCCTTGGCTCTTCCCGACACCAAACTGCCGGAGAAGATGATCTGGCGGCCTAGTTGGGGGGAAGTCATGCCACGGCCATCTTACCTGGACGTAGCCTACGGCCTTGGTTACTGCTCGGTGACCGGCGAGTACAAGGTAGTGCGCCTGTTCAGCACATTCCCACTCGACGACGACGAGTACAGCCCGGTTCACTGCGAGGTCTTCGTCCTCCGCACGCTGGCCTACTGGAGGCCTGCTGCCCAGCAGCCTCCCATTTGCCTCGTCGAGGAGGATAACCCGGGCGTGTTCCTTGACGGGCGTCTGCACTTTCTTTGCCGCGACGGTGGAATCATCGCTTTTGATGTCATGGGAGAGACGTTCGGCTCGGTGTTGCCGCCGCCCAATCCAGAGGATGCTTTGATCACATTGACGGAGCTAGACGGGTGCTTATGCGTCTGCCATGGAGCGATCGGGTATGGTGACACCACGTACCGTATATGGGTGTTAAGAAACTACAGGCAAGGAGAATGGGAACAGCTTTGTCATGTCGATCCAACGACTTGGAAGGAACCCGAGTGGAAGCAGCTGGAGTCCTCCTATATAGCTCCACTCTGTATGTACAGCAAGGACACCAGAGATGAGAAGATTATGTTTCATACGGGTACTTGCAAGGTATTTGCGGTGGACCTCCCGCACGGTAACGCACCGGAGATCCTATTCAACCCAGACGAGGCAATGGGTTGCAGCGTTGAGGACTTCAGTGAGCCCAGCTTAGGGCTGTTTGAGGAGAGCCTTGTGCCCGTGGGACGAACAATTGAGGAGATGGTCTTGTCGTCACCAAAGGCCAAAGCTTGGTTTGACGTACTCAAGTGGATGCCGACACGGGTTGTTGCCGACTTGAGCTTGGTCTGCAGGGCTTGGCGCGCGATGGTCAAGGACGATCATTTTATTCAATCACACGTTGCTCACGCAAACTTGAATAAGAGCCCTCGGATCATGATGATCACAGATAGCACCTTTGGAAGATACGCAGATTTGTCAGACATTGTTAATCAAAATAAAGGTTATAGTGTTTCTGCTCATTTTGTTTGCTCTCAGCCATGTCATGGTCTGAATGCAGGAACATTCCATTCGCGGAGCTTCGTTTGCAATCCAGTGATGGGATACGTTGAGAACATCGTGGTTGACGGTGTTGATGACACCACGTTCTTTGCCGGTCAAACCGGGTTGGGATACGACTCGAAGAATAACACGCATATGCTAGTGTTTGTCACCTATAAAGAGAAGAACTTGGCGACACGGCAATACCAACTTGAGTGCAAAGTGCGGTACATGGATGAACAACGATGCCGTTTAGTAGACCCTCCTCCCAGCCCAGTTGCCGCCGTGCCACCGACCTACATCGACGGCAAAATCTTCTGGTTGGTAGATACTAACCTCGGACCAGTTTCTCTAAACTACGAGATCGTTGCATTCGATGTCGAGACCGAAGAGTTTGAGGTTATACCAGGTCCTCCGTGCAGCAGCCACGACGACGGGCGTGTGTCCATCCTCCAGCTTCAAGGTGCACTATGCGTGGCTTGTTCGGACAAGAGCAGCAACGTGATTGACATGTGGGTGATGAAGGATGTTGGCATCTGGTCAATGGAGTGTCACGTAGAGCTGGAGGAGTTTTCGTCGGAAAGGGCAACACCATTGGTTGTCAATCCGATGGATGGAAGGATTCTGTTTAGCACAGGTGAGTCGTTGGGCTATTACGATCCCCGAACGTCAGCAATGGAGACTCTCTACAAAGATGTCGACAAGCAATGGCCTGACCTTCAGTTTTGCCCTGTTATATGCGAGGAAAGTTTTGTCAGCACACTCTGGGACGGAAGATTTCTCCGTGCACACTGATTACAGTCCTGGATCATGTGCTTCTTATGTTTTATCACCGAGTGAACTAAATTTCCCCAAGTCCCTCCTTTGATTTTAGTTTACCATGTGCAAGAAGAAATTGTAACTATTTTCTCTTGGCAATACAAGCCGATAATTAATAATTTTCTGCTTTAATTCTTGAGTACCGTATTAGTTTCATCACACATTTTACTAGTTCGCTATATTGATATTACGTCACAGCGTTTTCGATTCCATTGTTTAAACTAGTTGTAACCGTTACCCGGCAGTACCAAATAATGATGAACAATATAGGAAAGCAATATAGGAATGTTGTAACACCCCTGGTTTCGTTTTCAACGAAACTGGGAGTCTCGTTAGAGGCTCCTTAAATCTAAAAAAAGGAAAGCAAGAGAGCCGACGGCAACATACCAGACGGAGACTGAAGGAGCCAGCACTAAATTCTTCGCAGCTAAGCTTAGCATAAATATCCTCCGGAAGAACTTCACCGGTTTCATAATGCTTTGCAATGCTGAAAAGAGTCTCCCTGTTACACACCAATGCAACAACTCAGTAAGTTACCAGAATCAGGCAAGATTCAAACGGTAAAGATAGATCCACCATATTTGTGATAGCACCAGCTTTCCATGAACTGAGAGGGTAACTCTACGGCAATCCCATTCTATCACACTGATACCAGCAACAAAGGCGCCATCATATGAATACAGTTTCAACCTAGAGAAGCCATGTACAATAGAATTTTTTTTACCAACCACACAATAATGATAGATGGCACTTACTGAACGCAGACATGCGCAATCCTGGGCCGTCGGACATCCTGGCCGTCGGAAAGCTGAATCCGATGGCACAGATTGCGCATGGGCGCCCTAGCGCATGGTATAGAGATTAATCGGCACTTTATATTTTCTTATATATCATAACTTTCTAAAACATGTAACAGACTAGTTTATTTGCTAAAATTAGCCAGAATAATATACCATAACTAGTGTATTAGTTACCTCACGGAAGGTCTTAAGACTGGGTTTATCGCCAACTGATGGCATATTACACACCATACGGGCAACAGGCAACCCTACAGATGATCCATTGTGAGCTAGCGAGCGACGACAAGGAAGACCACATTCATCAAGGCCCCACCGCTTTTTTTCAGAATAATATGGATCGAAGTAAAAATAAGCAACATGGCTACTAGAAGAATCTTTGACACAACAAAATGAGGCGCTACTGTTGCACACCTGAAAATGTAGTCACTAGTCAACATCTGCAGATAATTTGCTCATGTTAAGAAAACTAAACATTTGCAGAATTCTATCTGCCATGACAACAGTGCTCCGGTGTGTAACCCAGATCAGCATGCTCGATCATTTCAACACACTTGTGATGAAAAGAAGAACATATGTAAATGACTCCAAAATATTTCCAGAATTCAAGTTCCATGGATATCACTACTGAGTTGCGAGCTACGAAAAAACCATTTCACAACCAGAAAAGCTATTCTATTTCCTCATTTTACTGATTTATATTATCTGTTTTATTTGTACTCATTTTCACCTTTTTCTGTTCCTTTTGTATTGAAAATTGTTCAATTTCAAAGAAATTCATGTTTCGGAAAAAGGTTTGTATTTTTGAAGAATATATTCATGCGGTGTCAAAAAACTGTTTAGGTTAGAAAAATGTTTATGTTCTGAAAAGAATTTTCACGGTTTGTAAGATCATCCATCAATATCAAAATAAACGTTCATGTAGTTCCAAAATAATGTTCACACTTTTTTAACGCCATCATATATGTTCAACTGAAATTACTAAAATGTTTTTCCATCATCATAAAATCGATCAAATAATATCAATACTCTTATTTTAAAAAGATCAGCATGTTAGAATAAATTATTCACGTGTTTGGGTTCAATTGTGTTTTTTTCTATGTTTCATTTTTCCGATAGACTTTTTATTACTTTTTATGTTTCTTTTCTAATTAAATTTTTCAAGTATATTAAATAAAATCACCATGCTAGAACTAATCATGCACATGTTTACATTCACCTAGGGGGTCGTCTTATTTGTTCAACTATTGCATCGTTACCAAAAAATGTTCAAATAATCTAGGTATCCTCATAAAACATGTTAATCAACCTAAAACGAATTGTTCACGCGTTTGGATACACCCAATGTTCATCAACTTTCTATGTTCGTCATATATATATATATATATAACTTTTTTCTCCTCACTGTATTAAATCATTTAAGTAATATATAATAGCTACATTCAAAAAAAATTCTAAAAATCCTCCTCCGTACCAAGCCAGACACCGGGCGTAATCATTTTTGCACAAGCACGTTGTTGTGCGAATTTCTTTTGCAAAATATTAATAGATATCCAAAATAGTGTTTTTTAGAAAAATAAGTTACGTTCTTAAAATAATTCACATTTTCTTCCATTGTTTTTACATGTGCTATTTTACTTGTTTAGCTTATTTTTGATAATTCAAAAAAACTAGTTTATCTTTTTGTTCTTCGTTTATTATATGTTTTTATTTGATAACGCAAAATAAGTAGTTTATTATTTTATTGTACTAACCTATTAATTCAGTGCCAACTGTTTTCTATTGTTTTTGCATTGCACAAAATGCCTATATGAAGTAGCCAAAAAATTCGAGAAAAAACAGAATACAACGTAGCTTTTCGGAAGGATATGGAGAACCAAAACGGGGCACGAGGGGGCCGCCCCATGAATTTGCGGGTCCACGACGCAGCCTTGGGGTGGCCACATGAAAGTGCAGCATGCACTACCTCTTGTTTTGAGTGATCAACGACAACACGATCCTTGGAGAATAACACTTTTACTAAGTACATTGCATATACAATGTCTCTGCCGTTGGTTTGTTTAACAACCCACCGACAACTTGATCATATGCTTCCCAATCATATCTACATACTATTATATGCTTCCCACTGTTAGCTAGGAGCAAGTTACATAGCATAAGTTCCCATTTCAGAACTCTACAAAATAATTGAATGCTACAAAAGGGCAAACCATGAATTTAACCAGCCGAGGCAAAAATACACCCTTCAACCCCTCTAGCCCGTGCCACATCTCCTGGCCGTGCCTCAGATTGCACAGTTTGTATCCCCCACAATGTGCCCTCTTCACTTCCTCATCCAGCTTCAAGTGCAACATTCTAGAATAAGCCCTTCGCAAAAGGTGCACCAAAGTTTTTTTACTTATTTATAATTCACTCTCTCAACATACATATTAAACATACATGTTTCGATTAATCTTGGCAAACATAGCGCACTACGATGTTGATATCTAGCGAGATTGGCCATTTTCATTCTACAGTCACAACATTCCAAGTAAAACACACGAACTTCAAGCTATATTTTGTAAGAAAAAAGTGAAGTTATTTGTTCCTTTTTGAGATAATCCCTTTCATTTGTTTCTTGGATATAAACTATTAATCAAAAATGAAAATAAAAGTACAATGACGCATATGCTTCAGCTGTAATTCGTGCCACCTAGATTGAATATTGGGTGCATGCTTAATATCATTATGTGGTAGAGATTTTTAGTGTGCAAGAAGGTTTCTGATCTTATATAGAAGTAGGGGCCTGTTTGATTCATAGGAACATGGTAGGATTTTTGAGGATTGATTCCTATAGGAATTTTTCCTATTGAAGTTGTTTGATTCATAGGATCCAATCCCATAGGAGTTATTCCCATAAGAATCTTGTAGTGCAAATCCTATACGAAAAAAGCATAAGGTCTAACCTCTTGGAAAAATTCCTTCACACAATCAAAAACAATCTCTATTCCCATAAGATTCACTTAGACATGCCACTTCAATCCTTTAGGTTTTCTATTCCTACACTTTTCCTATCCTATGAATCAAACAGGCCCTAGAAGTGCAGCAAATCCTGAAGTAGTAATACTTTGTGAGGAAATTCTAGAGCATAGCTTTCTTCTAGAGGGTTAGTCCTAGAGTATAATTTGTTTTTTAAAGAATTTCCTAGAGTATGGATGATAGCCCAATAAACGGCCCAACGACCAAACCACACAAAGCAGCACAGCACGCGGTCGTTTTCCATAAACACCCCCTGAAACTTCCTCATCCCTCCAAACCGACCTCGCGCCGCAGTCCATCTATAAAATCAGAAAACCCCAACTCTCCAGGTACCAAAGCGCAAAACAAAATCTCTTCCTGCTCCCCACGTCTCGCTAGGGTTTCTCCTCCTCTCACGCGATGGCGGCGGCGACGACCTCCCGGCGCGGCCCCGGCGGCGGCGGCGGGCCGATGGACGACGAGAACCTGACCTTCGAGACCTCGGCGGGGGTCGAGGTGGTGGGCAGCTTCGACGCCATGGGCATCCGCGACGAGCTGCTCCGCGGCATCTACGGCTACGGCTTCGAGAAGCCCTCGGCGATCCAGCAGCGCGCCGTGCTCCCCATCATCACGGGCCGCGACGTCATCGCGCAGGCCCAGTCCGGGACCGGCAAGACCTCCATGATCTCCCTCTCCGTCTGCCAGATCGTCGACACCTCCGTACGCGAGTAAGTCTCATCCCCAATCCCCTCTGACTACCTTCGCCGCGCTGGACGAATCCGTCGTGCTAGGTGCAAGTTGTCCGGTCAGAAACTTCAGTTCTAGGCTTTGCTTGCCTGTTATGCGGAACGTGTTGGGCAATGGCAGCGGTCTCGTGTTCTAGATTTGTAGTAGCATGTGGGATTTTGACCTAGATTTGTAGTAGCTTTCGTGAATGTCGTAGGCACAGCCGCTGTGGTTCCTGAATAGGTTGGCATTATGCCTGTCAGTCCGAGTTCCTCGGCTGTTACAGTGATTCACAGTCATTTAATAACCCTGTAATGCCTCAGCTCTTTGTAATGCACATAGAGCACTTGTTCCAAAATAATAAACATCGGTTCATAGGGTGCAGGCATTGATACTGTTACTAGGATTCAGTCATTTAATAAGCCTGTAACGCATCGGAGCTCGGACACTTGTTCACCTAAGCTGAAGTTGAGAATAGCAACTTGTTCAAAAAAAAGTTTTTTGTCCAGTGTGCGATTTTGACATAGATTTATGAATCTGTTAGAACAATCTATTGTTATCTGCTTGTGAAAATATGTTAGACTCACCATGGGTTTTGATAATAGGTTGACATTATATCGGTAGTCTGAGTTGATTCACTTTCATTTAATAACCCTGTAATGCCTCAGCCCTGTATAATGCACATAGAGCACTTGTTTCTTCCGATAACATAAAGCCGGAGTTGACATTGGTAACATTGGTTTTGTAGGGTGCAGGCGTTGATACTGTCGCCCACTAGAGAGCTCGCCACGCAAACGGAGAAGGTCATGCAGGCCGTCGGCCAGTTCATGAGTGTGGATGTGCACGCTTGTGTCGGTGGCAAGAGCATCGGTGAGGATATCAGGAAGCTCGAGGCTGGAGTGCAGGTTGTGTCTGGAACCCCTGGCAGGGTCTGCGATATGATTAAGAGAAGGACCCTCCGCACGAGGGCCATCAAGATCCTTATTCTGGTTAGTGTACTCTCTTGGCAGCACTGCATTTGTTCTGTTTGCTCAAGTTCTGTTGGTATAACATGCTTGCCTTCATAATAGGATGAAGCTGATGAGATGTTGAGCAGGGGTTTTAAGGACCAGATATATGATGTCTACAGATATCTCCCCCCAGAACTTCAGGTCGGTCTTTCAAACCAAACCTTTTCCAAACTGCTATCTTGCGTAGCCCTTTAGTCGCTTCTGTCAGCATACTGCCGTTTTTAATACATAATTCAGGTTGTGCTATACACCAATACCCTATTTTGCGCCTTTTCTACTATAACCATCTTACTGGTTCCTACTCATGCATAGTCTGTTATTCATCTATACATCCAGTTTTGTCTGCTTCTCATTTTTTAGTTTCCTTTCTTATTCATCATTTCTTCTGCATGTTATTAATTTAACACTTGTCACAGTCCTGAAGTAGTGAACTGATAGTATGTTATGCTATACACCAATAGCCTATTTTGTGCCTTTTCTTTTTTATAACCATCTTGCTGGTTCTCCTAGTCATGCATAGTCTGTTGCTCATTTATACATACATATTTGTTTGCTTCTCAAATTTAGTTTCCTTGTTTTATTAATCATTGTTTTCTGCATGTTATTAATTTAGCACTTGTCACATTCCTGAAGTAGTGAACTGATAGTGGTGGAGTTTAACTTAAAACATGAGCATTGAGCTGTATTTGATTGCTGGATATAGTGGCATCTCCCTGACAGATCTCGTACTTCTCTAATTGTGATTTATTGAACCATACACAGGTTGTTTTGATTTCTGCTACTCTGCCTCATGACATCTTGGAGATTACTAGCAAGTTCATGACTGATCCTGTCAGGATCCTTGTGAAGCGTGATGAGTTGACCCTAGAGGTAAATATACTTGTTTAGTTGTTTTGCCTGATTGCATTTTATCTTATTTGGCACTAACATTTTTCATGACATGTTTGTAGGGAATCAAACAATTCTTTGTTGCTGTTGAGAAGGAGGAATGGAAGTTTGATACCCTGTGTGATCTTTATGATACGCTAACCATCACCCAAGCTGTCATTTTCTGCAATACTAAGCGAAAGGTAATGTGTAGCCTGGTTGAATTATTCTTATTTGTCGATTCGATTTCCCCAGTGAAATGATGTTGTTCTACTAGTTCTACTCTGCTCCAGTTAGCATTTGTGTACACCAGTTCTTGTTTATCCTTATGGATATGTCATATGCATCTCACATTCTCACTTTGTTGCTGTATATGGGCGTTATTCCTTTTCTCCTGTTAATTTACTTGTGACAAAGCCTATATTAGTTCACTAAGAGCAATTCCCAAAACAAAACCTGTATTAGTTGATGGTGTGGATTTGCTATTGGTTGCTCTATTAGATTGTACTAGCAATTTCCAGCTTTTCTTTTCTGAAGGCTATACAGCTCTTTTAAGTACAACCAGTTGGCATAATTGATGGTTCACCAGGTGCTAAAAGTGATAATTCTCTTTTTCCCAGGTGGATTGGCTTACTGAGAGAATGCGTACCAACAACTTCACGGTATCAGCCATGCATGGTGACATGCCCCAAAAGGAAAGGGATGCCATTATGAGTGAGTTCAGGGGTGGTTCAACCCGTGTTCTAATCACTACCGATGTTTGGGCTCGAGGCCTGGATGTGCAGCAGGCAAGTCTTTTTGACTAGTTCTAGTGTTCATTTGCTGGTAGGTCATGATATGCTTATCTTCATTACTGACTGCGTTTATTTTCATGTTTCCAGGTCTCTCTTGTCATTAATTATGATCTCCCGAATAACCGTGAGCTTTACATCCATCGCATCGGTCGCTCGGGACGTTTCGGGCGCAAGGTAAAGTTACACGTTCCTGCTGCAATACTTAGTAATCTCCTCTCCATTCCCATGATCACTTTGTACTACTAGATAATTTAGATTCTAGTTTTGGTATTGCTCGAAACAATCAAATAAACAATTACTAATATTGGGCAACTCCGTGTCAACAACGAAGGCTATCTGAT
Source organism: Poa pratensis (assembly GCA_947311845.1). Classification (NCBI taxonomy): domain Eukaryota; kingdom Viridiplantae; phylum Streptophyta; class Magnoliopsida; order Poales; family Poaceae; genus Poa; species Poa pratensis. The sequence continues at coordinate 1,246,034 of CAMZMU010000126.1, read as the reverse complement.
AAAAAGCAGTAGTTCATCACTTGAATCTATAGGAATTAGCCATCTCAGGAATTACACGAGATGTTTGCTATCTGCTTGTCCACGTCTCCTTAGTCAATTATGGGCTGAAGCAAGATGATTTTGCTTGCATGTAGTTTCCGCTCGGCATACATGTAATATCTCTGGCTGATTGATGTTGCAGGGTGTGGCGATCAACTTTGTGCGCAAGGACGACATCCGTATCCTGAGGGACATTGAGCAGTACTACAGCACGCAGATCGATGAGATGCCGATGAACGTCGCCGACCTGATCTGACAGGCCTTTAAGTGAAGAAAGAAGGCTGTTGTTGTTGTGTTTGATGATGCTGTCCGTCCCAGCGAACGGCAACTCTCTGCGTGGGGCTTTTGTTGAAAATGTTTGACTGTGAGTGATATTGCTGCTGTAACTTGAGAGGAGTAGTGGGTTTGCTGGGCGGCGGTGGACGTGAACGAAGTGTATATATTCTTTCCAGGACCAGCCTCATGTAAAACACAAGATGTTGCTTTTCTGCTTTGGACGACATGACATTTTGTTCATTTCGATCTTGTAGTAGATTCTGGGTTACGATTCATATAAGACTTTGATGTTGAATGATATGATCATCTGCTTTTAGTGGATTTAGTTTAATTCATTCATGCCCAAACGGATCATCAGTAAGAACATGATGCTCAAAACATGACCATGGAGAAACATACTAGAGTTGATTCTCAAATTTGTATCCAATAGTATACTGTATCCATATTTTCTGGCGACTGGTTCTCAACTAGTTGATCATCGTGTGTACTACGTGGTGTTAAACAATAGAAAATCATATATACTCGTAGTGACATTTTCGACCACTTGTCCAAACATAAAAGAAAATCGGAAACATGAGAGGGATAAATCTTTTGCTATTTCAACGACATTGATCGAGGTGTCCTTCAGAATATCATTGATAGAGCTGTTTATTTATTTTCGTTCCTTAAAATAAAGGAAATAAAAACTAGCTGGACTGATACCTATTTATTTATATTTATTTTAAAATTTTGGTCGGTGCATTGTGTTGACACGAGACGAGACGAGCGCACGACTCCGCCATTCCGTTCACCTGCACAAATTCGCTAATTTTTTAAAAATAATACACGAAAATTATTTAATTCTGAAAATATTACGCAAAATTTATTTTTTTCAAAAATATTATCCAGTCGGTCTTGGCGAAGCCGACAGGTGCCTGTCGTCCTTGGCGAAACCGACAGGTGCCTTGTCGTCCTTGGCGAAGCCGACTAGTGCCTTTGTCGTCTTTGGGGAAGACGACTAGTGGCGTGCAGTCACAAAAACACGCCACTGGTAATATTTACTAGTGGCGTGCACTAGCATATACACGCCACTGATAACACATACACGCCACTGGTACACCACCAAGGATTACAGGCACCTACTCGTCTTCGCCAACAACGACAGGCACCTGTCGGCTTCAGCAAAACCGATTGGAGAATATTTTGAAAAAAATAAATTTTGCGTAATATTTCCAGAATTTAATAATTTTCGTGTATTATTTAAAAAAATTTAGCCACAAATTCTAACATATAAACCCACGCTTGAATAATTCCCTCGAAGCAACCTCGATCATAATCCATGGCGTCGGAGGAGGCTCCGGCGGCGAAGCGCCTAGCCCGCGAGGGGTCCTTCTCGGGCGTGTGGTGGAAGCTGGGCGACGCGGCCGTGGACCCGTCCGTGGCGGAGCGACGGCTGCGGTCCATCGCCGACGAGGAGGCCGACCTCCGTGCCCGCCTCGCCGCGCGCCAGGCCAGAACGCGCGGCGTCCGGCGCAGGGTCGCCGTCGCCTCCCTCGCCCTCGAGGCCCTCGTGTTCGCCCACGCCTACTGGACGGCCAGGCGGCGGCGAACGGCGGGCTGGAGCAGGAAGCTGCTGTTGCTGGTGGTGACTCCCCTGCTCGCCGTGCCCGCCTCGGCCGCCGTCGTCCTCGCCGCGTTCGCAAGGTTCCAGAAACTATGTAAGCAGATTCATTCATTGATCACGGTCTTGTTCCGATAAAATGCTACTTGAGTATCTTGGATCACGCAAGAACGCAATACTACTTTGTTGGTGCAGTGGAGAGGCGGGACGAGGGTCGGCTGCGGGCGCTGGTGGCGGAGCGGAAGGCCAAGATCGGGCAGTTCAGGGCAGCCACCACAACATGCACAAGCTCATCCACAAGTATGATCCGGACGCGGCGGCCGCCGAGACCAGCTCTGAGTTGCACCACCAGCAGCCGGCGGCGAATATGGGTATGGAACAGCGCAGGGGCAGCCACCAGAGCATGCGCAGGCTCCTCCTCCAGGTCAGAATCAGATAGATCGACAAAGTAGCTAGTACAAATATATGTGTGTGTATGATCGTGGTCGTGATGATGCAGAAGCATGATCCGGATGCCGGTGAGACTGGCACGACCGGCTCTTCCGACCACCAGTCGCCGGTCGCCGGTGTGGCGAACTGGCCGCTCAAGCGGAGCCACTCGCGGCTGCGCTTCCACATCGACGGCGACGACGACGAGTGACGACCAATTAACCTCTCGATACAAACACATGTCAGCAAATCAATGGCTTCAGCAACGTACAAATAATATCATACGGTGACACCGATTTGTAGCAAATGGATGCCTGACTGACTGACTCGAATCGATTTGTGTTGTGCGGCAACTGGTTTGTGCACTGATTCAGATTTCTGAGCTTCTTGCCCTTAATTAGCTACTGGAGTAGTAGTACTGAATCGAAATGTAGCAGCACAGATCTGTGCTTGCCTACAGCAATGCCTCTTTGGCCTGAGGTGCAGTTTTAAGATAAATTGTGTGTATGGAACTCATGTAATAAGAAAATTACAAGTACATAAATATACACGGGTACCTCAGCTACTATATATGCAGCATGCATCTTGTATTCTTGTTGAAGCATTGTGTGAGGCAAATATGCTTGTTTGGTTTCTCTTTGGTTGAAAGGCTGGACAAGACCTTTGTGTGCTGGCTCGGGTGCATTATGTGACACCTCCATCAGGACGTGGGACGTGGCCATAACCACCGCAACTGTGAGTCTGTGATCCAGGCTTGACTTGATTTTCTTTGCACGTACGCCTCCATCACTTCTCTAGCAGAAAAACAAGACCGGAAATTAGTGACATTCTTTTTTTTTCCCTAAAAGGAGGGAAGCGGATGGGTGAAATGGAAAAGTACAGTGAGTGTAACCTAAAAAAAAAGTACAGTGAGTGCAACAAGAGGGGTGTTTTTGGCACCCGGGAGCACAGTTTTTAAAATGCGTCATTTAGAAATGTCAAAAAATTCTGAGTTTTCTTCGCCGGTACATTTTGACTAGTTTTGTCGTATGTAAAAAAGGCAAAATTCACTGCTTAAAAAGGCTAGACGTGTGATCTCGATCATGGACTTCCGCGAGCTCGGTCGCTGCCGCCCGACTCAGCCAGTCCCTCAAACTCGCCGCCACCCGATTCGCCCTATAAACCCTATCTCATTCGAGGTCGGTGGCAACTATTTGGAAGATAGTCCCCTCCTATTTGTTCATGTTTTTATCTGTACCAGTTGTTGCATTTGGAGCATGTTTTATGTTTCATTTTGTATTGCTGCTTTTTGTTATGGTGGAATTTTGCTCACCTCATGCTTGTGCTTGAGTTAGTTAAGTATTGCAAGCTAAAGGAGAAAAGAAAAAGGAAAGAATAAGAAAAAGGAAAAAGAAAAGTGGTGTGCGTGTAGTGGGCTGGCACGTCTCCACCTTGTTGAAAAGTTCCATTCTTTCCCACCGTCGTCACCCTCCATGGCCGCCGCCGGCGACGCCCCCGCGGGCCTCTTCTCCGCCGTCTGGTCACGGCTCCACGCCGCGGCCTCCGGCTGGCGTCGCCGGGCACAGGACCCCGGCAACGGCGATGGCGCGGAGGAGGAGGAGGAGGAGGCGGCCGTGCGGTCGCGCCTGGCGAGGAGGGCGGCGGCGGCGCGCCGGCTCGGGCGGAAGCTCGCCTTCGTCTCCTTCAACCTCGAGGTGAGATCCTACTCCCCTGTCTCTCTTATCTCCAGCGACAGAGTTCGACGAGCTTCAGGTGCTTGTGTCTATGCGCGCCCTGTCAACCCATGGTTGCTTACTTGCTACTACGACCCGCGATCACGCACGGATGAGTGCTTTGCCCGCAACAAACAAGGTTCACCGGTGGAATTTAGTCAAGCGATTCACATCCAGTTTTCTGGCGGATTAGGAAGCAGAGCGGTTCGGTTCAGTGGCCGTCCCTTGGCTCCTTTGACATGTATGTAATGTACTGATGATGATGGATGCACAATATCTTTTTGTTTCGTGCTAGAATCACACAATAGTTGCCTACTCATATATGAATTTCCCGGAAAGAGTCTCTTCTTGTGCACGATTTACGTTTCCCAGAATGAATTCGTGCCTAGCTATGGGGTTGCTGCCCCTGCTTGTGCCGGGGATACTTGCAGGGATATATCTGTCTGTCGGTTTCGATCAAGGTTCATAGGGATTGTTGATCTCTTGCGCAGGTGCTGGTATTCGTGTACGCGTTCTGGAGGGCGAGGAGACGAAGTCTCAGCTGGAGGCTGCCCATCCAGGCGCTGCCGATGCTCATGGTCCCCGCTCTAGCCATGCTCATCTACGCCGCCTTCGTGCGCTTCACCAGGACGCGTAATAATTTTCACAACTCATTTCATCTCTTGCTTTCAACCTTCCTGCATATCGCCGCCTTTACTGCACGCACCCGAGAAGATATACACTGAGGATGCAGTCCTGACAACTATCTCCCAAGTGACCGCTGCTAATCTTGCTCTGCAGTCGACCTCAAGGACAAGAAGAGGCTTGAAAGGCTTCAAGAGGACAAGCAGCATACTGATGGTGAACCAATGGAGCTTGACCAGGACAACCAAAATGATGTCCAGGTCTATTAGCTTCTTTCAACCTAATTTTCTTCATAAAGCTTCTACCTTTTGTTGTCTCAGTAATCAGTATTTGCTCAACATAATATTCGGTGTTTATTTGTTGTTGGCGCAGAACTGTGATGGTGTGGACGATGCTAGCAGTTCTGTTGTCGCGCCTGATTCAGTGCCGCACACACCTAGGCTTAGGAAACGGCGCCAGTCGAGCATTAACAAGAGAGATGACGATGGAGCAGATATGGCGTGGGGTCACAGCAAGGACTTCCAGCCAATGTCCTCGGATGGCCTAAGACACAGAACATTCTCAGGTGGAAAGACGTACATGATAAACAACAGCAGCGCTACAGAAGGAAGCGAGGAAAATATGCAGAAAACACGATCTCTCTCCGCTTATTCAGACCAGCATGTCCATGTCCCTGTTTCCGCTGAAGATACTGTTTCGCATCCTTCCAATGATCAGTCACTATCCGCTGTATCTAGCATGCTTGCTCAGCCTGCAAATATCCCTCAAGAATTGTCTGAAGAAGAGTTTGATGGACTCTGGGACATCACGAACACCTGTTCCAGTTCCAGCAAGGAGAATCTGGTATATCCAGCCGGCCCTCATAACAGTTTTTGTGACAGAGACTATTCAAGCTCAAGTGAACATGCACTTTCATCCTTGTCAACTGCCTTCCAGGAATTGGTTGTTAACGTTAATGAGGAAAATTCGCTGTCTCTACCAGAAAAGCTTGAATCCTCTCCTGTTTTTATTGAGGAAGCCGCCACGTCTCCACCGGGCGGCCTTGTTTCTCACCTGTCTGATCCAATACCACTTGCATCAGAAACCTTAAAAGAGTTGCCTGCCGAGGGTGTCAAGGAGAAAGCATTGCTTGAACCACACATATCAGCTGAAGAGAACCCAACTTCATGTGCAGCCGATGACAAAGGACTGAAAATTAATTCTGACGTGGAGACTTATCTGTTGCCACCCATCTGTAGTGATGTCCAAGACAATGCAGCTGTTGTGAACACTGATACAGTCAATCCTAAATGGAACCTTCTTCTAAAGTTGTATGGTAACGAAGTCGAGGAGACAAAATTGTCCAAATTCCATATACCGGAGGAAAGCACGAGACCAAAAAGCTGCTTGGGGACTCCAGAGTTCTCCTTTTGCAGCCAAGAGACCAAGCAGCTGGAAGTTGCTGGGAATGTCGGCTTTATTGATGACAGTCTGGAGTTGAGCTTCTTATCCTCTCCAGAGTTAGTCGTGCAGGGCGGTGAGGATTCCATTGAGAGAGAATTATGTGAACTAAATACAAAGGAGGAAAATGCTATACTCATCAATATGGAGGAGGAGGGTTTGCAAGATCCACTTATAGTCAGAACCAGTACTCGTGAACAATGCCTGGAAGATTCTGATGTCTCTTCATGCATTCAAGATGCCAAGGCGAGGGAAGTTCCTGGAATCATAAACTTTGTTACAGCCAATCCTGAATTAATGTACACGCCATCTCCAGAGGTACTTGCAGAAGATGATGAAGAACTCAGGGAGGATAAAACGTCCGGTTTGCACTTACCCGAGCATAATGGCGTGTCTTTTAATTTTGAAGAGGAACCTATTCTGGATTCACCTGAAGCTGATACTGCTGAACATTTGCTGGTTACACCATTATATACTGAGGAGGTTGAGATAACAGAGGTTCATGATGTTGTCCAGGAAGATATTTTTGAACCAGAAGGCGAGGAAGCATTTAAATATCAAAAGCTTGCTGTCACCCCTTCCAATGATGATGGTAACACTCGAAATTTGACAAGTGATTCAATTCCTGTGCAATTCATTCCAAACACCGACATAGAAGCTCTTGAAGGTGGTCAGGAAGCATCTTCTGAGCCGCTACACGAAAGCACTTATGCTGAAGAAATATTCTTATCTTCAGGGGAGAACAGTAATGATGAAGTCTATTCAAGCGGCTCAAATTCATATGCCAAATTGCTGGAAGGACTTTCTAAGTTTCAAGAGGAAATGCCTATTACTTTTTCAGATAGTCCCATCTTTCTGGATGAGTTTAGAAGTGCCGCTATTGTTGACAGTGATGCAACCAGTCCAAAATGAGCCTTCAAACAGACCTGCATGGTGGGGGAGTTGAGGAGAATGAATCATCCGAGTACCATGTACAGAGAAATCAGAAAGCCCTTCAGTTTGGAGGAGGAGGTTTTACTATCCCCACTTGCAGTCAATGATGGAAGTCTATTCAACCAACTCAAATTCATATGCCAATCTGCGGGGACCCCAGAGTTATCTTCATGCAATCAAGAGAGTGAGGAAATAGGTTGCTGGAAGTGACAGCTTTATTGAGGCGAGTCCTGAGTTGAGCTTCTTATCGCTCCAGAGTTAGTTGCGGGGGAGGTGAAGATGCCAAAGAGAAAGAAGCAGGTGGATTAAACACCGAGGAAGAGAATGCGACACTAATCAGTTTGGAGGATGAAGCTTTCAAGGTGAGCTTCTGGTCAGTACTGCTGATCATTCCTTGGAAACTGCAGAGTTTTCTTTATCCAGTCAGGTGCCAAGATGACGGAAGTTCCAGGAATTGTCAGCTCTATTACAGTCAGCCTGAATCGAGCTACCCTGCATTTCCAGAGCTACTTGCAGAGGTCGACCAGGACTTGAAGGAGGATGAAACGTCTGACTTGCACCTACATGAGCAGAAGGGCCTACTTATTAATTTGGAGGAGCCTTTTCTGGACCCGCTTGTAGTTGATACTGCTGAAGATGCATTAGTTACATCAGAACTTTTGATATGCAGTGAAGAGGTCAGATGACCGAAGTTCATGGAGTTGTCAAGGAAGTTTTGTTGAATCAGAAGATGAAGGAGCATTTGACCATCGAAAGCTTGTTCTCTCCTCTCCAGATGATGATAGTACCGCTCAAAATTTAGTAAGTAATTCAATATCTGCCCACTTCATTCCAGATGCCAATGTAAAGGAAGCTTCTCAAGCTGGCTACGAAGCATTGCTTGAGCCACCACAAGAAAGCACTTGTGAATCTGAAGGGGCATTCTCATCCTCAGGTGAGATCGATGAAGTGAAAGCCGAAGCACCATTTGCTGGTCAGGAAGGACTTTCCAACTGATGATGAAATGCTTTGACTCCTCTCGATACTTCCATCTTGCTAGATGAGGTTAGAAGTGCAGAAACTTTGACAAACAACTCTGCATCATCTCTATCTATCCTAGACAGCAATGGAATTCAATCTCTTCACGATCATGGAAAAGCATCACAGGAAGTTACTTTTTTTCTCGAGGGAAGTCACACATCTTCAGATGAGGGCATAAACTCTGAAATATTTTCGCTCTATTCCAGGTCATCTTCATGTGTTTCAGAGATCATCATGCTGGAAAATCTCAGAGGTGGCACATCTTCTGAACCACCAAATGATAGTGATTTAAGCTTTGATGAGAGGAACCCTATGACATTTTCCAGCATGGATAGTACAGAAAGTAATACAAACGACCCAGTGACTGCTGAATTTGTTCTTGAGACCAACATGATCGAAACTCTTAATGCTGCTGAGGAAGCTAATGCTGGTTCACCACATGAAGTTTCTTCAAACTTTCTGGGCACCTTTATTGCTCCTGATGTAATCAATGACTTGACTGAATCAGATAAACACGTTGACTTGTCGTCCTCTTCATTTGCTCCAGTGATTGATGCATTTGAATCATTGGAAACTGGTCAGGGTTTCTCTGAGCTGCAATCTGAAATGTCCCCTGAGGTCAACTATGCCGCAAATTATTTTAGCAATACAATTGGTGATCCTCAAGATAGCGAGAGAACATCATTGTAGCTTTGCTAGATGAAGATTCAACTCTTCACAGGGCTTACATGTCTCCTGAAGATGTAAGTGATGTTCAAAATTCTTTGGCTGATGATTATGCTTCAGATCTTCCTCAGATGGTGGAGAGTCACCGCATCAGCAAAAAGTTGTCACCTGAGTCTCAGGAACCTTTAAGTTCTGAGGAGATTTTGGTTTATCCAACGAGGGTTCCAACGCTGAACCTTCTGGCGTTCCTCAAGATCACAAAGATGAAGATTTAACTCTTCACAGGGCTTACGTGTCTCCTGAAGATACTGGACATTGAAAATTCTTTGGCTGATGATTATTCCTCAGATCTTCCTCACATGGTGGAGAGTCGTTGCGTCAGCGAAAAATTATCACCTGAATCTGAGACCCCTTAACTTCTGAGGATTTGTTTTATCCAGACGAGGTTTCCACCGCTGAAATGATTTAGGCACTGCATACTCACCTTTGTGTTCTACAGAGGTCAACTCGACTGAACCTTGGAGTGTTGATCAGGAAAGAACTCAGCAACGTGATGAAACCATGCTGGGCTCTGAGGATATTTACATGGTTGACCAGGAAGTCAATACTGAAAATCTTGGTAACAATTCAGGGTCCCTAGATGTTCCAGATGTCATTATGGCAGATAGTCATCAAAGGCCAGAGAGAATATCATCTGAGATACTTTACGATGGCATGTTTAGTTTTGAGGGTACGTTAATATCTCTAGATGGCTCGACAACGCCGAGGAGGATTCTGCTAACAATTCAGATTCTGTTATGCATACTGCACAGAGCAACACAACAAGTATCCTTGGTCTTCAAGAAGGATCTTTCAAGCCAGAAGATGAAAAGCAATTAATTCTCTCTCCCCATATGAGCTTGGTACTGAAGAAACGACCTATTCTTCAGTTTCAAACCAAAAGAAGACGATGAATCTAAGGACATGAAGAGGATGTCGAAGACTTGGAGGACGACCATGAGGTGAGTCACACCCCCTCCGATGCTTTGAACATCTATCTTCTTATTTAAGGTGAGTTGTATGATTTTCTTGTAGCCTGGTTTAACAAGGTATACTGAACTCTACTCACTGGCATGATATGATTTGCTTTCGTGCAGAATAATCCCATTGGCACTTTTGGGGTAGATGAAACTACAGGTGCTCTTGCACCAAGGCCTTCTGTTGAACTTTATGAAAAATTGGCAGTGAGAAACCAGTAGTCACAATCAGTAATAGCAATGGGAGCAGTACTGTGTCCGAGCTAGCTGACGTGCAGTACACCTTATTGGATGATGATGATGATGATGATGCTGAAACTCTTGGTGCTCTACTTTTTTAAGTTACTACTGAATAACCTTACGAGAACATCTACACGCTTGCAACTGGAGCTGGTTATGTTGTGCTTTTGGTAAAGCATATAATACTAGAGATTGGAGAGGTGCAATAGTCAAAGTTTGAGTATGCACTGTTCTTATAGTTTTGCGTGGTCAGAGAACGAGGGAAAGCAGTCCGATACGTGGAGTTTATGTACAGAGTGATATGAGAGCGATCAAGAGGTGAAAAATGGAAATTGCCTCTGGATTGAGTTTGCTTGCGCTTGGAGTGGAACTGTCCTAGTTCTTGCTTTTTGCCATCGAGAATCTAGGATTTGTGGAAGATAAGGCTATCTTTCTGAGTTTTTTTCTTTTCTTTTACATTTTGGGTTGAAGTTGGTTGTGCATACACAAGTATAGTCTGTATATCTGGGTAAATATACTGCCATCAATAACCCTGTATAATCTGTCACGGTGCCTGATGTTATTCTTTTAGGCAGTAGTACTTTACAGAGTGCCTCATTTTTGCCCTTTTTTGTATGAGTTGAAAGGTGTTGAGCCTTGTAATTTTGTATGTAATACACAGAAACAACAGAAGTTTCCGTTTTGGTAATGAGTACAGAGAGAGATCATCTGGTAGTGCACTTCAAGTTGATACATCATATATCTTGTCAAAAAATTCCTATGTTTTTTATATACTCGTATCCGTTATAATTTTTTTTATTCTCTCCGCAATAACTAAGACTGTATCTTTTGTGGATTCTGAATCACCAATGCTCTCATCATTCCAAGTATTTATTATGTGCTAATCTTTATCCTGCAGCTATCATACTCATACATCACTATTGTGGTACAGTTGTTTACTAGTCAAACTATGGCATTCTCAGTCAAGACTCTTCATCCATGGACTGAGACAATCCAATCGAGACAGAGATATAAATTTGGTAACACAAATAGCACATCTCATGTTACAAAATTTGTGTTACTAGTACTGTAGTACATACATACATAACTTATAATCCTACCACTCTCCTTTTGCTGTTATACTGTCATCTACCTGTTACATGTATAAAATTTGGGTTATATTTCTGTGATTTGTGATAGGATATCCTGAGAACTATCAGTCTGTCACTGCTCGCTCTAGACGAACCATGTTTGTTGTGGCTTATCTCATTAGTCAGTTCTTGTCTGTTAGCATGATCAATACTATATTGTACTTTAATTAACCTCTCGGTACGTTGTATTCATGCTGCCGGCTGTCAATGAACTGTTACAATCCCGTGGTCATTGGTCGGCAGATCATGCCAGATGCTTCGGATCACAGTGACATGGTTGACTTGCATTAAGTATTGATCCCATATTTTAATCCTGTCAATCTCAAGCAGTGCTCTGGTTAAGTGTATGTCAACCTAGTAAAAAATTTAGATAACATGACAAGACTCTAATGCTTGATGTGAACTTTCTTGAGCCTGAAATAATGGATCCTATGTGCTCCATAATGCCATCTGTCCGTGAAAGATGTGTTATGCACATTGTTTACTCTGAATTCAATTCATGTTCGCATTTCCACTGGAAGCCCAAAGGAAACTACTGTATCACACGGTGTACATTACTAGCCTTGTAATTCTTGTGTTCCCAAAAAGCAATAGCCGGATTGCATTTGTTACTAGCTTCTGACCTTTGATGTTTACTCAATAGAGCAGCAAACTATTCCATAAATTTTAAAACATTGTGCAGCTCCCAAGATCGACGAGCAGTAGCGATCCCCCTCTGCGACCAGCCACGTTGCTGTACCACGAGCCATTCGCTGGAGCCTGAGGATGTGGGCTTTCTGAATGGAAGTCCAGATGCAGAGGAACTGAAACAAAGGGCTTCCTCCATCCTCTCCTTCCAGCTTCAGGTCAGACGTCATCTTCGGAATTTCTGGTTCTTATATTTATGGTTACCCGCAAATTATTGCATGCTTCTGCCAACTCAATTGTAGAGCGGTGGCGCAGAAGTAGTTGTTCCTACGAATAAAAAAACAATATCCAAAATGATACCCTCTTGGTGTATGTATGCATGCTGAGTGTGCGTAGTTCGTGCATGATTAAAGATATGTATGTGGTGTTTCGGAATTTGTTAACTCTCAGATACGTGGATGGTTTAGGGACACCTACTGTTTGTTAGGTACCATAGGTTGCCCGTTAGAGTGGCCTTCCTTCCATTAAAACTCATCTTGAACTTCTCTCCAGTTTGAGTGCACTGTGAATAACTTCTCGGTGAAGAGAACAAATTTGCCTGCTTCGAACCTTGTTTGTTTGGTCTGGCTGCCGACTCAAGATTTGGAGATTGGGAGAATAGTTCCCGTTGGCAAAGAACAAGATACATATTATCTAGAGCTTAGTCTTCCAAATCAAGTTGCTACTCAGGATCTGGATCTTGTACGGGTATAAGAAAACCATATGGGTGCGCGAAATGGATGAGATCGACCCTAATCAGCCCCTATATAATTTGCTCACACTTTGTGTTGACTTGCTAAAGCTAGTTTGTTTTTAATTAGACGAGGAGGGAACTCATCAATTGCAGCATGTGCGACATGTACTATTATAGGTATTTGGATAGTGTTTGGGTAGGCGCCTCAATGCGGCCAGCGCTGCGCCACCTGCTCTCCAGATTTGGTTAGATCTCCTTTCTCTCTTTGTTTGTACTTGCTTGTTTTATATTTTTGTTTGTGGTATTCTACTCCCTCTGGACGGCCCCTCACTACCTGTATAAAATGCTGCATTCCTGTTGTCACTTTGCCCAACTAATCTACTTGTCAATCATCAACAACGCACCTCCATTCTTTCTGTAACGCTGCGGCCGCTGTCCAGGCAATGTCGACGGAGCCGCACGTCCTGGCTGTGGACGATAGCCTGGTCGACCGCGCCGTCATCTCCAGACTCCTTCGCAGCTCCAAATACCGAGGTACCACACTTCATCCCATGACTGAATGTGCTGCAACTGCGATCATTTTACATATCTGAAGATTGATCCAAGTTTTGCTTTGCTGGGATTGGCAGTCACGACGGTGGACAGCGGCAAGAGAGCCCTCGAGGTCCTCAGCCTGGTATGAAACATGCCACTGCAAATATCACCACTGTTCATGATGATGACGATGTTTCAAATATTCAAACATAAAATTCATGTTACAGGACCAGAGCGTGCACCTGATCATCACCGACTACTGCATGCCGGAGATGAACGGGTACGAGCTGCTGAAGCGGGTCAAGGAGTCGGCGGAGCTGCGGGGCATCCCCGTGGTGATCATGTCGTCGGAGAACTCCCCTGCCAGGATCCGCCGGTGCCTGGAGGAGGGCGCCGAGGAGTTCCTCATCAAGCCCGTCCGGCCCTCGGACCTCTCCCGCCTCTGCAGCCGCCTCCACTGACGGACGGACGATGGTAGCTTAGCTAGCTAGCTGGTGCCCTGACTAGTCGTTCTCTCTCCTGCTATTACCACTGATTGACTGAAGAGATCATCGACCATGTACATGTAATAATAATTACATGGTGAAATCAAAACTGAATTCAAAATCTAGAAAGTTCAAATTCGAGATCATCTGCGATAGATGTGCAAATCGGTTGAAATGTTTGCCCTTTTTCTTACTACCGAGAGGCAGCAGCATGGTGCGCTGTGTGCTGAACAAAACCCACTTTTGCCATATACGCGAAACGGTTGTAATTTCCTTTTTTTTATTTTTCTTTGCAATCTTTAGTACTATTTTCTCTGTGGCTTATGAGTTACTGAGTCTCTCAATGTTCCGAGTATTAATTGTGGGCTGATCTTTATCCTGCAGCTATCATACTCATTCATAACCATTGTGGTACAGTTCTTTAAAAGTGAAACTACGGCATTCTCTGTAAAGACTCTTCCATCCATGACCTGAGACAATCCCATCAGAGCGGGAGATACTACATTTTGGTAACTCAAATAGTTACATCTCATCTCATGCTACAAGATGTGTGGTACTTTTTTTTTGTCTCTGATATGGTGTATCTCGTTTGAAATTGATCCTAACTTTATTCTTGCTGTTCTACGGTCATCTACTTGTCATATACTGAATTGGGTGTATTTCGGTGATTTATACGATAGCATATACTGAGAAGTGCTCTAGAGAAGCTATGTTTTACGAGGCTTATCTCATTAGTCAGTACTTGTCTTTTATACCACACTTTAATTAGCCTAGAATTCATGCTGCGAGCTGTCAATGAACTGTTACAATCCTGTGGTCATTAGTCGGCAGATCATGCAGCCAGATGGTTCAGATCACAGTGACATGGTTGACTTGCATAAAGCATCGATCCCATATTTTAATCTTTTCAATCTCCTGTAGTGATGTGGTTAAGTGTATGTCAACCTTGTAATTTTTTGGATGACATGCCAAAATTCTAATACTTGATGTGATCATTTGAACTCTTCTTTAGCCTGAAGTGAGGGACCCTATGTGCTCCATATGCCATCTGGGTGGTAAAATATGTGATGTATAATGCAGACTCTATGTACTGTGGTTAATGAAATTAATTGTAATTTTAGGTGTATGAAAGAAAAAGAAAACGTTTCACCTGAACCAAAAATTGAAACCAGACTCGATTTGTACCGAGTAATACTAATCTTTCCCATTTGCTAGCAAATTTGGATGGTAGACCACAGGAAATTACTATATTGCTTGGTTGATATTAGTAGCCTTGGAGCCACTTTAATATAAAAAAACATTAGTAGCCTTGAAGTTCTTGTGTTTCCCAATACTATTTTTCTCGAGTTGACCTTACTGCTTCTGATCTTCGATGTTTACTCAAGAGCAGCAGCTCATGTATGCTTGCACAGCTAACACTTGGGCACTCTGCAGCAAACAATTCCATAGAAATAAAAACACTGGGCATCTCCCGAGATCGATGAGCGGTAGGATCATCCTTCCGCGACCAGAACACGTTGCTGTACCACGAGCCGTTCGCTGGAGCCTGGATGTGTCTTTCTGAATGGAAGTCCAGATGCAGAGGAACTGACTCCAGGTCTAAACAAAGGGCTTCCTCCATCCTCCATCCAGCTTCAGGTCAGACATCATGCTTCGGAATCTCTATATTTTTTGTTGCCTTCGAATTATTGCATGCTTTTGCCAATTCAATTGTAGAGCAGTGCGGGAGTAGTAGTTGTCGCGCATAAAAAAATAATATCCATCCAAAAGATACCCTCTTTGGTTGTATGTATGCTGAATGTGTGCAGTTGTTGCAATTTTTTGAGAGCAACAGTTCGTGCATGATTAAAGATATATGTATGTAGTGTTTCAGAATTTGTTCGCTCTTAGCGACGTGGATGGTTTTGGGCACCTACTGTTTGTTAGGTAGCATAGGTTGCCCGTTAGAGTGTCCTTCTTCCTTCCATACAAATTTGTTATCACGAACTTTTTTCGAGTTCGAGTGTCTTGCGCTGCTGCATATCGTTTCGGCAAAGAGAAAACATTGCATACGCCTAAGGCAGCTAAACCGTGGCTTGCAGTATTTGCATCACGGCTAGCCTTGATTATTCCTATCTCTCTTTCCTTAATTCTATCACGAATCACCTTAAGTCTTACAATATAAAAACCCCATAAAATCTTGATTTTTAGTGGTACTCTAATTTTCCAAATATATTTGCTCAGAAATCTAGTGTGCCCATTCAAAAGATCCAAAGTTCCAAACCCATGGATTTGACAGTAAACATGCTCGAATTAGTCAATCTCCACACAAAAACGTCTTGATCATCCCAAAGAGTAACCTGGATGAAAGTGATGTCCAAAGTTTGAGCTAAATTATTAGCTACCGAAACTTGTTTTAGATTAGCTATGTTATACAACATTGGTTGTTGTTGTGCTGGAGGACTATCTCCTAGCCAAACATATTCCCAGGACCTTGTGTTCATGTCGTAGCTAACCACAAAGGAACCTCTATTAAAAAAATCATCTTTTATCTTCATTAGACCCTTCTAGAAAGGCGAGTCAAAGGTTGTGTTGTTAGCTGAGATAATGTTTTGGAGTGAAGATATTTACTATAAAGCAGCTCCTGCCAACCCCTTGTTCGTTTAAAAGTTTAAACAACCACTTACTGAGTAAACATTTATTTTTATGTCTAGAACTGCAATTCCAAGACCACCTTCTTCTTTAGGACCGCAATTAAATTCCCCCTAGTTAGTCTATACTTCCTTTTATGTCCATCACTCTGCCAAAAGAACCGTGATCTATAAAAATATAATGTCTTTCGGGCCCCTTTTGGGACCTCTAGAAAAGAAAGCATGAACATATGTAAACTAGTTAGCACCAAATTTATTAAAATGAGTCTATCAAAGAAGCTTTCCGATACAACTACTTAATTTTCTCTTGAAACGATCTTCAACTGGTTTCCATTCGCTATTTTTTAGTTTTTTGGAACTGGATGGGTATTCCAAGATACCTAAATGGAAGAGAACCAGATTCACAACCAAAAAGATGCTTGTATTGCTCTTTAGCAACTTTGACTTGTCCAAAGCAAAAAAGCTTGCTTTTATGAAAATTTATCTTGAGTCCCAATAATTTTTCAAAAAATAAAGATCGAATACATTTCATGTTTAGAGCCTTCCCATATCGTGCTCCATAAAGATAATGGTGTCATCCGTATATTATAAAATTGAACCCCCCTCAACTAGATGAGGTATTAGTCGCCCACACCACCACTTGACCGTCTCCTTTAGCATGGTTAATCAAGATAGCTAACATATTCGTGACAACATTAGAAAGAATGGGTGAGAGAAGATCTCCCTGTTTCAACCCTTTCATCGTGGAAATTATGACCTATGTCCTCGATAACTCGTATACCCACACTTTCCCATCTTATAATTTTTTTAATCCATTGACACCACTTAGGATCGAAACCTTGCATATGCAATGCTTGTAACAAGAAGGACCAACCTTATCATATGCTTTCTTAAGGTCAAGTTTAAGAAAAAGCCCATCCATTTTCTTCCTATGAAGCTCATGGATAGTCTCATGAAGAACCATAACACCCTCAAGAATATTCCTACCCGGCATAAAAACCGTTTGTGTTGGTATTACTACAGTATGTGCCACTTTGGTGATCCGATTTGTAGCTACCTTTGTAAAAAATATTAAAGCTCACATTAAGAAGAGAAATAGGTCGATATTGCTAGATTTGTACATCATCTTCTTTTATAGGCAAGAGAATAATATTCCTAGTCTAAATGAAACAGTAGTAGCTCTCCCTTGTGAAAAGCTCCAAACACGGGCCATTAACTCTTTTTAACGATGGAGGATGCAATATGATGTCAGTTTGATGGGTGGGAGATTTTGGGATGGTTTTTCAGAAAAAGGTGTACGCTGGTATCTACGCAAGTTGGGTGACTCCTCTCTATCTCCCCCTCCCTCCCTCCCTCCCCTCCCTCCCTCCTTCCCCACCTCTCTCTTTGAGACAATCATCTATACTCTAGAATAAACCCTCAAGAAAAATCTACGCTCTAGAATTTCCTCGTAAAATATAATTTTGTGATTATCCACTTACTTGTGTATGACAAGATCAGTGGACCATGTTGCATACTGGACATATTTATCATGATATTTGTTAGGTTGTCTATATCTTTGCCAAGATGTCTAATGATATTAAGATAGAAACGAAGACATGCGCGCATCATTATTCATTCTAGGTGGCACGAATTAGAGCTGAAGCATGCGACATTGTATCTGTATTTTCATGCTTAATTATAGTTTAGTAAAAAAACAAATGGAAGACGCTATCTCAAAATAGAGCAATAAACATCACTTCTCCTTGCAAAAAATATAGTTCAAAGTTTGTGTGATATGATTTACTTGCCATGTTATAACCGTAGAATAAAAGTAACATATCTCATTGAATATAAAAATTGTAATGTGGTATTTTTGACACGACTAATCGAAACATGTATTTTTAATATCGTACTTTGATTGTTGAGCGATTAAATTATAAATAAGTAAAAAAACTCTAGCACACCTCTTGTGAACCAACTCTATCGGGTTCAGTTTAATTACAAGAGATTGTCAACATGAACAGTTCGTAGAACAAATAAACAAATGCCATGGGCAAGGAGACAAGGCGACATGCCAAGGGCAAGGGGATAAGGTGAACTGACCTAGGTAGTTCGAATATTGTCTGATTTGGTTTGAAGGGGACGGCTCCACCGTTGGGATTTTATTGGCTCAAATACTTTGTACATATGGATGAGCAAATGGTTTAGAACTAGATTTTCTATTTTCGGTTTTTGTTTGGCTAAGCTGGATTCGTTTGTTCATCCGGATGTAACCTCTCATAGCAAACTATTCGCACTCGTTGCCCCGGCCACGCTCTTGCCGGCCAAACCCTAGGCGAGCGGCGTACGATCTCGTCGTCCTCTCCGTCCTTCCCACCTCCTCCCCGCTCCGTGCCTTCTTACTTCGCCCCTCAACCCGCGCGACCTGCTCCCCCAATGCCAGCAACCCGCTTCTCGCGAACTTCAATTCGACTCCTTGCCCCTGGACTATATCTAGTTCCAAGTACTGATGTATACCACTTCATCCCATATCTGAATGTACCACAAGTAAGACAAGTTCATATATCTGAATTTTTTTCAAACCCATCAAGCCCTCGGATCAGACAGACGGACGGACGGGTGATGTAACTAACTTATCGTGAAAATCGGAACGAGCTCCATGGCATGCTACCAAGTTCCTACTACTACTTCCCCATGATCATTTTCGCAAGCATAGATGGACGATTTTTTTGTTTTTTTGAGAATTTATTTACATACAAACCACGCTCAAATTTTTCGTTCTTCTTTTTCTTCTCCAAATCGGCAGCGTGGTGCGCCGTGCGCCGAACAAAATTCCTTCCAAAGGGATAACATCGGCCCATCCGATCGGATCCAAAGCCCACAAGAGCGATGGTGGGCCCGCGCCGTCAGACCACCATCGTCTTCTTCTTCGTCGCGGCCACCATGCTCCCCCTCCTCACCTCCACCGTCTCCCACCTCCTCCCCGCCCTCGCCCGAAACCCTAGCATCAGAAGCCGAGCGGCGCACCGCCTCCTCCTCCTCTCCGTCCTCCCTCCATCCTCCCCGCTCCGCGCCTTCTGCCCCCGCCCTTCCCGCGCCACCTGCTCCGCCGCCTACTCCGCCATGGCGGACGCCGCCGTCGTCGACACCAGCAGCAACCCTCTCCTCGCCGACTTCGAGTTCCCGCCCTTCGACGCCGTCCAGCCCGCGCACGTCCGCCCCGGGATCCGCGCCCTCCTCGCCCAACTCGTACGCGATCCATCGATTGATTTCTGACTGACTGACTGACACTCGATCGTTGATCTGACTGGATTTGGCTTTGACTACCGCAGGAGGGCGAGCTGGAGGCGCTGGAGAAGGGCGTGGAGCCGGCGTGGGGCAAGCTCGTCGTCCCGCTCGAGCGCATCGTCGATAGGCTTGATGTTGTATGGAACGTCGTCGACCACCTCAAGGCCGTCAAGGACTCCGCCGACCTCGCGCCGCCGTGAGGACGTCCAGGTTACCCTCCTCCTCATCCCCTGCCCCGTATCACCATCCTGTCGAACCATCTGGCACACACATAGATCACCATAGATCTGGATGGATGTAACCTGCTCCCGCGCTCAGTGCTTGTTAGGTTCGGTTTCCTTGTATGATGAACTGCTAGGATGCGTGGTAGATGAGACCCTACTTAGGTTAGGTGTAGCCTCTTCCCAGTTTTCTATATAACAAATCCATCCGTCTAAAACAATTCAAGCCAGATACAATTTGGGAGAGCGGATGAAATATGGGCTGAATATGTACATGATTACGCATATCGTGAACTCACCTTCTCTGCACCAAGTATCTGAATTGGGCTGCCAGGCTGCTTGCCCAAATTTAGGAGACTGCCACCATGTGAAATAAGTCAAGCACCAACTAGTTATGCATCACACCGCACTAGAGGGATAGAGGCTGCTGATTTCTCCCGTTTGAATTGTTCAATAAATAATTGTTTTGTATACTACGCTGCATACCAACTGACCGAATCGATCTTGAATCTGAACAGCCCGAGAAGGTGAAGTTCTATCTGAGGCTGGGGCAGAGCAAGCCCATATACGAGGCCTTCAACGCCATCAGGAATTCTTCAGATGGGACAGCCTCAGCGATGCTCGCAAGCGTGTCGTAGAAGGTAACTTTCCTTCTATGTAGCCACAGCCGCCACACCGAATCAATGACATTGCTGTTAAGAAACGTTGCTGGGTGTCAGTACTGTTTTATCGCGTTTCTTTTCCTTCGCTTCGCTGTTCTTTGCGCTTGTAATAGCGTTTCTTCTTTTCTTCGCCAGGCCAAATTAAGGACGCTGTTCTTGGTGGAGTTGCACTTGAGGACGAGCAGAGGGAGAAATTTAATCAAATCCAGCAAGTAGGTTATTTGTCTTTTTAGCAGAAGAAGATGTTGACAGATTCTAGTTGTTGTAGCCTTTTTTTTTTTGACAAAAACTAACCTCGTTCCCAATCACATTCAGTTTTTGCTGATGCATAACAGTTAACCCAGTGCTGAATTTCTTTCAGGACCTTGAAAAACTGACAGAGAAGTTCAGTGAGAATGTGCTGGATGCAACAAAGAAGTTCGAGAAATTGGTTACTGATAAGA
Organism: Poa pratensis; assembly: GCA_947311845.1. Lineage (NCBI taxonomy): Eukaryota > Viridiplantae > Streptophyta > Magnoliopsida > Poales > Poaceae > Poa > Poa pratensis. Next base: position 1,225,304 of record CAMZMU010000126.1, on the reverse strand, counting down.
AAGAACTTGATGGCTTGCCTGCTTCAGCCCTTGGCTTAGCAGCACAAACAGCTGTGTCAAAGGTGTGTAGTGCACTAATATGGAACCTTAGAAATTTCCCCCCATGATAATTTGTTCTGACAAACAGGTTTTGTAGTGTCATGAAAACGCTTCAGCTGAAACTGGACCTTGGGTCATCACACTGGACGCACCAAGCTTTATGGCTGTTATGCAACATGCTAAGAACAGAGCTCTGCGTGAAGAAGTTTATCGTGCCTATCTAACCCGTGCCTCGAGTGGTGATCTTGATAACACCGATATCATTACTCAGATTCTACAGTTGAGGCAAGAGAAGGCTAAATTACTGGGGTACAAAAATTACGCTGAGGTGCGCATGCTTGCCTTTGTCCCCACTGCATTTAATTAAAAACAGTGCCAAGTACTATTGCGTTTTAGCTAACTATGATAATCATGAAGGTAAGCTTGGCTCGGAAAATGGCAACTGTTGACCGGGTGCAAGAGCTTCTTGAGAAAATCCGCTCTGCTTCCTGGGATCATGCTGTTCAAGGTACAACCATCCTATTCATTTTCTTTGAGATTCTTTACATAAGTTTCTAGCCAGAGTTCATCTGTTATTTATGTTTGACGTTGTGTTTCTTGTTCTTGACCGCTACCTCTAATGTAACTCTCTTGAGAGTTCCCAAACAAAACAAGCAACTACCTGTCAACATTATATCTCTATCATCAAATATTTCCTCATATATTTTCTTATGAAGACTAAAGACTAGGCTGAAATACCAAAAATATCTTAATTGCTGCTTTTCTTACTGCAGATATGGAAGATCTAAAAGCCTTTGTGAAAGATTCTGGTTCTGCCGAAGCCCATGATCTGTCACACTGGGACCTTAACTTCTGGAGTGAACGACTACGGGAATCTAAATATGACATTGATGAGGTTCTTTCTTCGCTTTACATAAGCATTTTTCAAAAAAAAAAAAACTGCAAGTCGATAGGTTTCTCTTTAGAGCAAGTACAGTAGTGGGCTTATAGCCCGCCTACATGACACTTTTGCCTATGTGGAGGAGAGAGACAAGGAAAAAGTGATGGAGTGGGCTCTCATGCAAGAGCCAGCCTCTACGCGTGCTCCTAGGCAAAAGCATTAAATGTGAGGAGAGATAAAGACACAAAGTTAGGAAAATACTAACCTAATAGCCAACCTTATAGCCAACTCTATTGTATGAGCTAACTATAAGGCTAACTTTTGATGACATAGCAGTTTCATATAGCCGGTTGCTGGCTCTACTATTGAACTTGCTCTTAGTCTGCAAGCTTGTTTTGATTACATTTCTTTGCGTACAATATGTAATACTAAAACTTATCCATATATTTTTGCTGAATTAAATGTACTCTGCTTGAAAGAAAATACTGCACATCATGATGATACTCCATTGAGCTGACTTGAGTACTGCCATTTCAGGAATCACTGCGTCCGTACTTTGCACTGCCCAAGGTTATGGATGGCCTCTTCAGTCTTGCAAATAAGCTATTTGGTATTAACGTTGAACCTGCAGATGGACTGGCTCCTGTAAGTATCAATTCACTTCTCTTAACATAAGTTAATGGTCTGCAAATGTTGACTGGTGACTACATTTTCAGGTTTGGAACAGTGACGTCAAATTTTATTGTGTCAAAGATTCTTCCAATAGCCCTGTTGCTTACTTTTACTTTGATCCATATTCAAGACCATCTGAAAAACGTGGCGGGGCTTGGATGAATGTCGTTTTTTCTCGTAGTCGTGTGCTAGCTCGCAATGGATCGCCTGTAAGGTTGCCTGTTGCCCATATGGTGTGTAATCAGATGCCACCAGTTGGCGATAAGCCCAGTCTCATGACCTTTCGTGAGGTAAGCAATACACTTGCTATGGTATATTTTTCTGGTTATTTTTAGCAAATAAACCACTCTTTATATGTTTTGGAAACTTATGATATTTATGTAAGATAAAGTACCATCTATCCTTGCTATGGCCTTATTATGGTTGGTAAGAAAGATTCCTCTGCACATGGCTTTTGTAGGTCGAAACCGTGTTCCATGAATTTGGTCACGCGCTGCAGCACATGCTTACCACACAAGATGAAGCCTTTGTTGCTGGCATCAGTGGGATAGAATGGGATGCCGTAGAGTTACCCTCTCAGTTTATGGAAAACTGGTGCTATCACAAGTATGATGGATTCATCTTGTGTGGTTTATAGCTTGAAGCTCGCCTGATTCTGGTAACTTAACGAGTTGTTGAATTGGTGTAACAGGGAAACTCTTCTGAGCATTGCAAAGCACTATGAAACCGGCGAAATTCTTCCGGAGGAAATTTATGCCAAGCTTGTCGCTGCAAAGAATTTCCGTGCTGGCTCCTTCAGTCTCCGTCAGGTATGTTGGCTTGGTCTCTCTTGCTTCCCCTGTGCATGCTGTCATCATTATTTGGTACTGTCCGGACATCTTACTATTCTTCAGAGTAAATTGCACTGTCTGTCCTTAAACGTGCGTGCTTGGGTCAAGTAGGTCCATGAACTTGATAACTGAGACATATATGTACTCAAACCTGTATGAGTGATTTAAATTTATCCAGAAATTGTAAGATGGGAGAAAAAGTTTTATAGCTTGAAAATTGTTGTTGGTAAGAGAGGTGGCTTGTTGTATGCACATGTATTTAAGCCATCTGCCTTCTCCTTCAGTTATTGATTATATTTCTTGCTTGTCAAAGAGCAATGGAAGCACAGTGCTGTAGCATAAACATGTGAATGCTGTAATCTGGTTTGTTTATGCCGACTATTTTTTTATTACCGATCTTTGTTGCTCATTAGTCTTCTTTTAAAATTTCCTGCAGATACGTTTTGCAAGTGTAGATATGGAGCTGCATACAACTTACGATCCCAGTGGACCAGTGTCGGTATATGATGTTGACCGGAGAGTTGCAGAACGTACCCAGGTTCTTGCTCCTTTGCCAGAGGACAGATTCCTGTGTGGATTTAGCCATATTTTTTCAGGTTTGCTATGCTTAAACAAACATGTATAAATGCAGTTCATCACACATAGATTTCTCGTCATTAACACTGTGGACGCTGTGCAGGTGGCTATGCGGCCGGGTACTACAGCTACAAGGTAAATCATCACAATCTTTTTTTTGTCATGACCTTGGGTACATTTGATATGGCATGCGAATACGACTAAAACTTGTAACTTTTCGTGTCCTTACAGTGGGCTGAAGTCCTATCAGCCGACGCATTCTCCGCATTTGAAGATGCCGGTCTTGACAATGAGAAGGTAGGTTTTTCATCTAGAGAAAACCAAAGCTAGCTTGCTAGTTGCTATCCAACCACTTGTTCATTCATATAACTTTATCTGATGATTTCACCAACCACATCTAGTTCTCTGTTGCTGCCATGCTTGCACAGATTTTGTGCTAATTGCATTTCTCTATGCCTAAACTGGTGATGAATGCCTGTTTGTAGGCCATTGAGGAGACTGGCAGACGATTCAGAGACACGGTTCTTGCGCTTGGAGGCGGAAAATCTCCGCTCGAGGTAGCCGCGATCCTTTCCAGTACTAAGTACCTTTGATTTGTCGAAAACAACTGACTCTGGAAAGCAATTGCAGGTTTTCGTTTCTTTCCGAGGACGCGAGCCTTCGCCTGAACCACTGCTCAGGCACAATGGCCTGCTCCCTGTGGCTGCATAGTCAGATTTATTTTCCGCACCAATAATCTGTAGAGATTTTATTTTACGACTTCGGTGAAACAGTACAAGTGTTCCAAGTTCCAACTAGTTCAAATTTTATGCTGTATGACCACTCATGTGTTCTTACTTTTGTTTTTACATAGCCATGCTCTACCGTCTTTTCATGAAACAATGAAATCAAAGCACTGTGAGATAATATCAAACAAGCTGCAGTACAACCTTAATTATCTGTTAGGAAATACCAAAATAGTAAAATGTGATGAAATTAATATGATATTCAAGAACTCGTGTAGTTAGTAAATATCCACTTGAAGTGGCTGGGAAAAAATAGTTACAGTTTCTTCTTGAGTATGGTAAACTAAAATCAAAGGACAGACTTGGGAAATGTAGTTCACTCGTGTGATAAAATGTAAGAAGCACATGATGGAGGATAATCAGAGTGTGTCGAGAAATCTGAAGTCCCAGAGTGTGCTGACAAAACTTTTCGCATATAACAGGGCAGAACTTAAGATCAGGCCCTTGCGTGTTGACATTTTTGTAGAGAGTCTCCATTGCTGACGTTTGGGTCGTAATAGCCCAAGGACTGACCAGTGCTAATCCGATGGCGTTGCCCTTTCGGACGAATACTCCGGCGAGAACTCCTCCAGCTCAAGAACTTTATTGCTGGTAAGGAAATACCAAACTAGTAAAAAGTGTGATGAGACTAATATGATACTCAAGAACTAAAACGGTAATCACTAAACACCACTCGAATTGACATGAAAAATAGTTGCAGTTTCTTCTTACATAAGAAAGGACTTGGATTTAATTTCACTCAATGATAAACATAAGAAGCACACGATGCCGGAGATTATGGTCAGGGTTCACGGAGAAATCTTCCCTCCCACAGTGTGCTAACAAAACTTTCATCGCAGATGATAGGGCAGAAGTTTTCGCCCCTCGTCCGGCTAACATCGGTGTAGAGAGTCTCCAGAGTTGCCATCTCAGGGTCATAGTAGCCCAATGACCGACCCGTGCTAAGCAAAATCCGTCCATCCATGGGATCAACAGCCAAGGGTGTTGTTCTCTCCGATGAATATTGCGGCGAGAACTCTTCCAGCTCAATGCGATACTCCATTGACCATATGCCAGCGTCCTTCATCATCCACATGTCAATCGCATTGCTGCTCTTGTCCGAACAAGACACAAATAGTGCACCTTGGAGCTGGAGGATGGACATGTGCCCATTGCCGTGGCTGCTGCATGGAGGACCTTGTAGAACCTCAAATTCTTCAGTCTCGACGTCGAATGCCACGATCTCGCAGTTTAGAGAAACTGGCCCGAGGTCACGATCTACCAACCAGAAGATTTTTCCACCAACGTAGGTCAGTGGCACATCAGCAACTGGGTTGGGAGGAGGATCTACTGAACGGCATTCTTGCTCATCCACGTATCGCAGTTTGCACTCAATTTGGTACTCTCGAGTTATCAAGTTCTTCTCTTTGTAGGTGACGAACACTAGCATATGCTTGTTCTTCTCTGAGTCATATCCTAACCCTGTTTGACCCGCAAAGAACATGTTCTCGTCAACACCGTCAAGCACAATGTTCTCAATGTGTCCCCTCATTGGATTGCAAACAAAGCTCCAAGAATGAATCGTCCCTGCATTTAGACCATGACATGGCTGAGAACATACAAGATGAGCAGAAACTTCATAACCTCCCCTTCCATTGATAACGTCAGCTAAATCTATAAACCCTCCGAAGGTGCTATCCGTGATCATCATGATCCGAGGGACCTTATTCATGTTTGCATGGACAACGTGTGACCGTATAAAATGACCATCCTTGACCATCGCACGCCAAGCCCTGCAGACCATGCTTAAGTTGGCAACAGATCGGGTCGGCAGCCACTTGAGGATGTCAAACCAAGCTTTGGTCTTCGGTGATGACAAGACCATCTCCTCAATTGTGCGTCCCGCGGGCACGAGGCTCTCCTCAAACAGGCCCAAGCTAGGCTCACTGAAGTCCTGAAAACTGCCACCGATTGCCTCGTCTGGGTTGAATATGTGCAAGGTCGACGTCGCCGCCATTTGAGCTCTGGAGGTCAGAGCTTATGGCTTGGTTCGGTGTCGCCGGGCCGTCCTCTTTCCCTCTTAAGCTCGGTTGGTGGCTTCTGGTTCTGGAAGCCATCGGTGGCTGCTCTGCAACCGGCGTCAAGCAGGTGGTACCTCTTCCTCTCCTGGCCGGCCTCGGTGGCGAGGGGGAGAAGAAGAGGGGTGCAGGGCTATGGGAGCGCAGTGGCTATCCCGGCGGTGATGAGGATGCATCGTCGGAGTGCGAGATCCTGCCGGCTTCTGGAGCTCCATGGAGGAGTTTCTCGTCGTCAGGTACCAAGCGCCACTGTCCTTTGTTGGCTTCCTCTGTTTGCTGTGGTTGGTGGTGGTTTTCTTCGATGGTCTTGCTCCGGCCGGCCGCGGTGGCGAGGGGAGTGACCGTTTGGAGATTGGGCGTCGATGGTGGTTGGCCTGGGTGTTGCCGAGTTGGCGGGAAGTTGGGTGGATCGGGGAAGGTGGTGCTATGGCCGAGCTCGTTCATTGTTCTGGGTCTTCGTCGCGCAGCGGTGAGCGGTTCTGCGGTCGACTACATGAAGTGGAGGTGCTCTCTTCCCTGCGATTGGCGGTACGGCGGCTCCGGTGACAGCTAGGTTCTGGGGAGCGCGGCGGCGGATCCGATTGTAATCCTCTCAGTTGACTCAGGGTGCTTTGTGCAATTTACAGGGTCTTTTTGTATTTTCTTTCTTTGTTGGACCTGTCTGTAAGTTGTACTGGGTTTTCTGAATTTATGAATCGGATCCTTTCCTCAAAAAAAAAAAAAAAAAAAGACCTCCGACGTGTTGCCCTTTGGGACGTCGACCGTGAACACCTTGCAGGTACCCGTACCAAACATAATCTTCTCATGTCCTTTGTCTGTGTTGTTGTTGGAGTGAGTTGTTGGAGTGAGTTGTAAATAGGTAACTTGTAGGGTCTAAACTGTAACTTGTCCTCACATTATAGAGGGGTTGAGAAGGATCTGGAGAAAGTAAGATAGAAGCCTAGAAAATCTCTCCTTTCCCTCAACTCCTCCTACGAGCTGTGTAAGATTAATCCTAGAAATTAATGAATCACTGATTCTTAGTGTGAGTTTCTTCATGGTATCAGAGCAGGACGAATCCAGTGCTGTTCTCCTGCGATTTTGAGCGGATTCAAGGCCTCCGGTGAGGAATTGGATCGAGGCGGAGCTTGAAGGGTGTTGTGCTTCCTGCGCAGATTGGCTGCGGTGGATTGACCGCGGAGCTGTCCCAAGTTGGAGCTTCCTCTTCTGGAACCACCAATCCCTTTCTCATGGAGTCCCCTTTCTGATACTGCTCCCGCCGGCGTGCGTTCGTGAGGAAGCGGTGCTGGGATTGGAGACTGGTGTCGTGGCTGTCAGCTGCTGCGGATTGAGTCCTGTGAAACTCAAATTCGAGCTTCTTCTACCTTGTGCCGTGGATTAGAGTTACCCAGGTACTACGTGCCAGAGCTGCTGTTAATTGTTCAGCTAGACTGTATTTTGTTGTGCTACCAAGGCAGTCCTGTGTGGCTGAGTGCTTTGGTCGTATTGCAATTGGAGGGAGTAGTACTACTTGCTAGAAAGGGAAGGGCTCCCGTGCTAGTGGTTTCTTGCTGCTCTTGAGTGCTACTAGCAGTTTAGCGAATATTGTTTTTGGTGCTTCAAGCTTGTGCATTTGGAGCGTTCTTGACTGAGGAAAAATTATGGGGGATTCCAGTGTTGATAAAATATGTGAAATTCTTAGCAAGCTTCTTGAACAGCAGCAGTCAAAGTTGGTCCCTGAGCCATTCAAGCATACACTTGAGCCTAATCCAGTGAGATTATCAGGACCAGGCGACTACATTAGTTGGGCGCGTCACGCTCAATTAATTTTGAGTGCTAATGACTATGATTATCTACTTGTTCCTGATGAAGAAAGACTACAGAAAGGTGGTACCAGCAAGAAACAAATCAATGATAAAGTGCTAGTATGGCTTTTGGGAAGTATGGAACCATCAATCAGAGGACAAGTGGAAACCATGGAAACTGTCAATGAGGTTTGATCATCCTTACAGAAGCAATTTGGAGGAAAAACTAATAAGATGCAGGCCACTCGTATCATGCACGATTTAATTAACTTGAAGCAAGGTTCTAAATCTGTGACAGAGTACGCAGGTGAGATGAAAAAATTGTACAGAGACTTGCACTATTATCATCCTTTTGAACCTGTTGACAAAAAGGACATTGCGATCCATCATACATGGTTCGAGTCATTTGTGAGCAAGCTTTTCCTTGATGGCCTAAACCAGGAATTAAATCTTCGTCGTCAGTTGATATTTTCTGAACCAGAGTGGCCTACCCTCGATGATATAATTTCTAGTGTTGTTGAAGAGGAGACTCGCTTGTCTCAACCTAAGGAGGATGGTCTCAGGTCAGCAGACGCTCGTGCAGCTTTATCCATGCAATCTCGTTATGCTTCAAGGTTTTTTGGTAAAGCAGATAAAAGAAAGTTTTTTTGTGATCATTGCAAAAAGAACGGACACAAGAAAGACACGTGCTTTGAGCTGCATGGTTATCCATCTTGGTGGGAGAATGGAAGATCTCGGCCAGGGGGAGCTCAGGGTTCAAATAGAAGTCAAGCTAATCACACTACAGCTACAAGGGAGCTACCAGTGGTAGATTTGCAAGCTCTGGAGGATTTTACTTCCAAGCTTAAAGCCTCGGAAGGCTCAGCTTCCTCCCAGGGTTCCTCCAAAGCTGATTCTAGTCTCCATGTCACTTCTCACCAAGGTATGGCACCTCAACAGGCCCACACTTCGACAACTCAATCGGAATCCTGGATCATTGATACCGGAGCCACTAACCATATGACAGGAGCATCAAACCTTTTCACCACGTATAGTCCGTGCTCGGGTAAGGACAAGGTACGTGTAGCTGATGGATCCATGGCACCTATTGTAGGACGTGGATCCGTTAGGTGCACCAATACATTGTCCTTATCCCATGTCTTGCATGTTCCTAAACTTCCGGTCAATCTGTTGTCAGTTAGCTCAATTAATAAATCCCGCAATTGTAGAAGTTGGTTTGCTCCTACTTCTTGTGCTTTTCAGGAGCTAAAGACAGGGAGAATTCTGGGGACTGGAACCGAGCATGATGGGCTCTATTATCTTGATAAAGGAACTAATGAAGTTGCACTTGCATCTTATTTGTCTCCAAGCCAAGAATTGTTGCTACATCATCGCAGGCTTGGACATCTTTCTTTTGCTGCTTTGTCTCGTATTTGTCCCGCTCTATTTAAGTCATGTACTAGAGAGTTGTTGTTTTGCGATGCATGTGAACTGGCTAAACATACTAGGGGCACATATCCCAGTAGTGGTTTGAGAAGCAAAAAACCGTTTGAAGTAATTCACTCTGATGTATGGGGACCCTGTGAGGTGCACTCAATTTCTGGACACCGATGGTTTGTAACATTCATTGACTGTTTTAGCCGGTATACATGGCTTTATCTTTTGAAACACAAGAGTGATGTTTTTTCTGTCTTCAAAGATCTTTGTGCCCTTATAAAAAATCAACATGAAACAAGTGTTAAAGTTTTACGTTCAGATAATGGCACTGAGTACGTCAATCAGGATTTTGAGCAATTTCTTACTTTAAATGGCATTGAACACCAGACTACTTGTGTTAATACCCCAGAGCAAAATGGTGTTGCTGAGCGGAAAAATAGACATTTACTTGAAGTTGCTCGCTCACTTATGTTTACAATGCATGTTCCAAAATTTCTTTGGGGAGAAGCAATTAAAACTGCAACATATCTGATAAATCGTATGCCTCTTCGTACCCTTGGGTATAAAACTCCTGCAGAATGTCTGTTAAACTCGAATGAATTTGTTGTTCCCCCCAAGGTCTTCGGATGTGTTTGTTTTGTGCATGATTATAGAAACTCTGTTGGAAAACTGGATCCACGTGCCCTAAAATGTGTTTTTATGGGTTATGCTCCTTCTAAAAAGGGCTACAGATGTTGGTGCCCTTCTGAACACCGGTTCTTTGTGAGCATGGATGTCACGTTTCGTGAACATGAATCATTTTATGGGTCTAATAATGATACTGGTATTATTTTAGCACCACCTGAAGTGGAACAAGAGGGGGAGAGTGAAGTTGGAGGTTCTTTGAATCCTATTCTTGTTCCCACTCCAGGCGGTTCTCTAACTTTTGATCGCATTCCAAGTCAGGGGGAGAAGGAAACAATTCATGATGTTGATGATTCTTATCAGGGAGACACCGAGAATTTAACCGGAAATTCACCTTATCAGGGAGACACCGAGAATTTAACCGGAAATTCACCACTTCCATCTCAGGGTTTCGAGTCTCCAGCGCATGAGGATCCAGGTACTGATGGTATTCCCCTTAATTCTGTAGCTCCTACTAGTACTGGGGTACAGAGTGATAATCAACTCCCTATTGTTGGCCCACAAGAAAATTTGCCCATTGCCATGAGAAAACCAACCAGGGCTCGCAACCCTCCAGAATATCTTAAAGATTACGTGAGATCTAAACATGACATAGCCAACTTCATTTCCTATCAATACTGCAGCCCTCCTTTTCAAAGCTTTATTACCTCTCTAGATTCTGGTTCTATACCATCTCACAGGGAATTAGCCATAAAAGACCCAAAATGGAGGGAAGCCATGCTTGATGAAATGAGAGCCTTAGAAAAAAATGAAACGTGGGAGCTCATGGATCTACCAGAAGGTAAGAAAACTGTAGGATGTAAGTGGGTTTTCTCCATCAAATACAACCCAGAGGGTAAAGTAGAGAGATATAAAGCGCGTCTTGTAGCAAAGGGTTATACACAAACTTATGGTATTGATTATGAAGAGACCTTTGCCCCTGTTGCAAAGATGAATTCAATAAGGACACTCATTTCTTGTGCTGTAAACCTTGATTGGAGTATCTATCAGATGGATGTGAAAAATGCCTTCCTCCATGGTGATCTCCAAGAGGAAGTATATATGAAAATTCCACCTGGTTTTGAACCAAAGGAAAGCACCGAGAAGGTACTACGTCTCCGGCGGTCATTATATGGCCTCAAACAGTCACCGAGAGCGTGGTTTGATCGATTTAGACAAGCTATGCTTAGGAGGGGCTATCACCAAAGCAATGCGGATCATACACTATTCTATAAGCATGCTAATGATAAGGTGGCCATATTAATTGTATATGTTGATGATATTGTGATAACAGGGGATGATCTTAAGGAAATTGGTGATCTGAAGCACCACTTAGCACAAGAATTTGAAGTGAAGGACCTTGGGCATCTCCGGTATTTCCTTGGAATAGAGGTCTCACGTGGATCAAAAGGTATTTTTCTATCACAGAGAAAGTATACTTTGGACCTGCTTAGAGAGACAGGTATGATTGGCTCGCGTCCTATAGCGACTCCCATAGAACAAAATCAACGTTTAAGCTGCAATGATGGGACTCATGTTGATCGGGAACGTTATCAAAGATTGGTCGGGAGGCTGATATATCTCTCACACACACGACCTGACATTGCATTTGCTGTGAGTGTTGTTAGTCAATTCATGCATGAACCAAAGACAACACACATGGATGCTGTTAATAGAATCTTGAGGTATCTCAAAGGGTGCCCAGGAAAGGGCCTCTTATACACTAAGCAAGGGAACATGCTAGTTGAATGTTACACAGATGCTGACTGGGCCGGCTCTCTTGATGATCGCCGGTCCACTTCAGGCTATTGTGCATTTGTTGGGGGAAACCTTGTGTCCTGGAGGAGTAAAAAGCAGTCTGTAGTAGCCAGGTCAACAGCTGAGGCAGAATTTCGATCTATGGCCCATGGTATATGTGAGTTATTATGGCTGCAAATTCTCCTAGTTGAGCTAAAACTGTATAAGCATGGACCATTAATGCTCTACTGTGACAATAATGCTGCTATTGACATTGCAAATAATCTTGTCAAACATGATAGGACTAAACACATTGAGATTGATCGCCATTTCATCAAAGAAAAACTTGATAGAGGGGTAGTGTGCTTGACATATGTAGCCTCAACAAGCCAAGTAGCTGATATCTTTACCAAAGGGCTAACAGAAAAAGTCTTTTCACTATTTTGTAGCAAGATGGGTCTGTATGATGTGTTTGCCCCATCTTGAGGGGGAGTGTTGGAGTGAGTTGTAAATAGATAACTTGTAGGGTCTAAACTATAACTTGTCCTCACATTATAGAGGGGTTGAGAAGGATCTGGAGAAAGTAAGATAGAAGCCTCGAAAATCTCTCCTTTCCCTCAACTCCTCCTACGAGCTGTGTAAGATTAATCCTAGAAATTAATGAATCACTGATTCTTAGTGTGAGTTTCTTCAGTTGTACATTCCCAGTGGAGCAATCCAAGAGGACTCCAGTTGCAACCACTCAGGTCCTGTCCAAGTTACTGGATCAACACTATAGAGCTTCTCCCATTCTCTTTGCTTGTAATTTCTCAACACCCATATATGGTATGCTCTATCACCGTAACCGATTTCTCCATGGCAGACACATAAGCACCTGTCAAGCTCCGTCATTGTGATCACATCATCCTCTAGACTAGGCGGTGGCGGTACCGAGCCGAACGTCTCCTCAGTGACGTCGAAAGCGATGATGTCGCCGTCACGGCAAAGGAAGTGCAGACGCCCGTCTAGGAACACGCCGGGGTTCTCCTCCTCGACGATGCTGTCGGGAGGCTGTTGGGCAGCAGGCCTCCAATATGCCAGCGTGCTGAGGACAAATACCTCACAGAGGATCGGACTGTACTTGTCGCCAGTGGCTGAGAACACGCCTGTCTTGTTGGCTCGCCGGAGATGTAGGTGGATGAAGGACGCCGACGTGAGCCCGGCGCGCCATGAACGGGACAGGCTGTGGCAGCGGCAGCCGGACTTGGTAGGCAGGTAGGAGAAGATCTCCGTCACGATGTCATCGGGCAAAGCCTCCATTGCGGCGTTCGTTCGTCGGCACACTGTATCCTTGCCTCGTCTGTCGGCCCTACGTACTTTTATGAGGCAACACGTCCTTATGAGTTGGGACGCTAAACCTAAACCAAGTCGGCACGATCGTGAGAGGAAGTTATCTTGATTCTTGAGATATATTTGTATTTGGATCCAAACTCTTGTACGCATATCGTGTACGCCTCTGCATTTTTCCCCAGATTGTTTTTTAAATATTGGGTGCAACTGTTATAATTAACCTTTTCCACAGCCAATATGATTACACTAAAAAGTGGACAAGACAAATCAAGATTACTTAATTTAACTCCACTACAAGCTACTCGCTCCGTATCAAAATAGAAGATGTTTTACCTATTTTTGGCCCACATGTATCTAGACATATTTTAGTGCAAGATTCATATGAACCTTGTACTAAAACATGTCTAAAAAATGTGGGCCAAAAAAAGTTAGAACATCTTATATTTTGATATGGAGCGAGTAATTAAGTATTTTTACAGAACATATAGAGCATGCACCAAACTTTATTCCCACTTTCTGCATCGTACATGCAAGAGAGATGATATTGGCAAATTAATCTACTCAAGGACAAACCGTATAAACTCCAAAAAATAATTTAAAAAGGGGCAACCCAGCCTCTGCACCTGTTGGTGCGTATGAAACTTTATCTCCTTATTATTAAAGAAAATTTAGAAGACTTATACTTCACAAGGTCACAAAGAGTCGATACATATATACATACTCCCTTCATTCACAAAATGATGTCTCAACCTAACTCAAATTTACATGTATCTAGACATGATTTAGTGTGTAGATACATGCAAATTTGAGGTAGGTTGAGACATCCTTTTGTGAACGGAGGGAGTAGATAATAGCATGAATTGTCTATGCATCAAGCCGTCAGCAGCATCGATTGTATATATCCCATGCTACCAAAATTCATGTCTCGTCTATGTTCCGTCGTCTGGAGAAAATATCACATACTAATACAAATGTGTGGCCAATGGAATAAAATGCAAAGGCAAAGGAGTTTTGATTGGCTAATAACAGTCATCGCGGACATTCCATATGGACCAAAGTAAAGCACAAACACCCATTTGTACTTATACTTTATCTTTTGTTAGGAACCCCATATAGCCAATTTCCGAACATGTTTTTGAGAAAGATTAAAATGTCATAATAAAAATTTCCATATAATTTTTGCAAAATTACAAGACATAAACAAGTGTTGTATTGGCCTGTCCTCCGCGACGCAGACGAGGGAAGAGAGCCCTCCGGGAGCCTTGTTCGTGAACGTGCACCATAGTATCTTGGGATTATGGTCCGGGTCTGCAGTCCAGACCTAGAGCCCGAAGGATGCCGTGTCCTCCATAGTTGTGAATCTGTCGTCAAGACGTTGCACGACACACCTCCTACCCACGCGCTGGTCGACGACCTCCGGGCGTCATAAGGCCACCCTCAGGTGGACGGGGAAGTAGAAGTTCGCGTTGTAGGCATGCGATCAGTGCGCACCACCTCCTCCCTGATCCTAGCCGAAGCATACTTCACCAAGTATTGCTCTGGGTAGTGCTTGCTGATGGCGAGCTCGGCGGCCCGAAGGCGGAACGGATGGCGGAACACTGGCTCCACATGAGTGCGGTCCAAACCCATAGGCGGGGTCTGGACCCAAACGACGAGCGCGGAGATCTCCCACTCGAGGCGCGTGGTATCCATGTTAAAGGAGGTCGCTAGGAAGCATTTGTTGTGGTCGGGGCGCGAAGCGGGAGCGCCGAGGAAGGCCATGTTGATGGAGCGCAATGTCGAGGGAGGCGGCGCTCTGGGCAAGGCCAGAGCGGGCACAGGGCACACCGAGCGCGATGATGATGGAGCGCTGCGCCGCAGGGAGCATACGCGGGCTCAATGCGCCGATCTGTCGCAGCGCTCACAACGGATCGGGTCCCGACATGTCGCGCACCTTTTGTAGAGTCGATTTGGGAGCCTGCGAGGGGAGATGGCGTCTGGTGGAGGAGCGCAAGGCTTGGGACTGCGATTGAAGGCCGCCACGCCGGGTTGGCATTAAAAAAGGAATAGAACACTTGTCACCTTGGAGGTCATGTAGAGTTGTTCTTGCTTGTGGCCTTGTCACAGTGCACTTCATTATCCTGTCAAACACGCACACAAGACCTGGCTTCCTGCAGCCGCGACTTGATTTTCCTTGGCTGGTTTCCACGCTATGCCTCGTGCACGAAACCAGAGAATATGACATTATGGTCACCGCCATTTGAAGATGCTGGTCTCGACAACCAGAAGGTGTGTTCTTTGCTAAGAGGAAACCAAAAATACCTCCCGATCGAATCACCTTCTTCTCGACGGAACCTCGTGAGAGGGCGAGGAGCTCCGGCATTGCATTATATAAGAAGAGAGTTTAATTAGAGAAACCGAACCCAAAAACCATACAACGCGTGGTTATTTTACGGAAATCGACAGAAATGTAATCCCATACTGCTTCAATCCATACATTCACCTTCAGTCACTCAACTTTATAATATTATGCTATTCTATAAAATTTAATCCCATACTGCTTCAATCCTTCCGTGATTGCAAAACCAGAAAAAGAAACATGACGTTTTTCCCTCTTACTTGATCAGGCACTCATGAATGTCTGTTTGTAGGCCATTGAGGAGTCTAGGAGGCGACTGAGAGAAATAGTTCTTGCACATGGAGGTTAGTCGTGATACATACTTTAGAAGAATCCTTGAGATGTTGGAAAACAACTACGGTGGAAAGTATTTGCAGGTTTTCGTTCTTCCCGAGGACAGGAACCTTCGCCTGGACCGCTGCTCACATAGCGTTAAACATGCTGTAGTACAACCTAAATCGTTGGCAAGGAAATACGGAGTACAATACTAGTAAAATGTGTGATAATATTTGTGCTCAAGAACTGAAACATATATGTATTAAATATCCACTTGAATTGCGAGGAAAAAGTAGTTCGAATTTCTATAAGGTGAAGAGCAGGCCAAAGCGGCCTTGGTAAATTCATGAGGTCCTGGTAAATAGAAATTGTAGGAGGACTAGGGAAATTTAGACCACTCAGTGATAAAAACGTAAGAAGCCCATAACGCAGGATTATAGTCAGGGTTCTTCGAGAAATCTTCCATCCCAGAGTGTGCTGACGAAACTTTCATCGCAGATAACGGGGCAGAACTTTCCTCGTGTGTCAACATATCTGTAGAGAGTCTCCATTGCCGCGGTCTTGGGGTTGTAGTAGCCCAATGACTGGCCTGTGTTAAGTAGAATCCGTCCATCCATCGGATCAACAGCCAATGGCGTTGTTCTCTCCGACGAATACTCTGGTGAGAACTCTTCCAGCTCAATATGATACGTCTTCTTCCATGTGCCGGCGTCCTTCATCATCCATATATCAATCACATTGCTGCTCTTGTCCGAACAAGCCATACATAGTGCACCATGAAGCCGGAGGATGGACACATTCCCGGCACCGTGGCTGCTACATGAAGGACCCTGTAGAACCTCAAATTCTTCGGTGTCGATATCAAATGCCACAATCTTGCAGTTTATAGAAACTGGCCCGAGGTTAGGCTCTACTAACCAGAAGATTTTTCCATCGACGTAGGCTGGTGGCACATCAGCAACTGGTCTAGGAGGAGGGTCTACTGACCGACATTCTTCCACGTCCACATACCGTAATTTACACTTGAGTTGGTACTTTCTTGTTGCCAAGTTCTTCTCTTTGTAGGTGACAAGCACTAGCACATGTATATTAATCTTTGAGTCGTAACCCAACCCAGTTTGACCAGAGAAGAACGTGCCTTCGTCAACACCGTCAAGCACAATGTTCTCAATGTGTCCCCTGACAGGATTGCATACAAAGCTCTGAGAATGAAACGTCCCCGCATTTAGACCATGGCATGGCTGAGAACATACAAGATAAGTAGATTCCTGGGTACCTTGCCTTCCATTAATGACGTCCTCAATATTCGTATACTCTCCGAAGGTGGGACCTGTGATCATCATGATCCGAGGGCTCTTATTCAAGTTTGCGTTAGCAACGTGTGACCGAATAAAATGACCATCCTTGACCATCGCGCGCCAAGCTCTGCAGACCATGCTCAAGTTGGCAACGGATCGTGTTGGCATCCACTTGAGGATGTCAAACCAAGCTTTGGTCTTTGGTGATGATAGGATGATCTCGTCGAGTGGGCGTCCCACGGGCACGACACTACATCACGGTTGAGCTTTTGGGGCACTTTGAAGTGCCCCAAAATATCAATTTTGTGCCTCAAATTGTTTTTGGGGCATTTTGTATAAGTGCAACAGATGCTCATGGCGGTAAAAGATATTGGGGCACTTTCAAATGTGCCACAAAAAGTGCCCCAAAATATATGTATTAGAGGCACTTTGGATTTTGCCCCTAATACCTATTGGGGCACTTTCTTAAAATGCCCCAAATACATTTTAGGGCATTTTGAGTAACTGCCCCAAATACAATTTAGGGCACTTTGAGAAACTGCCCCAAATAGTATTTAAGGCATTTCGAGCAACTGCCCCAAAACATATTACATATATTAACACAGAATTTGAAATTCAACACATGATTCCAAATTCAGTACACGATTCACATGTTACACAAAAGTCAGTCATCCGAATTCAGGAAGAAAACCAAATACATGCATTGCTCAGTCATTCTTCTACTTAGTAAAAGTAAATTTAACAACTTCTCAACATTCACCAGGTTTTAGTAATCCTACTTTATAGCTAAGCTCATCCAGTCTGGACCCAGGATATCAAACATCACCTTGAGCTCTCCTTTTCCATATGTAGAAAAAGGCATCTGCTAGCTGTATCAAATGAATGGTAAGAGAGCAGTTAGCACAAGATCAACAGTATAAATGATCTCTTAATAGCTAGGCCGTGTCCGTACTTCGGACTAGAAAAATGTCCTGATAGGTGTGTGCTTGTTATTACAAGTAAATGTAGTTATGTACAACAGCGCAGTGCCATTTAAAATGACTAATTCATGAAAGCTATTAAGCAGAGTCCCTAATGACATAAATGGCAAAATTAAATACTAAAAGTAGTGGGCAAATCTTCACAGAAACAAGGTAGTATCTCTGTTGCTTAGCCTGAGATATTCTAGTATAGGATTACGAGCTCCACTTGTAAGTGAGAATATGCATAATCAGTGAGCATGACAGGTAATAACCCAGCATCGAAGTAGCACAAGTGTTTCAGATTTTATCAGATCCCAATGTCCGAACCTTAGAGAGTAACCTCAGGGAGATTTTAGCAAATAATGCATATTCATTAATTAAACAAGCTACAGAGTAACATCAAGGAGATGAACAAATTATATAGGGCACCAGTAAGAAATCAAGTTTAAAGATTTGAACATATCCTAAATATCAACTACACAGATTCATTTCCATATATATAATAAGCTAATAGAGAAATATCTGCAATTTAAGCAACAGATCATATATATGATCAGAAGAACACACCTAAAATGCTAAGAGGATCAGGAAACTAAATCATCTTCTTAGAGTTCCGGACCCAACTGAAGATTTTCTTGAGTCAATCACTGACAGAGACATATGCTAGTAAGCTGCACAAGCATGTTCATCCCCTGGATGAACAGAGCACACAACACTACTATCACCAAACCTAAATAGCAGAGCACAACATTTTCCCTAACATCTCTCTTATGTTGCACATTGAAGATTGACTGATAATAATTCCCAAAAAAGACATAATTTCTGACCTATGTTAGTATTTCACCTAGCCGATTCATATAGAGTAGATATATTCAGCAATTTTTAGTTTATTTATGCACATACAAACTCTTCTCCATGGACATCCATGCATAAGAGCCAAGTAACCCAAATTATGCTCACGCCACATACCATCTATCTGTATCTGCACTTTCCTAACATTGTTATCAATGTAGAGAGTTGAAGCTGCCGTTCCAAATTACAGTGACAAGTAATAGGAAATTATGCAAATCACCTTTGCAATAAGTAGTGAGCGTGCACGACCTCAGCAGCAAGTTAAAATTGACACCCTCGGCCTGACCCCAACCTCACGCAACTACCTGAAGAATATAGGTAAAACTGAGGAGGCTCGGTTCCTTTTGGAATAGTCAAATCGTTGTTTCTAGGAGATTTTTCACACAGAAATCGAGAACATAAAATATCTGGCACAGTAGGCACTGAGAAAAAGAAAGTAGAGAGTCCAAAACGTGATTTCAATTTAGGTTATGCAGAGTAATCATTTTGTTAACATAACCTATGGTATGTTAAGCTGAACTAAGTTGCTACTGCATCAAGAGAACCATTTGGGCTTTCAGACTTTGATCTCATAAAACAAACTATGCACTTCTTCATTGACCATCTGCACTGCAGGGTACAGATAACATTAATGCAGATCCATTCATCATCTGGTCATGCAGGAAGCCAACCAGTGATCAGCTGATCGCTGGATTGTAAACAGCAAGCACATCTTGAGCATTTGCTCATACTCAAGCATGCCAACCTCTAATTTAATTATCCAGGGGATCAATCATCAAGAAATCATCTATAGGCAAATATATATGAACCAGCCAGCATACAGCCTATTTAAACTATTTATTACATGGGGTAAACAAGAGCAAGTGCAAATTAATCACAAGAATACATATACAGAGAATCTGTCTATGCAAGTTTAAACTACACTACTGCACCTGCATATAATTCATCACATGATATACTAAACAAAACTCACAGGTAGATCTGATGCTAAACTACACTTTGCTGTTAGAAACCAAATGAGTACTTTCCACATACGTCTATGCAGACTATTGCACTAATAATCACTTTCAGTAATTGTTCAGAAGGAACATGCATGTATAGTTGAAGAGAAGAGACGACCATGGATTGTTTTCCTGTTACGCTTGGAAATTAAATTATTTTCTCAAATAACAAACAATGTGGCCATTTTATTTCAGTTAGACAAACAATTTTCAAGGAGCATATAAATAATACAGAAGAACTCCGATATGGTAACATTGACAGATATATGTATGCTATACTTAGTGGTTGGTCAGTGCTACACTAGCATACAGTAGTAAATCCCCGGGAAATATTTTATCTATGCACATCCATCTAATATTCAGCATATAAATCATCTCAAGTCAAGCAGTAAGCCACCAATTAACACTGTCAAGATTCAGTTTCGTTAGAATTACGTTATCACAATTATCACTGATGCTTGGATGTGTAGAGCATCCAAACCAGAGGCATCACACCACACAACACAGCACCATCACATCACAGTTCATCGGCTCGAAGGGAACCAGTGGAAGCTCACCTTGAGCAGTGTAGTCGAGGCAGAGCTTGGGGGAGATGATGTTGAGGTAGCAGGCGAAGGAGGTGATGCCGGGGTTGCAGTCGTTGTGCTGCTGCCCTGCCAGCGTCGGAGTCGTAGCAGCAGCAGCAGCCACACCAGAGCCGCACCACCACCAGACCATCGCACCACCATACACAGCACAAGACCACCACACTCCACACTAGATCAAACATTGCAATCAATCATCCAATCCAAGTACACCAAATCGTGAAATCAGAAGAGAAACCGAATGGGAAAACTCACCTGATGTGGTTGCCTCGTCGTGGATGGAAGAGGTCGGTTCTGGGGTCAGTACATGGCGGAGGTTCCAATCACCTCACCTGCTCTCCCTTGGGCACGGAGAGACTGACATCGCACTCGCGGCTGCACGTGATGATGTGCTCACCTGAAAGTTATTCACTGTCAAACCTAAGTTCCTCATATTGTGAACATGTTATGAATGCAATGCTGGACAGACAGAAACACATCTTATGCACTATTGTATGTTCGCCTAAAGCTAGGATATACATATAGGGTGATCTATGAGTTAATAAACAATAAATATGAACAGAACCAAATCTAAGAGATTCATGAATTAACCATTAATCCACTAAAACATGCCAGATCAGTATTGCCCTTTTCAAATGATAATGCAAAAACCAAAAGTGAGCACATCTTAATTGCAGCAACATGAGTATAAACTATAGGAAGACATCAACCGGATGTCCGGATCATTATTCATTTAGAGAGTAGAGTTACTTCACATCAACCAAAATTTCAAGGAACGGTAGCCAGTAATTTAATTAGCTAACCAAACACTAGCTGAATAAACTTTTAACCTACAGCTGCAAACCTCTTTGCTATGTGTACAGTACATGGTCTGCCCATGCTTCTGGTTGTAGCCGAGGCAGAGCATGGAGGAGCTGCGGTAGGCGTAGTCGTGGAAGTAGACGAGGGAGGCGATGACGGGGTTGCAGTCGATTGTCCCGCCAATGTCAGAGTCGTAGTCGCAGCAGCAACACCACAGCACCAGCCGCACCATCACCACACCACCATGTCCAGCATCAGCAGACCACCGCACCAAATCACTCCCACACCACCTTAGCAGCCGATTCGTAGGGCAGCAAGTCGAGGACGCAGTGGTTGCTTCTATCTGAGGGCCATCCCGCCGGCGTCGAGGTTGAGGTAGGCGACGGCAGAGGGAGGCCGTGGTCGAGCAAGGAGGCGTAGGGGTGAGACGGCGGAGTAGAACGCTTGTTGGCGGAGGAGATCGACGCCGGGCAGAGACCGGACGGCGCCGAGCCGAACTGGCGGCGAGCTAGGGTTAGGGTTCGCGGGCAGGTTCGATTGGAGCACGCGGGGGCAATCGATGTAGGGAATCGGTGATGTAGGAGGCGGCGGAGCAGAGCCAGCAGACGGCGGCGCCGGAAGAGGCCGGCGACGGCCGGAGCAGCGACGGCGCGGGAGGCGCATGGCGTCGCCAGAGAGGAAGGGGAACGAGAGGAGAGGAGGGGTGCTCCTAGTTTCCGCGTTACGTGGATGGAACAATCTTCCGCGTACCTTTCTGACACTAATGGGCCTCCTTTTCCTGGCCCACTTTCGTCGGAAGGAGTAGCACCTCATTTTCCTGCTTCGCACTTGAATGGATCGTTTCCTGTTTCTATTGAATGGGTGGTTGACTGTTTATTGTTTCTCTGCTTTTTGCATGTTCGAATTACTTACATGCACGAAGGTACACTTCATTTAGTTTGAAAACTGGGATATTAGCAGGTTCGCTATTTCATGTTTCCTTGATTCTTGCAACATGTAAGAAATATATTGCTTCTTGCAATTTGTTTTTCAAAATGCAGTATATGTGTTGTGCACGTTTGAACTACTTTAAAATAATGCATACACGAAAATTATACGCGTCCATGAGTAGGTTCTATTCCTGTACTCGGTTTCAAGTTTCGTCAATTGTCAATTCTCAATTTCGAATCAATGTTTGGAACTTTTATACGGAGTAGAAGAATTTTATCAAATTCGTCGCACTTGTTTTTAAATATGAACATTTATGTTACTCGAACGGTTTTTAAAAAATAAGTACATTTATTTTATTTGAACATTTTCAATTAGAACATTTAAATCGTTTGAATGGTTTTAAAAGGTGAACAGAAAATGATATTGAACAAAAACTATTTTCGAACAATTTTAAAAATGAAAGAAAATAGCGGTGAACGAAAACTATTTTTGAACAATTTTAAAAGTGAACAGAAATGGCCGGGGAACGACAACTATTTTTGAACGATTTTTAAAAATAAATAGAAAATAGCGACGGACGAACTATTTTTGAACGATTTTAAAAGTGAGCAGAAAAGGCCGGTAAACGAAAACTATTTTGGAACGATTTTAAAAGTGAACAGAAAAGTCGTGTGAATGAAAATTATTTTTGAATGATTTCAGAAAATGAATAGAAAAGTCCAGTGAACAAAAACTAATTTTGAATGATTTCAAAAGTGAACAAAAAAGGCCGATGAACGAAAACTATTTTTGAACGATTTTAAAAGTGAACACAAAAGGCATGTGAATGAAAACTATTTTTGAACGGTTTTAAAAAGTGAACAGAAAAGGCGGTGAACGAAAACTTTTTTGTGGTGTAGTGGAAGAGAGAGAGAGCGCGCGCGCGAATGGGCTGGTTGGACCGGACCGGCAAGGGCCTTTTGGTCAATTCGACCATTTTCTAATTAAAATAATATAAAGAAAATTCTAAATGCAAATAAAACACCAAAAAATACATTAAACTATATCTAGGTATAATAAATATTAAGGAGCTAGTTTCATTTCTACTAGAAGGATCAAACGCGCTTCGCTGTTTTGAATTTTTCTGGTGGTGTTTTTTAGCATGAAATTAGTTGTGTTGACGTGACATTGACACGTGAGTCTAAACAAAGAAGTGTCCTTGTATCATGTTCAAATTTTGACTTAAGCTTTCTCAGAAAAATATTGAGTTCGTATAAATGCAACAGAAAATGTTGAAAACGGAGCAACCACATCAACAGATGAAACACAATGGAGACTTATTTGGCCAAACCATTGAGTGCTATGGATCACAAGGAGCAATGAATATTTTCTAAATCAATCACGTAAGTCCCTTTCATCACATGGAAGCTTCACTTTCATGAACCTGCACACAATAACTTGGAAGGTACAGAAACCATAATAAGAATCGTAGATCATCTTTTTGAACACAAAGAGGCGTCGAGGGGCAAAATTCATTTAGCTCAGAACCAAGTTACATCATGTAGTACAATGTCCTGAAGGATGAGTAAAGAAAGAGCAGAGGCGGGACAAGCACCCTGTGAGTGAGCTGAATTGCTACAACTAAACATAGGTCCAAATCGAGATTGTCTAATGACCTGGTTTCACAGTCACGCGCAACTCCGTTGATGTCTCTGCTGATATGACATATTTCTGGTCCGATCTTCTGGAAGCACTCTTGGTGTTTACAACATGTTTCCTGATTTCCCATAGAACCTGGTTGTCTGAGGTTGAAGTGGCCGCAACTGCCTTCGCCAGGCCAAGATTATCTGTCAAAAAGGTGACTGGATATAGACGGAGAAGGCATGCTGTTTTTGTTGCCAGAAGAAGAGTTGCCGCCTCAGCTTGCAGAGGGATGGGCCCCTACGTGTAGAAGCTTGAATGAAGACAGCTGTGTAATGAAGATTTTCCTGGAAGTGGAAACAACAGTAGACACCTAGGCTTGCCGTTCGCTCCAGGAGCTTTCCTGTCTTCCCCACATCTACATACACTTTTGCCTCCGCAGTAGGGATATACGATTTGATTGTGCTCCCTTGGCTGGGATGATGTCACCCTGCATTAGTACATGATTTTGGTGTAACTGATCAGATGAAGCAACATCCTGCAATTCAAGGTAAGAGGTTATAGCGCATGCTGCAATGGTTACCTGATAAGGAGCTCCTTGTTTCCTATCACAATGATAATCATTTCTTTGTTTTGTTGTCAGAATAGGCATTGGTGAAGAAATGCTAAAATCATGTTTGAATATTGTGGAAAAATATTGTTTCTATGTGGTTTTTTTCTCCTCATGTAGAACAAATCTATCTAACAAGATTTGCATGTTTAGTAACAACACTGATCAGTGGAAACTAAACCAAAACTCAATTATTTTGTTCAACCGAGTAATGAAATAAGAAATTATATGAGCAGCTAAGTCCATAGTGGAATCGCAAGCCTTGTGAACTATGATAAAACCACATGTTGACATGAAAATAGAAAGCGTCAGATCACTATAGCAGAAGCGCAACCATCTAGCAAAACTAAGGCACTCAGCAAGTCACCATTATTATAATTAATTCCACGTTAAGCTCATGCATCACCGAACAACTTTAGAATGAAGAAATCACACGCCACACAACAATGCGATTGGATAGAAAAAACACAAGGTAAGTAAAACAATATGGATACAAAGATTGCTCCAGGAATACACAAAATAAGCTATTACCTTGAACAGAAAAGTAGCTTGGAGTATACATCAGATCTTTAACACTGTGTTTGGATGTAGAAAAGTTTGCTGGGAATTGAATTGGACTAGCAATTCCATTTCCCAGATGGAAAGGAAATGAGCTCCAATTCAAATTCTTCTGTTTGGGTGTGAATGAAATTTATGGCTGGAATTAAAGGGTAGCACACGATTCCAATTCCTGTTTGGATGTATAAACCTTGGAATTGGATGTTTTGTTGAATTTGGATAATATTAAACTTGTTACATATATAAAAAATTGTATGTGTATATGTGAATATTGATATATTATTTTGCACACATAATAAGATTAAAAAAATCAAAATCAAGTCATAAAAACATAATTACACTGAATTTGGGTGTCGACAGCTTCACAGTGATATGCAATCTTTAGCTGAATTGACAGGCACACATAGAAGAAATTTACTTCCTGAGATCTGTACTTTATCTTCCAGCATATTTACTTCCTAAAACTGAACTGTTTGTGCGTGGAAAGAGCATGAACACCAATGAAAAACAAAGGAACTTATAGTAATCCGAGCATGAACTGTTTATGCTAGCAAAATTACGCCTTCTTTTTCGGAATGGAGGGAGTAGCTCCGATTTCCCGCACGCAAATTCAGAGAAAGAAACAATGCACTGCTCCATCTGATTGCTGGAAAAGCACGCCAATTTTCATTGCTTGAAAATAAGACCTGGAGGGAGATGGCGACCAGGTTTCTCTGCCAACCACAGGCTGCAGATTTGGGAGAGCTAGGGGACGCGCGGAGCAGCGTGGCTGGGTGGAGGGTTTGAGCGCGAGCGGGCGGTCGGTGCCGAGGAAGGAATGGAGCGGCGGGCTGGCTTTGTGGCTCCAGCCTCCTCGTCCCTGCACGCGAAGCCCCGGACGGCCGCGACCAGGTCCGCGGCCCAGACCTCTACCGGCCGAATCGGAGGGAGAGAAGGCAGGGAGGGAGAGAGGAGGCGGGGCTCGGAGGAAGCACGCCCAGGTAGAGACGTTCATCCCGCAGCCGTTCCTCCCGCCGCCGTTCATCCCGCCGTTGTTCCCCGCTCGATCTAGGGTTAGGTCCCTGGAAGGGGCCACGGGGGAGATGGGCGGGGCTCGCAGCGGCCGTGGAAGGAGAGAGAGAGAGAGAGAGAGAGAGAGAGAGAGAGAGAGAGAAGGCAGGGGATTATCTCGGACGCCGGCGCCGCCGGGTGCTGGGCGAGCTGCGGGTCGAGCTCGTCCGCGCCAAGGCTCTGTTCGCGAGCGAGAGGAGAGGGCCGAGCGACGTAACGATTCACGTTTCCGTGCCTTTCCCAGGGTGGAAGCTCGGAAAGATTTTGCCCGAGCGAACAGGTACGCGGGGTTCGCTCGGAATTGCCAAAGGTTTCCAGCCCCGAATTCCACGGCCACACCAAACAACGGAAACTGCTCCAGCAATTCCAGTTTCACGATTCCAGCCCTCAAGTCCTACATCCAAACACAGTGTAAGTGTAAACAATATAGAAGCAGGGTTGAATTGGTCTAGTAAACATCATAGCGAAACAGAAGAGAGCAATGTCTGCGGTGCATTAGTAGTAAACAACTTCCATGACCATTTGTCCATCTAATAAGAAAAAGAGTGTTAGACGAATCCGAGAAGGTAAATACCAAAATTAGTATGGTCAGCATATTTGTGTCAGCACAAACACATAAAAATGAACATATAACAGTATCAAACTATGAACACCCGCATTCACTAGTTAACTTCTATAGCAAATTCATTCAGTTGCCAAAACAACATTTGTAGGAACCAAAGGAATGGCTCATATGAGTGTCGTTTCACACCAGGACTAGAGACTTGTCCGCTGCTATGGAAATCACTAATAAGCAAGCATACACCAAGAAAACAATATAACATGTATGCTACTACAGTCTGCGCTGCCTATTTGTATCAGTCAATGGACAATTTCACGCATACAACACAACTACACAAGTGCAGCAGTAAATTGATCACCTTGAAACGGCCTTGGGTCGTCAGTAAATTGATGTTTCTTATTTTCTGCCAGCAACAAACACGTAAGCACATCAACGATGATTGCCATTAGAATTTAGCAAACTATGCAAACCACTCCAGCAACTACAGGTTTTATTTTTCGTTCCAACATGTTAGGCTAGGTCTGTTGTATTGACCTCCTGTACCTCAACTTGCTGTTGCAAATGCTACAGATCGAAGCATCCCATCTGTTCCATCCTAGTATTACACAACAGAAAGCCTAGGACTCAAACTCAACAGGGTCAGCACTTGCAAATCCGAGAATGAACTAGTGGTAACACCCAATATACTGAAATTATTACAGAGTTTGCAGGCTAGTCGAACTAGTATCCAACCTTGGAGAAGAAAAGTTGAAAGTTTCCACTGAAACCAATCTGGCAATCCTACGGCAGTTTACCTAGAACGCCCCAATCTCCAGCATAAATCTCTGAGGTGAGGATGCAGTAAAAGACGCACGAGATTGAGTCTGTCTACTAGCAACCATACATGCAGCACCAGAACTAAGCACGAGATTTGGATCGGGGGTTGGGGGAAACTCATACCGTGAGCCTCTGGCGGCCGGCGCGGGGCAGAGCGGGTCGCCGGAGTCGTCCGTGGAGATGGTCGTTCGTGGCCATCGTCCAAGTCAGAAAATTTGATCCAGCCGACGCAAGCTGAGGCTGCTAGGAACCAAAATTGCGTGAGCAAAGCAGAGCAGCGGTGGAAGAAAGAAGGCATGGGAGGGAGAGAGGGAGGTGGATGGACTGACCTAGGAGGCGGCGGATCTCCGGCCCTGTCCATGGCGGCGAACTTGGAGGCAGGCCTTGAACGGGGCGGACGTGCAGTGACACTATCACAGCCAGAGCCTCGTCGTCGTGGACCCGTTGGCGTAGACGAGCAGATAGGGCTTGTGGAGCCGATCTAGGCTGGTGCTCCCGTGGATCTCCGGCGTGCAGCAGGTCCGCCATGGCGGCCAGGAGCGACGGCCATGGCAAGTGGCGAGGGCTAGCCGGCGGTGCGTCCCCAAAAGCAGCTCTCAAACTGCCCCAAAAGATAGGACATTTAGGGGCACTTTCTCAAACTGCCCCTAAAGATATGACATTTAGGGGCATTTTGTCGAAGTGCCTCAAAAGATATGACATTTTGTGGCACTTTATTTAAGTGCCACAAAATATCATATCTATTGAGGCATATTGATAAACTGCCCCTAATTACAATCTTTTGGGGCACTTTGAAAAGTGCCCCAGCCAAAGTGCCCCTAATTATATACCGTGGTGTAGTGTGGGAGACACGCTACTAGCACGGGAAAGTATCCGGACGTTTTCGTTTCTTTCCGAGGCTGTTAGGCAAAAAGTTTCAGTACTTAGTTTTGTTCGCGGCAACAATTTGTAGGAATTTAATTTTTATGTGACGTGAGTGAAACGGTACAACGTACTGTTCCAACCAGTCAATATAATTTTTACGCTATATCACCACGCTTGTTTTCGCATGGTACATCCATTCGTGAGTGGTGGATCAATGTCAATCAAAAATAATGTCCGATAATATAAAACAAGCTGCAATACGAACTTAGTCGTCGGCAAGAGAATACCATACTAGTAAATAAGTGTGATGAAACTAATATGATACTCAAGAACTTAAGCAGATAATTACTAAATATTCACATGTATTGCTAGGAGAAAATACATCTTCTTGAATAAGATAAAACGCAAGCCAAGGCTGTCTTGGTAAATACATAAGGTCTTGGTAAACTAAATTTCATAGGAGCGATTTGGGAAATTTCGCAGTGATAAAAACTAAGAAGCACAAAATGCAGGATTATAATCATGGTGCACGGAGAAAGCTTCCATCCCAGAGTGTGCTGACAAAACTTTCATGACAGATAATGGGGCAGAACTTTCCTCGTTTGCCAACAACTCTGTAGAGAGTATCCATTGCCCTCATCTCCGGGTCGTAGTAGCCCAATGACTGACCTGTACTAAGTAAAATCCGTCCATCCATTGGATCAACTGCCAATGGCATTGTTCTCTCAGACGAATACTCTGGCGAGAACTCTTCCAGCTCAATGTGATACTTCATTGTCCATGTGTGGACGTCATCCATCATCCATATGTCAATCACATTGCTTCTCTTGTCCGAACAAGCCATGCATAGTGCACCATGAAGCCGGAGGATGGACACATGACCGTTGTCGTGGCTGCTGCATGTAGGACCCTGCATAACTTCAAATTCTTCGGTCCTAATGTCGAATGCCGCGATCTCACAGTTTATAGAAACTGGCTCAAGGTTAGGCTCTACCAACCAGATGATTTTGCCATCGACGTAGGCAGGGGCGGAGCCAGAAAAATGTGTCGCTGGGTCATTTAATAGGTTTACACCTTGATTATGTTAGGTTGACGGTGTCACTAAGTGAGTATAAGAACTAACTCCTTGAGGATTTCTACAGCTCGTCGGTGTCAATTGACCCCAGTGGCTGAACGTAGCTCCGCCCCTGGACGTAGGTCGGCACCACATCAACAACTGGTCTAGGAGGAGGGTCTATTGAACGGCATTGTTTGTCATCCACGTACCGTAGTTTGCACTCGAGTTGGTACTGCCGTGTTGCCAAGTTCTTCATTTTGTAGGTGACAAGCACTAGCACGTGTATGTTATACTTCGAATCATATCCCAACCCTGTTTGACCGGCAAATAAGGCGTGGTCGTCAACACCGTCAAGCTTAATGTTCTCAACATGTCCCCTGATAGGATTGCATACAAAGCTCCGAGAACGAAATGTGCCCGCAGTGAGACCATGACATGGCTGAGAACATACAAGATAAGTAGAGTCCTGGTAAACTTCCCTTCCATTAATGACGTCCACCAAATCCGTATACCCTCCGAAGCTGGTATCCAAGATCATCATGATCCGAGGGCTTTTATTCAAGTTTGCATGGGCCACGTGTGACTGAATAAAATGGTCATCCTTGACCATCGCACGCCAAGCCCTGCAGACCATGCTTAAGTTGGCAAGAGACCGCGTTGGCATCCACTTGAGGACGTCAAACCAAGCTTTGGTATTTGGTGAAGACAAGACCATCTCCTCAATTGTGGGTCCCACGGGCACGAGGCTCTCCTCAAACAGTCCTAAGCTAGGCTCGCTATAGTCCTCAAAGCTGCCACCGATTGTCTCATCTGGGTTGAATAGGACCTCTGGCGTGTTGCTATTTGGGACGTCTACCGCGAACACCTTGCAACTGCCCGTATCAAACATAACCTTTTTATGTCCTTTGTCCCTGTTGTACATGCCAAGTGGAGCTATCCAGGATGACTCCAGTTGCGTCCACTCGGGTTTTTTCCAAGTCAATGGATCAAGACGATAGATTTGTTCCCAGTCTCCTTGTAATTTCTCAACACCCATAGATAGTATGCATTGTCACCGTAACCGATGTCTCCTTGGCAGACACATAAGCACCCGTCTAGCTCCGTCATTTTGATCGGGGCATTCTCCTCCGATTGGGCGGCGGCAGCACTGAGCCGAACATCTCCCCAGAGACGTCGAAAGCGAGGATGCCACCGTCCTGGCAAAGGAAGTGCAGACGCCCGCTGAGGAACACGCCCGGGTTCTGCTCCTCGATGACACACACGGGAGGCTGCTGGGTAGCAGGCCTCCAGTAAGCCAGCATGCCGAGGACAAAGACCTCACAGAGGATTAGAGTGTAGTCGAACTTGCTGAACGGGCGCACTACCTTGTACTCGCCGGTGACTGAGCAGTAACCAAGGCCGTAAGTTACGTAGTCGTAAGATGGTAGCAGGACTCCCGGACGCCAGATCATCTTCTCCGGCAGTTTGGTGTCGGGAAGAGGCAAGGCTGCACCTGTGCAAGGGTTGCAGATATGGTGGCAGGTGGCGTCGCGCATGAGGATGAGGCCGTGGAGGGGCCTGGCAAGAGGAGTCGGCAGGCATAAATTGTTGGGCGCGAGCTTCGCGGCCATACCACCAGGCTGCCACGCATAAAAGTAGGATTCTTCTTGTTCTTCTTCTTCTTCTTCTTCTTCTTTTTCTTCTTCTTCTTCTTCTTCTTCTTCTTCTTCTTCTTCTTCTTCTTCCGAGGTATTGTCGTCGTTGCGGGATTCGTCTTTTTCTAATGTGCCATCGTCCTGGTAGGATCCTTCTTCTCGGGTGCTGTCGTCATTGTTGGGTTCTTGTTCGGAGGCATCACTATGGTCATCGTTGGATTTTTCTTCCTCCGCGTCATTGCCGTTGGATCCTTCTTCTTCTTCCGGGTATTGTGGGGCAGACTGAAGAAAACCTTGATGTCGCCTGGCTTGTTGGCTCGGCGGAGATGTAGGTGGACGAAGGACGCCGACAATAGCGTGGCCTGCCAGGCACGCGAGACGCAGCGAAAGCGGCAGGCAGACTTGGCCGGTAGGTAGGAGAAGATCTCTCTCACGATGTCCTCGGGCAAAGCCTCCATTGCTGCGTTCGTTCGTCGGTTAGATCTATCCTTGCCAAGCGTCGAATCGCAATGACATGTCCCTACGTTCGTTTTAAGAGGCAACACGTCCCTACGTATGGGTCTGAGACGCTAAACCTAAACCAAAGTTGGATCGCTCGGGAGAGGAAGGTATCTTGAGATTTGTATTTGGATCCAAACTCTTGCAGCATATCTCGTGTACATGTCTGCATTTTTTTTTTCAGATTCTTTTTGTTGAGGGAACATATTTTTTTTTTAATATTGTGTGCAACTGTTATATACTTTTGCACAGCCAAACGCACATTTGATGCACGCGGAACTACTTTATTTTCGTGCACCAGGGCTCGCGCAGTCCTTGTGACGCATCCTCCTCCCCTTTCTTTTCTTCCCCCAAGACGACGCCGGTGATGTCACTACGACCGGTAGGAAGCCGCAGCGGAGAAGATGCCATTGAGATTGAAGCGAGCAGAGTCGAGCAAAAGACTTAACGGTTTAGGGTGGGGGATTTCGAGGTGATAGCCAGGGCGGATCTTCTGCCTCCACAGGACACACATGATGCAACCACCTTGTTGATGAGAAGAGACAGGCTTTGATGCAAGGAACGAGGAGAGGAAGATCTCTTGCCCGGCCTCTACGCTTCCGGCTCACGATTAGACTTGCCGAGATCTATCTTTTAACCATCCAACTGTTCACATTAATAATTTAATAGAGGTAGCTACGATGTTCCACAGAAACAGTACAATCACCGCCGTCTCACCCTGAATCCGCTGCCGTATTGCCGACGACATTGAAACCCCGCCACTCTGAGTCTGTCGCTGCCGGAATCTCCTCGTTCTGACCGGAACTCTTTGTCCACATTTCTTGGCCTGTCATACGAAACGGTAATAACCCGTAGCAACGCACGGGCATTTTGCTAGTATTTATTAATCTCCAGATGTATCTTTTAACCATCCAACTGTTCACATTAATAATTTTTAATATAGATTCACTTCACGTATTTAGTATCTCGACCAACTGGATTTTGCATATTTTTTGAACAACTTAATGTATCATACATCATATAATCTTTTGGTTACACAATATAATTCCTAAAATAATTCTTGTACCAATGCGCGGGGCATTTTTTTTTTGTTATATGAATAAGACACGTGTTGCCTGAAAAATGAAGCAATCCCTTGGCTTTGCACCGACAGGTGCAGATGACTCTTTTATGTCATTATTAAATAAAGTTTACAATACTTGCACTTAAATGGTCAACCATCTAAAGAAATATAATAACATGAATTGCCTATGCTTTAATATGATACTATCTATGTTATCAAGCTGCTAGCATATAATGGCGTGAATCGAGTGGCGGTGGCGAGAAATCACGGGAGGGGAGACGGCAGAGGAGTGAGGGTTGACACCATCAAATCCCTTTACGAATTCTATATATTTTAAGGGCCGCGCCGTTATACGGTTCTTCTTGGCCGCGAAAACGGCCCGGTACCTTACAACCGCCGGAATTTTAACGGTTTTGCCCACATAAGACATCTGCTAGAGATACTCTTAGCCAAGTTACACACCACTATGTGAAAGAGATTTGGTTGATTAATCTGATTTTGGTCGATTAGGCCTTGCGGCCTGGTGTTTAGGCATTGGTGTCCTATCCAAAAAAAAAGTTTGGTTGACTAGGCAAAGGTGTTTCCGTCGTGTACGCGTCAGATTTGCACGGTTTGGATGTATGGATCAAGGTTTCGGTTACCGGCCGATATTTCGCGGTTACCGGCCGGTAACCGGATTTATCGCCCCCCCCCTCCCCCCCCCCCCCCCCCCCCACGGAATTTGTGTATATCGGATGAAAAATCCCGGATTAGTCAAATTTGAACCGAATTCATGCTCGGAAAATTTGAATTTCAAATTTTTCGACGTTCTAAGTTTAAATCGTAAAAAAATTCGGAGAGTTTCGGGCCGGTAACCGGCCGGTATTTTCCGGTAACCCGGTTACCGGAAATATCGGCCCCCACCGGAATTTTTTTTGAACCGGTATCCAAAACCTTGGTATGGATACGGAGCAGTCAAAGGCATCTCACAACCTGTTGGCCATTGGTCCTGCAAAACCGAATCTAGCTAAAACAATCTTGTGGCGGCCGGCGGGGAAAAAGTCAGATGGAGATGGAAGAGGGATCTGGTAAGCTTATGATCATGGCGCAGCAGTCTAGGGTACGTCTTCACGGCAATAATCCCAGTGATAGAGGCGAAGAATATGAGGTGATCAGTCCGGATACGACGGTGGAGTCTGTGACAGGAGAACCCGTGGAGAAGGAAGCCGACGAGGAGGAGGAGTCGGGTAAGAGGTCTGAGATGCACGACATGGCACCATTGCCGGCTTATTACTCACGGTTGCGACCTGAATATCGCGAGAAACTGCTGAAGCATAGCCAAAGAAACAAGACGACAATGACCGCTTTCCCGGCTGGCCACAAGAAGAGTACAGAGAACAAGAGGAGTCAGAATTCACTGGACGGGTTACCTGACGAAGCTGAGAATGAGTTGGGGCGGAAGAGATTAGAGATGAGTGGGAATCGAGAACCGGAGAAAGATCACAGTGACCTGGTAAAGAGAATGGAGATGGGGAGGATCAGCCGTGACAGGCTGCTGGGTGCGGAGATACAAAAAGCTTTGCTCGACATCCAAGACAAGTTGACAAGCAAGGACACCACCAAGATCGATATAGACACCTTGCGTCTGCTCAAAGATGTGTCCACCTACAGATTCGACGTATTGGAGGATGCC
The DNA here is from genome assembly GCA_947311845.1 of Poa pratensis. Classification (NCBI taxonomy): domain Eukaryota; kingdom Viridiplantae; phylum Streptophyta; class Magnoliopsida; order Poales; family Poaceae; genus Poa; species Poa pratensis. The sequence goes on along the minus strand of CAMZMU010000126.1, from coordinate 1,191,451 downwards.
GACCAAAGCGGCGAGATGGACAAACTAGCCACAGCTGATCAGACGTGCTTGAACACGAGTAACCACAGCGGCAATTCACCATTATTGGTGGCCAAGAAGACCATCGCTGAGGAGATTGCTCAAGAGCTGGAGACTTTCGATTCACACCGTAGACGCTGGGAAGATAAATTTGGTAAAATCTGCGGTATCTTCACAGGAGCAAGTGAGCAACTAAACAAACCCTTCCTCTTGTTTAGCTCGTGGTTATGATCTTTTAAGTTTGGAAAAAGGGTTCTCTTTTTTTTCTCTTGCTTGAAACTCGAGGAAGTGATCAGTTTACTTTATTCTTGTGCTTATATCTGTTACTGCCTGTCCATTCATGTTGTTAACACACGCTCCACTTAATTTCTTGGGTGCAGCGCTTCTGAGTTCAATGCAGTTTACACACTACACGCCTGGACGCACATCCAACACTGAATGTTTCACAGGGAAAACCTTGCAGATCATCTCCATCCAACTCACTCAACTTGCTGATGGCCTTGAGTTCCCGCTGTCTGTGTATGGCGCGGTTGCTGTCCGAGACATCGTGGATCGCAACCGAAATGTTCTCTTCTTTCGCGACCGTTACGAGGCCCAAGAACTAAAACAGAATGTATGTATGCTACTATATTATCATCATCATCTCTCTTCTCCTTCTTGGTACATCTTGATTCCACGTTGATGATTGAACTGATGATTTACTTGCAGGATAATTTTCTACACTTGATTGGTCCGTCCCGTGCAATCGTCTTTACAAACAAGGTTTGGATTGAAATCGAGCTAAGGGTAAAAGGCGGGGTGTACTCTCAAAATGAAGCGTTGATCAGCTGTGCGCGCCGTTACAATGGACGAAACCCTGGCGTGTCTACTATCTGCTTCAAGAACGCCTTGTGCACGCTAGAGTTGCGCTTGCAGCCAGTTGAAAAAGCCGTCCAGGCCACTATCTTGGGTGTCCAGGTTGCCAAAGACGATGGGTCATGGTCTTTCCAATATGGCGGCCTAGTTGCTTGCACCCCACAATCAGGGACAATGAGGTTCACTGATGTTATCACTCCTGAAATTGACCCCTCATCCACCCAGATTGTGCTGATTGAGTCGAAAGATGATGTAATACCTAAAGGTCAGAATGCTCATGTGCTTCTGCGAAGGCAGGTTGCATCTGTAAGTCTTGAAGGAAGCTTGGATGTTGTCATAAAGGCCTACTCCAAATATGGTGATATCGTTGCAGAAACTTGTGTCTGTTTCGATCCCAAAGTTTGCAACAGAAGCCAGAAGAAATTTGCCCTTGGTCACGCAAGGGAGCTGTTACTGTTGCTTGGTCCCGTGTCGCAGCCAGCAAGACGACGGGAGCGGCGGGCGGGTTACCTGACGAAGCTGAGAATGAGTTGGGGCGGAAGAGATTAGAGATGAGTGGGAATCCAGAACCGGAGGAAGCTCACAGTGACAGGCTGCTGGATGCGGAGATACACAAAGCTTTGCTAGACATCCAAGACAAGTTGAGAAGCAAGGAGACCACCAAGATTGATAAGGACACCTTACGACTGCTCAAAGATGTGTCCAACTACAAACTGGACGTATTGGATGATGAAGACCAAAACGGTGAGATGGACAAACTAGCCATGGATGATCAGACAGGTTTGAATACCAGTGACCACAGCGGAAATTCTCCATTATTGGTGGCCAAGAAGACTGTCGCCAAGGTGATGGCTCAAGAGGTGGAGACATTCGCTTCACACCGTAGACTCTGGGAAGATAAATGGAGCAAAACCTGCGGTATCTTCACAGCTGCAAGTGAGCAACTAATCAAACCCTCCCTCTTGTTTAGCTTGTGGTTATGTCCTTTTTAGTTTGAAAGGTGCTCTCTTTTTTTTTGCTTGAAACTTGAGGAAGGGATCAGTTTACTTTATTTTCTGCTTATATCTATTACTGCCTGCCCAAGCATGTTGTTAATACACGCTCCACTTAATTTCTTGGGTGCAGCGGTTCTGAGTTCAATGCAGTTTACGCACTACACGCCTGGACGCACAGTCAGCGCTGAATGTTCCACCAGGAAAAACTTGCAGATCATCTCCATCCAACTCACTGAACTTGCTAAGGGACTTGAGCTCCCACTGTTTGTGTATGGTGTGGTTGCCGTCCGGACATGGTGGATCGCAACCGAAACGTTCTCTTCTTTCGCAACAGTGACGAGCCCAAGAACTAAAACAGAATGTATGCATGCTACTTTATTATCATCATCTCCTTTTTGGTACATATTGATTCCACGTTGGTGACTGAACTGATGATTTGCTTGCAGGATAATTTTCTACACTTGATTGGTCCGTCCCGTGCAATCGTCTTCACTGACCACGTTTGGATTGAAATCGAGCTAAGGGTGAAAGAAACGGCGTACTCTCAAAATGAAGCGTTGATCAGTTGTGCGCACCCTTACAGTGGAGGAAACCCTGGTGTGTCTACCATCTGCTTCAAGAACGCCTTGTGCATGCAAGAGTTGTGCTTGCAGCCAGTTGAAAAAGCTGTCCAGGCTACTATCTTGGGTGTCCAGGTTGCCAAAGACGATGGGTCATGGCCTTTCCAATATGGCGGCCTAGTTGCTTGCACCCTACAATCAGGGACACTGAGGTTCACTGATGTTATCACTCGTGAAATTGATCCCTCATCCACCCAGATTGTGCTGATTGAGTCGAAAGATGATCCAATGCCTCAAGGTCAGAATGGTTATGTGCTTCTGCGGAGGCAGGTTGTTTCTGTAAATCTTGAAGGAAGGTTGGACCTTGTCATCAAGGCCTACACCAAATATGGTGCTATCGTTGCAGAAACTTGTGTCTGTTTCGATCCCAAAGATTGCAACGTAAGCCAGAAGAAATTTCGCCTTGGTGACGACGCTGGGGGAGTTGTTACTGTTGCTTGGTCCCGTGTCGCGGTCAGCAAGACGGGAGCTTCGTTAGAGCTAAACGGCGGGGTAATTGTTTAATTTGTCTATCTGTATCGACGACTCTAACGTTTTGTCATCCATGTATTTGCGTATTGACTAAGTTATGTTGTGTGTGGAGGTTCTGTTTTGGACGTTATTATTATTTTTAGTGGATAGGATTTGTACAGTTTGTGCCACTCACCAATCTAATTCGGGTAGAGGTTGAAGTAATTTAAGTTATCTTATGTGTGATATTGTCTGTTTCTGCCTGTCAACACTCAACATGAGAGTGACTGACATTATCTCTCTAGAGCTTTGTATGTCAACAGCTTTACTCACTTGTTGTAATTTTGTTTTTGAGAGCTCACTTCTTCAGTTCAGAGATAGAAAAGTGTCAGAATAAAACCTTGGACTGCTTGAATCTTAGAATAAGCTGGGAGTTGGTGTCGACAGTTTTCTTAGAGAGTTGCATGTTTAAATGATGCTCATTTCCTGATGATTTTTTGTTTTGAAATTTTCTGTTGGATCATGATAAGTCCATGTAAGGCCCATTGTGGCCCATGTAACCGAAACCCTAATCTGGTGATATATATATGTGTGTGAGGGTTCCTGAGAGGATAACCAATCCACCATTTTAGAAACTCTAGATGGTATCAGAGCCTAGGTTTCCTAACTAGCAGCCGCCACTCGCTGTCCGCCGCCCACCACAACCACCAGCGGACTAGTTCCTCGCCGGCCACAACAATCAGGCGAGTTGTAGACACTCCGTCGGTGGGAGGCTGCATCCGTTGCTCTGCGTGGGCTGTGGCCATCTCACACAGCGAGGTGAGTTGTGTGAGTGTGACTGCTGCTCAGCGCAGGGGAGGAAGATGGAGTAGGATAGGGTAGATTCAGAGGTGAAGGGGATGAGAAAGAAGGTGTTCTGGTGGTGAGCTTGGTAGTGGCGCTAGAGGAGGTTCAGGGGGCGAATCTGCAAGAGGAGACGTTGTGGTGTGGGCCCGATCTGAGCCCGTGTGATGTGCATCGGGAAGGATCTGCTGCTGTGACGGGGCGGCCCCGATTTGGGCTGTGCTGGCCGGATCTGATGTGTGGGCTGGCTGCTCCGTCTTGGTGCAGTGAGCGTGGAGAGGAGGAGCAGAGGCTCGAGCTCAGATCTGGGGAGCTCAGAGCTGGAGGCATTCAGGCTGGAGAAGCTCGTGGAGGAGGAGGTCGTCCTGGAGGCAGGCAATGGATTGGTGAGCTCGTGCTCGCTGGCGTGAGCCCGAGGCATCCATGGCTCTGTTGTATGTGCTCGGGACAGAGGAAGGCAGCAGGAGGAGGATGTGCTGCTCTGTGCACGAGAGGAAGCTGGAGGCAGAGCAGCAGCAATTCAGAGGAGGAAGAGTGAGCACGTGGTGAGGCAAGGTCGTAGGAAGTGTAGCTGACGGCCGAAGGCAGGAGAGGGGCAAACTGCAGGTGCGGAAGGCATCCTGTTGAGGTGCTGTGAGCAGGGGTGAGAGGTGGCGACTGGACAAGCTGAGGCACGCCGGCTGGCCGGAGCTGAAAAAGGAGGCAGCAGTCAGGTTGCAAGGAGGTGCAGGCGCAGGTTACAAGGAGGAGGCGAGTAACTTCTGCAGGAATCAATTCTGGATTGCTGCTAGGAAGCGAGTATAAGCTGCGGGTTCTTGCTCTGAACTACAACAGGTGAAAAGAAGGGAGTTTCAGCCGCTGACTGAAGACCTGTGCGTGGTGAATGGCCGTTGTGTGAAGACCAAGTCCAAGGAGAAGAAGCTCGGGCTGAACTGCAGATGGTGCAAGGAGCAGAGGGGGAGCAAAATAAAGAAGGCGAGGTGAGCGGAGCTGTGACGAGGAAGAAGGTGAGCGGATCTGTGACTCCTGCTTGCGGGTGCTCGTGTAGAGGGAGAAGAAGGGCAAGCTGTGGCTGCTGTGAAGGGTAGCTGCGGAAGGAGTTCGAGCCGCCCGTTGTTGCTGCTCCACCGGCGAGAAGAAGAAGGTGTTCCTCGCAAGGGGGTGAAGCATGGGACGTTGCAGCCCTGTCTATAACCCGCAGCTGGGTGTTGTTGCTGCTGGAGAGGAGAAGGTGGTTTTCTTTTAGGGGGAGAGAAGGAAGGTAGAGGTGCAGAGGCTGGGCGTCCATGGAGGAGCTGCTGCTCCAGATTGGGAAGGAAGAAGTGGTTGTGAGCCCGAGTGTGGAGGCTCGGTCCCAGCCTCACAGATCTACGTGGTACTGATGTCACACGGCGATTGTGGACGTGGTTGGTGAAGGTGAAGGCAGTGTATTGGACTGGCTGAGCAGGAGGCCGATGAGTTCGGCAGAAGGCTGTGCGTGCTTGCGCTGGTTGGTTCTTGACCGTGTAGGAGGAGGATACGTAGGTGCCCGTCACTAAGCTTGGGCGCCTCGTGAAGGAGAGGAGGTTCTAGAAGATGGCAGAGGAAGGAAGAAGGAAGGGAGCTATGTGGCATTTTCTTTTAGGGGGAGAAGGATGGGGTGAACTGAGAGAGAGAAGAGATGAGTTGCAGCAAGGGTAGAATGTGCTTGTGACGTTGCTGCAGTGCTTAGGAGGATGATGTCTGGTGCTGTTGATGAAGGTGTGATGACTACTGCTGCTGATGGAGATGATGAGGTTGTTGGTTCTGTGGTGATGGTTGTAGAAGTGTTCATGGGAGAGGCATGCGTTGCTTGAGGTGGAGATGGTTGAGGCCGGAGTGACCCGGGGAGAGGCATGCGTTTCCTGAGGTGGAGATGGTTGAGGCCGGAGTTGGCCGAGGGTTTGTGAGAAGGATGGAGGAGGTCAATGGCATGGATTGTGGAGAAGAGAGGCTGAGGACACAGAGTTGATGGTTTAGGAGGACATGGCGGAGAGAAGCTGAGGAGAGATAGTTTAGGCAGTAGGATCATACCATAGTTGATGTTGAGACACAAGAAGATGGTTGAGATCAGTTGAAGACCGAGAGAGCAAGGGATGTTGGCTCTCTCATGTATCTTAGATGTTATGTTTGTGTTCAGTAGTGGTAGTTGTAGTTTTGTGTCATGTATGATAGCAAGATGACCATGGTAGTTTACCCATGATCATCTTGAGGGGGAGTGTTGGATCATGATAAGTCCATGTAAGGCCCATTGTGGCCCATGTAACCGAAACCCTAATCTGGTGATATATATATATATATGTGTGAGGGGTCCTGAGAGGATAACCAATCCACCATTTCAGAAACTCTACAGTTTCCAGTAGAAGTAACTTGAGATAGTTGGTCCTAGTCCGGGGTGAAATGTCTTGTTCACCTTCATGCCCATCATGCACACAGCTCGCGGCCATTCGGGTACCTGGCAGCGCAGCCCTCCGGCTGGCTGATGTCGCAGGCGCAGAGGTGCACGTACTCCGACGGCAAGCGTCTGCCCATCGTGGTGGTCGAGCATCTTGTGATCGGTAAACCTTCCGGTGGCAGTGAGACAGTCGGACAGAGACGGAGATGGTCATTCGAGCCAGGCAACGGTCGGGGTTCTTATATGGTTTCAATGCATGCTAGATTTCAATGCAGCTGGTTTTGATTGAATCGACCAACAGCTCGCAATTCACTCTAGCATGCCTGATCTTTGGCGTATAACTTCCTTTACTTTATTTTCCTCGTTTTGTTTGATATTTTTCTTTAAGAAAAATAGTGGTAAAGACATAGAGAAGCTTATTTATCAGTTAATTAGCAGGAGTGTTTAATTTTTTTGGCATGACCATCTCTGTTTTTTGGACATTTAGATCACACAGCAAAAAAGAATGATAAAAGTGCATATCTAAAATGCAGACATTCAACATCACGTCACAGGCAAGATATTTTACATCACAGTCAAGGAACAAAATGATCCTCCAAACAGGGTCTGCAGTTTAGTAATTATCAGGGTGGTGTCTTCTAGCATGCACACAAGGTGATCTACCCTCTGTAGTCGATGAAGAAGCAACATGTTATGTCTGATCACAGCGCCTAGCTACAGGAGAGCGCGTCATTACCGTGTGCCTCGATCTTTGCTGTGTGCTGGATATCGGGCACACCGCAAAGTTGATTTTTGCCGTGTGCCGCACACGGTAAAGAAGCACGCACGACGCCGTAGTGTCAAAACACACGGTAAAGAACAACACACGGCAAAGTCAAAACGAACCACACGGAAAAGATAGGCACACGGCAAATACCATGGACACATGTCCACTCAAACGTCATCGTGCGCAGTTACGGAAGGCCTTTGCCGTGTGCTGCACATGTGTGCAAACACACGGCAAAGACCAAAATTATTTTTTATTTATAAAAAGTTCTTTATCTATTTTGATAAACTCTAGCCCTTTTGATGAATAGCGCCACGGTGGCCATTTTGACCTTCTTTTCAAAAAACTCAAAGAAAGTGAAAAAAACCTCAAAAAAGAAATCTTTTAACATGGAGTCCTTTTATGTGTACTAGTTGCTAGAGAAAATGATAAACTTTATTTTTGAAAAACTCTCCAAAAAATCTAAATCACAAAAAGGTCTATCATGTATAAACATGATAAACATGTATAAGTTTCAAGCAAAATGACCAATGTATGGTAATTCCTGTGGCATAGTTTGTAATAATGTTCCCATATTTGACAATAGGCGTGTATTGATATGGGAAACAATTGTGCCAAATTGATTTTTCAAATTATTTATAGAAATATTATTTTCCATTTTTAGGTGCAAAAATGATTTTTTTCTGAAGCAAGTACAAAAAAATATGGTGCAAAATGGCACCAATCCAATTTCCACGCAAAGTAGTCCATATTTGATGAAAAAATACAGAAATAATAGGATTTTTCTCGCTTTCTACCTAAAGTCGACTATTTAAATGACTTTATGCCGATTTTCGAAAGTAATTCAAATTTGAACTACAACTGTTTGCTCTAAAATTTTAAAAAAATCATTGTAAGGTACACAAGTAGAGATTATATGACAGAACCGTTGATATTTTTGAAAATTTCTACCCCTTTCGATGAATAGGATTGGTGACCATTTTGACATTTTTTTCAAAAAACTCAAAGAAAGTGAAAAAAATCGTCAAAAAATAAATTCTTTGGCATGAAGTTCTTTTATGTGTACTAGTTGCTAGCAGCTTCTCGCGGACTCCAGCTTCTCGGTGACAAGCAGTGCGCGCTCCGCCGCCCCGGCGAGTCCTGCGGCCGTTTCGCCTCCATGCTCGCCCGACAGGGCCGTCGCCTCCCGTACCGCCGAGGTCGTGTAGGCCGCCATGCCGCGGCTGGACGAGGAGGCGCGCGCGCTGCCCTGCTCCTCTCCTCGATGCGTCTGTCGTTCTCCTAATTGAGCGACCTCGTCCAGCTAGACTAGGAGGCGCGTGTATGGCCCGGAGCTCGCCGCGCCTCTCCCCAGCATCCTCCGTGGCCACAAACGCGTCCTCCTCCTCCCTCTCATCTGCATTGTACGCCTCCGTAGGGCACAGGGGAAAACGCCCGTGTCGTAGATGGAGAACACGCGCAATATTCCTTCGGCGACGTTCTTGGACACGGCTATCCTCTTCGCTCTGGCCGTCAGCATCGTTCCCCATCCTCGGCGAGGGATGGCGGGGATTATTTTTCGATATCATCCCGCTTTGTCGTGTGTTGGCGCACGGTAAAGGGGATAGGCTTCACCGTGGGTCGGCACACGACAAAGAGCGATCGACGAGGCCCACATGACATGATCACGCCGTCACCGTCCTAGCCGGCATTAAGTGGCAGTGGGACCCATTAGTGAGCTTTACCGTTATCATCTTCTCTGATTCTATCAAGCAAATAATTTTGATCATGTCGGAACCATTCCGGTGACACTTCCTTTATTCCAAAGCATCCATGCAATAGACACATAAGACTGTAGAGGACTTAAGTATGTGACCCTGCATGTTCAATAACGAGTGGACATGACTCAGAACTATTTTTGATCAATAATCACTAGCGAAGTAGTGGACGTCCATAATAATGCTCACTGTTATTCGATTGACGCTCAGTTGAACTTATCAGTTCCCATGTATGCTTCCTATTGGTTCGCGATACTTATAAATACCTGAGATGAGATGTTTCGATATCATGAGAAGCAGCACTTGGTCACAATATCTTGTTGTCTTCGTTTAATGGAATGGTACATTTTCTTATTCCCGTATTTCAGTATCTCGTGAGTTATATCATGCCTTGTATGCGCATACGATAATTGATACCTCCATACCGAGTGGGCTCAGACTGTATCTCTCTATCGTCATAGGAGAAAATCCCAGTATTGAATCATTAAGATCAATACACATTCTATGGATTACCCGGAAGTTGATGTTATGACCACCCTGTTACATTGTGATGAAAGACAGAACCAAAACAACCTTTTGAGTATGCACAATCCTAACAACTTCATAAACATGTTAGTATTTTCCGTGATAATACCAATCAACACAGTAACTATAAATATCGTGTCATATAATCTGTTGGGTCTACCTAGCCTCATTGTTCTGCCAAAAATGTGCTCTCATTGATCTTGACAATCTTATGTCCATGACCAGGAAAACAAAGTCATCCATTCATCAGTGAGTTAGTCTAAGAGGCAATACTAAGGTATTAAATTGTCTCTATGTTTCTACATGTGTGTATTGGTTTCCCTCTGAATCTCATATTGTGAAACCAGATCAGTTATAGCATAAAAATATAAACTTAATTATGAAACAGAGAACAATATCATTTATTATTACCACTTGAGCATAACTCAAAAAGAGAGGAGTTGGGAGGAGAGGAGTGTGGTTTTCGGAGGCTTAGTTAAGTATAAGGAGCAGTGGTCGGAGAGGAGAAAGTTGTGGACAAGTTAGGAGGCTTATATTTAACTAAGAAAAGAGCTAAATTTATAATTCAAAGAAGTTGGCGGGAGCTAAAGAACATGAAGGGAGATAAAGTGAGTAGGAGTAAAAGATAGTGGGATGTCACATGGCTATAGTGTCCCACGAAACTACCAGTGGTGCCCGAATATTATCGCGCGCCGCCACTAGCATCGAGTTATTGGTGGCGTGTGTCTATAAGACACACCGTCAGTACATGGGAAGAAAGTGTGGTCCCTACTGATAGTTTAATATTGGTGGCCTGCGTGATGCACCCGCCACCATTATATTCTTACCAGGTGGACGCTTGTGTCCCATTTATTGGTGGCATGTCCATAAATTCTGCATGCGACTGGTAGTCCTATATTGGCGTTTTTGGCGCCACTATTAATACGAGTGGCCTATAAAAAATTAGAACGCCACTAGTAGTTGGTCTACTACAAGGGTTTTCCTATTAGTGATGCCTTCTCCTCGATTCCTTGATCACCTAACCTAGTCTGTCTCCCGGATCAGAAATAGTTTGGGCTCGAACTATCTCCCACTTCTAGCCTTCGCTGGAACCGTGATGGCCGACACTTGGCGACTTGCATTTTTTAGTCTCCATGCTCTTGCGTGCTTTGCTATGTCCACTTTCTGCTTTACGCTTGGCTCCTCGTGCTTCCGTCTTCAACTAGACTACATGTGTCTCCATCCTTCTCCAATATTTCCCCATAGTCTTGGCAGTCGGGAAAAAAAGTGCCAATTAACAAAAAAATTTCATGTATGCCAAGTATTTGTGTGAAGGCAACTCAACACAAAGCCTTTCACTAGGCGGGAGGGAAATAAATTTCCCATGTTGTGTTTGCCCAGTAATAAATCTTAAAGACACTCGGCAAAACTTTCATGTACGCGAGAAAAGAGGTGGCAACGGGCAAAGTTTACCGGCGTAAATGTTTGTCGATTGTCAGACGTTAGACACTCGGCAAATGTTAGACTACTTTGTGTGATAATTTTATTGGTGCAATTTTGCACCATATTTTTTGTACTTGCTTCACAAAAAAAGTCATTTTGACACTTAGAAAATGGAAAATCGTTTTTTTGGGTAGTTCGCCGAGTGTCGGCACTTGGCAAAGGTGGGTGTCCATCACGGCTCCGTCGGCTGGGCTGTCAGAACAAATACGGGCCCACTAGTTCGCCGAGTGGTGTTCTTTGCCGAGTGTTTTTTGCATTCTTCGCCGAGTGTCCCATCTTTGCCGAGTGTCTTTCTTAGCTAGACTAGGCAAAGTGTATGTTCGCTGAGTGGTCTCCTCTTTGCGTGTTTTGCGTGCATACACGGCATATCGCTTCTTCGCCGAGTGTCCCGCGTTTTAGCACTAGGTAAAGCCTGTGACACCCGACAAAGATGAATTTCCCCGTAGTGATACCAGTGATGTGGTTCGGTTCAGTTTGTACAAGCAAAGCACCATTTAAGGGCGACAAAACATAACTAATTTATATTCATGGATGAAACTCATCCGTGGAGATTTAAGTGTATTTGATACGTTACTTCCTATATTTAAATTGGCTATAGCAATGTAACATCCCAATATTTTGGAATGTTTAAAAATCACTAAAAATAGAAACCTTTGTTTTTAGTAAAAGAAAACATTCAAATTTTAATAAAAATCAAATAATAAAAGACATTTGGCATTTTCAAAAATTTAATAGTTTAAATAACCAAATGATCATTAATACAAATTTTGGAGTTTAGTTTAATCTCTTTTATTCAAGGTATTTCAAAGAAACCGTCATTTCATAAAATGTTTATATTCCAAGTATTTGATTTTAAAATATTTAAGTTTTGGTTATTTATTAAACCCAAAAACCATATTTGCAAAGTGCTAATATTATTTAAAGTAGGCCTATTTCTAACATGGTTTTTGTAAACTATATGAGTTAAAAATTAGGAGTTTGTTAAACTCTAAAACAATATTTATAAAGTGTTTTAAGTTAATTATTTAAAGCTTGTTCTAATTTAAAAATCTTGTTTTGATTCAATTATATTTAATTAAAGAAAACAAGTTTAAAATAGCTACTTCTCAATATTTGCAATTTTGATATTTTTATAGAACCCATGATATAAATGAGTATTTGTATTTAATGAATTATCAAACTCTGTTTAAATAAATGTTTTGTACCAAAATACTTTTCTTGGGTTTATAATACTCATACTATATTCTAGATTTTAATTTAAATTCAAAAGAATTTATAAAAACCTAGTTTATAAAATGGACATAAAGATGTCAATTAAGCAAATTATGCAATGTTTTAAAATTATTACTTTGTTTTGTTTTGCAAAAGTATTACCAAATAGTTTATATTGATAAAGGTTTATTTTACAAAATTCTACAAATTGATTTGAATCCATTTGGATGTTTAAATCAAAAGATATAAAAAGGTTTCAGAAAATAGAAAAGTAAAAAGAACAAAAAAAAATGGAAAAGGGCCAACTGGGCCGAAGCCCAGCAACCGCGCGCGCACGCAGTCTACCTCCAGCCCGCACCCTCTCTCCCCTTTATTTTTTTTTCTCTTTTTCCTCTCGCCGACAGGTGGGGCCCGCTTGTCAGGGCGAGGCCATCTTCAACCTCCCTGCAAGAAATCCGCTCCCGTATCTATCTCCACCTCGGATCGATTCCGGTCGTTTTAGACGAGTTTATCTCGTGCCTCTGCCCCCCATAAATACCCCACGAACTCCTCTCTCGTTTCGCCCAAAAACCCATCTCCGAAGTGCCTCCAGGCTGGAGGAATCGCTCGCCGGAGTCCGCACCTTCCGCCGCCGTCCTCCTCCATTTCCGGCCAAGGTAGCACGCGCCCGTGCCCGAGACCCCCTCCCTCTTCCTCCCCACACCGAGGCGCACCTTCTTGACCGGTGGTTCGGATTTTTTTTGCAGCGGAGCATCGAGCCGGAGCTCGCCGGCGTCCGCCCCGCTCCATCCACGCCGCGTCACCGCCAAGGGAAGCCCGCATCGCCTTCGACCGCACCATCCTTTCCCCCGCGACGCCCTGCACCTCGTGGTGGTCTTCCCCTAGCCCCGGGACCACCGGAGCACCTCCCCCGTCGCCCTTCCGAGGCCAGCGCCGCCGCACACTCCATTTCCGGCGAGGTCGCTGCCACGGTAATGGTCAAATCTCTCTTGACCGTCCGATCTATTTTCGACGTACACGATTAGATTCATTTAACGAAGAGGTATGATTCAACCAGATCCGTTAGATCTAGATCCAACGGCCTAGATCAAACCACTTAACCACGTGAGCGCCCACGTGGCTTGTCCAGTCAGCAGCCAGTCAGCACCACGCCAGATCCAGTCAGCGCCCGCGTGGAAAATGATTTTTCTATTCAGATTAAATTGCCAGTTTTGCAGAAAAGTCCCTGCATATTCAAACCATTAGTTCTTTTTATTGGTTTGGCCAAATTTAACAAATTTTATATATTTGGAATCCTCTGGACTTGTAGAATATTTTAGCACTGTTAGTTTTCAGTTTTGCCTTAGTTTAAATTATTCAAATTTCAAATGTGTGATTTGAGTAATTTTTGGCATAGCTTTAAATCTATAAATCCAAAATTTGCAAATAAAATATTTTGGAAACCTTTGGTTTTGTAGATTTGATAGCCACTGTTAGAAATAATTTTTGGATACTTTAAACTGATTTAAAAAATCAGAGGCTCAATTTCGAGTAATTCACATTTATTTAAAAATTGCAAATGAATGTTTTAAGTAAATTAGACAATAGATATAAATTGGTATGTCCAAAATTTGTAAATAAAATATCCTTGGAAAGCCCCTGACCTGTAGATTATTTGGGTTTGGTTATTTATCATTTTTTAGTAGTTTAAATTGATTCAAATTGCAAATGGACAATTTGAGTAAATTTGGCATATCTTTAAATTTATAAGTCCAAAAATTTCATATAAAATAGTTTTAGAAACCTTAGAATGTGTGTGAATTTACCCCTCTGTTATAAAATAATTTTAAACACTATTTTTATGATTCAAAATCGGAAACTCAATTTGAATTATTGGCATAGTATAATAATTGGCATAATTTAAATTCTAGTAATTATTTTAATATGTTTCTTTTTGAGAAATATTCTAAATAAAAGTCCTTGACCATAGAGACCAAATACCAAAATTAATCTTTAGAACTCTTGGAACTTCCTTGACAAATATGCTTTGTACAGCTTCTTCTTTGCCTAAACCATTTAGTGTAAACCTTGTTAGGTATGTTTTGTATGCCTTGAGTTGTTAAATGGCTGTTATATTGGTGTGTTATTTCTATGTATAGATTGAACGGAGTGCAACGTTGTTCCTTGTTGAAAAGAAGTGTGTGAGCAACAACAACTTCCAAAGGCAAGTGGCACATTCATAAACCTCCTACTATTTTCTATATGCATGACTTAGAGTATTTTTTTTCTATAAGTATGTGTTGGATAGTATTGCTATGCTAAAACTGTTTAGAGTAGCACCCTATACTAGTTGTCTAGATCCTATTATGACTTATTAGAAATATTGATGCTATGCAAAAAGTTGTTTTTAAGAAAAGTTAATTTCTACTAAGTTAATGAATCACCTGGGTGGAATTGGTATTGCTTGGTTTATGTTGAGTGGGTTCCCAGGGGTTTACCTGTGGAATTACACTTGTGGATGGCCACCCAGGAACAAAGGGACCAAAGTTTTCTCCAAGTGAAGATTGCTTCCAGTGCAGCCATTGGTCATATGGGCTCTGTCTTGATGGAGTAAGTTGCGTGGACTCATCCCAGCTTGACAGGTGGTGGTAGAGGTTTTGTAGGTGGAGCGCGTCAGGCCAGTATGGGTGGGAAACTGCTTCTGAAAAGTCTCGTCTCAATCTTCTCCTTTTTCTTAGCACTAAATGAGTGCATAGGATAGTTTGGGCTGATTGGGTCCAATGGTGAACGTGCACAACCTCTCGAGAGTGTCAAAACTAAGTACTTAGCCGTGTCCCCGGTTACGGACAATTCTGAGCAGCTGATCAAGGACGTCAATGGAGGATCCCAACATTCCAACTTCTCAAGTAAAATATGGAGGGTGAACAAGGGTAGATGAGACAGTGGTTTTCATGCCATGGATGTCTCAAATAGAAAAAAAGTGTTTTCAAAAGAGTTAGGAAAAATTGGCTTTATGCAAAATAGCCTTTGAACTCCACCAGTCAAATTAGCATGTAGGTTATTAGAGTTATTCCACTAAGTGTCCACAAAGTGTCACTTGCCAGATCCATTGTATATGGTTCTGACCCACCTTGTTGCAACGTTTTTCCTGTTGCAGGTTGTTCTGACGATGAGTGCGGTTTCATATAAGGGTTTCGAGTCTGCAACCAACATGTTTCGCCTGTGGCACATGAAGATGATGGAGACTCACTGCTACTTTTTAATCCGATGTGCTAAACTTTGTAAAATGCTAGCCTTGAGCTATGCAATTTGTAATGAATATTGTAAGTCTGGATCATGCGATGTAATAAAATTTGACGCATTTGCATGATATTCATCTTAGACTGTGTGTGCAAATGAATCGATCCAGGGGTTTGCACTATACACCGGGATCTTGCCAATTTTTAAGTGTAGGTCCGCTTCAAGCAAAGAATTTTTATTGTCCTATGTGGCTTTTGCGAAATATAGCGACAAAGAAGTTATTCTAAAATCTATCTTGGTTTATACTCCGTATGTTTTTTGTGTGTGTGAGAGAGACAGAGACTCCTGAACTGGAATTATGGTCACATATTTGTCTGGCAGAAGAGAGTAGTGAGAAAGCAAACAATGTGCTTCTCGGCATAGATTGGATTTGCTCATCTTGTTTAGGAAGGGTTCTGGAGACAATCATACGGAGCTGGTTCTGATTCAATTGGATAATCCGAGCTCCGAGGGACAACGGCAGGAGCGAGGGACATGGATTGAGGCCAAGTGGAATAAGTTTGTGTACATCACATGACATATGAAAGCTATTACCAGAAACCACTTCTAGGTTATAAGCGAAGTGGAATAATTGTCAACAAGATATAATTCTTGGATTTTTGCATAAGTACTCAAATACAACTGTTTATTAAATTACATTTTAAGAAAATTACCGTCTTATTATTTTCGGGTTGTTACATCTCTACCTATCTTCTGTTCACGTGTATTAGTCTACATGTGTGGTAAGAAAAGAAAACTTTAGATGACCGTGGGCATTCAATAATTAAAAAAACGAAAAAGGAGACACCGGCCTCATTCCCCGACCCTTTCGCTCTATTCTCTCTCCCGTCCTCCTCGCCAAGGACGGCAAGCCGAGTTGTGGCGCCCTTCGCCTCCGGCTCTGCTCCTCCCCTGCGACCGGCCGCCACCGAAGAGCGCTTCGAGGAGGCCGGCCCGCCCGCGCGTCAACCTCGAGCAACGCCGGCAACCCAGCTCGGAGCCACATGGATGATTGAGGCGGAAGTATAGGCTATGGAGGCGGTGGCAGGAGCGCGTGAGAAGGAGCTGGAGGAGGAAGAGGTGGCGTGCGAGTTGTGCACGCGTCCATGGCGGACGCCCCGGACAGGGAGGAGCTGGACGAGGAGTTCTACACGATACCGCGCACGAGGTCGCCGGAGGTTGTGCGTGCGCGGTACGACCGCTCTGACTTGAATGGTGGGCGCGCGGCTGCAGGCCATGGTCGGTGACGTGGCGATGCAGCCGGGACAGGCTGCAGGCGCTCGTGTCTTGTTTGCAGAAGCGACAAAACCAGACGGCTGCAGCGAGAGGACCCAGGGCAGAACACCTGCATCGGATCAGCGCCAAGGTCTTGCCGGACGGCGCTGGCCCAGCAAGCCAGCCAGGGAGCGCTGTCGCCAGGAGCACCACCAGCGTCGTCACGCGCAGCAGCGTGCCGCCCTGGGTGATGCCTAGCGCCACCGCAAGGGCCATGCTGGCCTTGTAGATCACGAACGAGAGCCCACCGTGCAGCACGGACATCCTGCCTTGGGGATCGCTACCGTCGTCCTGAGACCATGTATACGGCTCTGTTGGTATCATCTTGGACGCCAGAGAGAAGAGGACCGTGAAGTAGAGCACGGAGATGAGGTTGTCCACGCGAGCATGCATGGTGTTAGACGCGAGGAGGCAGAGAGCACGGAAGCAGCGTCCAAAGCAGCGTCCTTGTTAATGTTCACTCAAAACCCTCCTTGCCAAAGCACCAGCTCGTGTCTTCGGATAATACCAACAAGTTGGAGTGGAGTCCAAGTTGGAGTAGGCATCTGAGTCCGCTTGCCTAGTCAACCCTGGGGCTATATATAATGCCCAGAGGGGATTGAGGGGGCAGCCAACCCTAATAATCGACTTAGTTTTGCTTCCTTCCCCACACTAGTGGCCGGGCACGTGCAACGCACGTCTCAAAATTTATTATAATATAAACAAGCTTTTAATTTATATTTGCTAAATGACATGGTAATATCAAATATTGCTAAATGATTGCGTTACAACGGATCCGAAATAAACTAACAAGTCTGCCCCGCTTTTGTATATATTAGAACAAATATGTAAGGTTTCAACCAAAATGTATTATTATTTTCCATCTTGTTAGTTTGCCCATTAGATATCAACCATATCAATGACCAGACAATGATTTTATGGTAAATCACTTGATATTAAATTCAGCAACTTACATGGGACAATCACAAAATAGGATAAGTTTAATTAAATCATCAAACACAAAATAGTCAGGAAAACGTGTTGGTTCAGTTTCATGAACTGGACCCTCAAGGAGGTGGTCTAGTATGCTTTATAATTCCACATTGTATCCTAGGAGGCTAAAATAAGCGTCAGCTTGAATGTACGGAGGCATCTTGCTTGTATCTTTCCAATCATTTGCCTACCAGTGATGTCTTCACGGCGACTGTACATGGTCGCTGCCACTTGGTCATGCAAGTTGCCCAAAGCTTGTTCGTTTACCCAACATAAGAAGTTTTGACCTGCATGAATCCTTTAAATCATCATATTGTCATGTGATCCACAACCGATTAATTCTGGCCATACCAATGGATCAGTGCAGCCACCTTTAGCAATATGAAATTGAACTTATGCTCATGAAGGAACAACTCGAAATATGAAGAAGAGGTAAGATACCATAAGGCTATTATAAGCTCTCCAAGCTTCACTCACATGTATATTTGATGAATTCTGCATAAGCTTTGTGACGTGTTTTTCGCTTAGTTGGACATTACCATGAAAAAAAGTGCAATGTAACATGATGCATAGACATAATCAAACAGAAGCTGCCATTAGCAATATTGTTCAATTAGTATAACTTTGTAAACTTTATGTCCATCCTACATAGATGAATTATTTTCTGAGGTTATCCACGCATTGGAACCTGTAAATAGACTTGTGATAATCAGACATCAAACATGTATTGGTGCACATGGCCTGAAGACATGATTAAACAGAAGTATGGTTTTTAGTTAAATAGAAATTGAGGTATAGAAATATCCAATTGTGCAGATTTCAGGGTCACAAACATTTCACATTTTCACTTCTGCTATCCTGAACTTAATCAGCCGACCACATTCATCCAATCTTTTATCACCTGAAGGCAAAGTGATGGTTGCAGTCCAAATAGGAACGTAATACTTTTCAGGTCACAAAGCTTATTGAAATCAAATGAATCATAGCTAGCAAAAATATTACCTTTTGAGATTCACTGCCGAACTAAACCTGTCCCACCCATGTCCAGTTGCATGAATGACACATGATCTTAACGAAACAGGAGTGTGCCGTTGGCATATGAGACCAGCTAACTCACCCAAATCAGTGTTATTCAACGGAAGGAGGGGCGTTGCGGGCGAGCTCCCCGCCTGCAAGGCTGCAAGAATGTCGTCCTCCAGATCTGAAAGGGGGCATAGGCAACAGCTGCAGTGATGCCCCTACCGCGAGAGCCGGCCGTGTCGACACCTTCTGCTGCCATCCCGAGCAAGCCGGAGAAGAGGAGTTGCGAGAAGGAGTGCGAGAGGTGGCGGGAAGACCAGGGGGCGCACGCGGTCGTCCCGACCATCATCGTGGTTGCCGGCAAAGGTGAGGAGGGAGTCCTCAGAGGAGACTGTAAGACAGGGCCAGGGCGGTGATTCAAGGCAATGGATGTTCCATTCCACCGGAAGGATGAGGAAGCGGGCGCCGGTCGCCGGAGATCGAAGAGTGGTGGTGGGATTGGAAGAACCTACATAGAACGAAGGAAGCCTTCCCTTCCCACAACGGGGTGGAGTGCTAGCTGCCCCACCAGTGGATGCGGAGGATTCCCCCGACGCGGAGGCGTCCTCGGACGTCACGCCTTTGGGATCCTTGACGCGGATCTTGCCACGGTTACTCATGGATGCCGCCAGCTTGCCCCCGCCCTTGGCCGCTGGGATGGCCGGCTCGGGCGGGAATCGGTAGGGGACGCCGAGAGGACTCTGTTCCGGTAAGCGGAGGAACCGGACTTGGCCGGAATCGACCGGTGAGGGCGGCCGCAGAAAGGGGATCAGGGAGGAGCTCAACCTTCCGGGTCGACGGGATGGAGACGATGGATGCGTCGGGAGAAGATGTGTACCGTTTCGGGATTTGAGTTGCGATTTGGGCCGTTGATCAAAATGAATGGTTTAGATTTAATGTATCAACACAGCACAACACAAGTTTGCTCTTTTAATAGTAGTATAGAAGAACAAAAAACAGAGCGGCGGCGAACCTACACGTCTGGTAGGGGTGGATTCAAAGGTAACACAATCTGTGGCGGCGGGCAGCGGCAGATCGGCCATGGACCAAGAGTTGATCGGTCCCAAGTGTACTACTGATGATGAGGAGATCTTGCAGCACCTGCTCCAGTTCAAATTGGATCGTTTTGGCGATTCTTTCATACAGGATGAAGCCGAGGAAAAAGAGAGGAGGGCGATGCTAAAGGAGGTACAAGAGACAATGGCGAAGGCAGAAGAATCTGCGACTGTGGGGAGCAGCAAATCAGACATATTAGATCTAGAGGAGGATTCCAACAGGACGACCGAACGTGCAGCAGATCGCAATTCGTTGACCATCCAAGATGATCATGTCGACAGAGCCAAATCAGCATTGGCCGAGGAGACGGCGGAAGAGGAGGAGGAGGCTTACGAGAGGTTCCGTATAAGCTGGGAAAATAGGTGTTGCAAAGTCGACTGCGATCACTTCGAACACAAAAGTACGTACTTGAGCCCTCTTACTTTGTGGTTTTATTTATATTTCCTTGAAACTTGCTGCTGCTGCTGCTTGCGTACAATCTAGTACTGCGTGTTAATTTTTTTGCTTGGGTGCATACAGCCGTGGTGAGCTCAATGCACTATACACACTACACACCAGAAAGGGTTCCGTACATGGGCGCGGAAACCTTGCAGATCAATTCCATGAAACTCAATCTCAGAGATAACAATGTTGGTGGTTTTGAGTTCCCATTGTCTGTGTACGGCACGGTCGCCGTCCGAGACGCCTTGGATTCCAGGCGAAACATTCTCTTCTTTCGCGCCGATTCTGAGGCGCAAGTACTGACACAGGATGTACGTACTATCTTATCTCGCAGAAGAAGATCGATTTTCTCTTTTAGATTTTGATTATTGATTGCAAGTTAACGGCGATTGCTTGCAGGATCCTTTTCTGCACTTGACTGGTCCGTTCCGTGCGATCCTGTCGGAGGACAAGGTCTACTTTGAGATCTATCTGAGAGTGAAACGTCCAGCAGGCTGTCAAGACAAACCGTTGATCACTCGTGCGCGTGCTTACGCTGGTGGAGGAAGCAGCAGTACAGCGCTGTGCTTCGACAACATCTTCTGTACGCTAGAGGTGTGCTTGCAGACAGTTCAGCCGGCGTTCCAGGCCACTATCGTGGGTGTCCGGATGGTCAACAAGAAGAAAAAATTATGGCCTTTGAATTTCACATATGGCGGCCAGGTTGCTTGCACCCCAGTACCAAGGAGAACCACTGATAGTGGTGGCAACCAGAAGATTGTGCTGATTGAGTCGAAAGGTAGAGAAATGCCGCAAGGTGATAGTGGGTATGTACCTCTGTCGAGGCAAGTTGTTTGTGTAGAACGTGGAGGAGGGTTGGACGTTGTCATACAAGCCTACAAAAAAACTGGCGATGTCGCTGCAGATGGTCGCGTCCATTTCAAGGCCCAAAATTGCCTCATGAGCCAGCAACAATGTATTGTTGGTCAAGCACAGGTAACCGTGACTGTTGCTTGGTCGGTTGTTCCTACAGACACCGACCATTTTTTCTATAATTTCTGAAGCTTGCAGCGGCTATAGGATTTCAGCCAGTGTGATATATTGGACTTAGTTGTATTTCTGTCAGTATAATACTTTCTCCAACTGTATCGACGACTTGAACGTATGTATGCTATCCATATATGTATTGTGTATCGACTAGAAGTTATATGCTGTGTGCTCTTCTCGTCTCGGTATAAACACGTTGTTGTTTGTTTGTTTGTTACTAGATATGCAACATATCTTGTGCAACAAATTTTCTTATACTCAACTAAATTGGCTCAGTTAGTCAATCATGTTGACCATCTCTTACTCCAAAGAAGCGACCGAGGCCGCGGCAGGAAGCCTCTCTCACGTCGTCGTCTCAGCAGCGAAGGACGACGTGCCTGGCCCTAGCAAGCCACCTCCTCTTTGCGTCTAGAATAGTTTAATCTAATTTTAGTTGTCGGTTGATTTTAAGTGTAGCAATACTTTAAGTTTTCGTTTAAATTTTGTTCTAATTTATCAAATGTCAATGAAAATCGTCTCTTTTGTTCAAAATTTGTGAATGTTTGTCAAAGTGAAACAAAGAACCCTACGATGGCGCTGTGACACCACCCCGAATAAAACACACTTTTAGTGGTACAGACTTGTGATGTTTGCGCATCGCAAAGCACTCACAGTTGGTCCCTTGGTTTACAGTTTACTGGAGACCACCATAGGCAGGGATCAGCGCTATCAATACTGAAACAAATAGCAACACAGAGAAATGTTGTTAGTACACACCTCCTTGCAGATTTACCCGCGCCAGATTAATACTTGGCAGTAAATAATCACCAGATGAGCAAGAACAGACACATTTTAAGCATGGAATAATCAGAACAAGACCCCAAGATTCCATTGTAAATATAAGTTAAGAAATTTAACAAAAAGACTGGGAAGAAATGAGTAAGATCCCAGGAACTGGGTGTCACCGGAAAATACCGTTTGCAAAAAAAATCCGGAGGGGGCCGGTATTTCCGGTTACCATGGTTACCGGAAAATACCGGCCGGTTACCGGCCCAGAATTCCGGCAACAATACATGATTCAAACAATTAACGTTGAAATAAATTCATATTTTAATTATTTTAGCATGAATTCGGTGCAAATTTGGATTATCCGGGATTTTTCATCCGGTATACGCAATTACCGGGGTGGCCGGTAATTCCGGTAACCAAAACCCTCGATGTCACACAAGAAAATATGGCCCATCATGCCTTTTGTCTAAAATTTATGCCTTTGCGGTTCATGATAAATTGTTTGCAACCTAGTTGCCGCTAGATTCAGCGAATGATGCATCTTTTGATTGTAGAAGTATATATTTACGCACAATTTCCTCACAAAAAATTTATGAATTTCTTGTGCCGGAATTTCAAAAAATGAATCAATGAACTGGTAAAGAGAAAATATGTACCATTTTGGAGATTGAATGGAAAATAAGAAAGCAGAAGTACAAGCATTAAGGTTTGGTTGAGCTCCAAACAGAGAATAAGGTGCACTAGATCAAGCAGAAGATCATGAAAAATAGATAAAATGGTGTTTGATTTCGTTATTCACTCAACATCCACATCGTTTGAACCAACTTTCAGCATGCCAAAGTACATTACACACGAACTAGTATCTACAAGCTCAATTATAGAACATGAACTAGTATCTGAGTGGTAATTAATTTAATCCTCACTCAGTAGAAGTGAAAAAGTATCTGATCAAAAGCATGTAGGTAGAAAATTCAAGTGTATATGAGGTGTCTACGAGAAGATTTTTCTTTGACTCGTCCAACAAGAACGAATCATCCCCGGTGTGTATGAGGTGTCTGTAGGAGATAGCCTGCCGCCATGACTCCGTCGCTCCAGCTCCGAAAAAATTGGATCGAAGCGTAGCGCTTGCAGGAACGTCGAGAAGAGGATGACCTGGACCTCTTCTCTGCTATCCGTTGCAGCGTGCAGCCGATGAACTCGGATCAGCCACCATCGAGTTTGATTCCCCAATTTTCCTCAGCTTTGTGTTGCAACGAAGAGTCTCTTTGTTTTCTCTTACCCCCACAGCTGGTGACATGTGGGCCCAGCAAGGCAGCAACTATGTGCTACTGTAGCAACACGAGGCAAATGCCGTTTATTCTCACACGTCAATGACATGTGGCCCTACTCCATGTGGTCGCCACGTTACAACACATCAAGTGCTGTCCAATATTTGTACACGTTCTCTTTCCCTTTTCTATTTCCAATAACTAGGAAAATCACAAAATTGAAAATTTAATAATTTTCAGCTGAAAATTCCAACAAGAAGTGGGTGCACGTTCCAGTTCAAAAAGAAAAGGGCACTTCGCCGTTCCAAGTTGGAGTAGGTCTAGAGCCCGTATGGGTTCTAGCAGAGCCCAAGTTAGAGTAGGTCTAGAGTCCCTCCGTGTTGTATAGCAGGAGTCCGAGTTAGAGTTGGAGTTGGTCTAGAGTCCGCGTGCTGTATAATGCCCAGAGGGGATCGACGGGGTAGCAAACCGTAATCGAACTTACCCATCGCACCCTACCTACTGCCCGGTCTGGTAGGGATGGATTCACAATCTGTGGCGGCGGGCAGCCGCAAACCGGGCAATTGTACCAATGACGAGGAGATCTTGCGGCCCACATGTCATCCTCTCCAACTAGAATCATCTCCAACTGGATGACATGTGGGCCCGTCTGCCAGTTTCATATTTAACTGACGGTTAGCGAAGAAGTGGTGGTTTTTTTGCAACGTGTCAACGAATAGTGGTGGTGATTTGCGAATTAAATGAAAGCCGGTGGTTTTTTGAACCTTGACCACCAATTGTGGTGGTTTTTTGCAATTTTCTCCCATTATCGGGCTCTGGTTGTTTGATGTTCTGTCGATTAAGTTCATTAGGAGCTATGATGGTGGGGACTCTCACGACAAATCTCGACATTATCGTGTGGAGTTTCGCCATATATATATAGCGACGTGCAAATTCTGAATGGCACGTACCTAGTCTAAATATTTGAGCACCTGTCATTTCACGTTAGAAGTAAATCCAAACCTGTCACATTACGTACTAGGTATGTGAGTACTAGATGGTTTGCGTGTTTTTTTTTTTTTGACCTCAAAGTGGTCGGGTTTGCGTGTATGTCTAGTTGGAAAAGTCCCAGAGTTTTGAGATGTCCCAACTGGATCGAACGAATCGATCGACCTTTGGTAGAACGAATCGATCGACCTTTGCTAGGAGGCGGCGGCGGCGAGGAAAAAGTCGATGGAGACGACGGAGATCTCTCATGAGATGGAGATGGAGGGAGGATCTAAGAAGCCGTTTCCTCGTCACACCCAACAGTCTACCGGAGTTGGTCCTCTCGACAGCAACAGGAAGAAGAATCCCAGTGATAGAGGTCTAGGTTCCGTGTCAGTGGGCAGTTCCAAACCGGCGGCCATGGACCAAGAGGTGATCGCAGAAGAATCTTTGACAGAAGCTGTGAGGAAGGAGGCCAAGGAGGAGGAGGAGTCGGGAAAGAAATCTGAGATGCACATGACGGCACCAGTGCCGGCTTATGACTCACGGTTGCCACCTGAATATCGCGAGAAACTGATGAAACATAGCCAAGGCAACAAGGCGGCAATGGGCACTTTCCTGGCCGGCGCCGGCCGCGAGAAGTGTACAGATGAGAGCATGAATCCAGCGGGTGGCAGCAAACCGGAGGAAACTGAGAATGAGCAAATAAAGAAATTAGAGATGATGAGGATCAGCCATGAGAGGCAGCGGCTGGATGCGCAGATACAGAGAACTTTGGTCGACATCCAAGTTAAGCTGGCAAACAGGAAGACCGATAAGAAGGACAAGGAGACGTTGCGGCTGCTCGAAGATATGTCGGAGAAATTGCTGGACATGTTGGATCAAGACGACGAAAAGGATGAGATAGACAACGGTGCCAAACCAGCCACATCATTGGCCGAGGAGATGGCTTATGAGGAAGAGAAATTTGCTTCACACCGTAGACTCTGGGAATATAAACGGAGCAGAACCTGTGGTTTCTTCACAAAACTAAGTGAGCAACTAACAAACCTTCCCTCCTCTTAATATTTTAACTGGTGGTACTGTCCTTTTTTTATAATTGGAAGGGGCGCTGTTTTTTGCTTGAAACTTGAGGAAGAGATCAGTTTATTACTAGCACTAGATCGATCTAGTGTTGGTTCATGCTATTTAAAAAACATGCATGTTAATGTCTAACACACGCTCCACTTTCCTGGGTGCAGCGGTTCTGAGTTCCATGCAGTTTACAGCAGGACACAGACACAGTCCACACACCCTGCACTGTGACACCCGGCAAACCTTGCAGATCTTCTCCATCAAACTCACACGAATTGGTGGTGACCTTCAGTTCCCATTATCTTTATACGGTGTGGTTGCCATTCGAGACATGGTGGATCGCAACCGAAACCTTCTCTTCTCCCGTGATGTTAGTAAGGCTCAAGAACTGAATCAGAATGTATGTTTACTATCTTGATATATTTTTCTAGATCTTGATTGCACATAGATGATTGATCTGTGGACTGATGATGCTTACAGGATCCTATTCTGTACTTGATTGGTCCGTCCCGCGCAGTCGTGTTTACAGATCATGTTTGCATTGAAATCCAACTAAGAGTAAAAGGCTCTGAAGATAAAGCATTGATCAGCTGTGCACGCAATTACACAGGAGGATACGGTCCTGGCGTGTCTACCATCTCCTCGCAGCCAGTTAAACGAACGGTCCAGGCCACTATCTTGAGTGTCCAGGTTGTTACACATGATGGGTAATGGCCTTTGAAATATGGCGGCATAGTTACTTGCGTCCCGCTATCAGGGAAACTGGCTGTCGTTGGTAGTAGAATCACTCGAAATATTGATCCCCCAACCAGCCAGATTGTGCTGATTGATTCAAAAGATGAAGCAATGCCGAAAGATCATGGTGGTTACCATGCATATCTCTTAACTCAAGAAGTCAAGAGGTCTAGGACGGTAGACAAAAACAACAGATGGCTAGCTGTACCTATCTAGATTTGGGTTGAGTAGCTCAGCCTGTGCAAATCATATCTTGCAACAATAACGTGTATTAACCAAAACATAGTCTCCACACGCAGCATAATTTGCCGTTGATACACATAGCTATCAAAAGGCAAATATATGGGATGGCAGAAGTTACACTCGGACAAATTAAATAGCTTGCTGATTCAGAATAAAACCAAACTCAAATATATCATATGAAATCTCCTATAGCTGCCGCATATGTCTAGCACAAGTCTGTAGGAACAAGGGACCAAGCAACCGTAATAGTTACGTGAGCATCACCAAGGGCACATTTCTTCTGGCTTATGTTGGAAACTTGGGGTATGAAATGGACACGAGTTTCTGCAGCGGTTAAACCAGATTTGGAGTAGGCTTGAATGACAACGTCCATCCCTCCTTCGTATTTTGCTTTTGTACAACTCATATGGCGCGCAACCCGTATCTGGGCCGTCCGTTTCGGCGATCCGACGGCCCATATTGAAGCATTTCTTGTTTAATATGTGTCTAGACTTTGTTTATCAGTTGGAGATGTTAGTACATGACAAAATAAGACCATGTGCACTGGATTTGCATTTTTTTTGATGTTTTTTGAATATTTCATGAATATTTCAAATTCGGCCAAATTCAAGCCAAATCAGCATTTAAACAAGTTTTACACACCAAAATGGAAAACTAAGCCTGGATCATTGTTAGTCACACCAAAATGAAGGTTTGGTGAGGTTTTGGACAATTTCATGTTGCAAATCTCAAACCACCTCTCTTCACACATGAGAGTTCAAATGAGTTCTAAAGGTAGTGTAAACGGCTCCATTTCTAAGCAAGATTTTTTTCCACCTTCTCTAAATCAGCCAAATAACTATCCTACACATCTACTCTATATATAAAAACCATGGGCACTGGAATTTCATTTTTTGATGTTTTTTGAATATTTTATGATTATTTCAAATTCGGCCAAACTGAAGTCAAACCAACATTTAAACAAGTTTTAAACATGAAAATGAAAAAATAATCCTGGATCATTCTAAGTCCCACCAAAATGAAGGTTCTGTGATTATTTCAATTTTTCTGAATTAGTTGGTCAACCCACACAAAATCATATGAAGCTTCTGTGATTTAACCCTGGCCGTCCGATCATGCCTTCTAGAAGGAAACCCACCGATCCGCGCCAGTCCCAGTTCTGAGCTCTGATTGGCTGTTGAATTTTTTTTAGCTGCAGTGTTTCGAACGCGCATAGGCCACGGCCCAACAAACTCCACGGCGCAACAATTTTTTTTAGCTGCAGTGTTTTATTAATTTCAAACGCGCATAGGCTACGGCCCAGAAAACTCGACGGTCCAAAATTCCCACACTCGCCATGTCGTGCCCCAGCTATTTCTCTTCTTATCCACTAACCCTGTCGTGCCCTAGCTATTTCCCCCATTCCCCACCCTCGCCGCCGCTCGCATTAGCTCGCCGCCGGTGATCAAATCGAGCTACGCCAGTAGATCCAACCCCGCCGCTTGCCGATGTTTAGGAGGGGAGGTCCAATCGCCCGCCGCGGTGGCCATTCCGGCGGTGGCAACGGCTCCGACAAGGAGCGGAAGGGGAAGAGGCGGGTTCCGGCTGACCCCGCTAGGAAGGCCGTGGCCGCTTCCGACGGCGCTCGTAAGCGAGGCGCGCGTGCGTGGACGAACCGCGGAATGCGGCCTCCGCCTGCGTACGAGCGCCGCGAGCTGCCTGCGTACGACCGCCGCATGGCGATGGCGATGGCTGGAAGCTCCTCCGGTGCGGGGAGCTCCTCCATTGCTCGGGCAGCACTGCCATCGCCGAAGAGGGAGGAGGAGGAGGAGCAGGAGCGCCCACCGCGCAGCGGCCGCCCCCTCCTGCCCGGGGACTTCGTCTCCGACGAGGTCCTGCCCTGGGTCACCTTGGAGGTGTTCCAGCGCAGCACAGAGGATGAGAAGCGCCGTCAGATGGAGATTGAGCTCGACGCACGCCGCCTCGAGGCCGGGATTTACAATTCCCTCCACGAAGTCATCGAAATCAGCTCGGACTCCGACGGGCCCGGCTCCCCCGGGCTATTCGACTCCGACGAGGACTAGGACTGAGCGGCGCCGCCGCCTCGTCGCCGCTGCCGCACCCCCGGGGCTCCGGTGTGAGCCCAATTTTGGGTCGTAGCTAGGGGTAGGAGCAGCAGCGAACGTCTCCGCCTGTAATTTTCAGTTCATCTCCGCGTGGCGCCCCTTTTGAATCTATGAGCCACGAGCTTCTGTAATGTCGAGCTTATTATGTGTAATATAAAGTTTATCTACTGTTTATGTTTTGTCTTCATTTATTTATGTTTTGCCTCGCCGGCGTTGCCGCGCTGCGTCGATGTCGCCGGATAAGAAGAAGAAGAAGAAGAAGCAGAGAAAGCACGCGCAGGGGAAGAGATTAAACAGTCGTCGTTGCTGACGTGGGCAATTGTGGGTCCCACCCGCCTGCCTTTAATCCTAACTGACTGCGATTAAGAGCAATGAGTTAGGGAAGATATTTGAACCCAACGAGACGTCTCATGTGAGCTATTTCATCGAACGATGTCGTTCTCCAGTGAATAGGGTGAAAAGATGTAGTAACTGAGCTATTCGCCCATAATTCTATCAGATGTACCATCCTGAAAATCTGTCCTTCTCTGGTGGGAGCGCTGGTAAGCTCTACGCCACCATCGTGCATGCTAATAATCTAACCGCCACACCTTCCCACTAGACTTCTTTTTTACTCGTGATAGACTAGAATATATGATGGATCATCCAAGAAATCGGACAAGAATAACAAGAGGCCAGGGTGAAGCAATAACGGTTATTAACCAAAACTTTTAGACAACAATCGACGAACAAATAGCTAGATGGCATTTTTTTGGATAAAAGATGGCATTAGTTATAGTCGATAGCAAATATGCGGGTTTAGAGCGGGTCTGGTCAGGCCATGGATGTGTTTCTTGTTGACTGTCGTGCCCTACTTTTTAGGAGGCAAAGAATTAGGGATGTTGGCGGACGTCCGCTCTGGCCAAGTTTCCGTCCGCCACGTTTGGAACTACACATAATTTGTACTACTAATCCTTGGGGCCCACATTAATTACAGCATCTTCGGCATCTAGCGGACTGTCCGCCCCTTCGGTTGGACGGTCCGCCGACATCTCTAATGAATCCGTATGACTTTGATGTCTAAAACAACACGGACTCTAAACCTACGAGATTTATACCGTCAGATGGAAGTTCACGTCCTGCTCGGTTTTAAGTTGGATCCGAACTCTTGCGAACTAGTCCACGTATAGGGTGTACGTGTCTAGCTCCGGTTTTTTTCTCAGATATTTAGTACAACTTCTACTGCGTGTTTTCTTTGTTGGGTACAAGTGCAACAGATTGCATTAAAACAAAGTGGACGAGAAAAATAGACCTGACTGCTGCTGATTCGTTGGTCTTGGAGACGATGTGCTCTTGTTCAAGGCTACCCTAAATGCTGCTAGCTCCGCAAGAGAAAACTCTTGTAGAAACCGCTCACTGGCTGGTCGAGCTCGTTGTAGTATCAAACCTTCAGCTTCCCCTCCCGTGAGGGGAGATGATCTTCGGACTAGTCGGCTTCTTGCAGATTCCATATTAAACCTGGTTAACTCGTAAGTCAAGTGCTATGTACGTACTGGTCAACTAGTAGTATTATAATTACTTTTCCAAGCTGACTAGTCGGCTTCTTGCAGATTCCATATTAAACCTGGTTAACTCGTAAGTCAAGTGCTATGTACTGGTCAACTAGTAGTATTATAATTACTTTTCCAAGCTAGAGGTACTCAAGTAGGGCGTGGCTACCTTGCGCGCGCTCGACCGATCGGAAACGGTCGAGCGGTTTCCGACCAGGTTGTTATACTAATTACGGAAGGTTACGTCGCGTGCATATTACCTAGTTAGGAAAGCTGACTTTTCCGTCCACGCGCTGATCTATTCCCTTTTGCTGGGCTGGTGCCATGCTGGCGGACCTGGCTGTCTTCGCGGTTGGCCTGTTTTGGCTTCCTATTCCCTTTTCGTGGGCTTTCGACGATGATTAAGGCCCAGATAGGATATGTGTTCCCTTTTATCTATTCCCTTTATTCATTTGTGTTTAATTTTAGTGAACTGTGAGGATTAAAAATCCTTTTTCTCTATTCCCTTTTTGGGCAGAGATATTTTAGGGTGTACAAAAGGGAGGGAGAAATTAATTTTCCACTTCCAACTAGTGCAAAAAATGATCAAAGAAATGTTCCCACTTCCAACTAGTGTAAAATTTAAAAATTCTGGCACCAAAAATTTGAACTGTGAGGATTAAAAAATCCTTTTTCTCTATTCCCTTTTTGGGCAGAGATATTTTAGGGTGTACAAAAGGGAGGGAGAAATTAATTTTCCACTTCCAACTAGTGCAAAAAATGATCAAAGAAATGTTCCCACTTCCAACTAGTGTAAAATTTAAAAATTCTGGCACCAAAAATATGAACTGTGAGGATTAAAAAATCCTTTTTCTCTATTCCCTTTTTGGGCAGAGATATTTTAGGGTGTACAAAAGGGAGGGGAAATTAATTTTCCACTTCCAACTAGTGCAAAAAATGATCAAAGAAATGTTCCCACTTCCAAAAAATGATCAAAGAAATGGGCAGAGATATTTTAGGGTGTAAAAAAAGGGAGGGAGAAATTAATTTTACACTTCCAACTAGTGTATCATGAATATTACAGGAGTAATTTGGTCATTGAGAACACAACTCCCGTGAGATTGGTTACACACAGCCATTTATAGCATAATGGATTGCAAGACAATACATTTAGAAAAACGTTGAAACTAAAGAAGAACAATCCATGCTTGGAGAGTCAACTTGAAGGCTGTCTTGACCTGCAATCATTAAAACAAAAAAAGGGGATTGAAAAAAATTGTTAGTCAAAGGTTAGTTTATAACACTAGGAAAAAAATCTGAATAAGAAAAATGATATAAACAAGTATAAATCTCTTACGGGAATTATTTTAGTGGAAAAAGAAGCATTGTGGTTTCCATTTTGGTTTCAGAAGATGAACATCGATTCAACAGGATCTTAAGATAATAATTCACTTTGTTCGTGCATCCATGGAAAGTACCCAGGTGTCTTCGCATGACAGGAAAATGAATTAAAACAAAGAAGACGTTAAATGTAACAGTAAACGCAAGAAGCATGAAAAACCACATAGTGAAATCATATAAACAAATTCACTATTTATGTATTTTACCGAGTAGTCGTATGGGACGTTCTGTACAAGTTTGTCCATGCAAAAAAAAAGGAGTAACAAAATGAAAAAATTAGTTCAGTGCAGTTAATGTGGAATTAAAAAAAGTGAGAGAAATAAACTATACTGATAGTATAATGTCAATGAAAAAAATAGGTGAATTCCGACAAAACAGAAACTAACATGTTTTTGAAGGATCCTTTTAGTTTGTGGTGGCATTTTCTCATTGAAAGGGTGCGCGACCATGTAATATGTTAGGATCTCGCGAATTGGCTTCGCATGCTCCTGTTGGACCAAGAACGACAAAAATATCATGAGTGTTCACCACGACACTATAACACACAAGTTACCCAATGAGAAAACAACTGGTAAAAAGATGTTACCAAAATAATATCAAATCCAATATGATAATGAAAAAAGTTTATTACCAAGACCGTATCAGACAAGTTATCGATTGAGGGGGTTTAGTTGGACCTTTATTACCAATACTTCAGTATAAAAGTACCCAATTTGATAAGAAACAAATATTACTTATTTGTCGCATTGCAATAGACAAATTGTTTTTATAAGGTTTATTAGTAATGCTATAGCGAACAAGTTATCGAGATCAGGTGTTTCCCTAGACTATAGCACACAACTTACCGACGAGAAATGACTAGTAAAAGATGTTACCAAACGAATATCATACCGGTTATCAAACCCAGTATGATAGTGAAAAAACTTTATTAACAAGGCAGCAGCGGACAAGTTATCGAGCCTGGTGTTTACTGAGCATTTATTACCAAAAAACTACTAGTATAAAAATAGCCAATTTGATAAGAAACTAATATTATGTAGCAAGTGATTTTAGAAAGGTTAATTACCGGTGCTATAGCACACAAATAATCGAGGACGGGTGTTTACCGACATTGTAGCGCAGAAGTTATCGAGGTCGGGTGCATACCGACACTATAGCACACTAGTTATCGAGGTCGGGTGTTTACTGACACTATACCAAAAGCAAGGTACTGGTCTTATTACTAAACAAAAGTGTTAAAAAATTACAAACACCGTATAAAGTAAGTTACTAATCTTAAAAAAACTAGCATGGTGTAAGAGAACTATCGCATGGTGTATACTGACACTATATATTATTTAGCAAGTGGCTCTTATCAAATTATCAAAGGTCGGGTGTTTTACCGACACTATAGCACACAAGTTAACGATGAGAAACGACTAGTAAAAGATGTTACCAAACGAATATAGAACTGGTTATCAAACCACGTAATATAATGAAAAAAAGTTCTTATACCAAGGCCGTAGCAGACAAGTTATCGAGTGTGGTGGAGGTTTATTACCAATGCTGTAGCACACAAGTTATCGAGGTTCGGGTGTTTACTGACACTATAGCACACAAGTTACCGTGAGAACCAACTAGTAAAATATGTTACCAAACGATTATCATACCGGGTATCAAACTAGTATGATAGTGTAAAAAAGTTTATTACCAAGGCCATAGCGGACAAGTTATCGAATGTGGGGTTTATTGAGCATTTATTACCAGTAGTATAGTATAAAAGTACCCCAATTTGATAAAAATAAACTAATATTATTTATTAGTTGCATTCCAAAACGCAAGTGATTTCAGAAGGTTTATTACCAATGCTATTGCACACAAGTAATCCAGGTGTTTAGCGACACTATAGCACAAAAAAATGTAATAAACAAATTACTAACTGGTTGCACAGGTATGTAGTACCCAAAAAAATTTACTTACTGGTCTGAAAAGAAAAGTTTTGTCTCGGTTGTAATCGCAAATTAGCTTCATCATAAAAAATCCGCTGTCACCACTGCATAAAAAGAATAACTTTGAGCAAAATAAATACAACATAGAGCAAACAGTTAAAAAGGCCAGATGTAAGATAACAAATAATGAAGTGTTTGAGTGTTCATACTCTCTTTCTGTGTTGCATACACTTTGGAAAACAGTTTGCATTTCACGGATGTTGATGGGTGAATTCTTATATGCCAAACTGAAAGCCATCTTGAAATTGTTGATTACAAAGACAGCTTCATCTTCAACCAGATGAAACTTCCTATTTGCCATTATAACTTCGAAAACTTTTCTCTTGAAGTTTACAACCACGAGATAGTAGAAACCTGACGTGAACAAAGGCAAGTGTACCTATAAAACAATAAAAAATTGTATGAAAAGCATATCATAGAAAAAGTGTTTGAAAAAAATCGAAGCAAATAAACACTACGAGTAGAAGTTACCAAGGGTAAAGGATAACGAATTCTACTGGATATTCGATGATATAACCAAGTCCGCTAGCATTAGCTCTTAGAAACTACTAAAAAAGGTTATTACCATTTATTTTCGAAAACAAAATTACAACAGAAATCTGATGTAGATTTCCATGCTGTTGAATAAAAGCTTGTGTGAAAGCAAAACAAAAAATACTAGAAATACTAAAGGGCACAATTAAAAGTTAAATAAAGTTCTTGAAAATAATAAATGTTTTCCCCACAGTTTACAAAAAAATATGATGTGCTCGCGTTAGAAAACTTACCAGATCCATAGTGTCAAGCATGAAACCCAACATGCCATTTGACAAAAATTTTGATAGTGTCCCTGGATTTTCAGATTCCTTTTGGAATAGTTCCTTGAGAATTTTTTTCCATATACAGACAGTAGAAAAAAGAAGATATTAGACCGCACATATCTTAGTATGAAATCAAAAAAAATGTGATAACAAAAAATTTGCACTTCATCAAGTTTGCATGACAGATGTAAAAGAACTTACAGCGATGTTGCACTCGAAAATATATCTTTTCCAGTGTCCTTCTGGCAGAATACCAAGCTTCTTCTTCTCAATGTCTTCAACCATGACTGCTTTGCCTAACACGTTGACAACGTATTTGTGCACTCTTCCGTACACCATCATGCTCAAACCGAGAACCCTGTGCTCAGCCCATGTAGAACCCATGACAACGACATGAGTGCTGCATGTGCAAAACAAATGATGAAAAATAACACACTATGTAACATCCCAATTTTCACAAAAATTTAAAACTTTTCATTTGCATCATGCATCATGTCATTGCATCATTGTTTGCATTGTGTTTGAATTCAATTATGAAATTTAGAGAATTTATCTCCAAAAACCTAAATTGCAAAGTAATCTGCAGATGCCTTCTCAAATTATTTCAAATTTTCAAATAAAGATTTTGAAAATTATATCCCCAATACATGCTAAACATGTGGGCATGTTTTTACAAATTTATTGAAAGTGGTTTGAGTGAATTCGAGTTTGAAATACAAAAGTTATTTGAAATTGAGTAAAAACAGAAAAGAAAAACAGATTCTGGAAAAAAAAAATAGGACGCACCTATCTACCGCTCAGCGCAGCAAGTAGCAGCCCAGCAGCCCAACCCCGGCCCCTCTCCCCTTTCTCTCACCGCCATGCGGGCCCCGCCCTCGACGTCATGGATGACATCATCATCTTCATCTTCCCGTGCACGAAAAGGACACCGAAACCCTAGCCTAATCCGGACCAAATTCGTTGAGATTCGCAGCACGATTCGCACGGACTCCTGCCCCCATATATACCCCAGAACTCCGCCTCCAAAAGCCCCCAATCAATTCAATCTACGAGCCGCCAGGCTGCTCGTACGCAAGCCCGCCGTGCCGCCATTGCCGCCGCCATATTTCACAAATCCCGGTGAGCACCGTCGATCTCGAGCTCTCTCTCCTGTCCCAATCTCCTTCTTACGTCCTTGCGCATCCTCTAATTTTGCGCATTATTTTTCTTCGAGCTCCAGCGCGACGTGAGCTTCCTCGACACCACCACCGGCCGCGGAAGCAGCTCCGGCAAGCGACACAAGGAGGAGAAGGACACCCGCGACATCATAGACTCCGTCATCAGCTTCGCCGCGACGCCCTGCACCCCGTGGTATGCGCCAAGTCCTCTTGTTCACGCTATTTAGAACTCCGGCATAGTTCCGGCGATGGCGCCACCGTGGAACCTAGGTTTCCGGCGCTGCTCCGGCCGGCAGCGCCGCCACTTTGTGGTCGTTTAGATCTGGACCGTAGGATCGTCCGTGTACGTCCAGGATTAGATCGCGCTGCGAACCGGTACCAGCCAACGGAGGAGCGCCACGTCGACAAGCTGCCCACGAAGCCGCGCCGCGTCCGTCCGCGTTCGTCCGCATCCGTCCGCGCCCGCATCTGCCCGCGAAGAAGACGCGCTCCAATCGGAAGACGCCACGTCAACCAGGGACTTCAGCGCGAGGAATCTTTCTGTTTTCTTTACGTTTTAGCCCCTGCGCATCACAGATTAGTCCCTGGATTTTAGATTCATTATTAATTTTTATTCCTTTAGCCAAAATTTATGAAATTTATATTTTTGGAAAGCTAATAATGTGTAGAAACTTTCTGTAGGCTAATTGAGGTTTGGACGAAATTAATTTAGATAAATTTTAAAAATGGTTTAATTGATATTTTGGCTATAACTTAATTATAAAAATTGATAATTGAGCAAAATATTTTGCTATATTTTTGTTTGTATAAGTAATGGCCGTAGTATTGCTCTAGTATTTTTGTATAAGTATTTTCCTATGTTTTTGCATGTATTTTGTTTTTATTGCTTTTAGGTGTTATTTTAATAAGTAATTATATTAAAATTGTTCTCCACATTAATTTTCGAATAGAAAATTTAGCTAAGTAATTATGACCATGTTATATGCAATATAACTTAGAAATATTTCACCCCACCGAAATATTTCTTCCTTAGAAAATTTTGGGTAATAAAATGTTGAGAACACTTAGAATTTTTCCTTAGAAATTTTCAACACATTAAAAATGCTAAACTTGTCCTTAGAAATTTTTAGTATCTAGAAAACTTAGTTATTTCCTTAGAAATTATTCTAAGTACTTGCTATAACAAATGTTGGTCCTTAGAAAAATTCATCAACTATTGCTATCATACCTTTTTCCTTAGAAAATTTTAGCACTTCTTATTTTGTTTACTTTCCTTAGAAATTATTTTGGACTTGATGTGTTAGTTTTAGTCCTTAGTTAAATTTCGACCCAAGTGTTAGGATCTTGGTCCTTAGTCATTTTTGGACCTTCTTGATTGTCTTGTTTTAACTTAGAATTATTTCATGGCATGGCATGCATGCATCTCTAGTCCTTAGAAATTTTGCACATCATGCATGACATATTTTTCCTTAGAAGTTTTATGAAACTTGTTTGTTCATTATGTATTGTTTGTTGTGTTAGAATCTCCGGAGGGAAACGAAGACTGTTGCAATTGCTGTTGCTATTCTGCTTGTTGCCAAGGCAAGTGGCACACCCCATAAATTTCCTAAGTATTTTTCTATGCATGACTTAGTGTATTTCTTATATGCATGTGTAGGATAGTATTGCTATGCTAAAACTACTATCTCCTTTACACTAGTTGTGTCTAGAATCCTATGATAACTTGGTAGAATTATTGATGCTATGCAAAGTGTTTTATTGAAAGTTAAATTCTACTAAGTTAATTTATCACCTGGGTGGATTTGGGATTGCATGGCTGTCAGAGTTGAGTGTTTATTCACTTGTGGATTGCCACCCAGGATTAAAGGGACCAATGTTTCTCTAAGTGAAGTTGCTTACCGTGCAGCCATTAGTCAAATGGGCTCTGGCTAGATGGATTAAGTTGCGTGGACTCCTCCCGGCTTGACAAGCAGATGTAGAGGATGTAGGAGGGAACGGGTCAAGCCGGTATGGGATGGGAATATGCTTCTGAAAAGTCTCGTCTCAACTCTCTCCTTTTCCTTAGCACAAATTGAGTGCTTGAGGATAGTTTGGGTTTGTTGGGTCTAATGGTGAAAGTGCACAACCTCTGCAGAGTTAAAACTAAGTACTTAGCCGTGTCCCCGGTTACGGACAATTGAAGCAGCTGATCAAGGATGGCAACGGAGGCTCCCAACATCTTTTTCTCTAAGTAAAATTTTGATGGGTGAACAAGGGTAGAAGAGACTATGGATTTCATGCCATAGTCTCAAACTTTGAAGAAAATGTTTTACAAAGTGTTAGGCAAAATTGGCTTTTATGCAAAATAGCCTTGAACTCCACCAGCCAAATATGCATATAGGCTATAGAGTTATTCCATTAAGTGTCCACATAGTGTCACTTGCCAGATCCATTTTTAATGGTATCTGACCCACTCTGTTGCAAATATTATTTTGTTGCAGACTTTTCTGACGATGAGTAAGGTCACGTTTGGGTTTCGAGTCTACAACCAACATGTTTTCGCCTGTGGCGCATCATGAAGAATGGAGGCTCATTGAAGATTTATTTCCGCTGCTTTATTTGTTTTGAGCTAGCTATAAGCTATGCAAAGATGTATCGAACCATTTATTTTTCCAAGTCTGGATCATTCGTGTAATAATTGATACAATGTTGTGATATTCATCTTAAACTGTGTGTGCAAATGAAACGATCCAGGGGTTTGCACTATACACAGGTACCTTGCCATTTTCTAAGTGCAGGTACACTACAGATGGTATCAGAGCATAGTGTTGCCTGTAGGATCGAAACCCTAGGTTTGGTTAGAAATAAGTTGGCCAAAAACTTAATTTATTTACTAAGTATAAAATGCTTCTATGATATATTCTTGCTTTTTCTTCTAAGTACTCGTAATTCTTTACTTATGCATTTATCTCATACTTGTTTCTTCCTAAACTAAAGGATGACGAAGAGGTTCGAGTACATTGACGAGGAGGACTACCCGGTGACCCGCTTCGGCAGCATCATGTTCGACATCCTCAAGCACCTGAAGCTACCTACACCCATGATCAAGGGATGCATCTTGAAGAAGTTCAAAAGAGAAGGCCTTTGGGGAATCAGGGTGTTTCAACAAGGACGTGAAGGCGAAGCACCCATTGAGTACAGAGTAATGGGAGTCTCCATGGAGAGAGGAATCGACATCATCATGCAACACGTGATAGCTTGCCTTTGTGGACGCTACTCCAAGAATTGGAGGGGCACTACTCCTTCCTTTTGGAAGGCGTGACGATGAAGGATCACCCTTCTGCTACGGCACCGAGAACATGGGCAAAGATGAGTTCGTGAGCGACTATTTCCAAGGCTTAGAACTCTTAGTCCATGATCTTTACTTTGATACCAGTGAGGAACTCCACAAGAATGATGAGCTTTGCGCCCAAGTCCAAGTGAATGATGAGAAGATAAAAGAGCAAGAAGAGAAGACCAAGGAGCTAGAAGAGAAGTTCAAGGCCCAAGAGAAGAAATTCATAAGTCAAGAGAAGAGAGTCAAGCAAAGAAACAAGCAAATAAGGGACTTGAAGGAAGAACTCTCCACCAATGATGTGGAGCTTGAAGCTGATTGTGACTTGATCAAGCGACTTCGTGCTGAGAAGAAGGAACTCCAAGAGAGAAACGCAGAATTGGAGAAGGAAGTGAAGGATCTCAGAAGCGTGCTCATTCAGGAAGGCTTTGAAATCCAAGAATTTGAAGAAGAAGTAGATGAAGGCACCATGATTGAGGACTAGGATAGTTAGTGAGACTACCATTTTACCTTACGCACCATTTTACCTTACGCCTTTTAAATTTCGAATTTTAGTTTGGAACTACCAACTTGTGGTAGGACAATACCTAGTACCCTTTGATGTTAGTGCGAATTGAGAATTTTGGAGTTGAAGTTTTGCTTGATGTGTTGTTTGATTGCTTTCTATGTGATGCTTGTATGGGTAGAATTATTTCTCATAGACCTGTCTATCTTTTACTCACCTATGCTAAAACCACAGATGCCTCCCCGTCGTGACAACACCAACAACAACAACAACAACAACAACAACAACGAAGCTATGATGCAACAGATGATGGCAGCCCAGACTCAGCTGATGACCATGATGGCACAATTCATGGCAAATCAACATGGACCTCCACCACCACCTCCTCCCCAAGTGGACAGACTTGCCAGGTTCTTAGGCTTAGGCCAAACAAGTTCTCAACTACAACTGACCCAATTGTGGCTGATGACTGGCTGCGTTCTGTGCAAAAGGATCTGGTGACAGCTGAATGTGAAGATGCTGAGAAAATTAGGTTCACCGCACATCTGCTTGAAGGACCTGCAGCCCAATGGTGGGAAACTTATCAGATTACTCACCCATTGGACACTTTGACTTGGGAGGAATTCAAGGAAGGATTTCGTAATGCTCATATCTCCACAGGCATTATGAATCTGAAACAGGAAGAGTTCCGCAATCTGCGTCAGGGAACAGAAGTCTTAAGGAGTACATGGATGACTTTCATGCCTTGTCTCGATATGCTCCAGAGGACGTTGACACAGATGTAAAGAGGAAGGCTAAATTTCTCAAGGGCTAAGTGATGAGCTGAAGATACCTTTGACTGTGGCCTATGCTCCAACTTATCAGACACTTCTTGATCAGGCAATCACCCTTGAGGATAGCATGAAGAAAGCTGAAAACAGGAAGAGGAAGATGAATTCAAACAAGCACCACTCTGAACCCTCATTTAAGAAGCACTTTGTTCATGATGGGAACCATGGTCATAAACATGGGAACCACAATGGGGGCAACTTTCACAAACCCCATGCTCACAATCACAATGGAGGATTCAAGGGAAACAATGGAGGATCAAATGGAGGACACAGGGGAAATGGACATGCTGGACATAACCATAACAATGGACAGCATCGCCCAAATTCTGAACCCAGGAAGGATCTCAGCCAAGTGCTTTGCTTCAAGTGCAACAACAAGGGCCATTATGCCACAGATTGCCCTGAGAAGAGAGTGGACACTCCTACCAAGCCCAATCCTTTCAACAAGGGACATGTGAACCACATCAATGTTGAAGAAGTCTATGATGAACCTGATGCTGTGATTGGTACGTTCCTAATCAACTCTTGCCCAGCATTAGTTTTATTTGATACCGGAGCATCGCATTCATTCATTTCAAGAGAATTTGTAAACAAGCATGGGCTAGTTGAGGAAACCATAGGCAAACCAATTAGAGTAAGCTCTCCTGGCGGAGAAATGTTAGTAAACTCTGGGTGTAGACAACTTAACCTTGAGATTGGAAAGCACCAGTTTCCCGCAAACCTAATCATCCTAGAAACCCAAGGTCTAGACGTCATTCTGGGAATGGATTGGATGACTCATTTCGAGGGATCATAGACTGTGCAAACAGAGCAATCACCCTCACCACTCCAGAAAAGAAGAAGATCAGATTCAAGTCAAAATTTGAAATGAAGAAGTTTAGGTTAATTCTCTTAAGGGGGTTAGCCTCGGTGATGTGCTCATAGTAAGGGAATACCCAGATGTGTTTCCTGAGAACTACCGGGAATGCCACCCGATAGAGATGTTGAGTTTCTCATTGAGCTTAAACCAGGCACAGGGCCAATAGCCAAGAGGCCATACCCAATGGCGACAGAGGAACTGAAAGAGCTCAAGAAACAGTTGGAGGAACAGTTGCAGAAAGGTTTTATCCGTCCAAGTTCTTCACCTTGGGGAGCACCAATCTTGTTTGTTGAGAAGAAAGACAGTACTCAGAGGCTAGTCACGGACTATAGAGCTTTAAATGAAGTAACCATTAAGAACAAATACCCACTCCCTAGAATCAACGACCTCTTTGATCAATTGAAAGGAGCCTGTGTGTTCTCAAAGATTGATCTCAGATCTGGATACTTTCAGATGAAGGTTAGAGAGTTGGACATACCTAAGACTGCTTTCACCACCCGGTACGGTCTGTATGAGTACACAGTTATGCCTTTTGGCTTAACCAATGCGCCGGCATACTTCATGAATATGATGAATAAAGTGTTCATGGATTTCTTAGACAAGTTTGTCGTTGTGTTCATCGATGACATCTTGATCTACTCCAAAAGCCACAAGGAACATGAGGAACATCTACGTCAAGTTTTACAAAGACTTAGAGAGCACAAATTGTATGGCAAGTTCAGCAAATGTGAGTTTTGGCTGGAACAAGTAGGATTCCTAGGACACATTGTGTCTAAGGATGGAATAGCAGTAGACCCTGAAAAGGTTTCGGCAGTAACCAACTGGGAGTCGCCCAAGAATGTGGGAGAATCCGTAGTTTTCTGGGACTAGCAGGATACTATAGGAGATTCATTGAAAATTTCTCCAAAATTGCTAAGGCCTTAACAGAATTGCTACAAAAGGGCAAGAAGTTTGTGTGGACCGAAGAATGTGAAACTAGTTTTCAAGAATTGAAGAAACGTTTAGTATCAGCACCTATTCTATGTTTACCAGATCTAGAGAAAGATTTCCAAGTGTACTGCGATGCTTCACATCGAGGACTTGGAGGTGTGTTGATGCAAGAAGGCAAAGTGGTGTCATATGCCTCAAGGCAGCTCAAGAAGCATGAGTCAACTACCCCACACATGACTTAGAATTAGCAGCAGTAGTACATGCCCTGAAGATATGGAGGCCCTATCTTATGGAAAGCGTTGTGAAGTATTCACGGACCATAAAAGTCTTAAATACTTCTTCACACAGAAGGAAATGAACATGCGACAAAGGAGATGGCTGGAATTGATTAAGGACTATGACCTGAGTTTGCAATACCACCCAGGAAAAGCCAATGTAGTAGCTGATGCCTTAAGCCGTAAAACTTATGTTAACGGACTCACGGCAGGGGAATTGCCAGAAGACTATGCAGGGATTCAAGGATCTTAGGTTGGAGATAGTACCTGAAGGTTTTGTAGCATCTCTAGAAGTGCAACCACTTTTGATGGACAAAATCAAGGAGGCCAAAAAGGAGACAAAGTGATGGAAGAAATCAAGAAAAATTTAGGTGAAGGCAAGGCCAAAGGTTTTCGACTAGATGAAGAAGGCATAGTATGGTTCATGAAACGATTTGTGTTCCAGAAGAT
Organism: Poa pratensis; assembly: GCA_947311845.1. NCBI lineage: Eukaryota > Viridiplantae > Streptophyta > Magnoliopsida > Poales > Poaceae > Poa > Poa pratensis. The sequence continues at coordinate 1,149,253 of CAMZMU010000126.1, read as the reverse complement.
GTAGATCTCAGAAAGTTGATACTTCAGAAGCCCATGATTCACCTTACTCCATACACCCGGGTAACACCAAGATGTATATGGATGTGAAGGAGAGGTTTTGGTGGAACAATTTGAAAAGAGATATTGCTGAATATATTGCCAAGTGTGATGTGTGTAGCCGTGTAAAAGCTGAGCATCAGAAGCCAGCAGGGTTACTTCAACCTTTGCCAGTACCCGACTGGAAATGGGATCAGATTGGGATGGACTTCATCACAGGTCTACCCAGAACCAAGTCTGGTTATGATTCTATTTGGGTTATTGTTGATCGTTTGACCAAGGTAGCTCATTTCGTGCCTGTGAAGACAACTTACACAAGTGCCAAGCTAGCAGATATTTACATGAAGAGAATAGTATGTTTGCATGGAGTTCCAAAGAAGATTGTGTCAGATAGAGGCACTCAATTCACTTCACATTTCTGGAAGCAGTTACATGAAGTCCTTGGAACTAGGCTAGAGTTTAGCACAGCTTTTCACCCCCAGACTGATGGACAGACTGAAAGGGTAAATCAAATCCTGGAGGACATGCTGAGAGCATGTGCATTAGACTATAAGTCTAGTTGGGATGATAATCTCCCATATGCTGAGTTCTCTTATAATAATAGTTATCAAGCCAGCATAGAGATGTCACCATTTGAAGCACTGTATGGAAGGAAATGCACCACCCCACTTTTGTGGAGTGGAGTAGGAGAAAGAAGTCTGTTTGGTCCTGATATAATCGAAGAAGCTGAAGAAAAGGTTAGGCTGATTAAGGACAGATTGAAGGCAGCTCAATCTAGGCAGAAAAGTTATGCTGATTCCAAACGGAGAGAAGTCACTTATGAATTGGAGATAGAGCCTATCTTAGAGTCTCACCCCTTCGTGGAGTGAAGAGGTTTGGAATCAAAGGAAAACTGTCACCAAGGTTTATTGGACCTTATAAAGTTTTGTCACGTAAAGGAGAAGTGGCTTATGAATTGGAACTACCGGAAGCACTTTCCGCAGTTCACAATGTTTTCCATGTTAGTCAGCTGAAGAAGTGTCACCCTGAAATGGCAGAAACTCCGCTGAGGATACAGTGCCACTAGAAGAAGTTCAGCTGGAAAGTGATCTCACCTATGAGGAAAAACCCATAAAAATTTTGGAGACAGCAGAGAGAATTACCAGAACCAAGACTATCAAATTTGCAAAGTACAATGGAATCATCATTCAGAGGAAGAAGCAACTTGGGAAAGAGAAGATGACCTTAGAGAAGAACATCCTCACCTATTTGCTAGCCAAACCGAATCTCGAGGGCGAGATTCATCTTAAGGGGGTTAGGTTTGTAACATCCCAATTTTCACAAAAATTTAAAACTTTTCATTTGCATCATGCATCATGTCATTGCATCATTGTTTGCATTGTGTTTGAATTCAAATTATGAAATTTAGAGAATTTATCTCCAAAAACCTAAATTGCAAAGTAATCTGCAGATGCCTTCTCAAATTATTTCAAATTTTCAAATAAAGATTTTGAAAATTATATCCCCAATACATGCTAAACATGTGGGCATGTTTTTACAAATTTATTGAAAGTGGTTTGAGTGAATTGAGTTTGAAATACAAAAGTTATTTGAAATTGAGTAAAAACAGAAAAGAAAAACAGATTCTGGAAAAAAAAAATAGGACGCACCTATCTACCGCTCAGCGCAGCAAGTAGCAGCCCAGCAGCCCAACCCCGGCCCCTCTCCCCTTTCTCTCACCGCCATGCGGGCCCCGCCCTCGACGTCATGGATGACATCATCATCTTCATCTTCCCGTGCACGAAAAGGACACCGAAACCCTAGCCTAATCCGGACCAAATTCGTTGAGATTCGCAGCACGATTCGCACGGACTCCTGCCCCATATATACCCCAGAACTCCGCCTCCAAAAGCCCCCAATCAATTCAATCTACGAGCCGCCAGGCTGCTCGTACGCAAGCCCGCCGTGCCGCCATTGCCGCCGCCATATTTCACAAATCCCGGTGAGCACCGTCGATCTCGAGCTCTCTCTCCTGTCCCAATCTCCTTCTTACGTCCTTGCGCATCCTCTAATTTTGCGCATTATTTTTCTTCGAGCTCCAGCGCGACGTGAGCTTCCTCGACACCACCACCGGCCGCGGAAGCAGCTCCGGCAAGCGACACAAGGAGGAGAAGGACACCCGCGACATCATAGACTCCGTCATCAGCTTCGCCGCGACGCCCTGCACCCCGTGGTATGCGCCAAGTCCTCTTGTTCACGCTATTTAGAACTCCGGCATAGTTCCGGCGATGGCGCCACCGTGGAACCTAGGTTTCCGGCGCTGCTCCGGCCGGCAGCGCCGCCACTTTGTGGTCGTTTAGATCTGGACCGTAGGATCGTCCGTGTACGTCCAGGATTAGATCGCGCTGCGAACCGGTACCAGCCAACGGAGGAGCGCCACGTCGACAAGCTGCCCACGAAGCCGCGCCGCGTCCGTCCGCGTTCGTCCGCATCCGTCCGCGCCCGCATCTGCCCGCGAAGAAGACGCGCTCCAATCGGAAGACGCCACGTCAACCAGGGACTTCAGCGCGAGGAATCTTTCTGTTTTCTTTACGTTTTAGCCCCTGCGCATCACAGATTAGTCCCTGGATTTTAGATTCATTATTAATTTTTATTCCTTTAGCCAAAATTTATGAAATTTATATTTTTGGAAAGCTAATAATGTGTAGAAACTTTCTGTAGGCCTAATTCGAGGTTTGGACGAAATTAAATTAGATAAATTTTAAAAATGGTTTAATTGATATTTTGGCTATAACTTAATTATAAAAATTGATAATTGAGCAAAATATTTTGCTATATTTTTGTTTGTATAAGTAATGGCCGTAGTATTGCTCTAGTATTTTTGTATAAGTATTTTCCTATGTTTTTGCATGTATTTTGTTTTTATTGCTTTTAGGTGTTATTTTAATAAGTAATTTATATTAAAAATTGTTCTCCACATTAATTTTCGAATAGAAAATTTAGCTAAGTAATTATGACCATGTTATATGCAATATAACTTAGAAATATTTCACCCCACCGAAATATTTCTTCCTTAGAAAATTTTGGGTAATAAAATGTTGAGAACACTTAGAATTTTTCCTTAGAAATTTTCAACACATTAAAAATTGCTAAACTTGTCCTTAGAAATTTTTAGTATCTAGAAAACTTAGTTATTTCCTTAGAAATTATTCTAAGTACTTGCTATAACAAATGTTGGTCCTTAGAAAAATTCGTCAACTATTGCTATCATACCTTTTTCCTTAGAAAATTTTAGCACTTCTTATTTGGTTTACCTTCCTTAGAAATTATTTTGGACTTGATGTGTTAGTTTTAGTCCTTAGTTAATTTTCGACCCAAGTGTTAGGATCTTGGTCCTTAGTCATTTTTGGACCTTCTTGATTGTCTTGTTTCAACTTAGAATTATTTCATGGCATGGCATGCATGCATCTCTAGTCCTTAGAAATTTTGCACATCATGCATGACATATTTTTCCTTAGAAGTTTTATGAAACTTGTTTGTTCATTATGTATTGTTTGTTGTGTTAGAATCTCCGGAGGGAAACGAAGACTGTTCCAATTGCTGTTGCTATTCTGCTTGTTGCCAAGGCAAGTGGCACACCCCCATAAATTTCCTAAGTATTTTTCTATGCATGACTTAGTGTATTTCCTTATATGCATGTGTAGGATAGTATTGCTATGCTAAAACTACTATCTCCTTTACACTAGTTGTGTCTAGAATCCTATGGATAACTTGGTAGAATTATTGATGCTATGCAAAAGTGTTTTATTGAAAAGTTAAATTCTACTAAGTAATTTATCACCTGGGTGGATTTGGGCTTGCATGGCTGTCAGAGTTGAGTGTTTATTCACTTGTGGATTGCCACCCAGGGTATTAAAGGGACCAATGTTTCTCTAAGTGAAGTTGCTTACCGTGCAGCCATTAGTCAAATGGGCTCTGGCTAGATGGATTAAGTTGCGTGGACTCCTCCCGGCTTGACAAGCAGATGTAGAGGATGTAGGAGGGAACGGGTCAAGCCGGTATGGGATGGGGAATATGCTTCTGAAAAGTCTCGTCTCAACTCTCTCCTTTTCCTTAGCACAATTTGAGTGCTTGAGGATAGTTTGGGTTTGTTGGGTCTAATGGTGAAAGTGCACAACCTCTGCAGAGTTAAAAACTAAGTACTTAGCCGTGTCCCCGGTTACGGACAATTGAAGCAGCTGATCAAGGATGGCAACGGAGGCTCCCAACATCTCTTTTCTCTAAGTAAAATTTTGATGGGTGAACAAGGGTAGAAGAGACTATGGATTTCATGCCATAGAGTCTCAAACTTTGAAGAAAATGTTTTACAAAGTGTTAGGCAAAATTGGCTTTTATGCAAAATAAGCCTTGAACTCCACCAGCCAAATATGCATATAGGCTATAGAGTTATTCCATTAATTGTCCACATAGTGTCACTTGCCAGATCCATTTTTAATGGTATCTGACCCACTCTGTTGCAAATATTATTTTGTTGCAGACTTTTCTGACGATGAGTAAGGTCACGTTTGGGTTTCGAGTCTACAACCAACATGTTTTCGCCTGTGGCGCATCATGAAGAATGGAGGCTCATTGAAGATTTTATTTCCGCTGCTTTATTTGTTTTGAGCTAGCTATAAGCTATGCAAAGATGTATCGAACCATTTATTTTCCAAGTCTGGATCATTCGTGTAATAATTGATACAATGTTGTGATATTCATCTTAAACTGTGTGTGCAAATGAAACGATCCAGGGGTTTGCACTATACACAGGTACCTTGCCATTTTCTAAGTGCAGGTACACTACACACTATTATCAGTAAAAAAGAAAATAAGGGGCAGTGAACAAAAATAAAAACTGTAAGTTCATATCTCAGTTCAAAAAATGATGTAAGAGGATGAAAAGTTCTGGTTTAAAAAAAATTCTTACGTTTTCGATTTTACAGTCTTTGGTGTCCTCGCAATGATGTCATTGAACACCTCGCTTTCCACAATCGTTGACTTGAATGATGAAACCATTTCCTGATACCTGACATCAGAGTAATCGATGTTATTGGTTGCTTGGCTTGCAGCTTGGCAGTTAAGCTTCCTTGCATGGTACTCCTGCTCAGCTTTTATTGTAGAATTCACAAGCTCCCTCTCAAACTCTTCTTCAGTGTACATGTACTGAGGGCTACCAAGATTGGTTGTAGTATCTAATGAATTTTCAATGAAAGCATGACCAGATGGTTGTCCAGCGTGTTGGGTAGTGGCTCCAGCAAATGATTCAACTGGTCCTGATTTATGGACATCGCTATAATTTTGACAGTCCATTTGCAGCATCCTTGTTCTTTTCTTTAGTGCGATGCAGTTTATGGCATCATCGTTGGTTGACAACCAGGAAGGTCTCTTATTTTCTATTGATGACATCATTGATGGAGATGACATGAACAGTTCGTTAAAAATCTCAACCTTTTCTTCAGTGCTGCATATTTTTTTCAGTCATCAGACTACGCATTCTGCCCTCCACAGCTGATTCTTCAAGAATGTATGCCAGAATATCAAACACCATTGCTGGGGTTTCCTCCTCATAGCTTATGTCAATCTTCTGTGGATACATGGATTGCAGGAGGCTGTGATTGTATGGTGGAATCTCAAATCCATCTTCTAAGGGCATAGTTTCAATTGAATTCAATATACTTTGCATGGTTGGAAAATGTCCATTGCGGCAAGCTTCTTCATCTAGACCCTGAATTACCTGGTCACTAGGGACAGGTAACAGAAAAAAAATTGTAGCTCGCCTTCGAAAACAACTTGTCCGCAACTAGCAGGGTTGGTAACATTTGGTAGCTCAACTTTGCGTGCCTGTTCTTCGTTACTAGCACTTTTGGTAACATGTGAACTAGCTACCAGCTTCAAACCGGCTCCAATATTTCCAGAATTACTTGTCTCTGCAGCAAACAGCTGAACACTGGGTTTGGAATGAGTGGACTCCAAATGTTTAGTTGGAGCAAGCTCACCAAACAAACAAGACTCTGCTTTATTGGACTGAAAAATTTCTGGTAGCTCGCCTTGGAAAACTTGTTGTCCGCAACTAGCAGGGTTGGTAGCATTTGGTACCTCGACTTTGAGTGCTTGTTTTTCGTGACTATCACTTTTGGTGACATCTGAACTAGCTACCAGCTTCAAACCTGCTTCAATATTTTGAGAACCACTTGTCTCTGCAGCAAACATCTGAACACTGGGTTTGGAATGAGTTGACTTCAAATGGTCAGTTGTAGCAAGCTTGTCAAACAAACAAGACTCTGCTATCATGGACTGAGGAGGAGCCATCCGAGTTTTAAAGCTTCCCTCGTTATGATATGGAGGTTGATTGAAAGGTAAAAGCTTAAGGACATTGATGATATTCTCAAACAATATAGACTGAACAGACTCGACTATATCTTTTTGCATGTTTGAAATGATGATAGGAAGCTGTTCATTTACCTAACACATAAAAAACAAAAGGTAGATGTGAAAACAAATGAAATGTTTTAATTGAGAAAAAAGTCACCAGCATGCATACACTGTAAACTGAACATAAAGGTTGGAGTGGGTTGGGGGGTGGGGGCATGCTTCATACCACTTTGTGTTGTTCCACTGGACAGACTGATAACACAAAGTGTAGAAGATCATCGTATGATTTATTGGCCATCACATCTGTTGGAGTAGAGTTGCGTGCAAATGGGGTGTTGCACACATCTTTTATCTATGCAAAAAAAGAAAAATGACATGAATTAACTATAGAATCATGTCACGGGGAAAAAGACAGAAATGGTAAATTCCTCATGACGGTACACAAAAACAAAATCATGCAAAAAGGTACCTTTAATTTCCCATATGAACGAGCATTCCATGAAATGCAATCCATCGCCTCAATGTCATTTACCATTTCGGTTGTCCATACAGACACATGAGGCAAATTTCTCTCTAGACGAAGCGGAACTATACTACAGTCCAAAAACTCCAGGTAGAAGATCTGTGAATAGTTTTAGATGATATGTCAATATGGAACACGAAGGAAAGGGATTGATGCTGCTTACAAATTCAACTACTAAAAGAAACCATAAGAACATAAAATGAGTGGATAATGCAAAGAAAAGGATTAAAGAAGATTATATTACCAATAGAGAAAGAAGATTTCCTCCAAGCACTGTTGTCAAGCCATCGTTGTATGCCTCGATGGATGATATTAATTTTTCGAGTACAGCAGCAGAGAAATCAAAAGTCGCAATCTCATCTGGTTCTCTGAATATATGCAAATAATCCGGACTGACGATATCATAGCTTGAAGGACAGAGAAAGGCTGTCATGGCATACATACCAAACACAATCTTGAAGAGATCACCTTCTAAATCTGCTGCCATCATTTTGTCGAGCTCGTTGATGGTTGGGTATGTGCCCTTGCACTTTGTGACGCTAGCAATCAACTGCCTCAATGCTAAATCAACTTTCTCACCGATATGTCTGCCGCCAATGGGTGTACCAAGAACTTTGTGGATGACTAATGAAGTAAGAATGAATGAAGGTCCATTTGGAAGATTGAAAGTTCGTGATCGTGCATCAAATTTGGATACAAGGTAACATATCAATCCTCGAGGTAAAACTTCACACTTAATTCCAAGGAGGTGACCAAAACCAATACTATAGACTAGTTCACGCTGTTTCACTGTAAGCCGACGAACAACCCGTAGGAACTTTTGCAGGGAAAACTTGGAGTAGAACTCCTAATAAACACATAGAACCAGAAACACGAATTAAAAATCAGGTACTAATTTCATGCTTGAGAACGCTATAACAAATACTTTGAGCACATAAAACCAACAAGTCCACAAATTGAAACAAAAATGACAGTAAAAAAGGTACAGAGTGCTTACAGATTTTGCATTACATTGTACGTCCATGTCTGCTTCTTTTTGACTGAACCAATCCCCCTCCCTCTCCAACAAAGCAGAGCAAAAATGATATCCTTAGCTCGTCAAGTATATTACTCAACTGTTGTATGTAATTTTGACTACCTGCACATCACATCCCAGAAAAGAAAAAAGAAAAAACAATTAAAAACTGCTGCTCCATCAGATACAAAAACAAAACTTAGCGTAAGGAAGATGAAACAAAAATCCCATGCTAAAAAATCATCCAAACCAGGGATCAGGACAGGGCATGCAATTTAGGTGAGCAACTTTTTATTGAATAACCAGGGGGTGCCCAACAAAAATCAAGGCACAAAACACCCAAAAGAAATTCCGACTGTAGAACATATAAATCATCTTGATAGAAAAAGAAAGGGGAAAGGAGCTAAGAAAATTGAAATCACACCTATGTCCGCACCACTGGAGGAGAAAAAATAGTCAAATATTCTTCCATTCCCCCATATTCACGAGTTCGAACGGAGGAACAGATCTGAGGAACAGATATGGGGGAGCAGCAAAACTGGCTATTTCCCCACCCCCCTCCCGTTCTCCACCCCTCTCTATCCTCGGGTTGAAGCGCAGGTGGTTGGAAGGAGGGTTTCGTCGTCTCCTGGGGAGGAAATAAACAAGGCAGAAGGGGGAGAAATGGAGGAGGATGGGGAAAAAGGCGATGGCAGCTGTGTATCGAAATAATGCAAAAAACACCGCGTAGGAAATAGCAAATTAAAAGATGTCTTGATTCAGAAAAAGAACCACTATGCCCTGCCCAGCAAGAAAGGAAAAAACCCATTGTCCAAAACTAGAAAAGGTAAAGGATAAAAACGCAAACTTACTCGTCTTCTTCCCCGACTAAACCCTCGATCCATTGTCTTCGCTGCCGCAGTTCCTTTATCTTCTCCTCGTGTCATCCCCTACAACGGCGCAGGCTTCACGCCGGAGGGAAAAAAAGGTTTGCCTCACCTCCCAGTCTCCTCTTCAGCAGATCCCCCTCGAACCAAGGTCTGATCTGACTCTGTTTTACCCCAATCTGCAGATCAAAAGCACAGGAGAACAACAGAAGGGAAAAGGCAAAAGGATAGAAAGGGGTAAGAAACACAGCAAAAGAGATGAGCGTATCAGAAAGAGGAATCCAAGTAACGTCCAGGGTGTGAAGCAAACAAGTAAATCACAGGAAAAATTAAGGGAAGAAGAACATCCAGACGAGCCATAAACCACTGATCAGGAAACTAGAACCAAGAAAGAGAAGCAACGATTTTCCATCACAAACACCCAGGTACAATATCAGAATAATGTCCTTAAACCTCACTGTAATCTTACATATATGTTGCACCAGTACTTATTTAATGAACACAGCAATAATAATCATGCATATCATCTAGCACTTCGAGCTCAGAGAAAAATGGTCAGTGAGATCATTGTCTTCATGAAAACACAATCAAAAGAATGTGTATCCCTTGGTATTGATCTTGCTGCTTTATGCGAATTAAACTGCACTGCCAACGAAATCAACAATGTACTTCAATTATGCCTGTGGATAACATGATGATGAGCTGCATTACTTTGGGACTTAAAAAAAGGATATATACGAAATAACTAACTATTATGTATTTACAGATGGAGACTGAAATACAAGAACAGGAAGGCACAGTGAAGGTTGGGCTAGACTCTCCTACAGCAAGACAAATCATTGATTCATTGAACATACGAAACCCGGTTGACACACAAAGATTTTTGAAGAAGTTTAAACAGGTAGATACAGTATAAAAGAAAAACATACGAAACCCGGTTGACATTCCTTTGCAGCAAAAGAAGGTCATCAAAGTTAAACTAGTTGAAGATGCTTAGTACAGCAAAAAAGTAACCTAACACCTGCTTATTTTGTTTCCCTTGCAGGCTTTCATACAGAGACAACGTGATCATTCAGAACAGCTGCAGATTGAGCAGCTAAGAGGGATTGAAGCTAGCATCAGTACTACGTCAACTGGAACAACCAACGTTTCGCAATCAAGAATGGTCACCCACAATCCAGAAAACTACAAATTGATTTGAACGAGGTAAAATCAGCTAAAAAAATTGCAGTAATTATATTTTGACAAAAACTACATGCTTATGTTTCCTCAAGATTTAATTACCCCTGAAACATTCCTTTACAATTTTATTACAGGATGTTAAATGGTCTGCTGAAGAATACGAAGTTCACAATGAAATGAACTTGCCATATATGCAAAGAGAGAATGCATCATGCAATGCTGGTGAAGGAAGCACATCTAACCAACACAGAACTGAATCAAACAACATTGAGGAGGCGGGACAGGAGCCTACCTTTGAAATTGATCTTGAAGAAGCTATGAATCCTCAACCGCCATCTGCAGAAGAAAAAGAAATGGATAAGATGTTCTCAGATGACAGATACGCAACATTAGATGAGATATCTAATGCAGCTACACCACAGCTTGGGATGGAATTCAGTTCAAGAGAGGATGCATTCTTCTTCTTTGCTATTTATGCAAGGAGAATGGGATTTGCAATAAGAAAGGATACAAGCTACGAGTCAAGAGTCAGCAATGCTATCAACAAACAATCATTCACATGCAACAGAAGTAGGACTGATCAATGCAAAGAGAGTGCGCTCAAGAAAAGAAGGACCAACAAGATAGTGCAGACAAGGTGCAGAGTGAAAATGACTGTGAAAGAGGACCGTGGAGTATGGACCATCACAAAAGTAACACTGGAGCATAATCATCCATTAGCACCTTCAGAATGGATCATCAGGTTCATGAGATGCCACAGACAAATGTCTGAATCAGACAAGACCCTAATTAGCATGCTTCAGGAGACAAGGGTGCCGCCACGAAATACTATGAAAATATTCAGGAAAACAGGAGGTAGTTTCAGGGCGATCCCTTTTGACAGTAAGTACATCTACAACAAGGCAGCTAAAGAGAAACAGAAGCTTAAGAACAAAGATATCGATGAGCTACTTAAATGCTTCAAGGAAGAATGTAGCAACAGGCCAGGTTTTACGCACAAAATGCAGGTTGAGGGCAGCGTTGTCAGAAGTGTTTTTTGGACTGATCAAATGGGTAAAGCAAACTACAAGCAATTTGGTCAGTTTATTTCTTTCGACACGACGTTCTCAACAAACCAGTATGGCTTGCCATTTGCGCCTATTATTGGAGTCGATAACTTTGGGAAAACAGTACTATTTGGCGCCGCATTGCTCAAGGATGAAACAGAAGAAACATTTAAGTGGTTGTTCACAGAATTCATCTCAGTAATGGGCAACTACCATCCTGATACAATTATAACCGATCAGTGTGTGGCCATGGGGAATGCAATAAAAGCCATCCTACCATTCACTACACACCGATATTGCAACTTTCACATTGGAAAGAAACTGAAGGAGAAATTGCCGACTTTCTTTGCCTCCCGAGTTCCGTTGTATGATCTGTTGAAAAAGATCATACGGAACTCATTCACCCCACATGAATTTGAAACTGGGTGGTGTGCATTACTACAGAAGTACAACGCCGAGGGCGAGCCACACCTTGACAGGATTTATAAGATAAGAGCAGAGTGGGTGCCAGCGTACTTCATGACAAAAAATTTCCCATTCACATCATCAACTGCAAGAAGTGAAAGCATGAACTCACTGTTCAAGCATTACGTGAAACGCAAGGACTCTATCTCTGCTTTCTTCAAACAATATCTCATAATTCAGGAGAAGAAGCAGGCTGATCTTGACAGGCTCAGGGAGAAGACAGAATTAAAGGAGTCAAGTAACTGGGGATATAACCCGATCGAGAGAGAGGCAATGAAAATATATACGGACCCTATATATGAAAAGTTTGCTGAGGAGATGAAGAAGACAAGTGCTTACAACGTTGAAGTTGTTGAACCAGGGCAACGTTTTCAGTTAATAAGAACAACTAACTACTGGAACGCTGAGTTTCCACAGAGAACATACACTGTTGATGTCACTGATGATGGATCTGAATACGTCTGCTCATGTTTTAAAATGGCAAGAGATGGCATACAATGTTGCCACGCGCTGAGAGTTGCTATATACAACGGCATAACCAATTTGCCTGTCAGTTTCATCAACAAACGGTGGACAACATCAGCTGGGATAGAGCATGCTAACGTGGTTGCATCTACAGACGAAACAGCCGGACAAAAGGCACATCTAGCTGTGAGGCACGCAATAGAAATGAGCAAGGTTTCATATGTATTATCAACAGTTTGCACAGATGACAGATCATATGACTTGTTTGGCGCCGGTGTTGTTCAGCTCAAGAAAACAATAACCGAAGACAGCATGCAGCGGCTTCTTGAACAACAAACAAAACACAGAAAGAGGAGGGCTGTTGATGACCCACTACCAGAACAAGCTCATGTTGCACAGGATGATGATCCATCCATCAATACCAATGCACAACAATCTCGTGTTGCCTGTGACGGTGGCGTGTCTAGCATTAACGACGGAAAGCTAAACCAGCGAAATAACAGCCGTGTTGATGACACACCAGCACAACAAGCAAATGTTGCGCGCAGTGATGGCGCGTGCAGCAAAAACCATACACAACAAGATCATGTTTCAGCCGATGGTGGTGCAACAAGGGATGCTGCTGGATACTTGAACCAACCACTACTGTTCGAACCAGATACAGCTAACAACAGTCCGACAGAGGGTGCAAATGAATCTAGCTACACTGATCCTCCCCAATCAAAAAATCAGGGATTCAATTTGGGGGATAGGCCAAAAAGTCACTATGAGAAAGCTGCACTCAAGAAACAAAAGAAAGAGAGGAAGTGTGGTACTTGCAAAGAACCAGGACACAAACGTACAAACTGCCCTAAGAATAAACAGCTTGTGCAACAACAGCCACCACCAGCTTGAGGATTCAACATGACCATGATGGAGAGATGAAGAGCAGTTACTGCATAAAAGTTTCTACAAGGAAGCAATAGACAAAAGTGGAATCGCAATGCTTCTTATTGTATGCAAGCTATCTTAGAAAATAATATATTTATAATTGATTAGATCATGCTGGGATTTTTATTATAGTATACCACAAATTTACAAGAATAATATTATTACGATCTCTGAATTAAAACAGAAAACGGAGTGAAAAGACTATCTGTGAACTTGAAACAAGAAACATCGACCCTACCTTACAGCTTGTTCCCGCGTAAGAGATCCCTCCAGTTTATTAACCTGTTCCGTTTGTGGTTAAGCCATATCCATGTAAGAACCTTCCTGTACTCTGGAATCTGATCAAAAGTTATTGCGGGGACAACTCGCCCATCCCACAGTTCAAGAAACTTTAGCATGAAGTACCCGCAATCAAGTCTGCCATGGACCATGGAAAAAATGGAATAAGGCTAGTGAGGTGAAAACAAATATATTCAGTGAATAAACTAATCATACGAATAAAATGATACAATGAAACCTAAGGGTATACAATAAAAGAAAAAAAGATTAAAACTGACATGTTTCTTTGTTTTGGGACATCAATATATTCCAGCTCGTAATCCTCAATTTGTTTTGCCGATGTAGAGTAATTAATTTTGTATGCAGTCTTGATGGCATCAACTAAAGAGCTAGCATGTTGAATTAGCGACGCATCATCACTTCCTCGGGCGGAGTCAAGAACCTCAAATCTCTTTGCCTTGAAATTCAATCCCAATGTATACCAATGACCTATCGGTTTCTCACTCGTGCCAAGCTTTTGTAGGACAGCAAACATGAGCTGTGATAAAAAAATAAAATTGTGAGAACTGTATATAATAGCCATTATAAGAAGATTGTACCCCAGCCCCTTACAAAAAAATTGTAAACACATTGTAGGAAGGGTAACTAAACAAAAGATTCTGAAAATAACACACTAAAAATGTAAAAAACGTACCAGATTCTTGTGGCTAAGTTTATAGTCCTTATCTCTCCCGAAGTTCTGTTGAACTACTCTAGAATGGAATTTGTGCTCAAGAAGATGTTCGGTTAATATATATGGGAATATTATCTTATTGCTGTCGCAACTTTCCTGAAGGACAGATATACCAATTTCAACCACTGTGTTTGACAGTTCACCCGTAGGCTTGACGCTATCAGCCAAATCGGCAGTAGTAACCCACATAGGTGATATTTGAAGAAACATTAGACTGCAAAAAAATAAAAAGTATCATTTAAGAAAAAGTTTACTTTGTAACAAACAGGAACTCTATGCAACGATAGATAACATGGAGAGAATGAAAAATAAAAAATGCCAGACAAAAAAGGTATAATACCTTGCAATCTTTGATTGCTTACACTTGCTATGGTGTTTTATAACCTGCTGGTAAAGGTCGTCTTGCTCTGGAGTACTAATTATTTGGCTGTACGGAGGCAGAAGAAACCTTGACGGTTGAATGACTCTCCCAACCCTTAGCATTGAACTTGGAGTGATGCTAGGAGCAGACATTAAAGGCTCTTGGGGCAATGCAGGAGTAACATATGTAATACGAACATCATCTACAATGAAGTAGAAAAACTAGTTATTTATCTGAATAAAAAACCACTTTAGAAACAACTGAAGAAAAAAAATTGATATAAACAGGAGCTATTACAAACCTTCAATGGCATCAGTGAGTACTCTATCACAGAAAAACGGTTTCACTCCCTCCATCTTGGCAAGGTTTGCTCCATTCGATGTATGTAGATTAGCTATGTGAACTGTGCAGTGTGCATAAATAACAAAACAGAAATTCAAAAGAAAAATAAAAAAGGAGGAATAAAATTCATTCAAAAAAGAAGCAAACCACGACAGAGAAGTAATATAAAAATAATAGAAAGTGCTTTATAGTTTACAGAACAACATAGAAAAATTAAAAAGTAGAATTGGGGATCCATAATAATATAATACTATATACACTAAAGAGATAGTGTCTCCATTGTTCAATAGCACATAAAAAGAAAACGACACATCTTGAAAAGCTGCTCCATCAGACTCCTCCCCGAACGCATGCACAGACGATTATGAATCATTGACATTATCTTTGCTTGCCACCTGGATAAAGTAAAAAGAGTGTATGGCAATATGGGTGTGTTTGTGGTGTATGTGATGAACGGGGTAGAACACGATGGATTGGAAGTGGGAAAAAAGTGGAAAAAAGGGAAGCAAACAAAAAAGAAGTATGTAAGATTATCAGCCAACAAACAAAAACATTGTAATATACTAGTTTACATTGAGAAATATAAAATTTGCTCTGAATAAACAACTAGTATCTATAAAAAGTACCATAAAGGTAATATTATCAAAGTGTGGGGGTTTACATGAGCATTTATTACCAATACTATAGCATAAAAGTAGCGGACAACTAGCGAACAAATTTATTACCAAGGCCGTACCGGACAAGTTATCGAGTGTGGGGGTTTACTTGAACATTTATTACCAATACTATAATATAAAAGTAGCCAACTTGATAAATAAACTAATATTATTTAGCAAGATATTCTAGAAAGGTTTATTACCGATGCTATAGCACACAAGTTATCGAGGTCGGATGTTTACCGACACTATAGCGCACGAGTTACCGATGAGAAACGTCTAGTAAAAATGTTACCAAACGAATATCACACCGGTTATCAAACCCAGTATGATAGTGAGAAAAGTTTATTACCAAGGCTGTACCGGACAAGTTATCGAGTGTGGGGGTTTACTTGAGCATTTATTACCAATACTATAGTATAAAAGTAGCCAACTTGATAAATAAACTAATATTATTTAGCAAGTGATTCTAGAAAGGTTTATTACCAATGCTATAGCAAACAAGTTATCGATATCGGGTGTTTTTACCGACACTATAGCACACGAGTTACCGATGAGAAACGTTTAGTAAAAGATGTTACCAAACGAATATCATACCGGTTATCAAACCCCAGTATGATAGTGAAAAAAGTTTATTACCAAGGCCGTACCGGACTAGTTATCGGTTTGTGGGGTCTACTTGAGCAATTATTACCAATACTATAGTATAAAAGTAGCCAACTTGATAAAAGAAACTAATATTATTTAGCAAGTGATTCTAGAAAGGTTTATTACCGATGCTATAGCACACAAGTTATCGAGGTCGGGTGTTTACCGACACTATAGCCCAAGAGTTACCGATGAGAAATGACTAGTAAAATTGTTACCAAACGAAATATAACACCGGTTATGAAACCCAATATGATACTGAAAAAAGTTTATTACAAAGGTCATAGCAGACAAGCTATCGAGTGTGGAGGTTTACTTGAGCATTTATTACCAATACTATAGTATAAAAGTAGCCAACTTGATAAATAAACTAATATTATTTAGCAAGTGATTCTAGAAAGGTTTATTACCAATGCTATAGCAAACAAGTTATCGATATCGGGTGTTTTTACCGACACTATAGCACACGAGTTACCGATGAGAAACATTTAGTAAAAGATGTTACCAAACGAATATCATACCGGTTATCAAACCCCAGTATAATAGTGAAAAAAGTTTATTACCAAGGCCGTACCAGACTAGTTATCGGTTTGTGGGGTCTACTTGAGCAATTATTACCAATACTATAGTATAAAAGTAGCCAACTTGATAAAAGAAACTAATATTATTTAGCAAGTGATTCTAGAAAGGTTTATTACCGATGCTATAGCACACAAGTTATCGAGGTCGGGTGTTTACCGACACTATAGCCCAAGAGTTACCGATGAGAAATGACTAGTAAAATTGTTACCAAACGAAATATAACACCGGTTATGAAACCAAATATGATACTGAAATTTTTTTATTACAAAGGTCATAGCAGACAAGCTATCGAGTGTGGAGGTTTACTTGAGCATTTATTACCAATACTATAGTATAAAAGTAGCCAACTTGATAAATAAACTAATATTATTTAGCAAGTGATTCTAGAAAGGTTTATTACCAATGCTATAGCAAACAAGTTATCGATATCGGGTGTTTACCGACACTATAGCACACGAGTTACCGATGAGAAACGGTTAGTAAAAGATGTTACCAAACGAATATCATACCGGTTATCAAACCCCAGTATGATAGTGAAAAAAGTTTATTACCAAGGCCGTACCGAACTAGTTATCGGTTTGTGGGGGTCTACTTGAGCAATTATTACCAATACTATAGTATAAAAGTAGCCAACTTGATAAAAGAAACTAATATTATTTAGCAAGTGATTCTAGAAAGGTTTATTACCGATGTTATAGCACACAAGTTATCGAGGTCGGATGTTTACCGACACTATAGCCCAAGAGTTACCGATGAGAAATGACTAGTAAAATTGTTACCAAACGAAATATAACACTGGTTATGAATCCCAATATGATACTGAAAAAAGTTTATTACAAAGGTTGTAGCAGACAAGCTATCGAGTGTGGAGGTTTACTTGAGCATTTATTACCAATACTATTGTATAAAAGTAGCCAATTTGATAAGAAGCTAATATTATTTAGCAAGATATTCTAGAAAGGTTTATTACCGATGCTATAGCACACAAGTTATCGAGGTCGGGTGTATACCGACACTATAGCACACAAGTTACCGATGAGAAACGACTAGCAAAAAGATGTTACCAAACGAATATCATAGCGGTTATCAAAAACCCAGTATGATAGTGAAAAAAGTTTATTACCAAGGCTATACCGGACAAGTTATCGGTTTGTGGGGGTTTACTTGAGCATTTATTACCAATACTATAGTATAAAAGTAGCCAACTTGATAAAAGAAACTAATATTATTTAGCAAGTGATTCTAGAAAGGTTTATTACTGATGCTATAGCACACAAGTTATCGAGTTCGGTTGTTTACCGACACTATAGCGTAAGAGTTACCGATGAGAAACGACTAGCAAAAGATGTTACCAAACGAATATCATACCGGTTATCAAACCGCAGTATGATAGTGAAAAAAATTTATTACCAAGGCCGTACCGGACAAGTTATCGAGTGTGGGGGTTTACTTGAGCATTTATTACCAATACTATAGTATAAAAGTAGCCAACTTGATAAATAAACTAATATTATTTAGCAAGAGATTCTAGAAAAAGGTTTATTACCGATGTTATAGCACACAAGTTATCGACGTCGGGTGTTTACCGACACTATAGCGCACGAGTTATCGGGGTCGCGTGTTTACCGACACTATACCAAAGGAAGGTACCGGTCTTATTACTAAACAAAGATGTTACCAAACGAATATCATACCGGTTGTCAAACCCCAGTATGATAGTGAAAAAAGTTTATTACCAAGGCCGTACCGGACTAGTCATCGGTTTGTGGGGTTTACTTGAGCATGTATTACCAATACTATAGTATAAAAGTAGTCAACTTGATGAAAGAAAGTAATATTATTTAGCAAGTGATTCTAGAAAGGTTTATTACCGATGCTATAGCACACAAGTTATCGAAGTCGGGTGTTTACCGACACTATAGCGCACGAGTTACCGATGAGAAACGACTAGCAAAAGATGTTATCAAATGAATATCGTACCAGTTATCAAACACAGTATGATAGTGAAAAAGTTTATTACCAAGGCCGCAGCGGACAAGTTATCGAGTGTGGGGGTTTACTTGAGCATTTATTACCAATACTATAGTATAAAAGTAGCCAACTTGATAGATAAACTAATATTATTTAGCAAGTGATTCTAGAAAGGTTTATTACCGATGCTATAACACACAAGTTATCGAGGTCGGGTGTTTACCGACACTATAGCGAACGAGTTATCGATGAGAAATGACTAGTAAAAGATGTTAGCAAACGAATATCGTACCGGTTATCAAACACAGTATGATAGTGAAAAAAGTTTATTACCAAGGCCGCAGCGGACAAGTTATCGAGTGTGGGGGTTTACTTGAGCATTTATTACCAATACTATAGTATAAAAGTAGCCAACTTGATAAATAAACTAATATTATTTAGCAAGTGATTCTATAAAAGGTTTATTACCGATGCTATAGCACACAAGTTATCGAGGTCGGGTGTTTACCGACACTATAGCGAACGAGTTATCGATGAGAAACGACTAGTAAAAGATGTTAGCAAACGAATATCGTACCGGTTATCAAAACACAGTATGATAGTGAAAAAAGTTTATTACCAAGGCCGCAGCGGACAAGTTATCGAGTGTGGGGGTTTACTTGAGCATTTATTACCAATATTATAGTATAAAAGTAGCCAAATTGATAAATACACTAATATTATTTAGCAAGTGATTCTAGAATGGTTTATTACCGATGCTATAGCACACAAGTTATCAAGGTCGGGTGTTTACCGACACTATAGCGCACGAGTTATCGGGGTCGGGTGTTTACCGACACTATACCAAATGAAGGTACCGGTCTTATTACTAAACAAAGATGTTACCAAACGAATATCATACCGGTTATCAAACCCCAGTATGATAGTGAAAAAAGTTTATTACCAAGGCCGTACCGGACTAGTCATCGGTTTGTGGGGGTTTACTTGAGCATGTATTACCAATACTATAGTATAAAAGTAGTCAACTTGATGAAAGAAACTAATATTATTTAGCAAGTGATTCTAGAAAGGTTTATTACCGATGCTATAGCACACAAGTTATCGAAGTCGGGTGTTTACCGACACTATAGCGCACGAGTTACCGATGAGAAACGACTAGCAAAAGATGTTAGCAAACGAATATCGTACCGGTTATCAAACACAGTATGATAGTGAAAAAAGTTTATTACCAAGGCCGCAGCGGACAAGTTATCGAGTGTGGGGGTTTACTTGAGCAATTATTATCAATACTATAGTATAAAAGTAGCTGGGACATACTACGTTCTGACGATAAAAAAATACCTGATGAAACTGCATCCATGTTATCAACAATGTTGTCAACATCTGCAACCTTGCTGTGAGGTTCAATACTAGGTTCTGCTGGGACATCCACTGAGCTTGGTAGGCCAGATGGGACTGCATAGTGCAATAACTTCTCACTGCCATCAGTTGCAACAAGCTCACTTGACACATGAACATCACAGGAGACCACACCAGAAACTCCCTTCACAACTTCACCTGAGCTGGCCGTGGTTGAATTAGATTCAATGCTTGCACCTATTGTGCCATGCTGCTTCGCCAAAAAACGTGGGGACGATCGTGTCCCTTGTCTCTTAACTTTTGATGCATTGCTATTAATAAAAAACATAATGGGAATATCAGCATTAACAAAAAAGAAACAAAAGAACAAAATTATAGAAAACAGCTAAACACAGCCCTGCTTCATTCATACAGACAAAAAAGGCAATAAAATATACCTCTTGGGCGTGGCTGTCCTTGCTTTTTTGTTAACATCTGCATCGGCAACAACGGTGCTTGTCCTTTCTGTTATCACATTATCTTCCATTTTCCTCTTTTTAAGACCGGTAGTGTGCTGGCCTCTAACATCACAGCGCACTGCAGCGCTATCTTTTCCCACATGAGCAACATTAATTTTCCCACAAAGTTCTTCGCTGGCTTCAACAATAGCACCACCTGACTGTTCTGTGACTGTGATCTTTTCCCTTACTACAAGATGATCTTCACTGAGAACACAGCTACCTTGCTGAACAACGGCAGTAAAAGCAAGCTTATAAAGGTCTGAGCAAACAATGCCATCAAAAACTGGATCAGAGGTGACTAAACCAGGTGGAGTTTCGTCGAACCTAGGATGACCATCGACGATAACGCCACAAGAATCTTGTTGGATAACTGCTGTGTCAGCCAGCTTGAAAAGATCATGGCAAACATTACCAGCAACAACTTGATCATTGGTGAATACTTCAGTAGGAGTTTCATCAAAGCGAGGATGGTCATCACTGAAAACACCACTCCTCCTGTGTTCGAGTACTGCTGTGTCAATAACTATAGGAATATCAGTGCAAAAAGTACCATCAACAACTGGATCCGTGGGAAGAACTTCAGGAGGAGTTTCATAACCAGAATCACTTTGTGCCCCAACATTATGACCCTGTGTAGTCATAGGATGCCCAGATGTGTGAGCAGCAGCATTGCTATCGACAACAGAATCAGTACCTAATACTTTGGAAACGGTTTCATCCACAGCATGGCTGGGCGAGCTGCCATTATGATGTGCTGCATTATGATCCTGTCCAGACATATCATTACTGTGACCTGCAACAATGCCACGGACACCTTCAGCAACACTGACACCAACATCTTCAGCTTCTTTTTGAACAACACGAACTCTTGGTTTTATTATAAAACGATCTGCATCTTCCTCTCCATCATATTCACTGCCATTTTCAGATGAAACAAATTCTTCTGTTACACTGTCAGTTGAGTCACCAGTTTGCTGAATATAATCTCTCGCCCTCTTAGACATTGAAGCAGAGCGGTTGAGTGTTGTTGTCTCATTAGCAAGACCCTTAGTAGCAGAGCGGGTAAAACGGGCCTTCGCAGAAGATGCACCGTGCACCCCAGCAGAACCATCTCGGTTGAGTGTTGTTGTCTCATTAGCAAGACCCTTAGTAGCAGAGCGGGTGAAACGGGCCTTCGCAGAAGATGCACCGTGTACCCCAGCAGAACCATCTCGGTTGAGTGTTATTGTCTCATTAGCAAGACCCTTAGTAGCAGAGCGGGTGAAACGTGCCTTCGCAGAAGATGCACCGTGCACCCTAGCAGAACCATCTCGGTTGACTGTTGTCTCATTAGCAAGACACTTAGTAGCAGAGCGGGTGAAACGTGCCTTCGCAGAAGATGCACCGTGCACCCCAACAGAACCAACTCGGTTGACTGTTGTTGTCTCAGTAGCAAGACCCTTAGTAGCAACATTTGTAGGCTTCATGCCTGGTGTCTTCAAGATCTCCTCATTATTTAATGTAGTGCCATCTGAAGACATCTGAGGAAATGGATTAGATATATCGCCAACCTTGGATGGACCTGGACTGAAAGTACCATGCATGTTGTTTGGGCTCCCTTCATTAGGTGATCCATCAACACCAAGCTGACGAGAAACATCCGCAAAGGATTTTTCAACCAATATAGAATCAGAATCATCAACTTCCGTCCAACCCTGAACCAACGTGCCAAGCAGTCGAGTCATTCCAGCTGCAAACTCTCCAACTAACCTTGCAACTTTCTCTTTGCGCTGCGTAATTGTAGGAAATAGAAAATACTTAAGATAATATACTAACAGGCTGAGTATCATAAAAAATCCAACTAAATAAAAAAAGATAAGAATGGTAAACTGCAACTCTATAAAAAAAATTGGAAACTAACACTCACCGGTTTTGGACAATTATTACAACAATTAGTATCAATAAAACCTTGAAAACCGTCTGTACCACCAAAAAATCTATGGTCAATAGCAAGATGTGCCTTCAGCTGCAATAAAATTAACTTGTATGATTAGTTTGAACTATTAAAACAAAGAACAAATGACGTTTTTCATTGCTGACTGAATGTAAAAAAAGCAGGTAAAACTGGTATACTTGCCTCAAGGTTGCCAAAACCAGAAAAATCCCTTTTCATGTCCGCATCTAAGACAATGTCTATATTTTCTTTCGACCAATTATTGACAACAAAAGGACCATCAGGAATATCGAGATTTAGTGCGCTCACATCCAAAGAGTCGACATACAGAAGCTGCCCACAAAAAAAATTCAGAAAAATAACATATGTTAAAAAATGTCAGCATTATGAAAAATGCATGAAAACTGAAAGTATATGAAAAACACTCAAAAACAGTAAACACTCGATAAAACATAGAAATATGAACAGCAAAAAAAAGATAATTAGTACCATCAAATGTAGAAGGCATGCTGCAGAAAGCTTCCCAACTGAAAGTTCTTCATGTAGTTTGTCGCAAACAAATTGACAAAAGTTCATATTCTTAACATCATCAACTTTGTCCTGCGATACAATCGAAAATGCAGTAAGGCAAGCAGGGAAAGATAAAGAACGAAAAAAGGATAACAACAACACTTGAATTATAGTACCATGATTGGATAACATCTGCTGCTGACTTTGTTTAAAGAAGTTGGAGCCAGGACAGTTGAGACCAGATACATGATATATCCTTGCTTGAATGTTTCATCTGCTTCCGTCATATTCTTAATGACAGTGAAGACTTTTGTTATTTCGGGAGTCTTCGAAAAACCAGGAAAAAGGACAGGCCGGATACGTTCTTCAATTGTAGAATCCAACTTGTATATAACAGGAATTTCACCACGCGGGAGACCCATAGTATGGAAAACAGAAGCAGCATTCAGGGGTATCCTGCCACGACCTAGGATCACAAACTCGCGCGAGAATCTATCGTATTTCAGAGCCAACCAATTAATCACAGAGTTGTGAAGAGTTGGACATCTGATGTTAAGCATGCTTCCCAAATCCATATCCTCGACAGCCTTATTTTGGTTTGTACTTAGAAAATCATTCAATTTGACAATAGAGGATGGCGAAGCTCTGTTCCTAACACGTTCCTTTGCTGGAGCTAAACGGCCCTCCAATTTAGAATCAACACACTTCCTTTTGCCAGCCATTTTGAAAACCAAACTACATCACCACAAAAAGAAAAAAGAAAAAGAGTATGAGTAAGCCTACATAACAATAATCATAAAACTCATTACAAAAAAAACTTTCGTGCTAAGGGAGTGGTATTTGGTCAGTGTTATTTGTGCAGTGCTGGCACCAAAAAGAAGTACTAGGCTAGCCATCTTAAATCAATCAAAATACTGGTATGCATGATCTCCAGCAAAAAAAAGTTGGAGGCTATCCATTGAGGAAAAACAATTGTGCATGGATACAGTACATATTTCTGAGTTGACGAAGTATATGCTCTTAATTTGTAGGCTAGCTCAAACGGAAGAAAGAACTACAAAACAATGTGCATTTGGTTACTATAATTTGTCAGCACGTGCCAATAGTGAGGGGAACTAATCTAGTGGATGCTTTTCTGCAGATGGATGTTAGTATCAACTCCAATTGACGATGGTTGTTGTTGGAAACAATAATATAGATCAAACACAATTGTTATGGAGGGTAGCACCAGCATGAGAGCAAACCAATAAATCTTAGTGGCTTTTCAAAATGAAAACCAACAAACAAAATCCAATGCTAAATCCAAATGCACATAACAATAAAAACTATGAAATCATAAACCACACCATTTTCATACCGACAATAATTTCATTCAAACATCTGCTTTAGTGAATTAATCTACTACTAACACAAAAAAAACCATAGAACGGCAACTACGTCAGTTAAATAACATCAGCTAGTTTCGAGCGCAAAATAATGAAAAATAAAACAAAAAAGCATGCCAGATTCGTGTAAGCAACACTGACCTGACGGAGTAGATCTCGAAAAACGACTGCCGGCTGGTGGTCAAACTGTGTAAAATGTTCAGATCTGCGATAATAGAGGGAGAAATAATAGCATTCGCCCACGGCGACCTGCTACAGGAGGACGATTGAGAACACGGCAACTGATTGCGGCAGTATAAGTTCCGGCGGAGGGACACGGCGGCGGCGCCGGGAGTAATGGGCAGCTATGAAAAAACAGGGAAGAGCGACAGATAAGAACAAAGGGAAAACGAAAAAGAGGATGGAGAGGCGGAGGCGGAAGAGGATATGCGTACCGAACTCCCGACGCAGATTATTTCAGTATGGGGCACGCGGCGCCGGCGACGGAATCCATGGCGGAAGCTCGCTCGGGAGGAGAAGAGAAGGAGAGGGGACGGGATAGAGACGGACACGGCGAAGCGGTGCGATTTCAAAAAAATTTGAAACTAGAAAAGGGAATTGACGCGCTAGCGTGACGGTACAGAAACAGAAATCCACCTCCGTGCCGAAAAAGGAAAGGGAATAGATAAGCCACGGGATGGACCAGTGCCACGCGCAACAATTCGCGCGAGCGCTCGCGCGCTCGAGAAACAGGCGATCCGACTCAAGTAGTACTACACACAAAGAGTAAAGACAAGCTTGCATTGCATCCCTTCCCATGCTACAGTTGAGAGAGGCGACTCGAGGGTGCCGCGTGAGCTCGAGTTTCTCGCCGGCGTTTCCGCGGCTCCCCTCCGCGCGCCTCCGGTCGCCGTTCGGGCACCGGGAGGTGGGGGGAGCTCCGGCAGTCGTGCGTGCGTGTAGATAGGATCTACTAGGTGTGCGTGCCTCTCCACGTCGTCGAGGACGGTGGCGATGGCGCCGGAGGTCTGGGTGTGGTCCTTCCCCTCCCTGCCCCGTTCTGGCTTCGTTTTCGTTGCCGGGGAGGTCGTGAAGGCTCGTCGGTGCTCCTCGTTCTGTTCTTCCTCTCCGGCCGGCCTCGGTGGCGAGGGGGGAGGGGTCTGGATGTGGGGTTCCGTTTTTGTTGCAGGTGTTGCGGCTGGTTTCCTCTGGTGGCTCTGCTCCGGCCGGCCGTGGTGGCGAGGGGGGCGGCCTCTGGAGGTGGTGCGGTGATGGTGCTGGTGGTCCTGGGCGCCGCCGTGACGGCTGGAAGAAGGGTGGAGGCGGGGAGTTGGCGTCGCGGCCATGTTCGTTCATCGACTTCAGATTCCGGTGTTGTGCGGCGGATGGTTCTTGCGGCCTTCTTCAGCGTGTTGGAGCGTCTTCTTCCTGGCTGGCGGTGGTACGGCGTCGACGACGGCGACTAGGAGCGTTGGGGTGCGGCTGAGGATCCAATCGAGCTTTTCTTCGGTGTTTCGGGGTGCTTCTTGCACTTTCCCGGGTTTCTTTGTTATTTTCTATTTCGTTGGGGACCTGTTTGTAAAGTGTTGTGCATCCTTTTATATGTATTGGATCCTTCCTCAAAAAAAAAAAGTAGTACTACACAAAAATCCATACTAGTACCACGGTGTTGACTTTTTATGTGAAATATCTCTTTCGATATTAGTTATCACTTATCAGATTTTAAAATGCAGCTACCAGATTGATTTAGAACACCCACCTATCAGAGTTATTGGATCGATTACCAGATTTTGAAATGCATCTATCAATAATATAGATTTAGTACGCGTTTTCTTGGTTGGGTGCAAGTGCAACAGATGTAACCTGACCAAATTGCATTAAAACAAAGTGCACGAGAAAAATATACCTGACTGCTGCTGGTTGTCATCCTATTAACGAATAATAATTCTCTTGTTTCCACTGCAAAAAAAGACCACTGGAATCATTCCACTAAACTTCTTTGTTTTTTTTATCACCTCTGTTTGTGCTATCTAAGTGTACAATATTATTCGTCACAAGATCCATACAATCGCTAAGTTTTTGTAGATGTCCCCAATCCACCCCTGGGTATTTCGTCCCGACATTCCCTATGTCCTCACTACCGGACGTGATATGTGGGCTGCGGGTGGAGATGCTCTCAGAGTTGGACCCTTCCACCACTGCTTCCACGTTCACCATGATCACGCCTTCCACACACGTGTGCAGTGCGCTCATCCTTGCTGAGTCACTGATCGTTTCTTTGTTGGTCTTGGAGGTGACGTGCTCTTGTTCAAGCCTATCCCTAAATTCTGCTTGCTCTGCAAGAGAAAATTCTTGTAGAAGCCGCTCACTGGCTGGTCGACCTCATCTAGTGCCGGTTGTTCTTCTCGTCTGGAGGCAGGAGGCGCATGACGGGCGCGATCTTTGGCGCTGAAGGAGACGCACAGGTGGCAGCCAAGCATGGTGGTGGAGCTGGGCGCTCTATATGCAGCCGCTGCTCCGCGAGCTTGCACACCCTGCTAGAGACGAAGCTCAACGCCGCCGTCGGCGAGATTGCGGCCTGGCCATCAAGGCGCTGCTGGATGAGGTGGCCTGGACAATGTTATGCAAATGCAAAGGGAGGAATATCGGGACGACGATCCACGGTGGCGGAGACAATATGTATGGTCGTATGCATGGTGTCCATGGTTGCCGGCTTGCTCCACGCCCAGTGGCGGAGCTAGCCCAACTTAAAAGCCTGGGCACATGGCCCAAGCCCATCGGTGAGGGGAAGATGAGAGGCGTGGCCCAGTAGTAGCCAGCCTGAGAGAGGTCAAAAGAAAAAGGCCCAGGAAGCAAAAATCAGCCCAAATCGCCAATACAGCACATCTTCTTCAGTTCAGATCGCGATTTTAGTCATCTGCCGCCGTAGGCCATGGCCGGAGTTCTTCGGGACGCCGTCGGATAGCCCGGGCACGTGCCCTGGGCGGAGGGATGGTAAAATCGCCACTGTCCACGCCTACTTTCGGTTCCGGGACACGCAGTTGCTCTGCATGCATGGCAGCATGCATGCATCCCTTCTGTTGGGCATGCGATGCAACAAGGGTACCCAATATGGGAAGGATGTATCATGTGCATGTGCAAGTGCAAGTGCAACCAACGAATTAGTGCACCGACTCAGATCCGGTTCAACACATAAAACATTTTCTAAAAATCCGAGAAAATGTGTGGTCATATATAATATTCATATCTAACATGTCACAAAATTTATAATCTAAATGTAAATCACAACATCAACCAAGAAAATGAAAAAAATTATAATATAAATGCAAAAACTTTTCCGTGGACTAGTGGTAGCCGTGCAAAGGTGCATAAGGGCCAGGTCCCGGGTTCGAGTACTCACTTCTACCTTAATGACAAAGCCGGGGTGGAGTCCCCCCCTCCGGTCTTGTTATTTTTTTTATTTTTTTGACAATGAGCATCAAAGCTCAACCTGTATTTGGCACTACTCTACACCAGCTTTGTCTATTTAATTTCTTGAAATAAGTAACGAATTTAGACATGTTAGATATGAGTATTAACTGTGTCCAAATTTTTACCTGTATATTATGAAAATATTTTAGGTAGTTTATCAGAGTTTTTTTTTAGCCTCAACTGAGGATACAAGTTGCAGTATCTGTTCAGACACATAGATACACACACCACACCCACGCACACCACACTCACACCACATCTATGCACCTAACAAGACCTACAACCTAATCCAAGCACGTCCTGAGAGACTTCCGAAGCCAAGACCCCGGGAACGGCGGGCACGTCGTCCTCTCCTATGGCTCGTGGACGTGAGCGAGGCGTACCTGCGAAAAATTTCGGGAAAACTCCCGGGTGAGACACCCAAGTGATCCCAGGGATCGAACTTGGGCGGGCTGGCTGGCCACTGCCATGCCCAGCCACTGCGCTATCAAGTTATCAGAGTTGGGTGCACTGGCTGCACCAATTTATTGGCTGCACGGGACACGTTCTCCCAAAATGGGATGTAGACATGATACGATGGTGCCACTTGTTGGCCTCGAAAGAAAAGCGAGAAAAAACAAAACGGGGCTAGTGCGGTGTGACTTTTTGAGCCGAGAGACCAACTCGCGGGTGGCTAGCTGGGTTGCGGCCCAGTCCGTTGTCCGACACGTATTTTTCCTTTTTTTTTTTCTTTTTCTAGGTATAAACCTCATTTCAAAACCAAATCAACCCAAACAAACTTTTTAAAACCAATTTCTATAAAACATGATTATGATTCTAAACCATCAAGGCATCATTTTACACTGTTTTGTAAAGCAAACAAATAATTTTGTGCTAAATGCACATAGGGTTTTCAAATCAGTTGGATTGGCTTTAAGTTTTAGGGTTTATCCTTTTGATTTAAAATGTCTGAAAAAATGCAAATGCAAAATTTGAATGATGAATGATGAAAATGCATATGATATAGTATGAACACTGAGATGAAAGTTTATCACGAAATGGAACGTTTTCAAAACTTTTTTCGATCCAAACCTTTTCTTGAACCTCAAAACACTCTGGTTCTTAGATTGAAAATCAAATACATTATATAGTTCATATGGGAGTCTAATGGCGCTAGGGCTCAAGTACTCGTGAAAGAATACAGTGGGTATACTCAGTAGCTGTTCCCGGATGTGGAATTATTGAACGATGAGAAACACACGCCGGATCGTTATCATGCATGCTTGTCACTCTGTAGTTTATATTAAACTTTTTTATTTTTTCTAAATTGTTCTATCAACATATGATCTTCAACAAATTTTATTTCAGTTAGACATTACTGATAATATATACAAAATACGATGAACTATAGATAAATAGAGTTTTAGCTTCTAACTTTGTAAATACACATTAATTTTGATGTTAGTTATTATTTTTGTGAAGTTCATGGCGAAACTTTTGAAGAAACAGAGTTTTCCTTTGATCAACCAAAAATGATATATGAAAGCGAACGAATCAATGGATTAATTTGTGCGACATAGATAAATTGTACGCATACATACGAGTTAACACTAAGTTCCGTATCATTAAATATCTTGGTTAAGAGCTCTAGAATTTGACAATATCTTGATAGAAAAAATAGTATCTCAGAAAAGTTTACGAGTGCAAAACATATACATGAAACTTATGCAAATAGAATATTCTTGAGTGCATAAGTTGTATGCGAGAGGATTTTTCCTTGAATTGTTGCATGGTGGCGGCTTGTGCAGCCCTGCAGGAACAGGGCAGGCGCCCAGCCACGAGGAGGTTCCTGTTGGTTAATGAGGCACAAGAAGAAGGGGACATGTCATCCAAAAATTCGTTGGAGCACACGGCGACTACTCCTCTATATCCCACCATCCCCTTATGATGTAGCCAATGTCATCCGGTTGATGGAGAGGAACCCAGAGGAAAATATGCCAAAAACTTCTGAAATTGTGTGGAAGGTAGAACAGTGATCGAGATCAAAATTATTTACGCGGGGCTTCGTAATTTTCATGTTTTTGCCGAAGCAATACGCATTTCCTGTAAAGTTGATATTAGAACTTACACTCTGTTAGAAGGTAGTTTCATAGTTCTAATATTTTGTATATCTACTATTCTTAATGTGCAGCAGCAAATGTGTAAAAAAGGCAAATGTGTTTGGCAGCAGAACTGCGCATGTCTGATCGGACCACGTTAACTTCCACCTGATATGGCAGCAGCAGATTGGTGTGGTTTACACCAATCGATGCAGAGGCCGGTGTAATACCCTTTTCGATGTCTGGTTGATTTTATTTGTTATTCTCTCCCCTTTTCCCATACAGATATGCATCAATTTATTAACCTTTGTGTGTAGAAATAAATTTAGATCACAAAGACACTTTCAAAATAACGTTTTCTCATTCCAGCAAAGAAAAGTATATCATAGTAATATAGAAAGAGAGTACATAAAAAGCAGTCGGCATTTTGTGATATCATCAAAATCGAAATATGGAATTGAAAACATAATAGTCTGGAGGGCAACAGCAAAAATGTATGATCTGCAAACAAAAATGTAGCTGTTATCATCCATCTTATGCACTAATAAATGTATGTAAAATATAAGGTACAATCTGTGATCTGTTTGTCTATCAATTAATCAATAATAATGTTACAACAACACAGGTAGGAGATTTGAGCACACACATACACTAGAATACAACAGGTATCAGCTGCTTTCTTGCTTGCTTGCTTCATGAGCTAACTTTGTCCCCTATTTCATCTTCTCCAGACTTTATTAGCCCCCAAGTCTTCAGCGCAGCGAACTAAAAAGTATCTAGCGCGAAAACAATAGAATACAGGTCGATCTAGATGTTCGGAGGAACGGTCAGTAGCTCCTCCTCTTTGCTTCAGTCTACCAAGGCGTGTGTGCCATAGGGGCACACCCAGCTTATTGCCACACTATGAGATCAGCACGCCAACCTTGCGTGCGAAATCGTCGTCGTCCTCCAGATCGTCATCGTCATCGTCCTCGTACTCCTGGTAGTCGTTGTCCTCCTCGGCGTTGACGTCGTCGGTCGCCTCATACTCGTAGTCTTCTTCCGCTGTCTCTAGGTCCTCCTGCTGCTCCCCCTCCTCTAGCTCTTCTTTGCCCGTGTCGGCTGTAGGTTCAGCGGCGTTGTCATTAGCAGGAGAAAGGCTGTTGTCGTACATCACCTCGTCTTCCGGGTGGAAGGCTTCTTCTTCTTCTTTGTTGTCCTCGGTGTTCGTCTCGACCCGACCATCCTCAAGGATGGAGTCAGTCAAAGATTGTTCCTCCTCACCTGCAATCGGTTCTTCTTGTATGCTGCCAGAATCGGCAGAAGCTGCCTCCCTTTTTCTCTTCAGGATGGCACTTAACGGCTTTGGACCATCAAAGGGGACAGGGTCTGGTGAGACCCTGTTGGTAACTATCTCGGATGTCATGCGAACTGGTCGTGCAGTACGATCAGCATTCTTAGTAATGTGTTCCACTGAGCTGTTAGCAGCAAACTTCTTTGCTCTCAACTCTGCAAGGCTCTTTGGACCAGAAAAGTTCACCACTACAGCATCATCACCACTGCTTGCTTTCACCACCGAGCTTTGTACTACATTACCAGGGACATCCTCGTTTGATCTAGCCTTTAGCCTGTCATGAATCTTTGCCCGAAGGTCCATTTGCTTCGGTGGCGACAGTCCATCTCTAGGCCGTCTCTCCTTCTCAGGATATGGGCCAGGTCTGTCCAATGATGTCTCCCCTGGAAGCTTTATTCTACCATGTAACCGAGAGCGCGAGACGCTGTCACGTGAAGCTCGCTCTTCCCCTCGGCGACGATGATGGCTATCGCGTTCATCCTCAGGATATCTTCTATCCTGTCTATCAGGGACCTGTGTCGATCTTGGGTCATTGAGCCTTCTCTGTTTCAGTAGCCTGTGGCGCAAGTCTGAACTGTTAGCAGTCACAGGCACTGACTCTCTCTGGGAAGAAAGCCTTCTCTCTGATGACAGCAACCTATCAGATGAGCTTCTATGTGACCGTTCTAATTCATGGCCACCATGTGTTGGCCTACTCATCCCAGTGTTTTGCTCCCCGCTTGTACGCCGGTAACTGTTGTGCACTTCCTTGAATGACCGTTCGGCATCGTCGTCAACACTGCCAGCAACAACACTGGAACCAGCAGAAGGTTCCCTGACAAACTCACCGGTCTCAGCAGTGTCATCTTCAACTGAAGGCTGAGGCTGGTAACTACTCTTTACTGCGCCAGAAAGCACGTAAGAGTTACTGTGATTCTGGTAAATTCCTGAAGAGTGATAAGCCCTGCTCGTCGGATTTTGCCTCTGAGCCTGTTTGCCGTTGCGTGCACTGACCCCCTTAAGCTCGTCATGCACTGCAGGAGCTGTATTCTGTTGAGCTGAATTGGCTGGTTTCACCCATGAGTTTGGGTTCTTCGACTGAAGGTGAGGCTGCACAGCAGGAGGAAAAACCTTTGCTGCCTGATGCAAAGCAGGGCTTCCGGCAAACTGCGGCACATGCGAGAAGGCACACAAGTTTCCTTTCGCACACATTCCTTTCTGAAAGTAATAACATGGAACACCTGGCTTGGCTGCGCCACCGGCAGGGGCCTGAACCGGCCCAGGAATCTGAGGTGCAGATTGTTGCGATGCCCGTGGAGTTGCTGATGCTCCGAGCATGTCGTCCAATGGCTGAAAAGAAAGTAGACTTATCAGCTCATAACCCTAGCTGCTCCTGTATTTCAGTAAATGTATATGATTCCCTGTAAAGAAATTTTGGCCAAAAGAACAAGTCTATTATATATAATTCAATAGCTTATAATGTTGGCATGTTTAACTGAAGCACTGAACTGACTAGAACTGCAGTATTTTTAACTGACTAGAACTGCAGGTCGTCCAATGTCTGATAAGGAAGCAGACTTATTAGTTATTAATCCTAGATGCGCGTGTATTCAAGTAAATGGGTACAATTCCATGTACAGAAATTGTGGCCAAAAGAGCAAGTTAATCAGGCAGACATCAATAGCTTAGAATGTTTGTCTGTTTAACCGAAGCACTGAACTAACTAGAAGTGCAGTAACTTGAACTGACTAGAAGTGCAGTAACTTGAACTGACTAGAACTGCAGTAACTTGAAGTGACAACTGCAGCGATTTTGACACAAGATGAACAGAGGAGGTAGCGTACCGGGTGCCTAAATGAACATTTAGGATTGGCACAGTTGCCGTTGAACCAATACCAGCAGTCCCTAGGATTTGCTCTGGCAGCATCGCTGTGACGGTACTCGCATTCACTGCCCTGGATGGAGGAAAATAGCATGTCAGCGTAAATCATATATCGGTTTTACCTTCGTGCTGGAGACACGCAGCAGTGGCAAATCCAATTTAGCATTGTTTAAGCTTGTCTGTGTCGAATCCGAGGCATTTGCTCCTCCATATTACTGCTATTTCAAAATAGGCAAGCCGTGTGACAGTTGAAACACTACATTCTTTACTACTAATAAATATTGCATATGTAACTACTTTACGGTTTGCAGTTATACCAAGAACAATTTAAGTACTAATACGCGAGCATAAACAGAAGCGCGTGTAATGTGCATACAGAAGCAAGATGTGTACTCCGTACCCGTCTCTTATCCCTCTCTACAGTGCAGAGCAGGCGATAAGGAGGCGGCTCCGTTTTCCCCACCTCGCCGCCGGCCAGGCCGGTGGTTCCCTCCCTCTCCGTCTGCCGCCGCGGCGGCGGGAGAGCGGGGGAACCCCGGTCCTGCGTTTCCGGCTTGTAGTGTGTAGATTAGGTGTGCGTGCCCTGCCGATGGTGTCGAAGACGGTGGCGACGGCGTTGGCTTGCTGGGCGTGGTCCTCCCCCTCCTTTCCCCGTTCCGGCCTCGGCGCCGGGGAGGTCGTGGAGGTGTTCCGTCGGCGGCTTCTTCTTCTTTGCTCTTCTGGCCTGCCGTGGTGGCGTGGGGAGGAGTTGGAGATGGAGGGCGGTCCGCTTTTGTTGCAGGTGGGTGTGGTGGTTTCCTCTGGTGTTCCTGCTCCGGCCGGCCGAGGTGGCGAGGGGAGCGGCTTCTGGAGGTGGCTTGGTGCTGGTGGTGCTGGTCCTGGGCGCTGCCGCGATGGCTGGAAGAAGGGTGGAGGCGGGAGGTTGGCGCTGTGGCCGTGCTCCTTCAACGAGACCAGATTTCGTCGCTGCGCGGCGGATGGCTCTTGCGGCTGTCTACTAATGGTGGTGGTGCTTCCTCCTGGCGGATGGCGGTACGGCGTCGCCGGCGTCGCCTAAGGAGCTTTGGGCGCGGCTGTGGGTCTGCTTGCGGTTCTCCCCGGCGGCTTAGGGTGCTTTTCGCACTTTTCTGGGTTTCCTTGTATTTTCGTGTTTCTTTGGGGACCTGTTTGTAATTGTGCGGAGCCTCCTATTATATGTATCAGACCCTTCCTCAAAAAAAAAAAAAAAAAAAAAGCCAAAACCAATCGGAGAAGCGACTATTAGTAGTAACAAACGAGAACCAAGTGGTGTTCGTTTGCCCAGCCGCCTTCTTAAAAAAAACACCGCAGCAGCCTAACCTGCTATATACATAGCTACAGGAATGGCCGTAGTTTTTAAAAGCAGCAACAACAACAAAAAAAAACACGGTGCTAACATAACATTCTACAAAACCCGAGCAAATTATCCGTAGAATACTAACGCAGCACTAGATAGACCAAACTCGACAGCAAATTCGTGATGGCAAGCAGGTAGGTAGGTAGCTGGCTGGCAAACATGAAGCATCCATTTGATGATTTGAAACACCACAATCTTGACCAACCTAAGTCAAGCATCCTTCAGCAGCAGCAGCCATTGAATTCCAGCAGGACTGATCCATCCAAGCCCGCCTAACTAAACCAGTCTTTGTAGCAGCGAAAACAAACAGATCTCGACTGAATCCCAGTAGAGGCGTAGAGCATGATTCACGCACGCGCGCGTAGCTCGGAAAGCTAGCTAGTTGCCCAGCAGCACGAATCAGAGCTCGCCCGCTCGGCCAAGACCGGAAGAGGCGGCTGGAAGCTTGGCCGAATCGCGCGAATCATGGACGGCGGGTCCTGGATGGATGGATGGATGGATGCATGAGAGCTGCTCCAAATCGGAAGCATGGCCGGGGGGACAGCGGAGCGTGCGTGAGCTCGGAGCAAGGCCGAATCGGGAGCGAATCCAGGCGAATTATACATCCAGGGAACGGAGCAGAGCAGAGCGGGTGGAGGGACGGAAGGATTTGAATTGGGTACCTTGGTGCAGGTCAACGGGGAGGCGAGGTAGTAGACGCAGTCGGCGCCGCTCCGGCCTCGCCGGCCCTCGTCCGCAGCCGGCGGCACCACACCTCCTCCTCCTCCCGAATCCATCGCCGCCAGCGAGCGCACGCACAAACGCGGGAGGAGGATGGGTCGAGCAGCAGTCAGCTAGTGAGGAAAAAGACTGGATTTTTATTACCACCAGCTTGAGCTCAGCTCTGCTTTCGGACACGCCGCCCTGCCCACATCTCGTCTCTGACGTCACCGCCCTGCCTACGTCGCCAAACTTTTTTCTTCCCATAACGAGAAACTGACTGTCAGTGAGCTTTCTGCTCTACGTACCTCTAACTTGACTTCCTCCTCCTTTTATTTTTTATACACTTTGTAACCAAGAGCATCTCCAATGGCGCCTCAAAAGGCCCCCACATGGGTTTGTTGGGGTCTGGACAAATATTAACGCCTCAACAAGCCTCGCCGTCACCCAATTTGTGCAATTTGTGGGCTCATTATTTGTGGCCTCACGTTAACCCGCTCGTCGGTGCTTGCCAGTGACAAGGAATTTATCACCTACCGTAGCCCTCCTCCGTATCTAGGCAGTGTGTTGTCGGCCCGCCTCTCTCGCGTGCAACATCCACTCTACGATTGCTCCCATCACCGTCACGAAGATTAGGCATCGGTGAAGATGACAACCTGGCAGTTCGAGGCACAACGGCTTTGTAGGAACCTCTTGATGGTGGCACAGACATACAACTTCACCACCAAAAGCCTACTCGCGTTGTCCGATTGCCGCCTACCGGGCAGGTGGCGCATCAGCCGCTACGAGATTCCTGTGTTCCTGCCTTTGACCAAGGATACCGCCTGAACATGCCCGAGCATCCTCTTTGCACCTGCGCATTTCTAGATTGAGGAAAAACCAGTCATTCCGGTGCAAACCTTCTTCTACTTTAAGTAGCAATGTACAAGAGGCAAGAACAAATCCTTGTTCATCTTAAAGCTCTGCCGAAAATCCTCTGGAGTAAAAGTTGGCGCCTCGGCCAAATAGTCGGCGTAGAGCATGCAATGTCACTTTGGGCTTTGTCATGGCTTGGTAGTACTACTCCCAAACTTCAAATCTCCATGTTTGGGTTGGGCATTGGCAGCCTCGTCCGCTTGAATTTGTAGAGGACAAGCGAGGATCGCCAAATAATCTAGCAATCAATCTACCAATCACCGGTTCCAGGAAAAATCGAAACCTACCAGGCAATCGATTGAACACCTTGCAGGCAATGCGGGCGCGCGAGGTCACCGGGAAGCTCTACGTACAGGAGTCGGCCAGAACGAGTGGGAAAGCCTTGGAGAGACGGAGGAGGCCGCCTAGCAATATTCTACGACCGGCGAGCGACGGGGCGTCGGAAAACGCCTATGGGAAGCGGACTGGATGCTATTATACGTCTGGCGCGCCCGATATCGCTATTGAGAGGGCTAGGGGCGCAATTAGAGATGCTCTATTAGATTAGATTTGAGAGCTACTCCAGTTTAATTAAGTAAGAATTTGTAACTTTTTCAAAGAGGCGTTTGGGTCCTGAGTTCAATATGCCCGTGCCCAATTAAAAAAAAACCCTGAAAACATTTAGTAAACATATACAGTTTTTCTACATACGTGCAAAACTTGTACATGTTTACTACTCCCTCAGAACCATATAAAGTGTGTACGTTTAGTTTGTACATGAACCTGGTTGTTTCCTCCGACACTTTTTGTGGATCGGAGGTAGTATCATTTTTGTCAGAAATTCTTAAAATCATTTACTATTTAAAAAAAAAATTGGGCAAATTTTTAATCGGACGGAGGCATATGAACTCAGGATTTTCCGCACCTTTTTGTTCTACTATAGGATAAATAAATCTTACTACAATATAAATGGTTCTTTTCATCCACCTTTTTGTTGAGACCATGTGATGGCCACACTTTATATTTCTTTAGCTTATCATCACATGGTCAGTATCAGGTCGATCATCATCTTGGTACATTCTACACCACATGTATACATACGGTTTATATTTCTTTTTTCCACACATCTAAAGACGTCAGAGCACCAGCAAAGCACATCCATACTGAAACAAACATTTATCCAAGAGATGAAAGGTTCACTTTTTTTCTGACTCGTAATGAAGGTAAAAAATAATACAGATAAAGATCAAGGGTCCAACGGGTCCTCTCTTAGCCATAACAACAGACAAAGATAGCAAGAATTTACACATAGGCTGCACCACCTTACCAACAAAAATCTTGCCAACACTGCATGTACACTAGTCTACAGCTACAGCCATAAATATGTATCGCATTAACTCCACAACCTTACGAGGACGACGATCACAAAATTCAAAATCGGGTCGACGCCAAGACAGACAGACATGCTTCTGAGCAGTTCGCATGAACAAGAATGTGCCGCCGCATCTTAGCTCGACGTTGAGTTGACCCACAGCAAAATAGTCCCCTGCAGCACAGTGTCGGTCTACCCGATGTTGGCCACAAATGGCACCAGGCGCTTGTGGTCCCGCTTCCGCCCCAGCACGCACGTGTCCAGCACGCGCCCCAGCAGCAACCGCGTGTTCTGCAACGCAACATCCCGCGTCACCACTCCACTGTCCACCACGGCGGGGGCGCTTCCGCCGCCTTGGGCCATCATCATAGACCCGAACCCCGAGCCGGCGGCGTACTGGAGCGGCCCGCTGCGGGCCTTGAACGATGACTGCGGCAGCAGCATCCTCTCCAGGACCTTCTCCCCCGCTGCCGCCATCCCAACACCGCCGTGACCACCATTCTCACCAAACACTCCCAGATCGTCAGCACCAGTCACGCCACTGCAGCTCCGCAGAAGCGCCTCCAGCACGTTGAGCGCCTCCGCACACAGCGCGCCTTCCACCAGCTGCGACACCACATTGTACACCTGCGGTATCTGGGACGGGTCCACGGGGGCCTGCTGCAGGAGCGACTTGAGCATCAGGAGCACCACGCGCTGGTAGTCCAGGGGCCCCCGCTCCAGGAGCCTCAGCAGGTGCCCGAACGCCAGGGACGAGTGCTTCGGGAACCACTCGGCGCAGATCGGTGGCGAGGCACGAGCAAACAGATCTTCCAACGAAACTATCTCCCCATAAGAATACGCTCTGAAGACCTCAGCTAACACATCCAGAGATTTCGCGCGGCACCAGCCAGAGACGTTGGACGCCACGTAGTAGGCCTTCTGGTTCTGTTCCTGCATAGGTGAGGCTGACCCAGGGATGAGGAGGATGACGCTTCCTTGGCGAGCTGCAGCCCGAGCCATGGGAGAAGGCCCGTGATGTGCATCAGCAGCCTTGTCTCGGGGTTCCCAAATATGGAGTCGCAAGTGGGGATCGTGATCCTGGATAGCACCTCGATCGCGGACCCATGGCTCGCGCTCGACATGAGACCCTTCAGCACCAGTGGCTGCACGCCTTCGAAAGCAGGCACTTTCCCGGTCTCTGTGACGGACAGCAGCCTTCCGAGGTGGTCCTCGACTCCAGCCTGTGGAGGTCGCTTGAGAACCCGTTGACGTCGAACTCGTCGCGGGGCATGCTGGAGAGCAGCACGTTTTCGGTCGTCCGGTCACGGAAGGTCAAGCGGTCGATCACCCTGCAGAACAGCTCCAGCACCTGGCAGTAGATGTGCACAAAGTCGGTGTGCATCAGCGCGACACAGCCCCAGAAGAG
This sequence comes from Poa pratensis, assembly GCA_947311845.1. NCBI lineage: Eukaryota > Viridiplantae > Streptophyta > Magnoliopsida > Poales > Poaceae > Poa > Poa pratensis. The sequence continues at coordinate 1,110,606 of CAMZMU010000126.1, read as the reverse complement.
CTGTGGGTAGAGTATCACCTTCTCAGGCTCCATGTTCTCGACCATGACCTGTAGTGTCAGCAAATTCTCCATCGCAAAGCCAAGAACAGCCGGGACAGGGTTACCCAGGCATCTGTGGACGCACCTCAGAAGCAATACGCAGCTATCGCTCTTGACACTAGGACGTAGAGCACGATATATCTGGTGCGATCGGCAGGCCAAGTGACGAGAGGTGCACTCCATGGCCCACTTGAGTGCTTCGGCGCCCCAAGTCTCGCGAAGATCCCCCTGGAAGAAGATGGCACTGACCATGCTTTGCACGAGCGCTGACAAGAGTGAAGAGCTAGGAAGTTCAGTCCGGACAAGGGTGGGATCCTCGTTCTCCCACATCAGGCTGCCTCTTTTAGACTGGATGTATTTTATCAAGCTCACCACATGCTGCTTATTCTCCCTTTCGCTGCTCTCAACCTCGTACAGTTCAAGATGCCGGCCAGCAAGTGAGTAGAGGAGATTCACTAGCAGATCCTGGCAATGCTCAAGCACAATGTCTTCTGAGCTATCCATTGAAACACACGTGACATGGAATAACAGAGGCAGATTTTCACGGAAGTCTTCATCATTCTCATATGCAATTTCAGCAAGGAGAATCAAAGCTATGTCGGCACGTGAAAGCAAGTGCTGGTGCCCCTGTAATGCAGACTGGAGCTCGTTAGCATTGATCCCATGAACTCCACTGCCCCCTGGATGCAAAAACTCATCATTTGAATTTGGGGTGTCAAAATAGTAGTCTCCACTGTCTCTGGAAACATGGCGGCTCCTCAGGTGACCAGCCGAGCTTCGGACACCCATCAACGGCCCTGACATGTTCATTAACGCTGGAAGGAGCTGGCCTGACCGGCCTGCAGTGGGGTTTGGGATGCTGCTTACTTCTGGGGCCAATGGGCTCAATGGGCCAGACACACTTCGTCCAGTGACCGTCGACGTCCGCCAGCTCAAGTTCCCGCTCACGTTCCTGATTGCACCATCAAGAGAACCACGGACAAGCAGGGGGGACATGTGAGGCTGGCTATCAATTACTGATGCTACCAGAGAGCTCGTAGGTCCTTGAGAGAACTCCAATACAACATTTGCAGAAGCATCAACTTTCCCAGGCCTGATTGGTTCCTCGTCGTCTTCGAGCATTCTCTGAGATAACTCACAGACCAAATGATCAATGGTCTGCTGTGGGCAAATTCGAGCTAGATATAGACTGACACGCTTAGCAACTGAGAAGTATGTAGCAAATGCACCAGTGATCTCTGCCGATGGATTGGCATCGCAGTCCTCTATACCTCTGGTGATTAAGAAGTTAAGCACAGGGATGATATTACGAGTATTGCTGGCAACGGTGCTCCATAGTTTCTCAATCTCGTCGGGAAACTGATCACCATGCTTCCAGGTCACATAATAGAGACTCTTCAGCAATCTCTCACTCCATCCTGATTCCTTTAATCTCACAAAGTTGAGATTTTCTATCCAAGGAGCCATGCATGTGAGGACCTGATGCTGTGCTATGATGTCCACTGCGTCAAGCTGGCGCTGCATTATTTCCTCGCATAGATGCTCACTGAGTTCAGGATGGTCCTTGGCAAGCTTTGAGGACAGCTTGTACTGGAATTGCTGATAGGAGTCTGGGAGGTTGCCCACAACAGATGCCCGGTAGTGTCCAACACCATCAGCGTCATCTTCCGCCCATTCACGGAGAGATAGTGTCTCCAACATCTGGAGGGCACTGTCACGGATCAGTTTTGTTTGATCAACCACCTTGTAGAGGATCAAACTCAAAAGCCTCTGGATCTCACATTTTGGAATTTCTTGACGCATGTAAACTTCAGCCAGAACACTGAAATACCCATCTGCTATCGAAGCATCTGGAGAGTAGCACTGCAAATGATTGACAGTTGGTTGAAACATCAGTATTTAGCAGTGATGGAAAGCGCATATTGGAAGTGTAAAAACTGTAAGTATAACATCTTGAAAGAAATAAAGATGAATGACCACAGGAAGATTAAAAAGGAAAAGAAAATTCCTAAGTTTGTACATGATAAATTAACAAGATAAATGGTCACCAAATAATTAACAGGCCACTTTGAGAAGAAAGCATCAACACGAATAACTCTTGCAGCAAATGCAACTAAATGTCTAATTTATACAGCACACAATGTGTACAATGTGCAATTTGTTGGCTTGGTCCTACACGTTCAGGAAGTAAGACATAACAATAAAAGCAGAGTTTTTACCTGATCTATGCAAGCAGGAAACAAATCCAAATTTGTCTGCAAAATATTCTTCAGCGCAGTTTTTGCTAAGAGAACTCGAAAGTGACTAGCTTTTTGTTTGTCCTTCCCACCAAAGCGTCCTCCATCAGTATGCTTTGAGTATGATGGTGTTCGAGGATCTACTGGTGACTGCCCAAAAGGTGCTCTCGTAGCTGGTTCCCCAAACAAACTATTGATCCACAATATTACCCGACCTGACATCTTCCTAGCATTATCATCGAAACAAGGACCATAAAGCAAAGAAGCAATAGCATTCATGGAAGCCCAATTGATAGCTTCCAACTGATCAGCGATTTCCCTGTCAAATGCAAGCTTGTCAAGTGATTCCCTTGACCTATTATGTTGAGTGGCTTTATATCGCTCAAGTTCACGGCGATAGTCACTGCCGGTTTCCTGCCCCCATGAGCTGCCAGAATCATCACTCCAGTTAAGGAGAAGATCGAAAAGTCTCTTGCGTATTCTGTTGTCAAACCTCTCAGACCTTGCATCAACAAACTCAGGAGCTAGATATCTTATAACAGAGGCTAATGCATATCGGAGAGGCTGCAGATCCTGAAAGCTATCGGATGATGACATGTTTATTTGGCGGTATGTTTCTTCAATAAACTTCAGAAAATGTAAACGGAGAACAGGCTTCCGAATGAGCATCCCAGGCCAAACCTTTTCAGCTATCATTCTATGTATGTTTGCAACATGAGTGCGCAGATCCTCACGGCGGAACCTAGCATTCTGTAGAGGCAAATACATAAGAAAGTAATACGATGAGAGGGTAAACATTATAATCCTCATTATTGATTTGAGAAGTCCTATGTATGGAACTATGGATTGGTTTTAAGATCGCAATGTGCTTGTTCTTGTATATATACTAGTGCGATAGAAATATGAATGTTTTATACATTTTATAGTATCAACTGACAAGACATGGAATATGGTAAAAAAAAACTAATATGCTTCCAAGTTCCAACTTTAATTACAAAGTGATATTTGTGGAAGCAATATTAGTAGGAACACTCGATAAGAAGAGAAAGCTCGCCTCATTCTCAAATTAAATTTTTGCTGTGCAAGAAAAAGCATGACCACAGCAAAGAAGCTTGAGAAATAAAACCATGGAAACATGGCTCATTGTCCATCAAGCAACATAGCCAAAACCGCCGAGTGAACCAAATAAGGAATGTACAGTTGAGCAGCAGCAGTCAAGTTTTCAGTACTATGTAAAGGTGAAAGGTCTATTGAATACTTGACCTCTTAAATGAAGATGTTTAGAGAATAAAGAGGCAGTGCAAATCAAATGAGTACACCAATTTAACCACGGTACCAATATAGGAAGAAAGTTGAGCCACTGTACCTTCCATTTTGGTTTTGTTTCTGTTTCTGATGACACATCCTCGAGAAAAGATGCAAGTTCACCAAACATGATTTCGCATACTTCAAGATGTGAGTGTCCAAGGGCAGCCGTAGCAGCAAGCTGCAGAAACAGAAAGAAAATAAATGGAAAAACTCAATTCATGCATTGCTGCCATAATCAACTTAGCATGTCCAGTACACAGCAAATGGAAAAAATCAATTCATGTTGAATAGTTCAATTGAGATTTCAGTGCACAGCCAAATGGCATAAATAGTATGTTAAATCATTATCCCACAACAAATCCGTAATAGTTTACTTGTGTCGATTTTTCAGATATTTTTAAAATTACTCCCTCCGTCCAAAAATAAGTGTCTCAAGTTTGTCTAAAAATGGATGTATCTATACATGAAACATGTCTAGATACATCCACTTTTTGGCAAAATTGAGACACTTATTTTGGGACGGAGGGAGTAGAAAATAAAGCACTTCACCCAGAATAACAATCTAGAGTAATACGTAAGGTGGGTTTAAGCACTTAGAAGTATAATCATCTTACTGCATATCCTTCTGAACCATGGCGTAGTGATGGGAAAATTGTATGGAATATATCTTTAGCTGATTTGAGGCCAAATTCTTTATTTTCAGGTGGACAAGAGCATGCAAATGTTGCATAAATCAACCACTGGTCAAGTTTAGCGTCAGAATCTTGTGATTGTTGAGACTTTCCACCTAGTTCAGAAGGAGTGATCTGCTCAAGTCTCCTAACAACTTCAATTCTGTTGAGTCATAAAATAGAGTCAATAAGATGTCCAACCAAATTGTCAAATGAATGAAAAAAATTATGCTGTTATGAAGTGAAATTTAACAACAGTATATAATATTTTTAGATGCAAATCTTCATCCTGAAAGAAATATCAACCATTGCTGGATGGCAACCAATTGTTCTCGAGACCCTACAGAAAAGGAAAGAGGCAAGACTAGACTGATAATTACTATGTCGCTAGAGTTTAGACCTAAATCCTTAATCTTGGTAAGGACACAAACTGACAGTGGTTGATCCTTGGTCTTCATAGGAGCAGAAAACTGACACTGGTCTATGTAGGAGAAAACTCTGAACAATTCTTCTTTGCATGCCCACACCATAACATAACATACTTGAACATTCATCCATCTTTCTCCCTCCGTCCTAGTTTGTAGGGCACAATCTCAAAACCAATTTGTCCCAAAACTCTCCACCTCCTAGGCACAATTTCATTTAATTCTCTCTCAATTATTGGTTGATGCCTCTCCCCACCAATGCATGATAGATTTTAGCTCCAATCAACTATCACCTTGGGCCAAGAGATTTGCAAATTGAGCCCTATAAACTAGGACGGAGGGAGTAGTAGAAAACTTGAATAAACAAGATGAAATTTCAAACGACTCAAACTATAAATGTTAGCGACGACATATGAACACTAGTCCGATATCTCAGGCTCTAAACTAGTTAACTCTCCATCTAAGGTCTTAAGCATCCACCACAGAACCAAATTTAATTCATCTACGAACTTCTACTCGAAATGTCTTGCTAACAGGGCATTCAAAAAGGAAAGACATAAACCCTGCTGTAGTGTTTCCATAGGGCAGATAAGTCCCTGCCAAATCAAACACAGGGCACAAGTTTAAGAGATATCGTTCAATTTGCTAGGGGTGACTGCAACTATGTGGTGTGGAATACAGTGTCAAATTGTGTAACGACTGTACTCTTAACAACTGTTAATATAGTCTCACTTTTCCTCAAAAATTATGTACAACAAAAAATCCAGGAAAAGATCAGAGCTCTTGCCTTGCATCATGCACAGAGGTCGGGCAAAGTTCAGCTGCGTATTTCACAATTTCGCTAAGGTAGCGGGCCCATCTGCTTTTATCAGCGCTCTCCAAGATGGACTGAAGCGTCACATCTAAAGGGATGGGATCCATCTCACGCCTCAGATCATAAGGTCGCCCTGGATCCCAATAACAGCTCTGAACAATGTCGTCCTGCATATTCATTATGATTTACTTACGTGATCAAGCATATTAAGGTTCAATGCAAACTTTAAGCCACTGTGGGATTGTTAAAGATATTAGAAACTCACCCCATTTTCCTCTATGATGTCAATGATAAATATTGGTTCCGGTTCAAGTTTCAGTTTATTGTCACCCCATTCATTTGTCGAGCAATCTCTTAGATCGTTTTTTAGGGCTCGGACACAACGCAATAACTCCAGAGCTGTGAGCCGTATTTGAACATCAGCAGAGCTGAGAAAGACAAGCCCAACTGCATCCATTTCTGAGGCACGAAATTCAGATATATCTCTGGACCTAGCAAAAGGAGATCTCTGCAGTGTATCGCCTCCTATACTCGAACGTTTGAAATTTTGAGCATCTTTGGCCAGAAGTTCCTCAGAGAGGCAACCTCTCCACAACCGCATAAGCTCTACTAAGCGCCCCAGTGAATTGAGAATCAATATAGGGAACTCGTCAGGGAGTTTCAGGATAAAATTAGCCATTCCTTTCAACACAGCAAACCGACGATTAGGCAGGTATTGTACAATCCTGTTCAACACTAGCACAGCTTCTTCCCGGACAACAGGGTCAATACTTGTCACATGTTGAGGTATAATCTCAGTCATTCTATCATTACGACCCACCTCTTCTATCAAGTATGGTATACATTTAAGCACAGATCTGAAGAGTGAGCCCTGAGATTTGTCCTTCGTTACATTATCTGTAAATACAATATTACAAATCATGGATTATTCGAAAATAGAAGAATGGACTAATAATGGTTGCTGCATATGATGATATAAGTAGCAACATACCAATTGTAGCTTTCGATGATGTGAGAAGAGCTAGGCTATAAGCCTTGCTACAAGACCTTAATATTGACTCGATAGCTGACTTGACTTTTGGAATGTAATGGCCAATACCAGACACTGAAATTGCAGAGAAAAGATACTGGTTATCATGTTGTCACGATATAGTTAAGTTCTTAAAAACTGATACTGCTCCCAAAGCGATGTTACCTTGGAAAACATCCAGGCCAATTTGTTGATTTGATGGAGAAACGACAATCTCAAGCAAAGCCCTAAGACCAACAACCTTCGCTTCACTTAAACTATCTGGTTTCAACAGTTCCAGTATCATATGATTCATTGCAAAATCCAGGTTGCGATCAGCTAAGTCACACAAAACTCAACAAGTTTATCATGCTGGACATCTTGAGTCAGCAATCCTTTCTTCAAAACTGTCAGCAATTGAGATGTAACACTATCCAAATAGTCCCACACTTGATTTCTGGATTGATACTCTGCATAAACATTTACATAAAATTTTACTACCCGATGAAGACAATCTAATGCCATTGATCGATGATTCTTGTCCTGCATAATAAATAATTAATCAGAATAATGCTTCATGCAACACAAAGGAAGAGTAAGTTTCATATTTCATAGACCAGAATCTCTATGTACAAATAAAAGCAGCAGTACAATTTTTAATTCGTAAAATATTATGCCATGATAATCTTGCTCTCGTGATTAAATCAAATGTGACATAAATCACCTTAAGATACTTATACAGGCTCTCCAAATGCTGAGAAAAGTTAGTGTTGAATGTATGGGAATCACCAAGACAAAGTAGAAGAGTGACCAGTGGAAATCCTACCTGCAAAGAAGATTCGTCAATAAATATTATAGGAAAAAATATGTGGAGCAACAGCAAGTCTGAAACTAGAAGTGACACCAACATATGTGCAACAAGAGGAGTTTTTGCCTCAATTCACCCACGGCCGTTATTAAAACACCTTAATTCACCCACAACTCTGTTAATACACCAAAATATACTAAATAATTTAAGAAAGTATCAGTCCTGTGTCGTTAAATCCTCAAGCTTGCTAGTGAATATACATGCAAATAACTTTGAAAAGCGAGTGATTTGATTGATAAGGAGTGCAGGTATTAAGCATGATTGAAAAAGAGTAAGAAAGATAAATCTTTAGGAAAGAGTTTAGGACCATTTGTAGAATTTCATATCTCTTCCAATTAATAAGGCGCCGACTGATATCTATGATAAAATAAACAATTTGAAGGCAGGCTTGCGAGCTTTAAAGTGATGAACAGAAACAAGATTAAGAAACAAAATCAAGACACACATTTGTTGTGCAGCTGCATAAGTAGAACTGTGTATAAGTATAAAATGAAATGTCATGTCATCAACTTACAGCAATATGCTTGCTCTGCTTATCCATCCAATACATGAGCTGGACTCTTATTCGCGAAATAGCATCATACCAAAGAGACAATGCAGATTCCACACCCAGTGGAGGCCAATTATTTCTACCTCCCTCGGCAAGTGGGGCCAATATACTTGACAGCATGTTGCACAAAGCATGTTGCAGTTCACTCTTTCTTTTGTTTGGAGGTCGATTTAGAGGATTTGCTTTCGCAATGAAGGATACTGAAGCATTGAGCCCACCCTCTGTCTTCACCTGGAAAAATAAATTAAGGGGGTATATAAGCCATCATAGATTATATGGCCAGAAAGAGCATTGAGGCATTCCATGCAGCCTTGTTATGCAAAAACAAGTTCATGGATGATGAAGCGAACTGAGTATAGACCTTTCTTCTGTAAGTGAATAAATTTTTTATTTAGAAACGAAATTGTGCAATCAAAGAGGCTTCCTGAAATTCAGTGTATCAGATTGATAATGTTACAGTTTGGCCAGTGTATCCTAGGAGTTGGAGCACAGTAGCATATTAGTAGTAGCAAACAAAAAAATTAGGAAGTTTCTACTTATTTTTCATCAAACGGAATTATTATAGAAAAAATTCTATGCGGAATGCCAGAACAAATCAGATGGGCAAAGTCACGCACTTTGAATCCTTATAAATTGGCAGAAATATTATTGTAGTTATTGTAGAATCATACCCCCAATTTTAGGTAGCGCATCCCATTAATAATGTTGAGTGTCTCACTTCTAGCAACAGGAGTATCAACACGGCGATTATTAAGCTCCATGAAAAACCTCTCAGTCACAGAACTAAACCTGCGTGAATCAGCAGAGTCTTTATTAACTTACAGAAAGAGATCACTGGAAAATGCTACAGCTTTTGCTATGCATCTAGAGTTGATCCATGAAAGTAGGATAAATTAAGAAAAATACCTGATACGTGATAAAGCTCCTAAAAGTTGAGCAACAAGATCTAAGAGGAGACCACGCAAATCAACCAGTGAAGGATAATCTACTTGGCTTACAACCCTGTAAAGGCAAATTAGGTAAGGAGGAACTCAGCTTCACATATACATAAGTTTGCTTCTTATGGCAACTGAGAAGCAAATTTGCCAATGATTTCGAGGAAATTGGCATATGTCGAAAAAATAAGGTAGCATATAGGTGTTGTATACAAAAAAATTATGTTGGGCAAGAGTCCACCCAAATGTTGAGCAAGAGTATTCACGTGAACGTCACATAACCGGGTAAACCGTAAACCTAATACTTTTGTTAATTTCTTTAATATGGCAAGTTTTCGCTCATTTGCTAAAAATTGATGTTAAATGTATAGCGGTCTGCATTAAGATCGCACAACCTGGTATGCCGTGTCCATACCATACAAGAAACCGTATTTAGGAAGGCAGTAAGTTCTCACCTGTCTGCATTAATTAGCCAATCAAATACGAAACTTTCCAAGCCATTCCAAAGTTTCTCTGGACAAAATAATGCATAAGTTAGTCAACCATTTATATAACTAATGAGCTAAGAAAGTCCTCGCAGAAAACAATAGAAACAGAAATAACCTGTTATTCCCTCTTGTGGGCAATACTCAGCAAATCGAATGCAGGCTGAGCTGAATATGCACTCAACAGCAAGCTGGGTAAGGGAACCATAAACATATTAGACAGGGGAATGCATGATTAAAAATTTCCAGATTTAAAACAAGTTTGAGAGATCAGGGTGAAAATGCTTGCTGATGACTATTTGTAACTATAAGATAATCTAACGAATGCATATCTGGTGATCTTTATCGAGCATACAACCTACAGCGGAAGAGAATGTGGTTCTTTGTAAGGAAAAGACATGGTCGGTCGATAACAGACCTTCTTTTGGTATGTTGAGGCATCATGGGCACCTTTTGGTGATTCACTGTGGAATAGCAGTGTCAAAACTTCAGTAAAAAGTACAAGACAGCAGAGAATTTGTAACATTTGAGTAAGCAGCAGATCAGAAAGCTCAGTGTAAAAGAGATCAAAATCTAAGACTACCAGGTTGGAGTTTTTCCATCAAACTTTAATGTTAACCAGCGTACCTTTCCCTCCAGCGAAGAAGAGCGTCCAAAAGAGGTAAAGGTGTGTGCCTCGCAACCATGGCAAGTGAGTCCAGTACTTGCTCGTAGCTTGGATCAGACGGCCGTAGGTACTGTCCATCCTGTTTATTTACAAAAGAAAATTAGGCTTTGCAAGAGTTTACATTACAGCATTTTCTCGGGTAACATAACATTGTAGTGGAGTTTGGTATCATGCTGGTCTGGACGGTAAAACTATGCCTAACTGATCAGATCCCTAACATGATCCTTGAACCTAATCTAACCGGTATCCAGCATTACCTACCGAGGACGTACGTAGGATAGACGCAAGCAAGAGTAAAATCCCAGCATTTGCTAACACATAAATACGTGTGTCTGTCATGAGTAAATCAACCCGAGGGATGCATTTGGAGCATTGATCAGACCTAACCTAATTGGAATCTAGCTAGCATTTCTTAGTTATATATGGGAACAAACACGACATGCATAGGCTAGTCGACAGATTACAGCACTGAAAACTATACGCTTAGAGCATCTCCAAGAGCTTACCCATATTCACTACCCATATTCTAGCCCAGAATACCCATATTCGGCAATCCAAAGCCAAATACCCATATTGATTGCCATAAGTGCCACCTCAGCCAAAACACATGGCGGGAAGGCAACTGCCATCGTCTAGGCAAGCCTCCGCCGCACCTCCCTTGAGCTCGCCACGCCTCCGCGCGAACCATCTCCGTGGCTGTCCCCGGTCGGACAGAGTCGAGCTGGAGCGGGTGGAGGCCACCGTCGCCGTTACGCTTGTGGACCAGCCTCCCCCGAGTCACAGAATCCAGCGCGCCTCCCCTGACCTCGCCGCGCCTCTCTCGACCTCCCCCTGTCCGTGCGAGTCCATGCTCGTCCCCGCCGCCACTCAACAACGCCACCGCCGCGCCATTATTCCCGCCGCCAGAACAAGCTGCCACCGCGCGGTGTCGTCGCTCCGGCCGCCGGCGAGCTCCTGCCAACCCTGCGCGACCCTAGTCGGCCCCGCCACCTCGTTCCCGGTCGGCGCGCGACTTGAATCGGCCGGAATCAAATTGGAGGAAGAAGAGAGAGGGAGGGACAAAATGAAAAGAAAAAAGCTTACCCACTGACATGTGGGCCCTACCGTGCAAGATGCAAATTTGGGTATCTAGTTTTGGGTAAGTTATAAAAGCAAAAAAAATCTGCTTACCCATACCCTCTCCTCTACCCAAAACCATTTTGCCTACCCAAACTATGGGCAAGCTCTTGGAGATGCTCTTACAAGGAAAGGGCATTTAAAAGAAACAGCGACATGCCAACGGACGCACCCGGATAATCAATGTTCTCTGGTACCAACATGAACAAACACGAGTTGCGGACACAGAAGTGGTAATAATTAACCAGCGCGTGCAAGCATGAGTTAAAAAAGGAGCATTTTGCAAAAGCAGTGCATGTGGCTGCACGAGGGTCTAGTTTGGCAACAAAGTTTTTCTAAAACCGAAGTATCGTAAGACTGTAGTATTTACATGCCTGGGCAACAAATACTTCAGTTTTGGAAGAAGAGGCCCGGACCTCTTTTTTCCATACTGCAAAATTAGTGCAGTTTCTTGAAATATGAAAGTATATAAACCACAACATTCATTGGACCCAAACGCTTGAAAGTATTCAATACTCAGTATTTTGAAAAACTGAATTATTATCAATATACTTAAAAAAAAACGTAGCTACCAAACCGGCCCTAAACCACCAAATGTAGCCTTGATCGGAGCTAAACCTTGTACAACCTAATGTGTATATCTAGTACTTCACTGGACGCATATAGTCTAGAAGCTACAACAGAAATCCAGTCCCATCGACATGCCAATCACCTCAGGCCGACGAGGTTTTGGTGAGTACTGATCAGAACCCTAACATGATCCTCGAATCTAAGTGGTATCCAGCATTACGGAGGAGTAAAATCCCATCATTTTGGTAACACATAAATAAATAAATACGTGTGTCTGTCACCAGTAAATCCAACCAGGCGAGATGGCTCTGGAGCATTGATGATCAGGCCTAACCTAATTGGCATCTCCTAGCTAGCATTTCTCGGTTATATATGGGAACAAACAGGGCAAGCATAGGCTAGCGGTGGGTACATCGAGATCCAATCCCGTCAGCGCGTCGTTGCGATGCTAGCAGGGCGATACAATCCACTCCAATCCAATCGAGCGAAATAAGCGCGAACCCTAGGCTAGGCGGCCCGATCCTCGCAGGGAAATGGGAATCCGGAGGAACCCTAGAGAGAGGGAGGGTACCTGGGCCTGGGCGGTCTCGATGCGTCGGCGGGCGAGCGGGAGGAACCGGGCGAGGAGGGAGTCGACGATCTGCCTGGCGGCGCCCCCCGCGCCGGCGTCGTGTGGGGAGGAGGCGGAGGGGCCGTGCGGCGTGGGGGGCAGGGGCGGCGGGTAGGAGACCCCCGCCGCCGCGATGGCGGCGGCGGCGGCGAGGTGTTGGGAGGTGCGCGGGGTCGCCAGCTCGGCCGCCGACGAGATCGGGGATGTCAGAGTCTGAGAGTGACCTTCTCCTTTGACGACTTGCTTCATTCATCAGCTTTAATTTAATGTTTGTTTACACTCAAAACAAAGAGAGAACCATATGTTATGTTCCATCAATTATTTCCCTTCATACAACATTGATCCACGTGGATTATGCTTTAGCCGGGTTTCTACATCTACATGAGAAGAAGGGGGAAATGGAGAAGTCTAAATTGTAAATTGGTCGAATCAGACGGCTCGGATCAGCGACGGGGATTTTATTGATGGCCAATGGTGACCGGGGGAGGGCCATTGCCGTCGAAGAAGAACAGAAAGCGGTGCGTGCACGCCGTACCATAGCGGCATGCCGGAGATGCAACCTCTGAGGCATGAATCAAGACGGTGTGGCATGTTCAACGTCGGTGAGGGTTAGTGCCAGAGGCGTGGCTGGGTCCTCGGAGTCGTATTCGACGCAAGGCGCCTCCGCGATCAAGACTTTGGGGATAACTTTGAGTAGCCGAGGGGCGGGGCTGAGGGAATACCCGCCGGGCTCCAAACTACGGAGGAGGTGGAAGAGATGCAGAGGCTGGAGGATTAGGACACGAGCCGGCGCCGGCGGAGGTCGAGGATAGAGGTGGGCTCAGCACCAACGCGTGCCTGACCTAGTCGAGGCGACGAGGAAATCTAGGGTTGTGGCGATCGCGGTGGCGAGCTCGGAGCGCGAGCGGTGAGGAAGGAGATGTTTTTTACTATTAGATGATTTGAATGCACGAGAGTTTTTGTGTGTGTAAAATAATAGTATTTGAATTACACCTGCGACAAGTACTCCTTCTTTTAATATATTTATACATACTCGGCTCGCATCTATATTGTTTTCATCATGACAATACTAACCGTAATCAATAACTGTCCGAGAGACATCGCTGCGTGCTGACATCTAGGTGAAAAAAAGAAAAAGAAAACTCACTATCTCTTTCTACTAACAGCCTGCTGCTGTCATCGTTGACGACGACGTCCGCCCCGGCCGGGATGCGCGCCGTTGATGGCCGCGATGCAACGGTGACCCGACGCCAGCACCAGAGAGGATGCGTGTCAGGTCCATCGTGGGCCCTGCGCTACGACCACATCGACGCCCAGGCGGACGGCGACCACATCGACGCCCGTGAGGCGGCGCGGCGACTGGCGACCATATTGACGCCCGTGTGGCGGGGCGGCGATCGGCGACCACACCGACGCCCGGGAGGGACGGCTACGGCAACTACACCGACGACATGACGCGGGCTTGTTCTAGGGATGAATGTAGGTTCTTTTTTTCATTTTTTTTTCTTACAAATTATCATCTTTTGCAGTGATTGCAAGTATGTTGTTTGGATTGAACATCTCTGCAATCTGAGGCATGTGATTGCCAATTTTGGAACTAGTAATAGGTTATGTTGTGACACTAGGCACTCAGAAACTGAGGCCTCAACTCAACCAGGATACAAATTCTAAATGACCATACTTGCTACATGAATGGAAAAACCGCATAAATAAAAAGACAGCTAGAAACAGCTAAATGAAGGCAGCGCGTGATGCATACAAGTAGCTCTAGTACTGAGGCCCCAAAATTGGTGCCATGTATTCTTCTCAACAAAGTCAGTCTTGATCTGATGCTGCTTCTGCAGAGATATCTAGTTTGCTATGTACGATTCTTGAGCTGTTTGTGCAGAGCTTGCCTCTACATTGCTTTCAAACAAGAGACACCACATTATTCTGTTAACTAACCTTTATTAAGCAGAGCATGTTGATGAGACTTATTCCCGACATGAGATACACATATATATTATATATAGAAGTTCCAAACAGAGTACTTAGAACCCGTAGCACAATAAGTTAGATGAGACTATAATCTAAAAGCACTAAGTTGCTACTTGAGTGGTCGAGACATGTTGACTCGGCCGAGATACCCGCGTTTATGGAGGGCGCCACACACCAGGCTTGAGGATAGGTGAGGCAACAAGGTCAACAAATTATGTTCAGACCTCATAGTCCGTACAATTCTCTCCACCTCTTCATTGATCGGTCCATTCCATGGACTCCAACGTTATGATAGAAGATTATACTTCTGGATGAAAGCCTTTTTCTTTTGCTGCGTGGAGGAGGCGGCGCTGCCGGTGCTTTTCCCTTGTTCAATTGATGTGTATGTGGAGCAGCTGGAAGAACGGGGAATGTTGAGCACTTTCAGACATAAAAGGGGTGTCGGTTCTAGTTCTAGTTCTTTGAGTTGTAGTTTGAGCGAGCTAGAGTTGTACTAAACAATTTTACATATTTATAACTTATCATATCATTATATCTTAATTAGTTTCAGGGGAAATTATAAAATTTAATCTCAATGTTTCTCTTTCATTTGAAAACATAATAATACACATACATTTCCAATATTAAATACTACATCCCGTTCCAAAAATATAAGATGTGTTGGTAGGCTAAAAATATCCTACTAAACTTCTTAAATTCTGGTACAAAGGAGCATAAAAGTTGATCATCACCTAATTCAAGTCTCCATCGCTATGCATTACTAAAATCTAATCTTATTTGGTCAGGGAGATTATATTTATGTTTAAGTTTTTATTTACCTTTTTTAATTTGGATTCTATTTAAATAAAAGGAAATACAAATAGACAACTAATTATAATACTCTACGAATTGTTCGCACCATATCAATTTGTCGAGCTTCTCCTATTTGGTTCATAATAGTTGGCTGGTATCGTATACTTGTGTGTTTTATATCATTTATGTAGTGTCTTAAAAAGTCCCAGAAGTTTATAGGGCGCACGTGACTAATAAATATCCTAACACGCAATGCATCTACCTCCTCTCACGGTAGAGACTGATTTCTACTACCAGTAGGTCAACAGTTAGCATACATTGCATACACTTCTAATGATAGGTGGAATATAAGGATCTGTCAGAGTTTTTCAAGAAAGTTAATTACTTAGGCACATGAGAAAGGCACTATCTTTGATGTCATCTTACAGAGTGGCGGAGCTGCCTCTATGGCATTGGGTTCAGGTGAACCCAATGAATAATGACAAAATCCCATGTACATATGGTTTATTTAAGCACTAATCAATGAATTAAAGCCATAGTATGGTCGAACTGAACCCAATGAACACCGGACTGGGATTCAGTGACTGGCCCATGGCCAGTCACGCCGTGCCTGTCGCCCCTATATCCACCGTTCGAAGTCAATCCAATGGATCAGATTGAGCCCAAATTTGAACTCGAAACTCAAATAATTCAGAAAAAATTGAAAAAATTCCAGTAAATCTTATATGGTCCGTTGTACATTCTGACAAAATTACAAGTCATATTGATAAGTGGTTTATCACTAAATAGCGTTTTATATTTTGATCTTAAAAAGCTATTAACTCTTAAACGAGTGATCCAAATGACTTGTGATTTTGTCATAATTCCCGGAAATATATATACGATTTACTGTAATTTTTTCAATTTTTCTGAATTATTTGAATTTCGAGTTCAAATTTTGGATCAATCTGATCCATTGGATTGACTTCGAACGGTGGATATGGGGGAGCCAGGCACGGCGTGACTGGCCATGGGCCAGTCACTGAATCCCAGTCCATGAACACCATGATTAAGCTGCTTCCATGAACGTCTGTCGGTTGATCTCCTGCATTTCAGCCGGAAGGAAAGAACCACTGCGCCTTGAAAGATTTTGTTGAGTGGTGGCCTACTAGACTAGATTTACCGCTTCATATCATACGCACAATAGCTAGGCCTAGGAATGTCATTAACAAGCTTTTGGCGTTCAGGGTACCTACATGGGTCGGCAACAGGCAACCTCCGTGCAGATTCCCAGTCATGTCCGAGGATGAACACGCGATTTCCTCCTTGAAGTTTCCGGCTGTAGTAGTGCTCCGACGAGCCTTGGGCAAAAAAGGCTCTAGAACCAGTCGGGCCGACAAATAAGACCTGGTTGCCCAAGTCCTTCACCTCCGACCACCTTCCCTTGTCCAACTCCGCCTCGAACACCTGCAAACTCATCGTCTGGTTGGCAGCCTCGATGCCATTCGACCATCGGGGAATGCCCCACCGCACCATCAGTAGCTTTTGATTGTCGGCTGAGGTGACTAGGTGGTGGTAGTAGTTATTGGCGGCCGCCGCCATTGTAGATGATGGTTGTTCCTTGATGACATGCTCGGTCTGAATCTGATATGGCGTCTCTCCAGACGACCAATGAGAGAAGAGACCCTCCATCTCCATGGTGTCGGTCTCTCCGTCTCCGGCCAACCAATGAGAGAAGAGATGTTCTGTGGTGCTTAGAGCGAATATCTTTCCACGGTGGAAGGCTATATCCTTGTACGTAAAGTGCCTTGTCAAGAGCACATTGGTCGTTTTCGGCGAGAAATAATAAGATCCGATAGGTGCATCAATTAATAGGGCGTTGCTTGTCAGCGCTGCAACGAGACGAGACGAGCACACGCTGATCTTCTTCACAAGAAGTAGCCAATGCTTCAGGGCCAACATAGCTCGCGGGTTGTAGTTGCCCGTGACCCCATTCGATGTCAGCTCGTAGCAGCACGGGGCCTTGATGGCCGGCATCGTCGGAGAGGAAGGTTTGTAGAGAAAGTATTGACGGCGGATGGACACGTGCTTATACAGAACCCAGCCGCCGAAGGTAGCCCCCACGTGGAAGCCTGTTGGCGTGGCGAAGCGGCGGCGGTACACCTTGGCGCCATTGTCGTCGTAGGCGGTGCTCTGGTACATGCCATTGCCGAGGTTGAGCGCACCGCCCGCGGCGGCAGCATCGATCCCTTGTGCCTGGCAGCGAGATGCCACTCTCGGCAGACGGTTTTGAAGGTGAGTCGCCCGTCGTGGGTCGGAAGACGCGAGAGGATCTCGCCCGCGATCTCCGGCGGGAGGTCCGACCAGCATGGCGAAGCTGTCGTCGTCGTGCCGAGGCAGAGGCCCATTGCGCGAGCGGATCGACGAGCTCCTGTCGATCAAAATTTGCTTTGCTCGCAGCTCGCAAAACCCTACTACTTTATCTATCCAGGAAGGTTTTCCTTCCGTTTGATTTCTGTAATTTTAATACTCCGTACTAGATCTGATGTTCGATCCGTTTCGGTTTACGAGCATCTTTCGATAACGGACTCGGAGAAGCTGAGTATTACGTGGCTTCTCGTTTTTGCAACGAATAAGAACACGTATTTTTTTTGAAACTATAAGAACACGTATTTTGATCGAGGGTAAGAAGAAGAAACGATCTAGGGGTAATCAGGATTGATGTGTTATTATGGACGTGTTCGTTCGTTCGTTCGTGAACTGTAGGCAGAATATGTCTGCACATGGGGCAGCCCTTAATTGGATAGCATAATTAAGTACACGTGTTAATTTCCCTCAAGAAAAAAAGTGCACGTATTAATTCAGTTACAGGATGGAAGATCGATATATTCGGGTACAGGACGGAAGATCTTATTACTCTAATTTTGTTTGCCGATGCTTAAAAAAGCAAAAAACAAGAAAGAACGGAAATTGTTTGACGTGTGCTGCAAACCGAACTGGTATCATTTTCGAACTCGGATCCAATTAAGATCTTTGCTGATAGAAGAAAGGACACGACGAAGCAATCGATCAATCTCACCAAAGAAAAGAAAAGTTTGATCGAGCTAGCTAGGCGATGAACGACCACTACCGGACGCTGGGGCTGCAGCCCAACGCCAGCAAGAGGGACGTCAAGAACGCCTATTTCCGGCTCGCCCACCGGTACCACCCGGACCACACCAAGGCCGACGCCGCTGGCCGCGCCGCCGCGGCGGCCGCATTCCGCAAGGTCAAGGATGCGTACGATGTGCTCTACGATGACGACCGCCGCGCCTTGTACGACCGCACATCCTCGTACAGATCGAGTAGCTCCTACACGGCGGAGAGAGAGGCGCAGGAGAAGAAGTGGAAGGCGGAGAGGGAGGCGCGGGAGAAGGCGGATAGGGAGGCGCAAGAGAAGGCGGAGCGGGAGGCACAGAAGAAGAAGTGGGATGCGGAGTGGCGGGAGGAGCAGGAGAAGAGGTTGAAGGCGATGAGGGCGGAGTGGATGCGCAGGAGAAGAAGTCCAAGGCGGACAAGGCCAAGAGGGAGGCCGAGTTTAAGGTACACAAGAAGAAGTGGGAGGTCGAGAGGGATAAGCGGGAGGCCAACTTGGAGTCGTCGTGGAAGGAGGTTGCACAGGAGCGGGACCGTGACGGCACCTCCTCCTCGCCGGAATGGGAGGAAGAGTGGGTGTTGCTCTGGCAACGGGTACTGCGGACACGACGCTACCCCGGCACCACGGAAGGCATATACTGGAAGGCGGAGATTGATGCACTCTATGAACGGGTAGAACTGAGACGGCAGGGCAGTGGTGGCGCCTCCTCGAGATCGAAAGCTGAAGGCACCTACACAGAGAAAGACTCGGAGTTGCTCCGGGAACAGGCACGGACACGCAGAATCAATAGACCACCGATTTCTTTCTCAGTCGGCGATGCATACTCCAGCTCGAGTGGCTACGGGAATCCGCAGTATGGACAATTCTCCGGCGCCTCATTCTCGGCTTCAAATAGGCAAGAACGACACACTGGTACGTCCTCCTCGGCTTCAAATGGGCAAGGACAACACCGCGGTACGTCCTCCTCCTTCTCGGCTTCAAATGGGCAAGGACGACACGGCGGTACGTCCTCCTCCTCCTCCTTGGCTTCAAATGGGCAAGGACGTCACGGCGACACGTCGTCTTCCTCCTCGGCTTCAAATGGGCAAGGAGGACACGGCCACAAGTCCTCTTCCTCCTCGGCTTCAAATGGCCAAGGACGACACATCGGTACGTCGTTGGGGCATGGCGGAGGTTTTAGAAGCCGGCCACCACTACGGCCGATAGCAGGTGGTGGTGCTGCGCAATTTCTGTATTGGTAAGTTATCGACTCTCGTTCTGCTCATTCTCTTCTCATGACTAATTAATCATCAATGCGGCATTATTTACTGCGTGTCGGGGTGCTTGGAGGATCTGCACTACTTTTTTCTGCGTGCCTTTGGAATGTACAAACGTTCTGCAAGACCAGAAAAAAGGGAGTTAGCTCACAAGGAAACTAAAGAGATCGGAGTGGAAAGTGCTCGTTTGCATCATAGTACACATTGTGTGTGGTTGACCGATGATGGCCGCAATGTCACGCTGTAGCATTAAGCACACATTGAAGAAGAAGAAGAACAACAAGAAGAAGAAGGAGGACGAGAAGAAGAAGGAGGAAGAAGAGAACCTCGCATTAGGTTGGGGAGAGTTTCCATTGAGCATTTATCGCATCAAGTATGCCGCTCTGGACGCTCGCCTAGGCTACGAGATTGCTAGGAGGTGTCTCGGTGCTATGTGATTGTATGTCTCAATGTGTCGATAATCAAATTGTTTCCGGGTGGCTCGTATTGTTTCCTATATTTAAATATTTAATCTTGATAGTCTCGTATTGTTTCCTATATTTAAATATTTAATCTTGATAGTCTCGTATTGTAGAAGGCTCTAAATTTTTTTATCTACATTCATAAACTCTTAATTGAAAATGGTAAAATAGTTAATAGTTTGACTAGTTAGAATAATGGTCACACTTTTCATGTTGAAAGTTTAGTGAGATTCAAAAATATGAAAAAGATAATTGTTAATGCATTTTTTAAATGAAAATGGCAAAATAGTTAATAGTTTGACTAGTTAGAATAATTATTTTATAAAACAGAAAATGATTTTGGATTATTTATTCAAATTCAAACACTTTTCATGTTGAAAGTTTAGTGAGATTCAAAAATATGAAAAAGATAATTGTTAATGCATTTTTTAAATGAAAATGGCAAAATAGTTAATAGTTTGACTAGTTAGAATAATTATTTTATAAAACAGAAAATGATTTTGGATTATTTATTCAAATTCAAACACTTTTCATGTTAAAAGTTTAGTGAGATTCAAAAATATGAAACAGATAATTGTTAATGCATTTTTAAAATGAAAATGGCAAAATAGTTAATAGTTTGACTAGTTAGAATAATTATTTTATAAAACAGAATATGATTTTGGATTATTTATTCAAATTTAAACACTTTTCATGTTGAAAGTTTAGTTAGATTGAAAAATATGGAAAAGATAATAGTTAATGCATTTTTTAAAGTTATATTATCTCTACTATATAATATACGTAAGCGACCGTGGTGCCGGTGGTACGTCGGGCTGTTTTGCGTTTTAGTCCCTGACGAAACAGAAAATCAACCCGCACTCCTTTTCTCAGTCGAAAACCGGTTCACTATTCACTTTTCAAAAAGACCCTTTCTCATCCCCCTGCACCGCCGCCAGCTTCCCCACGCACGCAGCACGCTCCCCTGCATCCCAGATCGGCGGCGCCCCGCCCTCCCCTGCATCCGCGTGGGCCGGCGGCAGTTCGCCTCTCCTTACACACGCTCGTGGTGCTTTCCTCGAGGATTAGGAGTCGAGGCCCAGCTGCTCCTCATCTCCAGCAGGTCGATCTTCTTCGGCAAGGAACATCAAGGCCGCCTCGCGACTCAGGCCGCCGCTCCCTGCTACCCCACGCCCTGGACGCCTCCCCAGGAGCTCTTGAATCCCCGGGTGATTGGCTTCTCGGAGTTCTTCCCCGCGAGCTCGCTGTCCCAGAGAAACTAGATCGGATGGTGAGGAAGTTCTCCTTCGTCTTAAACCTCCCGTCCCCATCCGCCGGCTCAAGCCCCACCTGCGCCCGTTTGCGGCCTTGATGGCGCTTGTCAGCGCCGCATCCGCTCGCGCCCCTGGCCGCACTCTCCGGCGCCGTGCCCCTGGCCGCGCTCACCCTCGTCGCGCCCGCCCGCCCGCGCCTGGCCGCGGCCGCGCCCGCACCTGGCCGTGCGCACAGCTAGCAAGCAGCCAGGCAGGTGGATCGATCGATCTGCCCACCGGCCGTGCGCGCAGCTAGCTAGCTCACCCGCTGCGTCCCAGAATACGACTTCTTAGTAGACGCCAATGAGTTGCGTCACCCTTGTTCTCTCTACTGGCTAAATAGACAGATTTAGGATATGGAAAATTTATTTTGGCTTCTTCATTGCACATGTAACATGGTCATGGTAAAGAGCAGATCGTGGGAGTTGAAGATGAACCTACTACTAAGCAGGTAAGGGTACGAGTGAGTGAGGGCACTGTCTTTGCATGTCCTGATACTTTGTATGGTTGAAGAGCGGAGAAATTCAGTAGCTAAACCAGGCCCAAGATGTATGATGGTGATGCTTAGGCACCAGTTTTAACACAAGTA